>OX451739.1:1534647555-1535847555 GCA_948472305.1 Vicia faba
AAAATGGATAAAGTACTTTATCTATTTTGGGATTAATCCACTATGCAATGCTAGAACACAAAGAACATGGTCTTGGCACAAAGAATATGCATTAAATTTATGAGTGTAATTGAGATAAAAGGCCTGTAATCAAGTTGTGCAAGCTGAGATTGAAATGCATAGTGCTATGAACATGTAACTTGGCCTAATCAAAAGTGAGTTTTTGCCATATTGCAAAATTCGATTCTCCCTAACCATGGGTTGTTTGAGAAGTTCTTGGACATTTTGGAAAGCTTGGAATGTGTACTACAATCAATCTTTGAAATGCAAAGTGAAATTCCAAGTGGAAGTGTATGGAAAATGGCCTTGAAGTTAGGTAGAAAACCTTGTCAAAATAGGTTAAAATTTCACTAAGTTAAGAATGGTTTAGTACCCTTATTCCAAAAATTGTAACTTGAGATACAAGCCTCATTTGAGAAAACTTTGTGAATCAAAGTTGTAGATTATGCAACAAGCTACAACTTTCATGTTTTGACTTTTGTTTGAATCCAAATGAATCTTGGTGAGAAAGTGGGGCAAAGTTGGGAAAAAATTAAGGTTTTCCATAACTTAGAAAAATTCTAAGTTATGAAAAATTTCCATTTCAAACCCTAATTTGCATTTTTTGATTTCTTGGTGAACAAGTTTCATGATTTGGCATGTTTTGATGAAAAATGAATCTTGACCCTTGATTTTGACCAAAAAGTCAAAGTTTTGACTTTCCAGTATACAGTCAAAATTGATCAATTGACTGGGAAATTCAATTGTCAATCTTGTGTACTTGGGATCTTTTGAACTTGTTGAGCATGTCAAGATAATTCCATGGGGCCCTTGAGTCCATATGTGAGCTTGGTTTGCCATTGGCTAGGTCAAACAGCAAAAATTGCCTTGGTGCAGTCAAAACCCTAAAAATGACCATTTTGCCCTTTTGATGATCTGATCAAATTTCTTGTGGAATTATGATCCAAACTTGATCAAATGGTCTATGTGAGTTCATAATGTTGATGTGGGTCAATTTTCATGAGATTTGACTGTCAATTGGCCACAATTGACTTTTCCCCCAATATAGTTGATTTCTAGGTCAACTGTCCAATTGACTGGGCAAAACTTGGAATCAAGACTTGAAACTTTGTATGGATAAACTTGGGAGTCCAACATGAAGCATGAAAGTCATCTTAGGCTTTTTAGGTCAAAACATCTTTGTGCAAACACAAACCCTAATTTGGGTCAACAGTGCAAGGAGAAGTCTTGAGCAGAGGAAACCCTAACTGGATCTTGAGCTCCAAGGGTTTTGTAAGGGAAAATGTTGAGGAAATGGGAGGGAAAATTTTGGGGTACAACAGTTGCCCCTGTTCAATCTTCTTGAACCTGAAGAGTTAGATTGGCAAGTTTGCCTTTCGTGACTCGAGGGTAAAAGGAGATTGGACACTAGAGTGCCCGGAAATTTGCACTCGCATGTTGGAGTATCAACAATGTGGTGTCGGGAATGGGCTTATAGATGCCATTTGGATAGGTGGTGGATAGGGAGATGGGATTATAGATGCCATCTAGAGATGTGACAGAACCTTGTCGGGAATGGGCTTATAGATGCCATTTGTAAGTGTTGATCGCACAAGAGATTCCTTAGCGAGAACTTTGTGTAATTGAGAAAGACAGATGTTTTCCTGGCTTGTTACAGGTGTTTGATCTTCAATCTCTTTATGCAGATATGCCCTGGCTGGATACAGGTATCGAATCTACAATCGGTTGCTCACAGACGTGCCCTGGCTGGATACAGGAGTCGAATCTAGAAATAGTCGTCAATAGATATGCCCTGGCTGGATACAGAATCGAATCTTCGAACTCTTCAGACGTGCCCTGGCTAGATACAGGAATCGAGTCTGGAAATGTGGTCAACAGATATGCCCTGGCTGGATACAGGAATCGAATCTGGAAATGTTGTAGTTGACAGATGTGCCTTGGCTGGATACAGGAATCGAATCTTCGAACTCTTCAGACGTGCCCTGGCTAGATACAGGAATCGAGTCTGGAAATGATCACTCTCAGATATGCCTTGGCTAGATACAGGTATCGAATCTGGAATTGTGACAGTTGAAGGTAGTTGTCTTTGGGATTGTCTTTTTCCCTGAAAAGGCAAAACATAAGTTGTATGCAATGTCATGATGTATGATATGCATGATGTTTTAACATGAGATAGTGTTGTATGCACTTTATCATGTACGTAAGCAGGATGTATGAGAACGTGAAATGTTTATGAATGTATTTTCGTCTTAGGAAAATAAATCCTTGACGATCGGCCGGGGAATTGCTCTGTGGAAGAGATACTTTGCTGAAGTTTTTGATGAGAGGCCTGCTGAGGACTTCAATGATGGATTCCGCTGGGGATAATGATGATAAACTCCGTTGGGGATACCAAAGATAAACTCCGCTGGGGATTGAAAGAACTTTGTTGAGGGCGATCTTCCGTGGCAATTAGCTGAGGATAACCCAGTTATAAGCCCTTGTGAGGAATAACTCTGAATAAAGCTCGGGAGAGACGTCCGTATTCTGCAGGGAACAAGCTTCCAGAATCTACTAGGGATAAGCTTTAAGACCTGCCGGGGAATGTTGTGCCTTTTCAGGATTGACGGGGAGTCAACTCCGCTTGGGGAAAGCATTGCTGAATCTTGTCTTATTCTGCGGGGGGTTGAGATGATTTGGTCACATTCTTCAGTCGAATCTACCTTGGTACCTTGGCGGACAAAGCAACCAGACTGCATCAGACAACCTTACATTGCCCCTGTTTCTGATGTCACCTGTAATTAATCTTTTGTTTCATATGCAAATATTTATGAATCAGCAATTTAATATCAAATGCATATATCAAAAATGAACATTGGACGTTCTTCGCAAGACAAAACAGAAAAGGAAAAACAATGGCAATTTGTATGGACAAGTGAATTTGTATTGATTTGAATTTTGCTTGTGAAAGGCGTTTTTGTACTAGAGGCTGACATCCTAGTAAGAGGACGCCGCCGAATAACACAGAAATTACAATTTGAAAACAAAACAGCTATGTGAACAATCCCACTGGGTTCCAACTCTGCTATCGCCTTTATGTCTCCAAGCGTCTCATCGCTTTGCTGCCTAGTCGAAAATGAAGCTGATTGGTCGATGCCGAAATCTGAGCCAGATAGTTGATGCTGAATTCCGGATGCGAAGTGATCCAATGAGACATAGTGTTACGCTTTATCCCTAACTTTTGCCTGGACCGCCCTTTCGGGTTTTCAGTCCACCGGGATACCCATTTTTGCCCAAGCCGCCTTTTCAGGTTTTCGACTTGCCGGGTGTACAGATTTTTTTTCATTTCATCCCTTATTTTTGCCCGAACCCTTTTGGTTCGCCGGGAAGCCCTTATTTTGCCTAGGTATGTCAACCTAGCGGGTCTTTTATTCATGCGTATTATCTTTTCACTATGTCTGCATTGGCGGGGTGAGGAAGGTCGTCACCATCCATGGTGGTTAGGATCATGGCTCCTCCTGAGAACACGTGTTTAACCACAAATGGCCCTTCGTAAGTAGGGGTCCATTTGCCCGGGGATCACTTTGAGGAAGGATGATGCGTTTGATTACCAGGTCCCCAACTTGATACTCTTGTGGTCTGACCTTCTTGTTAAATGCCCTGATCATCTGTTTTTGATACGTCTGACCATGACAGATAGCAGTGAGCCTCTTTCGTCAATCAGGTTAATTGATCAAGTCGAGTCTGGATCCAGTCATCTTCATTCAAGTCTGCATCCTTCATTATCCGGAGAGAGGGTATCTGAACTTCAATTGGCAAGACTGCCTCCATGCCATAGACCAAGGAGAAAGGAGTTGCCCCGGTTGACGTCCTTGCTGAGGTACGGTACCCATGAAGAGCAAATGGTAACATTTCGTGCCAATCTTTATAGGTCACTGTCATCTTCTGCACAATTTTCTTGATATTCTTATTAGCTGCCTCTACAGCCCCATTCATCTTCGGTCGGTAGGGAGAAGAATTGTGGTGCTGTATCTTGAATTGTTCGCAGAGTTCAGTGATCATTTTGTTATTGAGATTGGTACCATTGTCCATAATGATTCTTTCCGGGACGCCGTACCGACAGATCAGATTATGCCTGATGAAACGTGCCACGACGCTCTTGGTTACTGTGGCGTAGGAAGCTGCCTCAACCCACTTCGTGAAGTAATCGATCGCTACCAAGATGAAGTGATGCCCGTTGGATGCCGTCGGTCGGATCTCACCGATCATATCAATGCCCCACATTGCAAAAGGCCAAGGTGCCGTCAGGACGTTCAGAGGGACTGGAGGAATATGCACCTTGTCAGCATAGATCTGGCATTTGTGACAAGTTCGAGAGTGTTGGTAACAATCGGCTTCCATTGTGGACCAGAAATATCCTGCCCGTAGGATTTTCTTTGCCATGGTATGTCCACTGGAATGTGTTCCGAATGTACCTTCATGCAGTTCTATCATGATTTTCTCTGCTTCAGCCTTATCCACACAACGTAGTAGAGTTGAATCATGATTCCGTTTGTAGAGGATGTCGTTGCTGAGGAAGAATTTTGCCGCAAACCTCCTCATGAACTTCTTGTCATTGACAGATGCACCTTCAGGGTATTCCTGAGTTTCCAAGTACCTCTTCACCTCATGATACCAGGGTTTTTCAGCCACCTTTTCAGCCTCAAGATCGCAGCAGTATGCCGGTTCGTCCAACTTCCAGATAACGATTAGGGGAGCCTCATTGTCCCATTTAACTTTGAACATTGAAGACATCGTAGCTAGTGCGTCCGCTAGTTGATTCTCCTCTCTTGGGAAGTGCTCAAAAGTTATCTCTTCAAAGTGGGGAAGCAAGGTCAACACATACTCCTTGTAAGGAATAAGATTTGGGTGTTTCGTATCCCCTCGTCTTTGATCTGATTGATCACGAGAGCGGAATCTCCGAAGACACTCAGAAATTTGATCCTTAAGTCGATTGCAGCTTGTAGACCCATGATACATGCCTCATATTCTGCCATGTTGTTGGTGCAGTTGAAACACAATCGGGCGGTGAGTGGAGTATGAGTTCCTTTGGGAGATATGATTACAGCGCCGACGCTGTTACCCAAAGTATTGGAGGCTCCGTCAAAATGCATAGACCAACGGGATCCTTCCTCAGGTCCTTCATCCGGTCCAGGTACTTCACAGTCAGTTACCACCATGATGTCTTCGTCCGGAAAATCAAAGTTCAATGATTGGTAATCGTCCACAGGTTGGTGTGCCAAATGATCTGCCAGTACACTTCCTTTAATTGCTTTCTGAGTTGTATACTGGATATCATATTCGGTTAAGATCATTTGCCATCTTGCTATTCTCCCAGACAGAGCAGGCTTTTCAAATA
Source organism: Vicia faba (assembly GCA_948472305.1). NCBI lineage: Eukaryota > Viridiplantae > Streptophyta > Magnoliopsida > Fabales > Fabaceae > Vicia > Vicia faba. Next base: position 1,534,652,972 of record OX451739.1, read on the forward strand.
TGTACTTGATGGGATCCATCTTTGAAATCAATAGAGTAGTGTGAGTCAGCATATACTGTCTCAGCCGGCGAGCAACCCATACTAGAGCGCAGCAAGTTTTCTCAAGCAGTGAGTAACGAGACTCACAGTCGGTAAACTTTTTGCTCAAGTAATAAAAAGCGTGCTCTTTTCGGCTGGACTCGTCATGCTGTCCCAGCACACACCCCCATTGAATTGTCAAGTACTGTTAAATATAGTATCAGAGGTCTTCCTTCCACTGGTGGCATAAGAATGGGTGGCTCTTGGAGATATTCCTTTATCTTTTCAAAGGCAGCCTGACATTCATCGTTCCAGCGTACTACTTGATCTTTCTTCAGTAATTTGAAGATTGGCTCACAAGTAGCAGTCAGATGTGAGATGAATCGGGCAATGTAATTCAGTCGTCCCAGGAAGCCTCTGACTTCTTTCTCTGTCTTTGGAGTTGGCATCTCTTGTATGGCTTTTACCTTGGAAGGGTCCACCTGAATACCTTTATCACTTACAATGAAACCTAGCAATTTTCCGGACCTCACCCCAAAGGTGCATTTGTTGGGATTCAACCTCAGCTTATATAACTTCAGTCGGTCAAATAGCTTCCTCAGATGATCAAGGTGCTCCTCCTCAGTTTGAGACCTTGCAATCATGTCATCAACGTATACCTCAATATCATGATGGATCATATCATGAAATAAAGCAACCATGGCACGTTGATAGGTTGCCCCGGCATTTTTCAATCCGAATGGCATGACCTTGTAACAGAAGGTGCCCCACTGAGTCACAAAGGTAGTCTTCTCCATATCCTCCGGAGCCATCTTAATATGATTATACCCTGAAAAACCATCCATGAAGGAGAAAACCTTGTGTTGAGCAGTATTGTCAACGAGAACGTCAATGTGAGGTAGAGGAAAATCATCCTTGGGGCTTGCCCTGTTTAAATCCCTGTAGTCAACACACATTCTGACTTTACCGTCCTTCTTCGGCACTGGCACCACATTGGCAACCCACTGAGGGTAAGAAGTTACTGCTAGAAATCTGGCATCGAATTGCTTCATAACCTCAGCCTTGATCTTTTCGGACATCTCTGGGCGCATGCGGCGAACCTTTTGCTTTACCGGAGGGCAGTCTTCCTTAGTTGGCAGGTGATGAACTACAATGTCGGCATCCAAACCAGGCATATCTTCGTATGACCAAGCAAAGATCTCCATGTAATCATGTAGCATCTGGATCAATCGTTGCTTCACGCTGAGCTCTAGATTAGCCCCAATCTTGACCTCTTTCCTATCTGTCTCCGTACCCAGGTTAATTGTTTCCACCGGCTCTTCATGTGGTTGAATAGCCCTCTCTTCCTGGAGTAGAAGTCTTGCGAGTTCACCAGGCACTTCACAATCATCTTCACCTCGTCTTCGGCCAAGTTGATCGGATTCTCGAAGTCATAACTGGCGGTAGCAGAGCTGTTACCAGTGAGATCCAGAGTGGATTGAAACCTGTATAAGTGAGTGTGTGTAAATATAGCTGTTTTGCAATATATAACACAGAGAGAAAAAGAGAACAAGATTTGAAATGCAACAAACGTCCAATGTTTTGATTGATGATATATGGAAATGTCATACAAAAAGCCCTCACAAATGGAGCTACGATGCCCTGGGTAGGACACCGAGCCAATAAAGTTTTAACATATTGTTTGTTACAAATTGGAAATCAAAAGAAATAATTTACTGCGTGACAAATGTGATAGGTGTAAAATCCTTTGCGTCCAGTTACTTGGTCCGTTGCTGGTAGTCGGGTAGATCCAACTGTCAAACTCTGCTTCCTCTACATCCTCCTCGATAGCATTCACCCTTGGGTTGGAGATAAACACCGGAGCCTTTCTGATCTTTTCCTTGCACTCAGCCCTCTGAGCCTCTGCGGTAAAGCCAGTCCAAACTTGTCATTCTTTTGAGTGAAGTCAGGAAGCTGACCCCAGTTTGCACAACTGCCTTTCTCGATTACAGCCCGGGCATCCTTCAAGGACACCATCTTCAACGGAAAGTCTTCTTCACTCACCGCCTCAGCCGATGCCAACGTTAGAGGTACCTCCTCAAAATGCTGAAAGGGGGTTTCAATAAACTCCCCATCCATCTCGATATATCAGAATGAATTTAAGTGACTAACCATGTATTCCTCCTCACCCTGTACAGTAACAATCTTCCCTTTGACAGGGTATTTGAGCTTTTGGTGTAGAGTGGAAGTTACTGCCCCCAGCTTTGTGAATCCAGGGTCGACCCAACAAGCAGGAGTAAGATGGACGAATATCCATTACATAGAACGTTGAGTCGAAAACCTGGGAGCCCCACACGAATAGGAATGTCTACCTCACCGTGCACCATCCTCTTAGAACCGTCGAAGGCTCTAACAATGATGTTACTAGGTTTCAGCTCCAAACCCTCACAATCCAGACGATCCAATGCCTTCTTGGGCAAAACATTCAGGGAAGAACCGGTATCCACCAACACGTGTGCGAGAGTAGTGCCCCTGCACTCTATAGAGACGTGCAGGGCATCATTGTGATTTTTCCCTTTGGCGGTAAGGTCAGCATCTGAGAACCCCAAGCCATTGTCAGCCGTCAAATTAGCCACACAGTCAGTGAATTGATCCGCGGAGGTTTCTTGCGGCACATGGGCCGTTTTCAGAAATGAAATCAGGGCTTTTGCATGGGCCTCTGAGCATAGCAGCAATGATAGCATAGAGATTTTGGAGGGAGTATGCCCCAACTGTTCAACAACGTTGAAGTCACTCTTTTTGATGATTTAAGAATTTCCTCCATTTCTTGTTGGGAGGCTTCCACAGCAGTCTTTTTTGGTGCCTCCGTCCTGGCAGGCAAATCGGTAGCAACTTCTTTGCCCCGAGTATCAGAGGACTCGGCGGCAGTAGTAGACACAGGAACTTGAATTGGAACATGCACACTTGCGGGTGTGATGGTGAGAGGTTTTCGGATAACTGGCGGTGCAATGTCAGGCGAGAAGAGCCTGCCACTGCGGGTAATCTTGGCGGGACCAGTGATGTTACTGATACTGGTATTGGTGTTGAACTCCTGCTTCACCCCAAGCACATATACGTAGGCCCCATAATGCCAGGGGACCGCTTTATCAGACTCAATGGGAGAGGCCCCAGAACAGTAATAGTAATGGGTGCAACAGACATAATTTGGACTGGTTTCTTCATGGGAGCTTTGGCAGGATTGTAAATTGTGACAACAGATATTTCTTCAACGGAAACAAACGGAACAACAATTTTCTTGAACAGAATTTCCTTGCTATCCATCAGGCTTTGGATGCCTGATTTCAGCAGCAGACAACCGGTAGGGATAACAGCACATAGGAGACAACCCTTGCTACAACCCGAAAATAAACCGCTAGTAGCAAGTTCCTCTTAACAGTCAACAGAGGGGGTAGCAACATCATTCACTGAAACAGCATACAACTCTTCTCAATGGCATTTACCCTATGCTGGGGCATAGGAGCAGTTACAACATTCGGCCTCTCAGGTGCTTCAAACTGAATTTCCTTCGCGTCGATAAGATCTTGCACTTTGTTTCTCAAGGCCCAGCAATCATCAGTAGTATGCCCGGGGCTATCAGAATGATAAGCACAACGGCATTTGGGTTATACTTAGGAGATGCAGTATTCACGACTTTAGGAGCTTCTTGATGGTCACCAAGTTGGTTGATAACAGTTGGGGTAAAATTTGTGACAAGGTCATACTCAACCGAGTATACTGTCTCTTGGGCCTTTCACCTCTTTGTTGATTGTACTACTGAGAAGCAGCAACAGGTTTGGAAATGACCAAAGCATTGACGGCTTGGCGACTTTCTGGCTTGACTTGTCTTCTAGGACCATAGAAGGCACTTGCTTCTTTCTTAAAAGGCCTCTTTTCAGTACTTATAGCAACACCCTTCTGAATCTTTCCTGACTTGATGCCAGCTTCTATTCTTTCGCCCGTTAAGATCAAATCGGTAAACCTCGCGGAAGAGTTACCAATCAGATGATTGAAAAATGGCCCAGATAGGGTCCATAGAAACATATCAACAAGTTCACGATCGGTTAAAGGAGGCTGCACCCTGCCAGCCAAATCCCTCCATTTTTGTGCGTATTCTTTGAATCCTTCGCCTGTTCCTAACGACATACCCTGAAGTTGGGTACGAGTAGGGCAAGGTCAGAATTGTATTGGTATTGTTTGTAGAAAGCGTGGCCAAATCTTCCCAATTTTGAACGCTGGTTCCCTCTAGCTGATAAAACCACTCCAATTGAGCTCCAGAAAGGCTGTCTTGAAAGAAATGAATCCAAAGGTTTTTATCTGCCGTATAGGGCTGGATCTTTCTCACGTAGGACCTAAGATGCATTTTTGGACAGGACAGCCCATCATACCTTACAAACACTGGCACTTTGAATTTTGGGGGAATCACAATCCCGGCAACCAAACCCAAGTCTTCAAAATCCAAACCCAGTACCCTTTGTAGCTCCATGGCGGCCAACCTGTCTTCTAGCCCTTTGTATTTATCATCAGCTGGAGGGTATTGTTGATCAGTATAATCTTCATCCTCTTCGACCTCTTCTTCTTCCGCATCAGACTCGGAAGGTACCGCAGCTCCACCTCCTTTGCTGGTTCCTTCATCAGAAGTAGGAGGAAATTCAAGCACTCTTCGAGCTCTCCGTCAAATCTTCTCCCTAAAGTAGCCACCCCCGAGTCTCTTTTTCTCTTTTTCACTGGGTCTTTGTTCCCCAATTGAGTCTTGATATCCTCCTGACCCTTAGCCAGGTCATCAGGAGTTGCTGGAACTGTGCATTTTGAGCTTGTAGGTCTTTGACTGTTTGCTCGAGATCCATCCTACTGAAATAAGCAGCAGACAGATAAGGAAACCTGGAATGAGACCTGCTTATGCACATGATGAATGGTATGCTTATGTATGCAATGCATTCAAGGATTTAGGACATTCAAAATTGTTTCAGCCAAAGAAGAACGCACGTCATATTAATAAGAAGAAATTTGTCAGTACATAAATGCCCCATGGGCCAAATGTTACAAAATAAACTTCTTAAGGCAAAAAGACATTGCGCATCCTTTTTGGTGCGATGTAGGTGTTGAGGGCCTCTTGCTCATGGAGTCGGCGGTAAGCTCTAGAACCTTCTTCTCACTGGCGTAGAAGCTAGCTTCAAAAGTATTCCGCTCTTCCTTGAGTTGAATCCAACTTTTCTGCATTTCCTCCCACGATGTAGGCATGTCTGGATGTAGGATGGTGTAGGGAACCTCTCCTTCCTTGACGGGCTCTTTAATCACAGGGAGAACATGAGGATAAGGCATCATCAGACTTTGGACTCAGGCTCGTACCCACTTGAGATAAGGCTCAAGAGGGATGGAGTTCTTGTGTCCCAGAGTCTTGCTATCAACCTTGTTGAGTTTTCCCCAAGCTCTGATGAATCTTTGGCGAAGTCCTTGCGCATCGTTGTCGAAGTCAAAAACTAGGTCAGGAATCAACATGTCATGAGGGCCATCCCTTCGGGCATATCCAAATTGCCTCAAAGCTAAGCAAGGGTTATAGGTGATACCTCCTCTAATTCCAAGTAAAGGAACATTAGGGAATTCTCCACAACGATCGACGATGATGACATTTTCTCTAGACCGAGAACACCAATGTACATCAGAGTGAGTAAGAGTCATCAACCGTTGGGACCACCTTGAGCCTTGGTCATTCTTCAAGACAGATTGTGGAAGGTGCGAAATAAACCACCTTGCAAGGAGAGGAGTACAGCACATGAGAACACCCCTCTTTCTCATTGTTCGTGTGTAAAATGAGTGAAGGATGTCCCCAAGCAATGTTGGTATTGGATTTCTGGACAAGAAGATTTTGACGGCATTGACATCTACCATTGGTCAGGATTTGGGAACAAGACCAACCCATAGATAAGGAGTGCCACAATTTCTTCAAAGGCTTGTAGGTCCAATGAGTTCAAACATTCTTGTGCCTTCTCAGACAAGAATTTTGCTAAGAATCCCTTGACGCCGCTTCTGGTTTCCCAATGCCCCTTGATGTCGGATGGTTGTAGATGTAATGCTCGAGCAACATCTTCCGGCTTTGGTTCCTTTTCCGTACCGTTGAAGGGTAGTTGATTAAGGATAGGAATTCTCAGGAGTTGAGAAAACTCCTCCAAAGTGGGCACCAACTGGTAATCGGGGAAAGTGAAACAGTGGTGAAGAGGGTCAAAGAACTGGAATAACACTTTCATCATGTCTTCTTCAATGTTGGTGTTGACTAGGCTGAGCAGTCTACCATGTCTTTCACTGAAGGATGAGTTTTCCAGAATTCTTGAGGTGAGCTCTTGAGTTGAGGAGAGATTCTCACAAGGTTGACTTGAATGGTGTTTCTGTGAGGAATTTCCATGACCTACAAAACAAGAACAAAGATGAAGATCCAAACCCTTGAAATGGTTAGTGAATGCATATGATGTTTTATGATGTTTATGATGTATGCACAAAAACATATGTACAAGCAAATCACACCAAACCCTAGTTTCAGGCTTGCATGGGGTTTCATAGGTAGGTTACCCTCTTGAGTGTAGTTGGCTTAAAAACCTGTCCTATAAATAGTAATCGGGTTCTAAGGAGCTCAATATCATTGGGTTGTTTTCATTGTTCATTGTTTTGGTTTAGCCACTTAACTAGCGACCAAAATATTCCAAGAAAACAACCCTCAATGAGTGTAGTATCGAGTATCTACCAACTTCGGACTGCACCAAAGCCGGTCATCTCACTACCCCTAATAAAAGGCCAAGATGGTCAAGTAAGGTTCTAGGTCATTAGTGCTTAGTGACATCACTCAGCGGCCCCGTACTCTCCTTGATTGAACTCAAGGGTTACCGGTACTCACAAATATGTTGCACTAATATAGCTATTGCTTCGACCGTGTCGGTATACCCCTGCACAGTTTCCACAACGTATTGCTATCTATGAATGTTTCCCAAAATCCGGGTGGAGGATTGCAAACCCAAACAATAGAGCCAAAATATAAAGCAATCAATTCAAACAATTAGTCATGCAAGAGGGTGATCTAAGCCCTAAGGTTACTCCACTTTTAAAAATTTTCCCCGCAGAGTCGCCAGTTCTGTGATACGGTGGGAGAACTGACTATGAGTTTTGCGTTTGTTTTCGCAAATGTTTCGGTTGAGCAAGAGTCGCCACCTACTTTTTATTTTATCCTAAGGAAAGGTTTAAAAAGCACAGCAAAAACCTTTGAGATGTTTTCTTGGGTTCGGGGAGTAGATTATAGAAAGGGAAGGTATTAGCACCCCTTTCTATCCAGGTTATCCATGGGCTCTTAGTTACTTGCTTAGATCACTTGCCTTTTGTTTCAATTGTTTGAAATGGTGCTCATGTGTGTGTGTGGGTTTGAAAATGTTTTGAAAAGAAGCCAATGTGGTGGCAACCTTTGTAATGATCCATGTTGGGATGTATTCAAAGGTGTATGTCTTTTGAAAAGGTTTTCATTTGTTTTTGAAAGTTTGTTTTGAAAGTGTTGTGAGGTGTGGTTTTAGAAAATAGGCAAGTGTTTTGTTTTTGCAAGTTTGATTCAAGTAACTAAGAGGTTATCTACTCCTAAATTTCTCAAAGTTTATTGCTATGTTTTAACCCTTTTAACAAGTTTGTTCCACCATTGTATTTGTGGACAATCTCATGTTAGGATGTGAAAGGGACGGGCGCGGGTCATCGTTTAGACCATAATTGCAATGGTGCTAAGTATCTTTGGGCAATTTTCTTTAAGGGACTTGATCATTTGTTTAGGCAACATTTTGGAAGCGTCATCGAGGGACTATGATCATTTGATTTGCTTGTTTTGCCCAAAGAGACCTAACATGCAATATGGCCCAATTTTGAAAGGCAACAAGTGGAATACCCTAGGGGGTGCAAGTGTGATATGTGTTGTCCATATTTCATGCTTGTTTATCTTGAAATTAGGTCAAAATACCTTGTTCTTTTTATTTGCATACAAATCCTAACTCTAGCATGGTATATTTAGAAAGCGTTTAAAGTGCGAAAAAATTAAAATTCCTACACTATTACAACACAATATGGGAAGGGGGGTACAAATGTTCAAATGGGGGGATATTTAGACAAAGAAATTAAACCTAGCTATTACATCATTTTTTGGCATATTTACAAGTAATTGATTGTATAAATTAAATGGAAAATAAAATAAAGATGCAAAAAGAGTTTTTATATGTATGAAAAAAAAGGGTATTATTTATGTTAAATAAATAAAAAGATTATTTTTGGAGTTTTTGTATTTTAAGGGTAAAACCCTAATTTTATTAAGTAATATATATATATATATATATATTTAATTTACAGAAATATTTATTTATTATGTACAAAAAATAAAATAAGATGAAATATATTTATAAAAATTATTTTTTATGTCAAGTATTAATGAAAATAAAAATATATGTATTCTTGTATTTTACCCTAAATATACTAATAAATATATATATATATATATATATATATATATATATATATATATATATATATAATATATATATATATATATATATATATATATATATATATATATATATATATATATATATATTATATATATATATATATATAATATATATATATATATATATATATATTAATATATATATATATATATATATATATAATATATATATATATGTGTATTAATTTCTAAATATGTATTATATATGAAAAATAACAATATTTAATATTTTAATAAAAAAAAAGTATATTTTGTATAAAATATTTTCAAAAGGAAAAATATAATAAAATCAGAAAAGAAAGTATATTTGCATTATTTTCCCTATTTATTCTAAATAATATATATATATATATATATATATATATATATATATATATATATATATATATATATATATATATATATATATATATATATATATATATATATATATATATATATATATATATATATATATATATATATATATATATTTATATACAAATAACTTAAACTAAACAAATAAATGCCTATAAATTCAAAAATGGTGTAAAAAATTATTTTTATATTTTTAATATTGTTAGAAAAAATAAATGAGTCAAAATGAAAAAAGAAAAGTCAAAAAATCATTGAAATAAATCAAATGGGCTCAGGGGGTGTTAAAGTGAAAAGAGTGTGTGAAAAGAAAATGCAAAAACAAGCCCAGCCCAGATCACTTCTTCTTCAACCTCTGAACAAAAACGCGCGCCTGTTCTTCCAATTCAAACACCTGGATTCTTTGATCTTTTGCACAAACTTCCAACATAAGAAATGTTAAGTATTGAATCACGATTCTAAATATATAAAAAACTCATCCTAACTCTCAGAAATGAGAGAGAATTTTGACATTCCCAAATCCTGACCTAGGTTTTCTGCCATGTTCAGACTCAAAATTCTTGCAGCACACATAACATAAATGAAATCTAACTACATGGGCATGTTCAGGGCTATGAATGTGACATATTATCTTCACAAACCTAAAGCTAACAATGCCTAATAAGAGAGATACGAATCCATGAACTCACCTGTTCAGTTGAAGTTCTATCTGGCAATGGAGAAACTTTCAGTGCAAAATGATGATTGGTATAGCTTCCTTGATGTCCAGGGATGCTATTCCAAGCTTTAATTTGTCTTGAAACCTTTGAATCGTGCTAGAGCTCTTCACCTGCAAATCAGAAAAGTGAAAATGGTGGAACTGGTTAGAGGAATTACAGGTCGTGTTTTAGGTTTTGGTTAGCTTGTATTGATGCTAGGGAATGTGTTTGATGAGCTTTGGTCAAGAAAACATGCAAGGAATGAGAGATGGTGTTCAAACTGCAGGCCTTGCCCTATTTTTGCAGTTTGAGAGTGATTCTGGCAATGGGGAGGTGTTGATGGTCTTAGGGTCGTGCTTCAGCTTGGTTAGGATGTTTGGAATGTGTCTACAATATTTGCTTAAGGTTCCTAATGCTGAGAGAATAGTTGTGTTATGATATGCCACTTTTCTTCACACTTAAGCAAACAAAAGCCAAGTTGTGTTCTAGGCATGTAGAGGGCCCCTAATCATGCTGAAAAACTCCTCCTTGATCAGTGTATTATGCTCATAATCTTGTGCCAATTAGATTGTATCTGTACTTGCTTGGATTTTCAATTTGACATAAAGCTTGCTTTTGCAAAAATGGATAAAGTACTTTATCTATTTTGGGATTAATCCACTATGCAATGCTAGAACACAAAGAACATGGTCTTGGCACAAAGAATATGCATTAAATTTATGAGTGTAATTGAGATAAAAGGCCTGTAATCAAGTTGTGCAAGCTGAGATTGAAATGCATAGTGCTATGAACATGTAACTTGGCCTAATCAAAAGTGAGTTTTTGCCATGTTGCAAAATTCGATTCTCCCTAACCATGGGGTTGTTTGAGAAGTTCTTGGACATTTTGGAAAGCTTGGAATGTGTACTACAATCCATATTTGAAATGAAAAGTGAAATTCCAAGTCGAAGTGTATGGAAAATGGCCTTGAAGTTAGGTAGAAAACCTTGTCAAAATAGGTTAAAATTTCACTAAGTTAAGAATGGTTTAGTACCCTTATTCCAAAACTTGTAACTTGAGATACAAGCCTCATTTGAGAAAACTTTGTGAATCAAAGTTGTAGATTATGCAACAAGCTACAACTTTCATGTTTTGACTTTTGTTTGAATCCAAATGAATCTTGGTGAGAAAGTGGGGCAAAGTTGGGAAAAATTAAGGTTTTCCATAACTTAGAAAAATTCTAAGTTATGAAAAATTTCTATTTCAAACCCTAATTTGCATTTTTTGATTTCTTGGTGAACAAGTTTCATGATTTGGCATGTTTTGATGAAAAATGAATCTTGACCCTTGATTTTGACCAAAAAGTCAAAGTTTGACTTTCCAGTATACAGTCAAAATTGATCAATTGACTGGGAAATTCAACTGTCAATCTTGTGTACTTGGGATCTTTTGAACTTGTTGAGCATGTCAAGATAATTACATGGGGCTCTTGAGTCCATATGTGAGCTTGGTTTGCCATTGGCTAGGTCAAACAGTCAAAAATTGCCTTGGTGCAGTCAAAACCCTAAAAATGACCATTTTGCCCTTTTGATGATCTGATCAAATTTCTTGTGGAATTGTGATCCAAACTTGATCAAATGGTCCATGTGAGTTCATAATGTTGATGTGGGTCAATTTTCATGAGATTTGACTGTCAATTGGCCACAGTTGACTTTTTCCCCAATACAGTTGATTTCTAGGTCAACTGTCCAATTGACTGGGCAAAACTTGGAATCAAGACTTGAAACTTTGTATGGATAAACTTGGGAGTCCAACATGAAGCATGAAAGTCATCTTAGGCTTTTTAGGTCAAAACATCTTTGTGCAAACACAAACCCTAATTTGGGTCAACAGTGCAAGGAGAAGTCTTGAGCAGAGGAAACCCTAACTGGATCTTGAGCTCCAAGGGTTTTGTGAGGGGAAAATGTTGAGGAAATGGGAGGGCAAATTTTGGGGTACAACACCGGGCCATAAAGTTTTAAATTGTTTTTTATAAACTCAAAACAAAAGTTTATTACTGTGTAATAAAAGAAATGGGCACAAAGTCCTTTGCCGTCCAATTTCTTAATCCTCCGTCGGTAGTCGGGTAAATCCAGTTTTCAAAATCTGACTCTTCTTCATCAACCTCAATTGCATTCACTCCCTGATCATGTTTGGGCATAGGAGCCGTTATGACGTTGGGCTTTTCCGGCGCGTCAAACTCAATTTCCTTAGCCTCAATCAAATCTTGTACCTTATTCTTCAAGGCCCAGCAGTTGTTCGTATCATGCCCTGGGCTATCGGAGTGATAAGCACAACGGGCGTTCGGATTATACAGCGGAGATGTGGTACTGGAATTCTTCGGAGCTTCCCTCAGAGTCACCAGGTTAGTCTTCAACAGTTGTGACAAAATGTGCGATAGAGTCATACTGAGCCGAGTATACTGCCTTTGCGGTCTTTCTACTCTTTGCTGATTGTTGCGTTGTAGGGCAACAGTAGGTCTTGATATCACCACCGCATTAACCGCTTGGCGGCACTCAGGTCGGTTTTGGCTCCTCGAGCTGTAAACTGCACTAGATTCCTTCTTGAAAGGCTTCTTCTCGGTACTTGACGAAGCACCTTTATGTATCTTGCCACATTTAATACTAGCTTCAACACTCTCCCCAGTCATGATCAATTCAGTAAACCTGGACGATGAACTACCGATTAAATGATTGAAGTATGGACCAGACAAAGTCCCAAGAAACATATCCACCAACTCCCTATCAGCCAGAGGGGGTTGTACACTTCCAGCAAGATCTCTTCACTTTTGAGCGTAGCCCTTAAAACCTGCACTCGCGCCCATAGACATACCCTGAAGTTGGGTACGCATGGGAGCAGGTCGGCATTATACTGGTATTGCTTGTAAAAAGCAGTAGCGAGGTCCTCCCAGTTGTGGACATTAGCTCCTTCCAGTTGATAGAACCATTCAAGTTGAGTCCCTGACAGACTATCTTGAAAGAAATGAACCCAAAGGTTCCTATCAACAGTATATGTTGAATCTTTCTGACGTACGAGTAGAGGTGTAACTTTGGGAAGGAGACCCCATCGTACTTAGCAAAGAAAAGAGCTCTAAACTTGTGTGGGATCACCACCCCAGATGCCAAACCCAAATCTTCGAAGTCCAACCCAGGTATCTTCTTGATCTCTATTGCACTTAACTGGTCTTCGAGTTGCTTATACCTATCCTCTGCAGGAGGATACTGGTCTTCATCAAAGTCAGTGTCATTGTCAGAAACCACAGGGCTAGGACCCTTCCTTTCTTCTTGATTCTCTCCCTCTCCAGATGAGTGAGATAAATCAGCTTCTTGTCTCAACTTGTTCCCAAACCTGTGACCCATATTCAGCAGGACCACCTTCTTCTTCTTCTTCTTCTTCTTCTTGTCCTTCAAGATAAGAGTCTTCAAATCTTGTTGACTCTTGGCCAAGTTCATGAACATTTCCTGGAACTGAGCATTCTGAGCTTGAAGAGCCTTGATGGCTTGATCAGTAGGTGTTTCAGAAGACATGATGTGCTGAAATAAACAGCGAAGAAGATGAGAAACCTATAAGGGTACCTGTAATGAGGTGCATGGGAATGGAATGCGTATGAAATGATTTCGAAGACTTAGGGAGATTTAAATTTGTAAACCAAAATAAAACACACTTTATTAGATTAAAACTTGAAACAATGTTTAACAAATTCCTTTAAAGTGCTACAAAAGAAATACTGAAAAGCAAATCTAAACTAGAAACAATAAAAGATATAAGAATTCCCAAGGTTGTTTTCCTTTCATGCTGACATAATCGTTGATTGTCCTTTCGTTCTCCAGCTGCCTTGTAAGCTTCAGGATCTTCCGTTCCTGCTCACGATACTTTTCTCTGTAAGTATCCCTTTCTTCCCTTAGCTGGATCCAAGATCTTTTCAATGCCCCAATATTAGTAGGCATATGTGGATGGATGACTGTATAAGGAACCCCTTCTTCATTAGCATGCTCTACAATCACCGGCAAAACGGCTTCATATGGCATCCCCAGTTTTTGAGCACGGGCTCGAACCCACTGGAGGTACGGTTTCATCGGGAGAGAAGTCTTCATTCCTAGCTCATGTGGATCAGACCTGTTAACCTTGTCCCAAGCTCGTATAAACCTGCGGCGATGTCCCTCAACATCCCCCTTGAAGTCAAAGACAATGCCTGTAAGCAGCAGCTCATGAGGACCGTCCCTCCGAGCTCGTCCAAACTGTCGTAAGGCCAAACAAGGATTATAGGTTATTCCTCCTCTAATTCCAAGCAATGGAACATTGGGGTATTCCCCACACCGATCAATGACAGCTACCCTTTCCATATCTTTAGTACTCCAAAGGATGTCCGTATGAGCAAGGGACATGATTCTGTAAGCCCAACCCATACCTTCCTCATTCTTCAATACAGATTTGGGGAGGTGAGAGATGAACCACCTCGCCAGCAGCGGTGCACAGCACATGAGAGTTCCCCTTCTCCGCACAGTACGGGTATAAAGAGCATGTAGAATATCACCTAGAAGAGTAGGCACTGGGTTACGAGACATGAAGATCTTAACTGCGTTCACGTCTATGAAGGCATCTGGATTTGGGAATAGGACCAAGCCGTAGATGAGGAGAGCCGGGAGGTCTTCAAAAGCTTGAAAGTCTAAGTTGTCCCAGAACTGTTGAGCTTGATCGATCAAGAACTTAGCCAAGAAACCTTTAACACCACTCCGAATCTCCCAGTTAGATACCACATCAGCCTTTGTTAGATGTAGGGTTGTAGCAATATCCTCTGGCCTAGGAGCTATCTCCAAACCTGTAAAGGGTGTTTTCTCTAGAATAGATATGCCAAGTAAATCAGAAAACTCCTCCAAAGTAGGGACCAACTGATAGTCCGGGAATGTGAAACAGTGATGTAACAGGTCAAAGAACTAGAACAGGACACTCATCATTTGCTCATCCAACATTGAAGTGACCAAGCTAAGGAGGTGACTATGTCTTCTAACAAAGGAAGAAGTATCAGGAACCTTTGAAACCAACTCTCTAAGCTGAGAAGGGATTTGCACGAAACTGATCCGAATGGTATTTCTGCGCATAGATGCCATGATCTGCAAAACAGAACAAAGATGAATCCCCTCGGTCTTTAAAATGGTTAGTCTAATGAAATATGCATGCAATGTCATGATGCATGATGTCATGATAAAAACACACCACATGTATCACAGATAGCAAACATGGTAAGGGTAAACAAGTCACACAATAACCCTTAAGTTTTAGGCTGGCATGGAGTTTAGGTATTACCCTCTTTCAGTTTAGTTGGTTCAACCTGTCCTAGTAATAGTAACCGAGTTCTAGAGGTTCTCAATATCACTGACCATCCTCCATCGGTCATAATTCCAGTTTAGCAATCTTTTCTTGCAGCCAGAATCATCGCGAGAGTATGGTCTCAATGAGTGTAGCATACTGCTACTTTCTATGGCCAAGTTGGTCAATTATAGGTTCTAAGGTCAGTTGATACTTAATGACCCATTAGCAGCCCCATACTCTCCTTGTTCCTCCACAAGGGATATCGGTACCAACTAATGTGTCACACCAACGTAGCTACTGCTTCAACCATATCGGTCTACACCGTACAATTCCCTCACAGTCTATTGCTACTTACCTAAAAGGTATCCCCCAGATCCAGGTTAGAATCTATAGTAACTCCGATACAAAGCCCACAAAGATAAAGCAAACAAATCATACAATTGAAAACAATATGATGAACTAATCCTAAGGTACACCCCACTTATTAAATATCCCCAGCAGAGTTGCCAGTTCTGTGATACGGTGGCCAGAACCGGGTCGTGTTTCCTTTTTTAAGGAATTGCTGGTTTGCATTTTGCGTTTGTGTTTGCAAAATGTCGCGGTAAGCAAGAGTCACCACCGACTTTTATTTTATCCAACAAGGAAAGGAAAAAAGCACAGAAAAATTCCTTTTTCGAGATATTTCTGAGCACGGGGGGTAGATTATAGAAAGGGAAGGTATTAGCACCCTTTCTATCCGTAGTTATCTACGGGCTCTTAGGTACTTGCTCATCATTTTCAAAATTGTTTTCTTTGTGTTTGCGTGATTTGAAAAACTTTTGTTTTGACTTCGATTTAACTCTTGCTTCTGTCTTCAAGAGTGTAATGAAGTGTTTTTGAAAACTTTGTTTGTAAAGGAGTGTAAGTGTGAAAAATTTATTTTGATTGAGCAAGTATCTAAGAACTAATTTACCTACTCGAAAAAAGAATCGTTCTATGTTCGTTTCCTTTAGACAACGCTATCCCACTATTAGTGAGTAGGTAGCACCATCGTTGGAGTTTTGAGGGTCAATTCGAAAGGGACGTACGGTCACTAAAGCAATGTTAGGACGTCTTAGTAATAACCCTTATGTCTTAGATCAATTATTCGAGGCAAAAATTCCGAGGCAACCATTCTGAGGCAACTTTTCTGAATTGGGACTTTGATCTTTGTTTAGACAAAAGGACGACCACTAAAGCATCCTATACTCAATGACTGTTTACCGAAGGCAACCAAGTGGGAGTGTACCCTAGGAGTGCGCATGTGTGAATGATTCAATTTCAGTTTATTTATCTTTGCATATTTAGGGTTTTCTAACTGTTTTAAAATTAATCATACATTCTTGTCATGCATCCCTATATCATACATCTAACAGTTAATAATTTGCGGAATTTAAAATGCGGAAATTAAACTACGCTATTACAAGGCTTCAGGTATTTACATAGCCAAAAACAAACCCTTTGAAAAATAAAGCAATAAAAATAAATAAACGTCTGAATTAAACTATTACAAACCGTAGACAGATACATCAATATGATAAATAATAAAATAAGGCGCGCAATGAAAATTAGAACGAGAAGAAAAATAGGGTTTTGACCCTTCTAACCTAATTAAAAGAAAAATGGTTTTTTTGTTGTTTTTTTAATAAAAGAAATAAGTTTTCTAAATTAAGTATGCAATTAATTAGTTAATTAAATTAATTAAAAAAAATAATTACATGACCTATTTTTGTGTTCTTGATTATTTTAGGAAAAAAATAAAATATAATTTAGTTAGTAATAAAACCTATTTATTCTAATTATTTTTAATTCTGTACAAAATAAATTAAAGTTATCTAAATTAATCAAACCTAATTAAATTAATTAATTTATTGATAAAAAAATATACCTAAATCTAATTGGTGAAAAATAATATTTTTGGTGATTTTTTGATAAAAAGAAAATAATTTAATTTGTTAGTAAATGAATTAAATAAAGTAAAATAGAAAAGAAAATAGAAAGAGAAAAGTGGGCCTGAATATGGGGGTGTAAAAAGCAGAATCTGGGCCCAAGAAGAGGGAAGTCCAAGATGACTTTGAGGATCCCATGCCACGCGTTGACGAAGCCCCATGGTGTTCTCCCATTGATAGCCTTTGGATTTGGCCATCTGGCAGGCTGGAGGTTTAGGGTGTATGATAGCCCCTAGTGCTGTGAACGCATTGAATCCTGAAAAGAAAATAACATGGAATATTTGGGGGACCTGGGATTCGAACCCAGGTCCTGAGGCAATTTCCACACTATGCTCACCACTGCACCACTTGCTGTTTGTTGTATATCAAATAAATAATAATAATTATATGATAAATAAAAGAAATAATAGGAAATTCATGCTGAAATTCAAATGGCCAAATCAGATGAAGCCACGTCTTCGTCTCCTTCCTCTCTCCGTGGCTAAAAGGTTTGGAAACCTTTACCTACGGACAACGTCCGTCGCTATAGACCTGTGCATTCTTAATATCAACTGTGAGCAAAATAAATAAAAACTAGGGCCACCAATCGATTCGTCTGGACCTCCTGAGTGTAATGGTGGCCCTTTCATGGTCCAATTTTTCCTAGATTCAAAATCCCCAAAGCGAGCTATGAAACCCTAACAATGGCACATTCCAATACAAGCCATATAAATGAAATTAAACAACACAGAAAGCTTGCATATGTTCCATGTATCAACAATATATGATTAATTCATCCTAACAATGCCTAAATCATGCTAACCGAATTCAAAATTTCATGGATATCGTGGTGGACTTACAGAGCTTTTTGGGACTGGAAAGGCTTGGTTCTTGATTGCTTTAGCTTGCTGAGACCTCCAGGAATCGATTGGGATAGGCAAAGAGTCTTGTATTGGCCTCTAAGTACAAATATGATTCACCACTTTTTCTTGATTTTTTAAAATTTTGTTCTCCTTGCTGTGCCTGTTTCTAACCTAGTTTTGGGTCTGCACGCCCTCTATATGTATCAAGGAAGGGATTAGGGTTGATAACTGATATCAATCTTCCTCCATCAATGAATTGGATTCTTGATTTGATTCCCTTTGAAAACCTTCCAAAATTGTCCTATTTCAATCTTTTTGTACACACCATGACTTGATACAAATTTGAATACTTGCTAGCTGTAATTGAAACCTGAAACAAGCACAAAATCTTGTATTTTCAATGTTTTGGATTTTATATGATTTGTTTTGATTAAAATTGATTTAAATCAAATAAAAATCAAAATAAATAAAAAAAACATGATAAGGACAAGTGGAAAGGGCTAGAGCTCGTGGACTATGTTGCCAACTCAAAACAAGTGAAAAAGATTGGGCCCATTTGGCAAAAATTGATGTTTTGGGCATAGTTGACTTTTGGCAATTTTGCAAAAAAAGGTCAACTTCACCAATGCATAACTTCCTCAATTTTAACTCTTTAGAGGTGTTCTTTGACTTTTTAGAAAGCTTGAGATGTCCTATAATCAACCCATTTGGTCTCATCTAAATTTGATATTCCATGCTCAAGTATGAAGCTTTGACAAAAAAGGCGTTTTTGTTGATTTTTCAAAATGACCTATAATGTCCAAATTCATAACTTCTCGTGAGTGCATATTTTGAACTTGGGAGCTGAAGATAGATTGTAGGGAATTGCATCCTCTTCAAAATGAGCTTTGGATGGGTCATTTCTCATAAAGTATGAGAAAGTTATGCTTGGTCAAAGTTGAGTTGACTTTTCCTACAAAACCCTAATTTAGCAACTTTTGAGTCTTGATGAATTATGAGCAATCCTTGATGAATCATGATCAAAACTTGATCAAATGATGAAATATACTTCAAAATGAGGATTTTAACCAAAAATCTTGAAGTTTGACTGTATGTGGGCTACAGTTGACTTTTGCCCTAATATAGTCGATTTTTGGGCCTTTGAGCAATTGACTGAGCAAACTTCCTCTGCAAGGCTTAAAACTTGACATAGATGATCTTGTAAACATATTAGGACAATTTTGAGCATTTGGGGTCCCTTGGACTTAAGTATCTTGATGCAACATGAAACCCTAATTTGAGGTAGACTACCTTGGGAGAGGGCTTGTCTGGCCAACCCTTGGACTTCCTTGAGTAACTTGAGGATCTTTCTTGAAATGTTTTGAGAAATATGGGAGGTCAAAGTTTGGGGTACAACAGTTACTAACATGATATTCTCATCCGGGAACTCAAAATTCATGGACTGGTAGTCATCCACGGCCTGATGAGCCAAATGATCAGCCAATACACTCCCCTTAATTGCTTTTTGGGTTGTATATTTTATATCGTATTCAGTTAAGACCATTTGCCACCTTGTTATCCTTCCGGAGAGAGCGGGCTTCTAAAAAATGTACTTGATCAGATCCATCTTTGATATCAACAAGGTAGTGTGAGTCAGCATATACTGTCTCAGTCGGCGAGCAGCCCATGCCAAAGTGCAACAAGTTTTCTCGAGCAGTGAGTATCTTGTCTCACAGTCGGTAAACTTTTTGCTAAGGTAGTATATTACGTGCCCTTTTCGACCAGACTCGTCATGCTGCCCCAACACACACCCCATTGAATTGTCTAACACTGTCAGGTACAAAATCAAAGGTCTTCCTTCAACTGGAGGCATCAGAATTGGTGGTTCTTGAAGGTATTCCTTGATTCTTTTGAAAGCGGTCTGGAATTCATCATTCCACTTTACCACTTGATCTTTCTTCAGAAGCTTGAAGATGGGCTCACAAGTAGAAATTAGATGTGAAATGAATTAGGCAATGTAATTCAAGCGTCCCAAGAAGCCTCTTACTTCTTTCTCTGTACAGGGAGCGGGCATTTCTTGTATAGACTTTACCTTTGCGTAGTCTACCTGAATACCTTTTTCACTGACGATGAAACCCAGAAGCTTACCGGACCTTACCCCGAAGATGCACTTTTTCGGATTCAACCTCAGTCTATATATCTTCAACTTGTCGAACAACTTTTGGAGATGATCAAGGTTCTCTTCCTCAGTCTGAGACCTGGCTATCATATCGTCAACATAAACTTCGATCTCATGGTGAATCATATCATGGAACAAAGCGACCATGGCTCGCTGGTAGGTTGCCCAGGCATTCTTAAATCCAAAAGGCATCACCTTGTAGCAGAAGGTGCCCCACTATTTGACGAAAGTTGTCTTTTCCATGTCTTCAGGAGCCATCTTGATCTGGTTGTAGCTAGAGAAACCATCCATGAAGGAAAAGATTTTGTGTTGTGCGGTATTGTCAACTAGAACGTTGATGTGGGGAAGCGGGAAGTCATCCTTGGGGATTTACCTATTCAAGTCTCTGTAATCCACATACATCCGCACTTTGCCGTCCTTCTTAGGTACCAGAACGATGTTAGCAACCCACTGCGGATAGGAGGCGACATCTAAGAACCCTGCGTTAAACTGTTTCATGACATCTGCCTTGATCTTCTCTGACATTTCAGGGTGCATACGACAAACTTTCTGTTTAACTGGCGGGTAGTCTTCCTTAGTCGGCAGGCGATGTACCACAATATCAGTGTCCAAACCAGGCATGTCTTCATAGGACCAGGCGAAGATCTCAACATAGTCGTGCAACATCTGTATCAACCTCTGTTTGACACTAAGCTCCATATTTGCACCTATTTTAACCTCTTTTTTGTCTATCTTTGTGCCCAAGTTTATTGTCTCAACTGGCTCTTCATGAGGTTGTATAGCCCTTTCTTCCTGTTGTAGCAGTCTAGCAAGTTCTCCAGGTACCTTACAATTGTCCTCACCTTCGTCCTCGACTTGGTTGATCGGATTTTCTATCATAACTGGAAATAATAGGATTGTTATCAATGGGATCCCGAGTGGATATGGATCTGCAGTTTGATACGTAAGTGTGTGTAAGAGCATAACTGTATTGATAAAGCAAAGGCAGAAAAGAAAAACAGAGAGTGAAAAATTTGTATGCAAAGAACGTCCAATGCTTCATCAATGATATATGAGATGACATATAATAACCCTCACAGATAGAACCATTGTGCCTAGGGTAAGACACAAGGCCATAAAGTTTAAAATTGTTCATTACAAATAAGTAAGACAATTACTGCGGAATAAAAGAAACTGGTATGAAATCTTTGGTCGTCCAATTACTCGGTCCACCGTTGGTAGTCGGGTAAATACAGTTGTCAATATCAAAGTCTTCCTTACTATCTTCAATAGCATTGACCCCTCGATTGCTGATGCATAGGGGAGGTCCTCCAACTCGAGCGCGCCGAACAACCCTCTGAGCTTCTGAAGTAAAGCCCAAGCCAAACTTGTCAGTTTTGTGAATAAATTCAGGGAGCTGTCCCCAATTGGTATTCCTGCCTTCTTCAACTACTGCTCTTACGTCCTCGAGAGAAGCCATCTTCAGAGGAGATTTAATGCCGGTAGCGGTCTCAGTTGACGCCAAAATCTGGGGAACCTCTTCAAAGTTTTGACAGGGAGTCTCTATAAATTCTCCGTTCATCTCTATGTAGAGGAAGGAATTGAGATGGCTCACCATATACTCCTCTTCACCCTGCACAGTGACAATCTTTCCTTTTACCGGATACTTCAGCATTTGGTGTAATGTAGAAGTAATAGCCCCAGCTTCGTGGATCCAAGGACGACCCAACAAAAAAGAGTACGATGGACTGATGTCCATCACATAGAAGGTGGACTCAAAAGTCTGAGAGCCTATTTTGATAGGGATGTCAACCTCCCCATGCACCATTCTTTTTGACCCGTCAAAAGCCCTTACCACAATGTTACTAGGCTTTAAAGTCAATCCCTCACAATCCAACCGGTCCAACGCCTTCTTGGGCAGAACATTTAGTAAAGACCCAGTGTCTACCAACACATGAGCCATAGTGGTGCCCCTGCATTCAATCGAGACATGCAGAGCATCATTATGCTTTCTTCCCTTCGGTGTTAATTCTGCATCTGAAAAACCCAGCCCATTGTCAGCAGTTAGGCTAGCCACGCAATCTTTAAATTGATCAGCCGAAGTCTCTTGCGGCACGTGCGCAGTTTTGAGGAATGCAATCAAAGCATTCGCATGGGCCTCGGAGTATAACAGCAGGGATAACATGGATATCTTCGAGGGGGTCTGCCCCAGCTGTTCGACCAAATTGTAGTCACTCTTTTTAATTATTTTCAAATTTTCTTCTATCTCTTGCTTAGAGGCTTCCACAATAATCTTTCTAGGTGCCTCCATCCGGGCAGGCTCACATACAGCTTCTTTGCCTCGAGTCTCAGATGACTTATCGGCAGGGGTACCAACTGGAGTAAGAACAGGAATAGTAACTGAAGTACTGGCGGGTGCAGAAGATGAAATAACGACAGGCTTAGTGACAGACTTCGGGGAGATCTCAGGAGAGAAAACCCTTCCACTTCTAGTAATCTTGTTGGTCCCAACAATGTTACCAACATCAGGATCAACTTCTTTGGTCTTCAAGTTTTGTTTAACGCCATGATAGTAAACATTGACACCATAATGCCAAGGGACAGCTTTATCCGAGGCGTACGGGATAGGACTAGGACATGTGATTATTAGCGGAGCGATTCTCGTAGCGGGTGTACTCCTAACAGGTCTTCTCGAGGAGGCCTTGGAAGGATTGGCGGAAATGGTTATAATAACAATATCTTCACATGGAATAGTTGGAATCAAGGTCTTTTCGAACAAAATTTCTCTACTGTCCATCAGGCGTTGGACACAGTCTTCAGCAGATAGCAACCCGAAGGCAGGAATGAACATATGTGGAAGTCTTCATCACAACTTGGAAATAAACCAGCCAACAACAGATTCTTCTTAACAGTCATAAGAGGAGTAGAAACTTCATCAACTAAGGTCACGAACAGTTCTATATCAACGGTGTTAACTCCATGGTTGTGCTTAGGCATGGGAGCAGTTATGACATTAGGCTTCTCCAGAGCGTCGAACTCAATCTCCTTGGCTTCACTCAAATCTTGTACTTTATTTCTTAGTGCCCAATAGTCATTTGTGTCATGACCAGGACCCCCAGAATGATAGGCGCATCGATCGTTCATATTGTATCGAGGAGAGAAGGTATTAGGATTCTTGGGAGCCTCTTTCAAAGTTGCCAAGTTAGATCTCAGCAGATGGGGTAGAACCTCTGTAAATGTCATGTTGATTCGGGTGAACTGCCTTTGTGGTCTTTCCACCCTTTGTTGATTGTTGCGTTGTGGGGTAGCTGCATGCCTAGGTATTATTACAGCACTTACCGTTAGACGGTATCCCATTCTGCTCTGATTTCTTGGGTTATAAATGGCACTGGCCTCCTTCTTACCAGTGAAGGGTTTCTTCATTGTGCTCGAGGATGCATCTCTTTGAATTTTTCCACTTTTTATACCTGCTTCGACCCGCTCGCCAGTCATGATTAGTTCAGTAAATCCGGATGAGGAACTTCCGATCAGGTGGTTGAAGAATGGACCTGAAAAGGTGACTAGGAACATATCCACTAGCTCTCTGTCAGATAGAGGGGGCTGGACTTTGCATGCGAGATCCCTCCATTTCTGAGCATAGGTTTTAAAACCTTCACCTGTACCCATAGACATGTGTGATCGGTGGATCTGGAACTGACTGTTTTAAAGCTGGTTCGCGAAATGTCGCGGAAGCAAGAGTCGCCACCGTCTTTTATTTTCTCCAAATGGAAAGGACAAAAGCACAGAAAAATTCCTTATAGAGATTGCTCTCGGTTCGGGAGGTAGGTTATAGAAAGGGAAGGTGTTAGCACCCTTTCTATCCATGGTTATCCATGGGCTCTTAGATACTTGCTCATTGTGTTTTCAAAATGTTTGTTTGCTTTTCAACTGTGGGTTTTAAAAAAGTTTCTTTGAAAAATTTCAGTTCGACTCGTACGTCAGAGTGTTTGAAAAGTTTGTTTTGAAAGCTTTTGAAAATGTGTTGGTGTGAAAAGTATTTTGATTTGTTTGAAATTAGAGCAAGTACCCTTGAGAACCTACCTACCCTAAGGAATTCGTCTGTGTAAATGTCCTTTAAAGTAGTGCCATCCCACCATTGAGAGGTAGGTAGCACCACCGTTGGAGGTGTTCGGGTCAATTCGAGTTTAGGGACATGGTGATCACCAGAGCAATAGGAAGACACCTTAGAAGCTACCCTCATGCCAGGTTCCCGGATCATGAGGACTTACTAAGACGTCCTCTACTCGACGACTACCTTTCGAAGGCAAGGCAACAGTGAGGCGTACCCTAGAGGTGGTGTGTGCGAATTGTGTGTCGTTTTCATTGATATTTGTCTTGTCATGTTCATTGTGATCTACGCTTGATTTTATTATGGCCATTCATTCTTGCATGCTTTGTTAACAGTTAATATTTGTGGAAAAGTAAATTCTAAAGCTATTACAAATGGCGCGGGTCCACATCGCCAAAATTAAACCGGACCCGATTTGACGGAAAATAAATAAAGCAAATAAAATAAAAGTGCGAGAAGTTTAAGTTACAACGCTTTGGGAGAGATACATAATTATTTAAACGGAATAGAATAAATATGCGCAATTAAATAAGAATTATTGAAACGAGGGCGTTGGACCCTTTTGCAAATTAAATTAATTAATAATCAAAATTAAGATTAAATGAAAATGTTTTTTTTTTGGTATTTTGTGTTTTTTAAGATTTAATGGAAAAAAGAGAATTAATTATAATTAAAATAAAATGTCAAACCCTAATTCTAATTATTTTTAGTTATTATGAAAATGTTAAATTAACCTAAATTAAACCCTAAATTCTTTTATATACAATTTAATCATGAAAATAAATAAATAATAATATTATGACAAAAAGGAAAAATTAAAAGGAATGAAAATTGTCAATTAACCTAATTCTACCTTTTTTATATTTATTATGAAAAGAATTAAAATTGCAAAAATCCTAATTAAAACTAAAATCATTACATGTTAATTTATTTACAAGAAAATATCAAAATAAATAATCATTATATTTTTTTATCTTTTTCTGAGTTTTTAAGGTATTTTTTGTATTTGGTAAATAATTAATTGAATTAAAACAAATAAAGAAAATAAAATCATAATTGAAAATAAAATAAATAATAAAAAAATATAGAGAAGCAAACCAGGGGGGGTTCAGTCCCAATTGTGAGGTATAGGCCTTAGAATGCTGGCCCATTAAGCTTTGGTCCATTTGACCTTTTCAGTTCGTGTGTCAGCGCGTTGACCTGGGCGTAGCATGCTCTTTGAATCCCTGCCCTTGATTTGAATTCATGAGACGCGTGTATGCTTAGATTATGGGGATGTATGGTGCACTCCAATGATGAACCTGCATGTGAATGTGAACAAGAAAATAATATTGAAATTATTGAAGACCTGGGGATCGAACCCAGGTCTTGTGCATTGCCCATACGTTCGCTTGCCATCTGTGCCACTTAACCAATTTGTTATATAATAAGCAAAGAAATATTATAAAAGAAAAACAAGATTAGTGCTGGAAAACGCGCGAATTTTTAAACCAACGAATCATAGCTTGCCACGCTTCATCGTCTTCATCGCCCCTGTAAACAAAACACAAAGGCAACGTTTTTCATGCGTTTCATTAGGTGGGCTACTGGAAAATAGCGATTAGGTCCTCATTGAATATAAATTAGGCGCGACAATTGGTTCTTCTTCGTCTCCATACGCTGAATCCAACCATGGTACTGTGGTGATCTAATTTCACTTGGTCTGAAAACCCCTAATTTAAAAACCTGCAAACCCTAGAAAGCTAACATGGTGAAATCGCGTGTATGGCATAAAAATGCAATTAAAGGCATTGGTTAGCATCAGAACATTATGAGGAACAAGAATCCATGAATCAAATGTTAAAAAAATGCTTAAAATATGAAACACGATGATCAATTTTTTCCTATACAGTTCATGTTTATTCTACCAATTCTTGGCGCGGTGATGGATGGTTCTGGTTGGAATTTGTTCAGTAAGCCTTGAGGATGCTATTGGAAAAGGAATTAGGCCTTGAGTCCACCTGAAACAATGATTTCAGAATTGCTTTTTTATGGAGAAAACTTCAAGTTTGTCTATGGTCTTTGAGCGCAGCATTCAATGTCCTGTGATTAGGGTTAGACTCAGTACTTATGAGGGAAGGGAATTAAGTCATTAGCTGGCCTTGATCCATGCCCATGAGAGAACTAGTCTTAGGTTTTTCACCATTAACAAACTTTCCCTTTTTTAAGCAAAACCAAGACTTGGTGTACAACCTAACCCTAGCATGAGTTTGTGAGCTGGCACATGATATATGGAAGCTATTCAAATTCAAATGACACTATTCCATTGATTTTTAAATTTTATTTGAGTTATTAAAGGTTTAAAATGAATTAAATTAATAAAAATTAAATAAAATAGAAAAATCAATGTTTGATCTTGAAATTAATCATGGGACACGTGTGTGGCATGACAAGGCTGAATCAAGTGGAAGAAAGTGGGCCCTTTTGTCAAAAATTGAAGTTTCAAGGATAGTTGACTTTTGCCATTTCACAAAAATTCCCCAACTTCTCCAATGCATATCTTGCTCAATTTTTAAGCTTTTCTCATTTTCTTGGACATTTTGGAAAGGTCTTTGAGTCCTTTAACCAATGCCTTTGGTCCCATGTCATTTTGATTTTCCAATCTCAAGTTATGGCCTTTGACTTAAAGTCCCTTTTTGTTGACTTTTGAAAATGACCTATAATGTTGAAATTGATAACTTTTTGTGAGAGCATTTCTTGGACTTGAAGTATGAAGATGAGTTGTAGGAAATGTCTTTCTCTTCAAAATGAGCTTTGGATGGAATTTTTCTGATAATCCATGTGAAAGTTATGCCCTGGTCAATTTCAGTTGACTTTTTCAGCTGTCCAAATAAGGAAACTTTTGCATCTTGATGATTTTCTGAGCCAAATTTTGAGAATCATGATCAAGCATTGATCAAATGATGTTTGTGGCTTCAAAATGATATGTTGACCAAAAATTTGAACTTTTGACTGCCAAATGACCATTTTGCCCCTACAGTTGACTGTAGTGCAATTTAGGGTTTTGACTGTGCAATTTTGAGCTGAATGCCTTGAAACTTGATATGAGGATGCTTGACCATATTTGTAGGCATGTGAGACTTGATTGGGCCTTTGAAAACTACCTTTTCTTGGTCAGAACACAAACCCTAGTTTTGACTGTATAGGAGACAGTTGGACTGTGCAACCCTTGGGGGAGTTTTATGACTTGGCTTGGCAATTTCTTGAAGAATATGGGAGGGCAAATTTTGGGGTACAACAGTTGCCCCTGTTCAATCTTCTTAGACCTGAGGATGCAGATTGGCGGACGTGCCTTTCGTAATCCGAGGGTAGAAGATGATTGGACACTAGAGTGCCCAGAAATTTGCGCTCACATATTGGCTGTGATGGTGGAATGGGCTTATAGATGCCATCTGGATGTTTGATTGCGTAAGAGATTCCTTGGCGAGAACCTGTATACCTGCAAAACAGAAAATGAGTACCTGACACGTTGCAGGAGCTGATTTTTAGATGCCTGGTATAGATGTGTCCTGACTGGTTACAGGAGCTGAGTCTGGAGCTTCAAACGGCGATGAAAGAACCAGGGATGGTTACTACCTTAGCGTGAATGGTAAGAAAACCTTGGGCGACTTTAATTTCAACAACGCTCGTTGAGAAAAAATCTTGGGTGACTTTAACTTCAACAACGCTCGTTGAGAAAAAATCTTGGATGTCTTCTACTGGGATAAGAATCAGGGAGATCTTAGGGTCGATCTGACTGAACCAGAGAGGCCTTTGACTGGATAAGCATCAGGAAAATCTTAGGGTCGATTTAACTGAACCGGACAAGGTCTTGGAATATCTTCAACTGGATAAGCATCAGGGAGATCTTAGGGTCGATCTGACTGAACCAGAGAAGGCCTTTGACTGGATAAGCATCAGGAAAATCTTAGGGTCGATTTAACTGAACCGGACAAGGTCTTGAAATATCTTCAACTGGATAAGCATCAGGGAGATCTTAGGGTCGATCTGACTGAACCAGAGAAGGCCTTTGACTGGATAAGCATCAGGAAAATCTTAGGGTCGATTTAACTGAACCGGACAAGGTCTTGAAATATCTTCAACTGGATAAGCATCAGGGAGATCTTAGGGTCGATCTGACTGAACCAGAGAAGGCCTTTGACTGGATAAGCATCAGGAAAATCTTAGGGTCGATTTAACTGAACCGGTCTAGGTCTTGAAATGTAGCTTGAGAACTTTAACTGGATCTTTCCTGAAATGTAAAAGTCATCCATATGCAATGCATGATATGGATCAAGTAATGATGTTCTCAACATAAATGAGATTCGTAGGATATGATACGTCTATGCATGCTATAATGATGTATGTGATGTTTTATGTATGTTTTTGTCTAGGAAAGTGAATCCTTGACGGGTGCCGGGAAGTCGTATCCTGGGCTGATGTTGAAGAATAGATTTTGCTTCCGCTGGGGATGATGACTGCAAGAATACCGGTAGGAGAAGATGACTCCGCTGCGGAATAAACTTGGCAAATGGAGGATTCTGCGGGGAGAAAAGATACTCTAGCGACCATGCTGGGAAGCAATACTCTGTGGGAAGAGGGATGTCTTGCTGAGTGTTGATAATAGTTTGCTGGGGATAGGAAGACTTTGTCGACGACACTCTTTCCGTGGCTTTTGGCTGAGGATAACCCAGTTATATCCTGTTAAGGAAATAACTCTTTAAATCAAGCCGGACGACGCGTTCGTGCTCTGCGAAGGATAAGCTTCCAGAATTTACTGGGGATAAGCTTACTGCTTGGGGGGATATGAATTCCAACTTTCCTGGGGAAACTAATTGGACTCTCCTGGGGAGTTTTGATATGCTGGGGAAGTGATTCCTTTGAATGTTGATGTATGCCGCCGGGGAACAATCTTTAGACCAAGACTGCCGGGGATGCTTGTTAAGAATATATGCTGCTGGGGAATGTTGAGATCTGCGGGAGGACACCCAACTTCCTTAAGGTTGATAACTGTTTTGCTTGAGGAGAGTATACTGCTTGCTGTTTCACTCTCTAGGGAATTTAAGATGCCTGGTTATGTTCTTTAGCTGAACCTACCTTGGTACTTTGGAGGATATAACAATTAGATTGCCTAGACAACTCCTTATTGCCCCTGTTTCTAATGTCCCCTGTAATTAATTTTTTGTTTCGTATGCAAATATTTATGAGCTAGAAAATTATTGTCAATGCATATATCACAAATTGAACCTTGGACGTTCTTCGCAAAACAAAACAGAAAAGGAAAAAACAAAAGGCACATTTTAACTGAAAAGTATATTTGTATTGACTTTTGAGTGGCCTGTGAATAGGCATTTTGTATACAAAAGGCTGACGTCCTAATAAGAGAACGCCACCAAGCAAAAAGGGTTTATACAAATTTTGTACAAAAGAAAATAAAACAGCAGTGTGAAATGAATGATCCACTGGGTTTCAACTCTGCTATTGCCTTTATAACTCCGAGCGTCTCATCACTTGATGACCTTGGTTGAAGGTGAAGCTGACTGATCGATGCCGTCTGATCTTGATGTAGATACCGGATTCTGGATGCAAAGTGATCAATGAGACATAGCATTACGCTTTTATCCCTAATTTTTGCCTGGACCGCCCTTTCGGGTTTTCAGTCCACCGGGATATCCATTTTTGCCCAAGCCGCCCTTTCAGGTTTTCGACTTGCCGGGTGTACAGATTTTTTCCATTTTCATCCCTTCATTTTGCCCGAACCCTTTTGGTTCGACGGGAAGCCCTGATTTTTGCCTAGGCATGTCAGCCTAGCGGGTTTTTTTTTTTTTTTTCATGCGTAATATTTTTTTACTATGTCTGCATTGGCGGGGTGAGGAAGGTCGTCACCATCCATATTGGTTAATATCATTGCTCCTCCTGAGAACACATGCTTAACCACAAATGGCCCTTCGTACGTAGGGGTCCATTTGCCCCTTGGATCACTCTGAGGAAGGATGATTCGCTTGATTACCAGATCCCCGACTCGATATTCTTGTGGTCTGACCTTTTTGTTAAATGCCCTGATCATCCGTTTCTGATACGTCTGACCATGACAGATAGCAGCAAGTCTCTTTTCATCAATAAGGTTGAGCTGATCAAGTCGTGTCTGGATCCAATCATCTTCGTTCAGATTTGCATCCTTCATTATTCGGAGAGAGGGTATTTGCACTTCGATTGGCAAGCCTGCCTCCATACATAAACCAGAGAGAAAGGAGTTGCCCCGGTTGACGTCCTGGCTGAGGTACGGTACCCATGTAGAGCGAACGGTAACATCTCATGCCAATCTTTATAAGTCACTGTCATTTTCTGCACGATTTTCTTGATGTTCTTATTTGCTGCTTCTACAGCCCCATTCATCTTCGGTCTGTAAGGAGAAGAATTGTGGTGCTGTATTTTGAACTGTTCGCAAAGCTCAGCGATCATCTTATTGTTCAGATTGGTACCGTTGTCTGTAATAATTCTCTCAGGGACGCCGTACCGACAGATCAGGTTATGCCGAATGAACCGTGCTACAACAGTCTTGGTTACCGTAGCATAGGATGCTGCCTCAACCCACTTCGTGAAGTAATCAATTGCCACTAGGATGAAGCGATGTCCATTAGATGCCGTAGGTTTAATCTCGCCGATCATGTCCATGCCCCACATTGCAAACGGCCAAGGCGCAGTCAGAACATTCAGGGGGACCGGAGGAACATGCACCTTGTCTGCATAAATCTGGCACTTGTGGCATGTCCTGGAATGTTGGTAACAGTCAGCTTCCATTGTGGACCAATAGTATCCTGCCCGTAGGATTTTCTTAGCCATAGTGTGTCCACTGGAATGTGTACCAAAGGTCCCTTCATGTAGCTCTTCCATGATTCTTTCTGCTTCAGTTTTATCCACACAACGCAGTAAGGTTGAATCATGGTTTCGCTTGTACAAGATGTTGTTGCTAAGGAAGAATTTGGCTGCGAATCTTCTCAGGAATTTCTTATTGTTGATAGATGCGCCTTCAGGGTATTCCTGAGTTTCCAGATATCTCTTCACTTCGTGGTACCAAGGCTTCTCAGTCACCAATTCAGTTTCGAGATCACAACAGTATGCCGGCTCGTCCAGTTTCCAGATGATGATCCGGGGAGCCTCATTATCCCATTTGACCTTGAACATTGAAGACATTGTAGCTAACGCGTCCGCCAACTGATTCTCTTCTCTTGGAAAGTGCTCAAATGTTATCTCTGTGAAGTGGGGGATCAGGGTCAACACACATTCTCTGTAAGGAATCAAGTTTGGATGTTTCGTATCCCACTCTCCTTTGATCTGATTGATCACAAGAGCGGAATCTCCGAAGACACTCAGAAATTTGATCCTCAGGTCGATCGCAGCTTGAAGACCCATGATACACGCCTCATACTCCGCCATGTTGTTGGTACAGTTGAAACACAGCCGGGCGGTGAGTGGAGTATGAGTACCTTGTGGAGATATGATGATGGCGCCAATACCATTTCCCAAAGCGTTGGATGCTCCGTCAAAATGCATAGACCATCGGGATCCTGGTTCAGGTCCTTCATCCGGTCCAGGTACTTCACAGTCAGTTACTATCATAATGCTTTCATCCGGAAACTCGAAGTTCATTGATTGGTAGTCATCCACAGCTTGATGTGCTAAGTGGTCTGCCAATACACTTCCCTTGATGGCTTTTTGGGTCGTGTACTGAATGTCGTATTCCGTCAAGATCATCTGCCATCTTGCAATTCTCCCAGACAGAGCAGGCTTTTCGAATATGTACTTTATAGGATCCATTTTTGAGATCAACAAGGTAGTGTGAGTCAGCATATACTGTCTCAACCGGCAAGCAGCCCATACCAAAGCGCAGCAAGTTTTCTCAAGCAGTGAGTATCGGGTCTCACAGTCGGTAAACTTTTTGCTAAGGTAATAAATGGCATGCTCTTTTCGGCCAGACTCGTCATGCTGCCCCAGCACACACCCCATTGAATTATCAAGCACTGTCAGGTAAAGTATCAAAGGTCTCCCTTCAACTGGTGGCATAAGGATGGGTGTTTCTTGGAGATATTCTTTGATTCTGTCAAAAGCAGCCTGACATTCATCATTCCAACGTACTACCTGATCTTTCTTCAGCAGCTTGAAGATTGGTTCACAGGTAGCAGTTAGGTGTGAGATGAACCGAGCAATGTAATTCAGACGTCCTAGAAAGCCTCTGACTTCCTTCTCTGTCTTAGGAACTGGCATCTCTTGAATGGATTTGACCTTAGCAGGGTCCACTTGAATTCCCTTGTCACTTACCACGAAGCCTAGCAACTTTCCAAATCTTACCCCGAAGGTGCACTTGTTCGGGTTCAACCTCAGCTTGTACAGTTTCAAACGGTCAAACAGTTTCTGTAGATGATCAAGGTGTTCTTCCTCAGTCTGGGACCTAGCGATCATGTCGTCAACATACACTTCTATCTCATGATGGATCATGTCATGAAATAAAGCAACCATGGCACGTTGGTAGGTTGCCCCAGCATTCTTTAGTCCAAAAGGCATGACTTTGTAGCAGAAGGTGCCCCACTGAGTAACAAATGTAGTCTTTTCCATGTCTTCAGGAGCCATCTTGATCTGATTGTAGCCTGAAAAACCATCCATAAAAGAGAACACTTTATGCTGAGCTGTATTATCAACAAGGACATCAATGTGAGGTAGAGGGAAGTCATCCTTGGGGCTGGCCCTGTTCAGATCCCTGTAATCGACACACATTCTGACCTTGCCGTCCTTCTTAGGTACCGGCACCACATTAGAAACCCACTGAGGGTAAGAAGTCACTGCAAGAAACCCGGCATCAAACTGCTTCATAACCTCGGCTTTAATCTTCTCAGACATCTCTGGACGCATACGGCGGACCTTTTGCTTAACCGGAGGGCAATCTTCTTTAGTTGGTAAGTGATGGACCACAATGTCGGTATCTAATCCGGGCATATCTTCGTAGGACCAGGCAAAGATCTCCATATAGTCATGCAGCATCTGAGTCAACCGTTGCTTCACGCTGAGCTCTAGGTTGGCACCAATCTTTACCCCTTTCTTGTCTTCTTCAGTACCCAAGTTTATTATTTCCACTGGCTCTTCATGGGGTTGAATTGCCCTCTCTTCCTGTTGTAACAGTCTT
The DNA here is from genome assembly GCA_948472305.1 of Vicia faba. NCBI lineage: Eukaryota > Viridiplantae > Streptophyta > Magnoliopsida > Fabales > Fabaceae > Vicia > Vicia faba. The sequence continues at coordinate 1,534,686,153 of OX451739.1, forward strand.
GCAAGTTCACCAGGCACTTCGCAATCATCTTCGCCTTCGTCTTCGGCTAAGTTGATCGGATTTTCGAAGTCATAACTGGCAGTAGCAGAGTCGTTACCCGTGAGATCCAGAGTGGATTGAAACCTGTATGAGTGAGTGTGTGTGTAAATACAACTGTTTTGCAATATGTAAAGAAAGGAAAGAAAAGGAGCGCAAAATTTGAAATGTGAAAAACGTCCAATGCTTTTATTTATGATATATGACAGTGACAAACAAAAGCCCTCATAAACAAAACCACGGTGTCCCGGGTAAGACACCGGGCCATATAGTTTCAAATTATTGTTTATTACAAATCCAAAACAAAGAAGTTCATTACTGGGGAACAAAAGTTATGGGTGTAAAGTCTTTAGCAGTCCAATTGGTCAATCCACCGTCGGTCGTCGGGTAGATCCAGCTATCGAACTTTGACTCTTCCACTTCGTCTTCCTCTCCAATAGCATTCACTTCTGAGTGGGTGATGAGCACAGGAGGTCTTCCAATTCTCGCCTTGCGCACTGCTTTCTGAGCTTCTGTGGTGAAACCCAGCCCAAACTTGTTAGTCTTAGGAGTAAGATCAGGGAGCTTGCCCCAGTTTGCACATTCACCTCTTTCGATCACAGCCCAGGCGTCCTTTAAGGAGGCCATCTTCAAAGGAGAAACCTCTTCATCCACTGCTTCTGCTGCTGCCAAGGTTTGTGGCACTTCCTCAAAATGTTGAAAGGGGGTTTCAATGAACTCCCCATCCATTTCTACGTATCTGAAGGAGTTGAGGTGGCTGACCATGTACTCCTCTTCCCCTTGCACCGTTACGATCTTCCCCCTGACCGGGTACTTGAGCTTCTGATGCAACGTGGAGGTCACAGCTCCAGCCTTGTGGATCCACGGGCGACCCAGCAAACAAGAATAGGACGGATGGATGTCCATCACATAGAATTTTGAATCAAATACCTGTGACCCAACCCTGATTGGGATGTCCACCTCACCATGTACCATTCTTTTGGACCCGTCAAAGGCCCGGACAACAATGTTACTTGGTTTGAGCTCTAGACCCTCACAATCCAGCCTATCCAGAGCCTTCTTGGGCAGCACGTTTAATGAAGAACCTGTGTCAACCAGCACATGAGCAAGAGTAGTGCCCCTGCATTCAATGGAGACATGCAGGGCGTCATTATGGTTCTTCCCCTTTGCTGTCAGATCGGCATCAGAGAAACCTAGGCCATTATCAGCGGTTAGGTTGGCCACACAGTCGGTGAACTGGTCAGCAGACGTCTCTTGGGGTACGTGGGCTGTTTTTAAGAAAGCAATCAGAGCCTTGGCGTGGGCCTCTGAACACAGCAGCAGTGACAACATGGAGATTTTAGAGGGGGTGTGCCCCAGCTGTTCTACAACGTTGAAATCACTTTTCTTTATTATCTTGAGGATTTCTTCCATTTCCTGCCTGGAAGCCTCAACAATGGTCTTTGGTGCCTCCGTCCTGGCAGGCACATCAGCAGCAATCCCCTTGCCCCGAGTATCAGATGACTCGGTAGCAGGGGTGGATACTTGGTCAGGGGGAGAAACAGGCACCCTGGCAGGTGTGAAGACCAAAGGCCTATGAATTATCGGAGGAGCAATGTCTGGCGAGAACAGTCTTCCACTACGAGTGACCTTAGCAGGCCCAGTGATGTTGGAGACACCAGCATCAATGTTGAACTCTTGTTTCACACCCAGAACATAAACATCCGCCCCATAGTGCCATGGGACAGCCTTATCAGATTTGTAGGGGATAGGCCCCGGAACAGTAATGGTGATGGGAGCAATCTTGTGAACCGGCAAAATTTGGACAGGCTTCTTTGAAGGAGCCTTGGAAGGGTTGTTGAAGATGGTAACGATCGACACTTCTTCAACAGGAGCAGCAGGAACAACAGTCTTTCTGAACAAAATTTCTCTACTATCTATCAGGTTTTGGACGCCTGACTTCAGCAGAGAACAACCAGCAGGGGAAGCAACACATAGAGGGCAACCTTCGCTACATCCCGGAAATAAACCGGCTAGCAACAGGTTCCTCTTGACCGTCAGCAGCGGAGTAGCAACATCATCCACCGAAGCTACATACAAATCCTCCTCAACAGCATTCACTCCATGCTGGGGCATGGGAGCGGTTACAACATTCGGCCTCTCGGGCGCCTCAAACTGTATTTCCTTTGCATCAATGAGGTCTTGAACCTTATTCTTTAGGGCCCAACAGTCATCTGTGCTATGCCCCGGGCTATCAGAGTGGTAAGCACAACGAGCATTTGGATTAAACTTGGGGGATGCAGTATTGGGAAACTTTGGAGCCTCCCTGACAGTCACTAAATTGGTGGATAGCAACTGTGGCAGGATCTGTGATAAGGTCATGCTTAACCGGGTAAACTCTCTCCGGGGTCTTTCAAACTTTTGAGGATTAGTTGGCCGAGGAGCGGCAGCAGGTTTGGCAATCATTACCGCACTGACAGATTGGCGGCGTTCAGGTTGCTCTGGTCTCCGGGAGCTATATACAGCATTAGCCTCCTTTTTGAAGGGTTTCTTTTCAGTACTGGAGGAGGCAACCTTCTGTATCTTCCCCGATTTTATACCGGCCTCGATCCTTTCACCAGTCAGGATCAGATCAGTAAACCCAGCAGAGGAATTACCAATGAGATGATTGAAAAATGGACCAGATAGGGTCCCTAAAAACATATCTACCAGCTCCCGGTCCGTCAATGGTGGCTGCACCCTGCCAGCCAGGTCTCTCCATTTCTGGGCGTACTCCTTAAAACCTTCACCCGACCCTAGAGACATACCCTGGAGCTGGGTACGCGTAGGAGCGAGGTCGGAATTATATTGATACTGCTTGTAAAAAGCAGTGGCCAGATCCTCCCAGTTACGAATGCTGGTTCCATCCAGCTGATAGAACCATTCGAGGTGAGTCCCTGAAAGACTCTCCTGGAAGAAGTGGATCCAAAGGTTCTTGTCTGCTGTGTAAGGCTGGATCTTCCTTACATAAGAACGGAGGTGCATCTTGGGACAGGAAGCCCCGTCATACTTCACAAAGGCAGGTGCCTTGAACTTGTATGGAATCACCACCCCAGTAGATAACCCCAAGTCTCCGAAATCCAGTCCAGGCACCTGCTGAACTTCCATAGCCTTTAATCTGTCTTCCAGCTGCTTGTACCGGTCTTCAGCAGGAGGGTATTGTTCGTCGTTGAAGTCTGTTTCAGTATCAGAGCCCACAGGAGTAGGGACCTCCCTTTCTTGGTGACTACCTTCCCCCACAGATGGAGTAGTCCTTTCAGCCTCAACTTGTAAGGTGTTCCCGAGTCTGCGCCCAGTGTTAAATAGCACAGTCCTCCTCTTCTTCTTAGTCTTCTTCAGAAGCATGGTCTTCAACTCTTGTTGACCCTGAGCCAAGCCCTTGATCAGCTCCTGAAATTGGGCGTTCTGCGCCTGAAGAGCCTTGATAGATGCCTCGGTTGATGATTCAGGGTTCATGATGCTGAAATAAACAGCGAAGAACAGTAAACAACCTGAAAAGAAGAGTACCTGTGATGCACATGATGAATGATATGTGTTTATGCAATGCATTCAAGAGTTCGAAAATTCAAATTTGTTGTAGACCAAAAGGAACACACGTTATTTTTAAGAAAATCATTGTTTAATACATCAAAGCCTCATGGGCAAAAGTACAAAAAATCAAATCAATCCCAAAATATGCTGCGCATCCTCTTTGGAGCTATGTAAGTGTTGAGGTTCCTCTCCTCATGCAACAGGCGGGTGAGCTCCAAGACCTTCTTTTCACTGGCACGCAGACTAGTCTCAAGAGAATTCCGCTCTTCCTTAAGCTGGATCCAGCTCTTCTGCATCTCTTCCCAGGATGTGGGCATATCAGGGTGCTGAATAACGTGAGACACTTCTCCTTCCAAGGCAGGCTCTTTGATTACTGGAAGCATGTGAGGATAAGGCATTACTAACTTCTGAGAGCGGGCTCGTACCCACTTGAGGTAAGGCTCCAAAGGGATGGAGTTCCTGTGCCCCAGTGTCTTGCTGTCTATCCTACTAGGAATCCTCCAGGCTCTGATAAATATCTGGCGAAGTCCTTGAGTATCGTTGTCGAAGTCAAAAACTATGTCAGGAATTAACATGTCATGAGGACCATCCCTCCGAGCATAACCAAATTGTCTCCAAGCCAGGCATGGGCTATAAGTAATACCCCCTCTGATTCCAAGTAAAGGAACATTAGGATACTCCCCGCAACGATCAATGATAGTGACATCTTCTCTGGACCTAGGGCACCAATGTATATCTGCATGTGTAAGAGTCATCAACCGTTGTGACCATCTCAAACCCCGCTCGTTCTTCAGGACTGATTGTGGAAGGTGCGAAATAAACCACCTTCCCAGGAGAGGAGTGCAACACATAAGGACACCTCTTTTTCTCATGGTTCGAGTGTAACATGAGTGAAGGATGTCCCCCAGCAACGTAGGTATAGGATTCCTGGACATAAAGATCTGGACAGCACTGATATCAATGAGCTGATCTGGGTTAGGGAACAACACCAAACCATAAACAAGGAGGGCCACAACCTCTTTGAAAGCTTGCAAGTCAAGGGAGTTCCAACATTCATGGGCCTTTTCAAACAGAAACCTGGCTAAGAACCCTTTGATACCACTTCTAACTTCCCAATGTCCCTTGAGGTCAGATGACTGTAGGTGCAAGGCTTTAGCAATCTCTTCAAGCTTAGGTTCCTTTTCTGTACCGTTGAAGGGTAGCTGATCAAGGATGGGGATCTTCAGGAGCCGGGAGAACTCCTCCAATGTAGGTACCAACTGATAGTCCAAGAAGGTGAAACAGTGATGCAGAGGGTCAAAGAATTGGAACAGGACCTTTATCATATCTTCCTCAATGTTGGTGTTGACCAAGCTGATGAGGCTTCCATGCCTTTCACTGAATGAAGAGTTCTCGGGAATCCTGGATATAAGCTCCTTAAGCTGAGGAGGGATCCTTACAAGACTGATTTGAATTGTCTTTCTACGAATAGTTTCCATGTCCTACAAAACAAGAACAAAGATGAAAATTCGAACCCCTGAAATGGTTAGTTAATGCATATGATGCTGGATGATGTCATGATGCTATGATTAAACACACCACAGATATGTACAAAGACAAACATGTAAGGCACACAAGGCACACAAGACAAGCCCTTAAGGTTTAAGGCCAGCATGGGGTCTGGGTAGTACCCTCTTGAAGTTGGTGAGTTCAACCTGTCCTAATCAAAGTAATCGGGTTCTAAGGTTCCCAATATCACGGGATTGCTTTCATTGTTCATCGTTTCGATTTAGCCACTGAACTGGCGACCGAAATATTCCAGGAAAGCAACCCTCAATTGAGTGTAGTATCGAGTATCAACCAACCTCGGACTGCACCAAAGTCAGTTATCTCACTACCCTAAAGAGGCCAAGATGGTTCAATTAAGGTTCCTAAGGTCTGTTGATGCTTCATGACACCACATGGACGCCCCGTACTCTCCTTGACTGAACTCAAGGGTTACCGGTACACACCAAAGTGCCACATCAACGTAGCAGACTGCTTCAACCATGTCGGTATACCCCGCACAGTTCCCTCACAGCCTTGTTGCTACTTTCTAAGAAGGTATCCCCAGATCCGGGTTAGGATCTATAGAACTCCCAAGCAACCCACAATAATAAAGCAAGCAAAGAAGACAATTGAAAACATAGTTATGACCTAGCCCTAAGGTATACCTCACTTTAAGTTTAAATCCCCAGCAGAGTCGCCAGTTCTGTGATCAGTGGATCTGGAACTGACTGTTTTGAAGCTGGTTCGCGAAATGTCGCGGAAGCAAGAGTCGCCACCGTCTTTTATTTTCTCCAAATGGAAAGGACAAAAGCACAGAAAAATTCCTTATAGAGATTGCTCTCGGTTCGGGAGGTAGGTTATAGAAAGGGAAGGTGTTAGCACCCTTTCTATCCATGGTTATCCATGGGCTCTTAGATACTTGCTCATTGTGTTTTCAAAATGTTTGTTTGCTTTTCAACTGTGGGTTTTAAAAAAGTTTCTTTGAAAAATTTCAGTTCGACTCGTACGTCAGAGTGTTTGAAAAGTTTGTTTTGAAAGCTTTTGAAAATGTGTTGGTGTGAAAAGTATTTTGATTTGTTTGAAATTAGAGCAAGTACCCTTGAGAACCTACCTACCCTAAGGAATTCGTCTGTGTAAATGTCCTTTAAAGTAGTGTCATCCCACCATTGAGAGGTAGGTAGCACCACCGTTGGAGGTGTTCGGGTCAATTCGAGTTTAGGGACATGGTGATCACCAGAGCAATAGGAAGACACCTTAGAAGCTACCCTCATGCCAGGTTCCCGGATCATGAGGACTTACTAAGACGTCCTCTACTCGACGACTACCTTTCGAAGGCAAGGCAACAGTGAGGCGTACCCTAGAGGTGGTGTGTGCGAATTGTGTGTCGTTTTCATTGATATTTGTCTTGTCATGTTCATTGTGATCTACGCTTGATTTTATTATGGCCATTCATTCTTGCATGCTTTGTTAACAGTTAATATTTGCGGAAAAGTAAATTCTAAAGCTATTACAAATGGCGCGGGTCCACATCGCCAAAATTAAACCGGACCCGATTTGACGGAAAATAAATAAAGCAAATAAAATAAAAGTGCGAGAAGTTTAAGTTACAACGCTTTGGGAGAGATACATAATTATTTAAACGGAATAGAATAAATATGCGCAATTAAATAAGAATTATTGAAACGAGGGCGTTGGACCCTTTTGCAAATTAAATTAATTAATAATCAAAATTAAGATTAAATGAAAATGTTTTTTTTTTGGTATTTTGTGTTTTTTAAGATTTAATGGAAAAAAGAGAATTAATTATAATTAAAATAAAATGTCAAACCCTAATTCTAATTATTTTTAGTTATTATGAAAATGTTAAATTAACCTAAATTAAACCCTAAATTCTTTTATATACAATTTAATCATGAAAATAAATAAATAATAATATTATGACAAAAAGGAAAAATTAAAAGGAATGAAAATTGTCAATTAACCTAATTCTACCTTTTTTATATTTATTATGAAAAGAATTAAAATTGCAAAAATCCTAATTAAAACTAAAATCATTACATGTTAATTTATTTACAAGAAAATATCAAAATAAATAATCATTATATTTTTTTATCTTTTTCTGAGTTTTTAAGGTATTTTTTGTATTTGGTAAATAATTAATTGAATTAAAACAAATAAAGAAAATAAAATCATAATTGAAAATAAAATAAATAATAAAAAAATATAGAGAAGCAAACCAGGGGGGGTTCAGTCCCAATTGTGAGGTATAGGCCTTAGAATGCTGGCCCATTAAGCTTTGGTCCATTTGACCTTTTCAGTTCGTGTGTCAGCGCGTTGACCTGGGCGTAGCATGCTCTTTGAATCTCTGCCCTTGATTTGAATTCATGAGACGCGTGTATGCTTAGATTATGGGGATGTATGGTGCACTCCAATGATGAACCTGCATGTGAATGTGAACAAGAAAATAATATTGAAATTATTGAAGACCTGGGGATCAAACCCAGGTCTTGTGCATTGCCCATACGTTCGCTTGCCATCTGTGCCACTTAACCAATTTGTTATATAATAAGCAAAGAAATATTATAAAAGAAAAACAAGATTAGTGCTGGAAAACGCGCGAATTTTTAAACCAACGAATCATAGCTTGCCACGCTTCATCGTCTTCATCGCCCCTGTAAACAAAACACAAAGGCAACATTTTTCATGCGTTTCATTAGGTGGGCTACTGGAAAATAGCGATTAGGTCCTCATTGAATATAAATTAGGCGCGACAATTGGTTCTTCTTCGTCTCCATACGCTGAATCCAACCATGGTACTGTGGTGATCTAATTTCACTTGGTCTGAAAACCCCTAATTTAAAAACCTGCAAACCCTAGAAAGCTAACATGGTGAAATCGCGTGTATGGCATAAAAATGCAATTAAAGGCATTGGTTAGCATCAGAACATTATGAGGAACAAGAATCCATGAATCAAATGTTAAAAAAATGCTTAAAATATGAAACACGATGATCAATTTTTTCCTATACAGTTCATGTTTATTCTACCAATTCTTGGCGCGGTGATGGATGGTTCTGGTTGGAATTTGTTCAGTAAGCCTTGAGGATGCTATTGGAAAAGGAATTAGGCCTTGAGTCCACCTGAAACAATGATTTCAGAATTGCTTTTTTATGGAGAAAACTTCAAGTTTGTCTATGGTCTTTGAGCGCAGCATTCAATGTCCTGTGATTAGGGTTAGACTCAGTACTTATGAGGGAAGGGAATTAAGTCATTAGCTGGCCTTGATCCATGCCCATGAGAGAACTAGTCTTAGGTTTTTCACCATTAACAAACTTTCCCTTTTTTAAGCAAAACCAAGACTTGGTGTACAACCTAACCCTAGCATGAGTTTGTGAGCTGGCACATGATATATGGAAGCTATTCAAATTCAAATGACACTATTCCATTGATTTTTAAATTTTATTTGAGTTATTAAAGGTTTAAAATGAATTAAATTAATAAAAATTAAATAAAATAGAAAAATCAATGTTTGATCTTGAAATTAATCATGGGACACGTGTGTGGCATGACAAGGCTGAATCAAGTGGAAGAAAGTGGGCCCTTTTGTCAAAAATTGAAGTTTCAAGGATAGTTGACTTTTGCCATTTCACAAAAATTTCCCAACTTCTCCAATGCATATCTTGCTCAATGTTTAAGATTTTCTCATGTTCTTGGACATTTTGGAAAGGTCTTTGAGTCCTTTAACCAATGCCTTTGGTCCCATGTCATTTTGATTTTCCAATCTCAAGTTATGGCCTTTGACTTAAAGTCCCTTTTTGTTGACTTTTGAAAATGACCTATAATGTTGAAATTGATAACTTTTTGTGAGAGCATTTATTGGACTTGAAGTATGAAGATGAGTTGTAGGAAATGTCTTTCTCTTAAAAATGAGCTTTGGATGGAATTTTTCTGATAATCCATGTGAAAGTTATGCCCTGGTCAATTTCAGTTGACGTTTTCAGCTGTCCAAATAAGGAAACTTTTGCATCTTGATGATTTTCTGAGCCAAATTTTGAGAATCATGATCAAGCATTGATCAAATGATGTTTGTGGCTTCAAAATGATATGTTGACCAAAAATTTGAACTTTTGACTGCCAAATGACCATTTTGCCCCTACAGTTGACTGTAGTGCAATTTAGGGTTTTGACTGTGCAATTTTGAGCTGAATGCCTTGAAACTTGATATGAGGAGGCTTGACCATATTTGTAGGCATGTGAGACTTGATTGGGCCTTTGAAAACTACCTTTTCTTGGTCAGAACACAAACCCTAGTTTTGACTGTATAGGAGACAGTTGGACTGTGCAACCCTTGGGGGAGTTTTATGACTTGGCTTGGCAATTTCTTGAAGAATATGGAAGGGCAAATTTTGGGGTACAACAACATGCCTTGCAACTGCGTCTGAGTTGGAGCTAAGTCAGCATTGTACTGATATTGTTTGTAGAAGGCGGCAGCCAAATCTTCCCAACTGCGAATATTGGTCCCTTCCAATTGATAGAACCAATCCAACTGTGTCCCTGACAAGATCTCTTGGAAGAAATGCACCCACATATTTTTATCAGCCGTATGGGGTTGAATCTTTTTGACGTATGACCTTAAATACAGCTTCGAGTAAGAGACACCATCATATTTAGCGAAAGTGGGGACCTTGAATTTATGTGGGATGACAACCCCTGAGACAAGTCCTAACTCTTCAAAATCCAGTCCGGGAACCCTCTGGACCTCCATATCATTCAAATGATCCTCTAGCTCTTTGTATTTATTATCAGCAGGAGGATACTGCTCCTCAGAGTAATCAGGTTCTTCCTCTTCTTCGGGTGTTGGGTTGTTGTTAACTTCTTTGGTCCTATCTTCTTGATTATCTCCTTCACCCGATGATGTTGCAAAGTCTAAAGTCTGTCTGGCTTGTCCCTTGAACCTTCTTCCCATGATCACAATACTAGTTAATTTCTTTGATTTCTTCTTCTTTTCTTTGGCCAGTAGAGTCTTCAACTCCTCTTGTCCTTTTGTCAGAGTCAAGAGAATTTGTTGAAACTGGATGTTCTTCGCCTGAAGATCTTTCACTGTCTGTTCAATATCCATCTCACTGAAATAAATAGTAGAAGGATAAGGAGACCTGTTGTAAGAAACTTGTATGATGTTATGATAAATGAAGATGCAATATGCAAATGATTTCAAGGAAATTAGAGATTTAAATTTGCTCAAACCAAAAGGAACACACATTATATTAGATCCAAGTTTGAGTACATCATGCCTCTTTGGTCTTACAATGAAAGAAACAAGATACAACAAAGATTCCTAAGATAGAAATGTTGAACGCATCCTCTTTGGAGCGATGTAGGCATTCAGATTCTTCTCTTCATGGAGCAGCTTGGTGAGTTCCAGAACCTTCTTCTCACTAGCGTAAAATTAGGTTTCAAAGGTGTCTCGCTCTTCCTTCAACTGAACCCAAGCTTTCTGCAAGTCTTCGAGAGAGGTAGGCATGTCAGGATGAATGACAGTGTATGAGACGTCTCCTTCAACGATAGGCTCTATGATAACAGGGAGGATGGAAGGGTAAGGCATCACGAGTCTCTGAGCGCGAGCCCGTACCCACCTAAGATAGGGCTCGAGAGGGATAAAGTTCTTGTGTCCCAAAATCCTACCGTCCACCTTGTTCACCATTCTCCAAGCTCGTGCAAACCTCTGGCGGTAACCTTGGTCTTCTTGGTCATAGTCGAACACCAGACCTTGAATGAGCATCTCATGAGGACCATCTCTTCGGGCATACCCAAAATGTCGAAAAGCTAAGCAGGGATTATAGGTGATACCTCCCCTAATACCAAGAAAAGGGACGTTAGGGAATTCCCCACAGCGGTCAATGATAGAGACGTCTTCTAAGGATCTTGAACACCAACGGATGTCAAAATGGGTGAGGGACATCATCCTTTGAGACCATGCCAGTCTTTTCTCGTTCTTCAATACTGATTGAGGTAGGTGTGAAGTGAACCACTTAACGATTAGGGGAATACAACACAAAGAGTACCTCTTTTCTTCATGGTGCGGGTATGAAGGCAATGCAAGATGTCTCCTAGAAAGGTAGGTACGGGATTGCGAGAGAGAAAGAACTTGATGGAATTAACATCTATGAATTGGTCTGAGTTGGGGAATAGAACCAAACCATAAATGAGAAGAGCTAGGACGTCCTCAAAATCTTGGAAATCCATGTCGTCCTAGAATGAACGAGCCTTCTCCAGTAGAAACTTGGCTAGGAAACCCTTGACCCCGCTTCTTGTTTCCCAATTGGTTATGACGTCATCTCTTTTCAGATGTAAAGCTTTGGCGATGATTTCAAGTTTTGGAATCCCTTCTAGACCGGTGAACGGTATCTGATCAAGTAATGGCACCCCTAAGAGTAGAGAAAACTCTTCCAGTGTAGGTACTAATTGATAGTCCGGGAAAGTGAAACAATGATGTACGGGATCAAAGAACTGGAATAGCACACACATCATATCTTCTTGGAAACCGGATGTAGCCAAACCGAGGAGTCGACCGTATTTCTTGGTAAAAGGAGAATCCCCGGGCACTCTTGAGGCTAACTCTTGAAGCCGAGGGTGTGCTTTTACAAAGTTGATTCAGATGGTGTTTCTTCGGACGGAATTCATGACCTACAAAACAAAACAAAGATAAATTTCTAAATCCTTGAAATGGTTAGTGAGCATGCTCATGATGCTTATGATGTTTATGATGTTATGTACAAGTAAATATATACACACAAAGCGAACAAATCCCTATGTTTTAGGCTTGCACGAGGCTTTGTAGGTAAGTACCCTCTTGAAGTTTAGTTGGCTTAACCTGTCCTAGTAATAGTGATCGGGTTCTAAAGAATCTCAATATCACCGACCTTTCTCTTAGGCATTGTCTCAGCATAATCAATCTTTTCTTGCGGTCGAGATATCCCAAAAGTCCAGCCTCAATGAGTGTAGTATCGAGTATCAACCAATTTTCATCTCTACACTGAAACCGGTTATCTCACTACGTCCTAATGGCCAAGTTTGTTCAATTACGGTTCTAAAGTCAATTAGTGCTACATGACGCCACTCAGCGGCCCCGTATTCTCCTCGATTCACCACAAGGGATACCGATACCCACAAATGCGTCACACTAACATAGCCATTGTTTAAACTATATCGGTCTATGCTGTACAGTTTCCACAATCTATTGCTATTTACCTAAAGAGGTGTCCCAGATCCGGGTGGAGGATCAAAGCAATCCCAAACAGAGAACCAAAATGTAAAGCATACAAGGAAAACAATGAAAGCAAGTAAATCTGATCCAACCCTAAGGTAACCCCACTTTTAAGTAATTCCCCAGCAGAGTCGCCAGTTCTGTGGTACGGTGGGAGAACTGACTTGGGTGTTTTGTGTTTGTGTTTGCAAATGTTGCGGTTTAGTAAGAGTCGACACCGACTTTTCTTTTATCCAATAAGGAAAGGTGAAAAAGCACAGGAAAGACCTTTAGAGATGTTTTCTTGAGTTCGGGGGGTAGATTATGAAAAGGGAAGGTATTAGCACCCTTTTCATCCATGGTTTTCCATGGGCTCTTAGTTACTTGCTAGATCACTTGCTTTTGTTTGAATGTGTGCTTGTGATGGTGATTTTTGAAATTATTTTGAAAATGTAACTTCGTAATGGTTCTCGTCTTTATAAGAACGCATATAAAGTGTTTGTTTCGAAAATGTTTTCAAGAAAATGTTTGTGAGATGTGTTTTTTGAAAGTGATTTTGAAAAGGGTTTTCTTTGTAATGGCTTATGTCTCTATAAGAACGCGTACAAAGTGTTGACTTTTGAAAACATTTCAAAGTGTTGGTGTATAGAATATTTTTGTTGTGAGAAATCAAGAAACTAGGAGTGAATCTACCTACTCAAAAGGTCTTAGATGTTCTTTTCCTCCTCCTTTAAATGTTACTATCTTACCATTGTTTTGGTAAGAAGCCCAATCGTAGGATGTGAAGGGACAGGCGTTGGGACGTTTGTATAGTCATGATATCAATGTTGTGAGATAGCTTAGCATTTTTCTTTAGGGACTAAGATCATTTCGAAAGGAAACTTTGATAGCGTCATTGAGGGGCTATGATCTTATATTTTTGATTTGTTTGTGCTAAGACATCCCACATGCATAACATGGCCATTTTTAGGCAACAAGTGGAGTTAACCTTAAGGGTGCTAGTGTGCAAAATGTGTTAGTTTGCATGCATTTTGTCTTGTATTTGAAAGGTTATCTACTTGTTAGTTTTATCTTGCCATACATCCTAATTACTAGCAACATATGAAAGCAAGTAAAAATGCCGAAAATAAATCCTAAGCTATTACATCACTTTAGGGGGATGGGGGTACAAATTAACAAAGGGGATGAAATGGAAACTGAAATATTACAACCATATCTAATAATAATGAAGATAATGTAAAAATAGTGCAAAACAAAGGAAAAAATGCATTTTGAACTGCTATGTGTCAACCCATGCTGTTATGCATCGACACATAGCTTTTCCTTGCTCCTGTAAAACAAAATCTGCTCAGTATGAGTCGACACATAATAGGATGTGTCGACTCATACACCTTCTTGCATCGATGCAAAACACGTATGTGTCGACTCATAGTCTTTTCCCACTTTTGTTTTGTAACCTGAAATCAGTATGGGTCGATGCATGGGGGTTATGTATCGACTCATACCCTGTTTTTTCACTATGATGAGTCGACACATGAGGATATATGTTGATGCATGTTGTATTTTCCTGCTTTAAACATTGTTTTTCTTGTCTGTACAGGTTAGCTTACAACATATGATGGATGAACATAAATAACAAATGATTGAATAAGCCTAAACCATAAACAAATGACTAGTTCCAAGGGATAATAAAAATACTACATCTTATATTCAAAAACAACAAATAATTAATGATGTATGAAAAGATATCAAGTCAAGAAGACTTACCTTTCGGGCTACACCGACTGTTTTAGATCTGAATGCTTTCAGGAAGTTGCTCCGGGCTGTTGGAACTAAGTTAGATTGTACTATATTTGTTTTTTCTTGGTGTTTTTGAAGGTGAAGATGAATAGCACTACAGAGACGGTTTTTATGTTTGGACAATCTTTATATGTGATGAGGTGTTTGGATTATGGGAGAGTTTGTATGGTGGAGTAATGGGTTGGGGTTCTGTTTTGAATAAGAACTGGTGCTGGTTTGGAAATGAGTCAGTCAAGGTTACAAAGGATACTGTTTTTCTGCTCAACAAAACTCTCTCTTCTTTCTCTCAAATTTCCTGCTTCTTCTCCAAAAAAAAATCCAACCCTTATGTCTTATGAGACAGTCCTTTTTGTAGACCTTTGACTGAGGTTTAGGGGGGAAACCAAATAAGTTATTTGAATTGTTTTTTCCTACTGCTTTGATACTTTCTTCACACAAATTTCTTTTGCCATTTTGGTGCAATCTTGGGGCTGTTATGATGCAGGTTTGGGCAGACTGCATGGAGCAGTTTTGGACTGTATAGGACAGCATAGCACAAGGTTTCTTGTAGGGCAGCAATGGAGCAGCCTTTCGGGGGTTGTAGCAATGTAGCATAACACACTTTGTTCAACTTGGACAGTATAATTCGTAGCATGACACAAATTTGGTCTTGTGGAATATTTTATGCACATTATATCAAGGGCAAAATATTGTGGCAAGGTTTTTTGAGAAAATTCAAACAAGACATAGCTTTAGAATTTGTAATTTTGCAAAAATGCCACTTTGTAATCACTCGAATTACTTGCATCATTTTGAATTATTTGGAATTGTAGTAAAAGATGTCATGAAGTAAATGAATTTAACCAAGTATAGAAAATACTTAGAAAATATTCAAAGTCTTGCAAAGTTGGATTTTTGATTCTCTTGATTTTTGATGATCAAAATTCATATCTTGACATAATGTGATTTTTGGGACTCAAATTTGGTCAAAAAGTCAAAGTTTGACTTTTTTAGCGGCTGGTTGACTTTTTCCAGCTGAAACTCCAATTTTGCTCATTTTGCCCCCTTTTGACAATTTGAATGATTCTTCTTAGAAAATTATGATATGAGGTTTACAACTTGACTGAAGTAATTCTAAGAGTCCTTAAGACATGAGAGGGCAAATTTTATGTTTTACATTGTACTTTCTCAACAAGTTCTCCATAAGCTTATTCAAAAAGTGAGTGCCTTCATCACTGATTAAAGTTCTAGGTACTCCAAACCTAGAGAAAATGTTATGCATGAGGAAGTTCACTACCACTTTAGCATCATTTGTAGGTAGTGTTACTGCTTCCACTCACTTTGATACATAGTCCACAACGACTATGATATAATTTTGTATGAAAGATGGTGGAAAATATCCCATAAAATATATACCCCATACATCGAACAATTCAACCTCGAGCATAGCATTTTAAGGCATCTGATTCCTTCTGGATATATTACCTGTTCGTTGACACCTGTTACATTCTCGGACCATGTAATGAGCGTCCTTGAATAAGGTGGGTCAGTACAAACTGGATTGTAGGACTTTTATTGTTGTTCTATCTCTGCTAAAGTGTCCCCCATACTCAGAGTCATGATATGCTTTCAAGATATCTCTCTGCTCTTCTTCAGGGACACATCTTCTAATCAACCATCCACTCCTCTTTTGTATAGGAAAGGGTCATCCCACAAATAGAGCCTGGAATCATAAAGAAACTTTTTCTTTCTGTTAGAGTTAAAATCCTCGGGAATTATACCACCTACCAGATAGTTTGCATAATCATCAAACCATGGAATGCCAGTAATATCAATGATTTTTTCGTCAGCAAAAGCATCCTGAATTGGGTGTTCCTCTCTAGTCTCCCTTATCGGGGACATGCAGGACAAGTGATCTACAACTGTATTCTCACAACCTCTTTTGTCCCTGATATCTAGATTAAACTCGTGAAGAAGGAGTATCCCCTCAAAAGTATGGGCTTTGATTCCTGCTTAGCAAATAAGTACTTCAAAGCAGCATGATTAGTATAAACAATAATTTTGGAACCAAGCAAATAGGACCTGAATTTTTCAAAAGCATACACTACGGCCAACAATTCCTTTTCAATGGTTGCATAATTCATTTGGGTCAGATTAAGAACGTGGCTAGCATAATAAATTACATGCAATAATTTTCCTTTTCTTTGTCCTAAAATAGCCTCCACTGCAATGTCATTGGCATTACACATGATCTCAAAAGGTAATGACCAATCGGGGGTTATCACAACAGGTGCAGTGACTAACTTAATCTTTAAAGTCTCAAAATCAACCCTACACTTATCACCAAAATTAAATGGCTTGTCTTTGACAAGCAAATCAGTTAAAGGTTTGGCCACTTTTGAGAAGTCTTTGATGAACCTGCAATAAAAACATGCATGTCCTATAAAACTCCTTATCCCTTTCTCATTGACAGGAGGTGGGAGGTTATCTATCACCTCTACTTTTTCTTTGTCCACTTCAATCCCCTTCTTATAGATCTTATGCCACAATATTATACCTTCCTGCACCATAAAATGACATTTTCCCCAATTGAGAATAAGGTTAGCTTCCTGACATCTTTGCAAAACAAGAGATAAGTTAGACAAATAGTTATTAAAAGAAGAACCAAAAACAGAAAAATCATCCATAACCACCTCCATATGCTTTTCAAGCATGTCGGCGAATATAAATGTCATACATCTCTGAAAAGTAGCAGGGGCGTTGCATAGCCCAATGGAATCCTTCTATAAGCAAAGATACCATAAGGACATGTGAACATGGTCTTCTCTTGATCCTCCAGAGCTACATAAATCTGATTGCACCCTGAATACCCATCTAAAAAGCAATAGTACTCATGACCTGCAAGTCTCTCCAACATATGATTAATAAATGGGAGAGGAAAATGATCTTTCCTTGTTTCTGTGTTGAGCCTCCGGTAATCAATACACACTATTGTATCCCAAAATTTACTCTCTTTTCATACACACATATTATTGGTTTTATGATTATGTAATAAAGGTATATTTATCAAGCTTCTTCAGGTTACAAGTGACATTTATTTCGCCAATGGATGTTCTCAGAGTATTTCTGTGCTGAAGATCGGTTCGCCGTTTTGCAATGATTCAGGGTTCAAAGATTCACAAGTCCAACCCGGTGCATCATATTCAAGTGTTATTTCGCCAAGATATCCCAGATAATGTATTCTTAAATTCAAGTTCGGCTCAAGAGTCAATTCTTAAAAGAAGGTCTCCAAATGTGTGAGTTTTCTCGAAGAAATATAGTGAAAAAGTGTGCTGAAAGTGCAGTTTTTACGCACTAAAAAATTAATAACTTGAAGATCATGGCTTTTTTTGAACCCGTTCTGGTGGCCAACATTCAGTCTTGACGTCATCTACATTTTCATCTCTCACGGATGGAAGCCAATTTTGATTAGAAGGTCTTCAAAAATGCGGATTTATCAAGTATTTACGTACAGAAAATTTGTGACAGAAGTTTATTTACGTCATGCTCAGAAAATCATAACTTGGTCGATTTTCATCGTATCGAGCTGGTTCCAGCGCCAAAATTTCACAAATTGAGTTGGCTAAGTTTTCACAGGAGGTATTGAGTTTAAACGGTATACAAAAGGCCTTCGTTTTTTTCTCAGAGTGCATGTGACGCGCCGAAAATCCTGAATGCTGAATATTATTTCATCTGGGTCGAAACTTTGAAAATTCATAACTCGGTCAATTTTTATTGGATCGGGCCCATCTTTTTACACAAGGTCACTGACTCAGAGATTTACAACCTTTCTTCCAAAGTAGAGACCGGGTTATGCTCCGTTCAATACCAGTTTTTTATTGAAGAACGTGTCAGAGTTAACACTGGAGCCCAAAATAAGTTTGTCTGAGCTAAAACTTCAAAAATTTATAACTAATTCACCGTTTATCCGATTGAGCCCATTTTCGGACAGGAGTTAGTTCTGGATGTCGACTATATTTTGTTTTCACATTTCAACTTCAAAAATTGCACTTAAGCCCCTACGATTTAGGTTGTAATAGTCTTTTAAACTATGGTTTTATTTACTGTTTAATTTCCCCCCAAGTTTTGGTTATGTAATCCCCATTCCCCGAAGCCTTGTAATAATTAGATTTACTTTTCTGCTTTTAATTTCCGCAACCTTTAACTGTCTAGATGTATGGCTAATAGGATTGTATGGCAAGAATGTTTAGAAAATTAAAACGGTAGATCACCTGATGTGCAAAGATTAAATAACTGAAACAAATCATATGCACATATTCACTCCTAGGGTACTCCTCACTTGGTTGCCTTGGAAAACAATGGTCATGTCCCTCGAACGTAGGGATATCTTACCAAAAGACCCTCAATCTAAAAGTCATCATAAAGATCATAGTCCCTTAACATCCCTCGAGTTACCTACGAGAAATGATCTTGTCCCTCGATGTTGCCTACGAATATATGATGACAGTCCCTTCGAAATGCTAAGGTATCCTTACATGTTGCCTTCAATGATTATTACGTCCCTTTTGATAGTCCCTCAAACTCCAACGACGGTACTACCTACTCCTTAATAGTGAGATAGCGTTGTCTAAAGGAAATAGAACAAAAACAATCTTTTTTCGAGTAGGTAGATGCTAGTAGGTACTTGCTCAAATCAAAACTCTTCACACTTACACTTTTCAAAACAATTTTCAAAACAACTTCGTCACACTTTTGAGGACTGATACAAGGGTTATCACGAAGTAAAACTATTCAAAACAAAGCGCATACACAAGCAATTTAAAAAGACGAGCAAGTACCTAAGAGCCCATGGAAAACCATGGATAGAATGGGTGCTAACACCTTCCCTTTCTATAATCTACCCCCCCGTACTCAGAAATCTCGAAAAAAGGTTTTTTCTGTTCTTTTTCCTTTTCCATGATTGGATAAAATAAAAGTTGATGGCAACTCTTGCTTACCGCGATATTTTGCGAACAAAAAACATAAAACACAAACCAATATTAAACAGTCGGTTCTGCCACTGTATCACACATACTCTTCAACATGTTATAGTCTGAGTGGGAATCAATTCATTCTTCTCATTCAACATTATCACCGTTCCTCCCTTCTTTGGCATCACATGCACTGGGCTCACCCAAGAACTATCGGATATATGGTAAATTAACTCCGCATCCGAAATTTTCACTACCTCTTTTCTCAATAGTTCTTTCATGGTTGGTGTTATACCATAAAATTTTACCTCCCATTTTTTATTCAAGATACCTTCTCATGCTTCTAGAGTTCTCAATTGCTCAAGGTTGTTCAAGAAGTGATCAGATAAATTCTCCTCCTAAGCAATTGGCTTATAACTAGGGTTTCACCTTTCTCAAGGAAAGTTAAGCTTATGATTCCTCAAGAGGATTTAATGGTTTCTCATATGTCTCTAAGAATGCTCATGCCAAGTTCCAAGCCTTGCATCACAAGTTTGCTCAGTCAATTGCTCAGATGACTAAAAATCAACTGTATTGGACAAAAAGTCAACTGTGGTTAACATACAGTCAAACCTCAATATTTTTAGTCAACATCAAGATTTTGAAGTCACATTCATCATTTGATTAAGGGTTTATCATGATTCATCAAGAAAACTCAAGATTCATCAAAAGTCAAAAGTTACTAAATTAGGATTTTCCTTAGGAGAAGTAAATTGAACTTTGACCAAGCACAACTTTCACATGCTTTATCACATTTTTCTTAACCAAAGCTCATTTCGAAGGAAATTCAATTCTCTACATCTCTGTCACTCTAAGCTCAAGTCTAAAAAATGCTTCATTATAGAGATATGGGCCAAAACATTATAGGTCATTTCAAAAGTCAAGAAAAAGACACTTTTTGTCAAGGCACGTTACATCAAGTTAAAGTCTTCAAATGCAAAAATGACCAATATAGAGATTATAGAGGACATATTGAGATTTCCAAAAAGTCCCATATCACCTTCAAATGATAAAAAAATGAGAGAGTTATGATTGGTGCAAGTTGGTAAATTTTGAGAAAATGCATGAAACTAAAAGTGATCAAACTTAAGATTTTGGGCTAATGGGCTGATGTTTAAGGGTCCAAACGTGTATAAGGCCTAAATATGAACCTTTGAACTTATTCATACACCCCTTGGGTTTTTATTCTATTTTTTATTTATTTAAAGTCAAAAATAAATTAGATAAAATAAGAGCCTTTCATACAAGGTCCAAGCCCACACTTTCTTGACCTAAGTTGTCTCTATATATTTTCATTATTTCCGACAAGGAGGAGTGAAAAAACCTTGCAAGTAACTATCCTAAAACTTCCAAAATTCTCAAAACTATGGCAAATTGAAACCCTAGCCTCAAGAATCCCTCAAGGTCAAAAACCTGTCCCATTCACTTCCAAAAGCATTATAGGGTAAGATTAGATCAGTTGTAATGATCCAGAGGGCCTGACACGCATGAACATGCATAATCATTTTCCATTATTTCATAAAATTCGTATTTCTGTTTTCCTTGTGTTTTGATTGAAGATAACCTTATTAATATGTTCCTAAGATGTTAATGTGCAGGATTGGATCATAACATGGCCCCCATAATTCCCAGATGAAGGGTTGCAATACCTAAACCGATTTGCTTCATTTGCTTTGTATCTCTTTCTACAGCGCGATTTAGCCAAAACTAAGGTTCCATTGAAACCACAAGGCCTGAATTAGGGGGGTAGGGTACCATTGAGGCGCCGACTTCTTTTATTTTCCAGGAACACAAAACGTATTCACCGTAGAAGACATCCGGAGCTATGGCTCAGGCGCTTCTCTGGTCCAGTTAATTGAGTTGATTATGTTATTATTTGTTTTCACCAATGTTATTGAATGTATAGCCACCCCAGTGGAAAGCGCGCACATGATAGGGCCTTTATACTAGGACGTGGGTCTGATCCCTTCTTTTGACATTTTTTTTATATTTTCCTAATTCTTGCAGGTTGATAATTTTTTTGAATGATGCACGTTTTGCTAACACCAACGCATGTTTGGCGCAGTGGTGAACCTTGTTGGTGAAAGGGCAAAGGGAGTAGGTTCAACACCCCACCCCTGGCATTTTTACTTGATTTTGCTTCTAAATTGTTTTCTTTCTAATTTCCTCCCATAAACCCTAATTCTTTTGGCAAACTTAACCCTATTTTCACTTAACCATAAAACAAAACCTTTTTTTACAAACCCTAAAAATAATTAGGTTTTAGATTTTTATTAATATTTTTTAATTTCATTAATTAAAATTCTATTAATTAAAATTAATTAGCTTTTTTAGGTTTTATCTTAATCATCATCAAAAAAACCTTTTTCATAAAAAATCGCCAAAAAACATTTTATTCTTCTCTTTCCTTCATGTTATTTTATTTTCTTAGATAAATTGTATAGGATGTTATCGCGAATGTAATAGAATGGCTTTTATCTTTCGAAATTTATTATTATGTAACTGTTCCAGGATGTAATAGTGTTAGGATTTTATTTTCCGCTTTCGCTATTTATGTATCTTCCCCAAAGTGTTGTAATAGCCCAGGTTTCTATTTTCTGCCCTTTATTTCATGCTATTATATTTTCTATGCTTCTGCTTAGTAACTAGGGTTTGTATGAAAAGATAAAAACGAATCGTTAGAAAACCCTAAAATCAAAGATAAATAACTGAATTAACACACTTGCACATTTGCACCTCTAGGGTAATCTCTCTTGTTGCCTTCGGAATAAAACGGTCATGTCACTCGAAAGTAGGGACGCTTTAGCAAAGACCCTCAAATCAAGGATCATAGTCCCTCGATGACCCTTCAACGTTGCCTTTCGATAAATGATCTAGTCCCTTATGAAATTGTTAAAGGTCTTTACCAGTTGCCTTCGATGATTGTACGACGACCCTACGTCTGTCCATTCACATCTAACGATTGGGATTCCTACTAACTAATGTTACGGATAACACTATCTAGTGGAGAAGGAAAAGTACAAGAATGACCTTGAGTGGGTAGAACTTTTAATCGCTTGCTCACAAAAACAAAACATTTTACACAAAGACTTTCAAAGATATTTTTAAAACACTTTGTACGCAATCTTGAGGACCGATACAAGAATTGTTACAAAGTTAAAAATAAAAAATATTTTCAAACACACACATAAAAAGAAAATTTTCAAAGTGATCTAAGCAATTAAGAGCCCGTATATAACTACGGATGAAAAGGGTGCTAACACCTTCCCTTTTCATAAACTACCCCCCGAAATCAAAATCTTAAGAGGTCTTTCTTGTTCTTTTCACCATTTCCTTATTGGATAAAAGAAAAGTTGGTGGTGACTCTTGCTATCTGCAACATTTGCGATAAAATGCAAAAACAAGTAAGTTATCCCACCGTATTACAGAACTGGCGACTCTGCTGGGGACAATTTAAAAAAGAGGGGTTACCTTAGAGTCTTAGATCACTTTTACTTACTTTTACTTGTATGATTTGTTTGCTTTAAAATTGAGGGCTGCTTGGGTTTAATTTCTTATAAAGATCCTACACCCGGATCTAGGGTGCCCTACATTAGTGTGACACTTTGGTTTGTACCAATGTTCCTTGAGTCTGTCGAGGATAACATTGGGATGACATGTAGTTTCATAAGAACTAACTGACTTTTAGAACCTTAATTGACCCATCTTGACCATTAGAATAGCCAGCTTTAGTGCAGTCCATAGTTGGTTGATACTCGATGCTACACTCATTGAGATTCGACTCGCGGGATGTTTTGGTGGCAAATCAGTTGTTGTATTAAAATAAAACCTTCGATAAAGATCCATGATATGAGATCTCTAGAAACCGATTAATATTTTTAGAATAGGTTGAGCCAACTGAACTTCATAGTAAAGGGTACTTACCTGCAGACTTCATGCAAGCCTTTAAGCCTAAGGCCTTTGTGTGATTTATTTGTGTTTACTATCTTGTTTAAACATGACATCATGACATTATACCATGGAATTTTCACTAACCCTTTTCAAGGATCTTAGGGACATGTGGTGTAGGTTTATCATGAGCCAGACTTCTACCAAGGGGAAAGAGGATTTATTTTCCTCTAGCCAGATGTCGTCAAGATCAAAGTATGTCCTCGTGAGTCAAAAGCTAGGACCCACTTGACATGGTGAGCTCGATTCTTATAGTGGAAAGTTCAAAGATGAAGACCTGAAGCTCTTCAGATAAAGCTGCAGACTCAACTTTAACTATTTCATCAATTTTTTGTTTATCCCGCGAGATCCTTGAAAACATTGCATATGCATCCACATACCATATATATCATCACATAACAGGTTTTTCCCAAGACAAGTTTTCTCATCTTCTTGTTGTTTATTTCAGTAAAAGATGGCTCTCAAACAAACCCTCAAAGATCTTCCAGCTCAGAACGCTCAATTTCTATAAATGTTCCTTGACTTAGCCAAGGGGAAAGAAGAGCTGCAGACCCTTATCACCAAAGAGAGGAAGAAAAAGACTAAGAAACCAACTGTCATCCTTAATATGGGTAGGAGATTCAAAGGTCCTGTCAGGAGGGCTCTAGATTTTGAGGTCCCATAAAATGAAGATGATAACCAAGAGGAAGATGATAAGAGTGTGAAAGTTGTAGAGAATAACAACCAAGGTTCTGATGAAGAGGAAGCAGACTATTCAGATGAACAGTATCCTCTGGATGATGACAAATACAAACAGCTGGAAGATCGTCTCAATGCTATGGAGATCCAGATAGTGCTAGGGTTAGATTTTGAAGAGCTGGGCTTAATCTCGAGAGTTTTCATCCCTCACAAATTCAAGGCCCCTACTTTTGTGAAGTATGATGGTGCATTTCTTTCAAGAAAGCTTGTCGGGAACACAGCTGGAGTGGTTCTATCAGCTGGAGGGGACCAATATCCGTACTTGGGAAGACTTGGCTATTGATTTTTACGAACAATACCAGTACAATGCTGATCTTGAACCAACTCGCATGCAATTACAAAGTATGACTATGGGCTCGAACGAAGGCTTCAAAGAGTATGCCCAAAAATGGAGGGATCTAGATGGGAGAGTTCAACCTCCTTTATCTTCTAGGGAGCTAGTTGATATGTTTATAGGATTCTTGACAGGTCCTTTCTTCAATCATTTGATCGGAAGCTCTTCATCCGGATTCACCGAGCTGATATTAATAGGGGAACGAGTTGAAAGTGGAATCAGGAGTGGAAAAATTCAGGTGGTTGCTTCTTCAAGTATTGTGAAGAATATGTTCAATGGTAAAAAATAAACTAATGCTATGTATGGCCAGAAGGGTCGTGCTAGAAATGACCGCAACCAGTCTGTGGGAGTATGCAAATTTCAAATCCTACATCAGCGCAACAACATCAACAAGGCAATCAGCATAGGTCAGATGCACCCAGGAGACAATTTACTAAGATCAACATGTCATTATCTCAAGCATCACAACATCTATTGAAGGCAGAGTTGATAACGTTAAAAGATCCGCCTCAGAATCCCAATACTTCTTCCCCTAAGTATAATCCTAATGTAAGATGCACCTATCATTCCAATAGTCCCAGACATGACACAAATAGCTACTGGGCTTTGAAAAATAAAATTAAAGATATGATTGACAATAAAATTATTGAATTTGACCCTCCCAAGACCTCCAATGTGATTACCGCTCCTATGCCTAAGCACGACAAAGGCATTAGTGCTATTGATGATATTCTGTATGTTTCAACTATAAGTAACTTGACTATTCCACTCTTGATTATTAAGAAGAGTCTATTGCAAGCCAATTTATTTCCGTGTTGCATTGAAAGATGCTACTGCTGCACAACCCAACCCAATGGCTGTAAACTGCTGAAAGAAGGTATTCAGTGTCTAATGGATAACCATAGAATTCTAGTTGAGAAGACTCCTTCTATTGAGAATTTGTTTCAAGACTTGGATCTTGAAGAGGTATATGTAATTTCTGGTACTCCTATAAAGATCATGGCCAAAGGCCCTATGAAGATTAAGGCTGAACCTAGAGTTGCTCCTCTGATAATCATCACACCCGGACCAATCCCATACTCCTTTAACAAGGTGGTCCCTTGGAATTATGAGGCCGACGTCTACTACCATGGAGTCAAGCAAGAACCCTTGACTATTAAAAGTGAAGGTATTAAATTTAATGATTCCAACATTGACAATTTTTCTGGACCAGTAAAGTTACTAGAAGTGGAAGGGTTTTCTCTCCCGAGATCTCTCTGAAGACTATCGCCACAGCAGTTCATGTTACCGCTACCAAGTCAATTACTTAGGCTTGGGGCAAAGAGCAAATGATGGAGACTGCCCAAATGGAGGCACCTAAAGAAGTTACCACTGAAGATACCTCCAAACAAGAAATGGAGGAGGTATTGAAAATCATCCAAAAAAGTGGCTAAAAGATTGTTGAACAACTGGGGCAGACTCCCTCCAAGATATCCATGTTATCCCTATTGTTATGCTCAGAAGCCCATGCTCAGGCTTTAGCAAAGTTCTTAAAATTCGCGCATGTAACCCAAGAAATATCTGCTGATCAATTTGAAAATTATGTTGCTAGCCTGACCATTGATAATGGACTAGGCTTTTATGATGCCGACTTGACTCTTGAAGGAAGGAACCATAACAAGGCCTTGTATGTCTCTATTGAATACGAGCGCACTAATTTATCTCATGTGTTGGTTGATACGGGTTCCTCATTAAATGTTTTACCAAAGGGTGCTTTAGACAGGTTTCACTGTAAAAGGGTTGTGCTGAAACCCAGTGACATTGTGATCAAATACTTTAATGGTTCAAAGAGGATAGTGCAGGGAAAGGTGGGTCTCTCGATCAAAGTAGGTTCGCAGGTCTTTGACTCTACCTTTTATGTGATGGACATTCGTCCGGCCTATTCTTGTTTACTTGGACACCCCTGGATTCACGGGGCAGGCGCTGTTACTTCCACTCTACATCAAAAGCTGAAATATCCCGTGAAAGGAAAGGTTTTCATGGTTTATGGTGAAGTAGAGTACATGGTAAGTTACTTGAACTGATTCAAGTATGTTGAGATGGACGACGAATTCATCGAGACTCCCTTCCAGACATTTGAAGTTATCCCTCAGACAACTACCGCTACTGAAGATGCTTCTATTATTCATAAGGTTACCAGGGTTCCACTCAGGATGGCTTCTCTGAAGGATGCAAGAATTGTGGTATAAAAAGGTGGTTGTACTACTTGGGGTCAGCTTCCTGACATTCCTTACAAGTCTGACAAATTTGGTTTGGGTTTCACTGCATAGGCTCAGAGGCTTGTTTGTCATGCTTGTGCTGGAAGAACACCATTCCATGTCAGCAACAATGGAGTCAACACAGTAGAAGATGCTGATAGTGACTATGACCTAGACAGTTGGATCTTTTCCACCACCGGCAACAGACATAGTAATTGGAAGATAAAAGACGTTATACCGATCTCCTTTAGTTAGGAGTAAATGCTATTTTATGTTTCTTTTTACTTTCAAGTTTTGGTTATGTAATTTTTTAAAACAATAAGTTTAAACCTTGTACCTTACTTGGGGAACAACGGTCCATTTGTTAGGTTTGTCATTTCATCCGCATATTTTTATTCAATAAAACATTGGACGTTTGCATTCAAATTTTACGCTCTATGTATTTCTTTTACTTTATTACTTTCAAAATAGTTACGTGTTCTTACACACACCCACGCAATAAATTGTAGATCTACATCCACTCTGGATCTCATCGATAACAATTCTGCTATTGTAAATTATGACTTCAAAAATCCGATTTATCAAGCCAAGGACGAAGGTGAGAAAGATTGTGAATTACCTAGGAGCTTGCTAGGATGTTAATGCAAGAATAAAGAGCCATACAACCGCAAGAAGAGGCAGTAGAGGTTGTGAACTTGGGTACTAAAGATGACAAGAAAGAACTCAAGATAAGTGCCAATATTGAAGACAGTGTCAAGAAAAAATTAATCTAGATGTTGCGTGACTATGTTGAGATCTTTTCTTGGTCATACAAAGACATGCCAGGGTTTGATACTGATATTATGGTTCACCGCCTACCAATGAAAGAAGGTTGTTCTCCAATAAAGAAGAAGGTTCGTCGTATGCGTCCAGAGATGTCTGAAAAGATCAAAGATAAGGTTATGAAGCATGTGATACGGTGGCAGAACCGGACTGTTTTAGGAAAATGTTGGTTTGCATTTTGCATTTGTGTTTGCAAAATGTCGCGGTAAGCAAGAGTCGTCACCGACTTTTATTTTATCCAACAGGAAAGGACAAAAGCACAGAAAAAAAAATCCTTTTTTGAGATTTTGAGTACGGGGGGTAGATTATAGAAAAGGGAAGGTATTAGCACCCTTTCTATTCGTAGTTTTCTATGGGCTCTTAGGTACTTACTCATTCAATTTTAAAAAATTGCTTTCGTGTTTGTGTGTTTTGAAAAGTTTTTGTTTTACTTCGTTTTAACCCTTGTATCAGTCCTCAAGAGTGTTATGAAGTGTTTTTGAAAACTTTGTTTGAAAAGAGTGTAAGTGTGGAAAAGATTATTTTGAGCAAGTACCTACTATCATCTACCTACTCGAAAAAAAGAATGTTTCTATTCTTGTTTCCTTTAGACAGCGCCATCCCACTATTAATGAGTAGGTAGCACCGTCGTTGGAGTTATAAGGGTCAATTCGTAAGGGACGTACGATCACTAAAGCAATGTTAGGACGTCTTAGTAATAACCCTAATGTCTTAAGATCATATTCGAGGCAACATTTCCGAGGCAACCTTTTTGAGGAAACATTTCCGAACGGGACATTTGATCTTTGTTTAGACAAGAGGGCATCCACTAAGACACCCTATACTTAACGATCGTTTACCGAACGCAACCGAAGTGAGAGTATACCCTAGGAGTGTGCATATGCGAGTGATTTGATTTCCAGTTATTATCTTCGCATATTAGGGTTTGCTAACCATTTTAAAATAACATACAGTCTTGTCATGCAATCCTATTATCATACATCTAATAGTTAATATTTGCAAAAATTAAAATGCGAGAAATAAAACTACGCTATTACAAGGCTTCGGGAAGGGGGATTAATTACATAGCCAAAAACCCGTAAAACGATAAATAAAAGAAAAATCCTAATTAAACTATTACATCCCATGAGTAGTTACATTAATATTTTCAAAACAAAATAATAAATGCGCGCGATGAGACGAGAACGAGAAAAATTAGGGTTTTGACCCCGTCTAAACCTAGTTGAAAGAAAAATCATATTTTTGTTGTTTTTGATTATTTTGAGAAAATAAGGTTTTAATTGAATAAATACAAACCTAATTACTAATTAATTTAAATTAAGAAAAATAATTAATTTGGCCTATTTTTGTATTTTGTTTGATTGAGAAAAGAACTAAAAATTAAATCAAGAACAAACCTACTTTTTTAATTGATTTTAAATTATTTACAAAAAGTTAGAATTACCCTAAAATTAAATTTAACTAATTATTAAATTAAATTTGATGAAAATAATACCTAAATCTAAATTTGTGAAAATTGATTTTATGAGTTTTGTAAAAAAAAAAAAGAATTAATTTTATGTTAGAAAATAAATAAATGAAGAAATTAAATAAAAGGAATATAAGAAAATAAAGAAAATGGGCTTGGTAGTTAGCAAACATGGGGGGGGGGGGGGGTCTGAATTGCAATTCCTGAGCCCAAAACTCCTTGGCCCATGTTGACTTTCCAGATCCCATGCTGCAAGCTTGAATAGGCCTATGGTAGACTTCCATGTGATAGGCGTTGGATTTGGCATGCTGGAGTTCTGGTTGACTGGACATTGAGGGCGTATAGTGGTCTCCTTGTATGCATGTGTAACTGATGATGTAAAAGAAAATAATATTGACAAATATGGGGACTTGGGGATCGAACCCATGCCCTTTGGCAATTTCCCTTATACACTGACCATCTGAGCTAACGCGCTTTGTTGTATATGGAACAACAAATAATTATTATAATGGAA
Source organism: Vicia faba (assembly GCA_948472305.1). Taxonomy (NCBI): domain Eukaryota; kingdom Viridiplantae; phylum Streptophyta; class Magnoliopsida; order Fabales; family Fabaceae; genus Vicia; species Vicia faba. The sequence continues at coordinate 1,534,715,356 of OX451739.1, forward strand.
AAACAAAATAGCAATTATTAAAACGCGCGAATTTTTGAATGGGCGAATCACAGGATGCCACACTACCCTTCTTCTTCCTCCTTCCGTTGCTAAAAGTTCAGCAACTTTTACCCACGAACAAAGGGTGTAGGTATAACCCTGGGCTTTTGCAAAGTCCTGTACAAGCATGATAAATACACAACAATGGTACCAATCAACTCGTGACAACCTCACGAGCATCATGGTACCCTTATCCATGGCTAATTGTTCCTGCAAGCAAAACCCCTAAAAACGAATCTAAAACACTAAACATGGCAACTTGCTGTATAGCCAATAAAAATGCAATTAAGTGTTACCATTAGCTTGCAAATGTTTCAAGGATTCAGAATATATAAACAAATCATGCTAAGAGTGTCAGGATTATGATATGCAATTTCAAAAAAGTATGGAGGTCATGGGATACTTACAGCGCATATTTGGGCATGAAAATGCTTGCTAATGATTGGGATAGAGTCCTTGGATGCCCAACAAACGAATGGTATGCTTGGAATGGCTTGAAGAAGCCTAGAATTGAGCAATCAGATTGCAACTTTCCTTTGAAATTTTGAGATTTTTTCTTCTCTTTTCACGCCTCCATTCTCCTGGTTTTTGATCTGCATTTGTCCTATATGTACCCTAGAATGAATTAGGTTACAAACTTGCTTCAAATATTTCTCAATTAAGATGATTGAATCATGACTTGATTCTTATGTAAATCTTTCCTAATCAAGCCAAATCCAATCTTTTTGTGTCCAAATGAAGCTTGCACGATTTGATTCTATTTCCAGCTGTATAAGAGACCTAAACATGCACAAAATCTCAAGCTTTAATTAGTTTTGAAATTTTCATGATTTTATTTTGATTTTATTTAATTTAATTGAAATAAAAATCAAAATAAATGATAAAAATAAAATAAAGACAAGTGGGAAGGATCATGGGTCGTGGATCATGTTACAAAATCAATGCAAGCACAAAAAGTTGGGCCCATTTGACAAAAATTGCAATTTTGGGCACATTTGACTTTTGGCAATTTTGCAAAAAGGGTCAACTTCACCAATGCATAACTCCTTCAATTTTGACCCTAGAGATGTGTTCTTGGACTTTTTAGAAAGCTTAAGATGTCCTCTAAGCAAAAGTTTTGGTCTCATCTCAATTAAGTCTTCCATGTTCATGTATGAAGCTTGGACAAAAAAGGTATTTTTGTTGACTTTTCAAAATGACCTATAATGTCCAAATTCATATCTTCTTGTGAGTGCATATTTTGAACTTTGGAGATGAATATGGATTGTAGTTAATTACATCCTCTTAAAAATGAGCTTTGGATGGGTCATTTTTGATAAAGTATGAGAAAGTTATGCTTGGTCAAAGTTGAGTTGACTTTTCTTGCAAAACCCTAATTTAGCAACTTTTGGGTTTTGATGAATTGTGAGCAATCCTTGATGAATCATAATCAACCCTTGATCAAATGATGAATAATAATTCAAAGTGAGAATTTTGACCAAAAATCTTGAAGTTTGACTGTATGTAAGACATAGTTGACTTTTTCCCTAGCACAGTTGATTTTCAGGCCTTTGAGCAATTGACTGAGCAAACTTCCTCTGCAAGACTTGAAACTTTACATGGATGATCTTGAGAACATATTAGGAAAATGGTGAGCATTTGGGATCCTTTGGACTCACACATCTTGATGCAAATTGAAACCCTAATTTGGGGTTGACTGCCTTAGAAGAAGGTTTGTCTGGTCAACCTTTGGACTTCCTTGAGTAATTTGAGGACCTCACTTGAAATGTACTAAGAAATATGGGAGGGTAAATTTTGGGGTACAACAGCTGCCTCTGTTCCATCTTCTTAAACCTGAGGATGTAGATTGGCTTGTCTGCCTTTCGTGATCCGAGGGTGGAAGATGATTGAACACTAGAGTGCCCAGAAATTTGCACTCACATGAAGTGGTATCCATTTTGCGATGTCGGGAATGGGCTTATAGATGCCATTTGGAGGTTGATGTCGGAAGATGGGCTTAAAGATGCCATCATAAGAAGTGCCGATTACACAAGATATTCCTTTGCGAGAGCCCGTATACCTGTTGTTGAGGACGACTACGCTGCGGAATGCTAGCCTCTGTCTTGGTAAAATTAGAATTTTAGGAGCTTCAGTCGTCCGTTATTCTACTGGGGAACCACCTCTTGGTCGAAGAGGTGCAAATGAACTGCTATTTGGTCGTGCTCCAAGCTTCACAGTGATTTGCTGAGAAAAATAAGACCGATTGCTATCTGGTCGTGCTCCAGGCTTCATAGTGACTTACTAGGGGGATGAGATTAAACTTACTATCCGGTTGTAATCCAGGCTTCACAATTTCTCACTTCTTATATGGTTGTGCTCCAGGCTTCAGAAGGAATTAAGTTATTATCCGATCGTATCCGGGCTTCAACTTGGATTTAAGGCAATACCAATATCTGGTCGATTCTGGGCTTCTTAGTAATTGGCCGGGTAAACTGTTATTTGGTCGAATTCCGAGCTTCGCAGTACCTTATATTGTTATCTGGTCGTGATCCAGGCTTCAGTATACTTTGCCGCTATCTGGTCGTGATCCAGGCTTCACGGTGTCCTATACCATTATCTGGTCGAGTCCAGGCTTCATGGTATTTGGAGAAATCAAGATATTATCTGGTCGAATCCGGGCTTCATAGCTTGCATTAAAGATATACCACTATCTGGTCGATTCCAGGCTTCGTAGTATTCTTTGTTGTTATCTAGTCGTAATCCAGGCTTCACAACGTCTTATACCATTATCTGGTCGATTCCAGGCTTCATGGTATTTTGTACTGCTATCTGGTCGATTTCCAGGCTTCACAGTAACTTGTTGGGAATTCAACTATTTTCCGGTCGATTTCCGGGCTTCATAGCTTTGAATTCGGGATATACCACTATCTGGTCGATTCTAGGCTTCATAGTATTTTCGGTACTGTTATCCGGTCGTTCTCCGGGCTTCACATTATGATGGAGAAATCAAGATATTATCCGGTCGAATCTGGGCTCCATAGCTTGAACTGGAACAGAAATCTTAGCACCGATTTGACTAAACTAGAGACAACTTGTGAGAATTTGATTGTATCTTTCCCTGAAAGGTAAAGAGTTAGTTGTATGTAATGTCATGATGTATGAAATATATTGAGTAATGATGCTCTCAAAGTAAATGAGATTGTGTTGTATGATGCATATGCGCATGCCATGATGTATGGATATGCAAGAGTTCTCGTGATGTTTTCTAACTGGGGAAAATAAATCCCGGATTGCTGTTGGAGAATACAAGGAGTTGAGTTCCTCTTTCTCGCTGGGGGTAACGAACGAAGATGATTTGAGAATAAATTGGTGAGAGAATGACTTTGTGGGGAAGAGAGATGCTTTGCTAGAAGATTTGCTGATTTGGAGAAATAACCTCGGCTGGGGATGAATTACCGTTGCTGGTGATAATGAACCCTGCCGGGTATTGAATTTCGGTCTATGGAAGAAATAAACTCCACTAGGGGATAATTTTCTATTCCTGGTGATAGATAAACTCTGTTTGGGGAGAATTTTGCCAACTTATTCGTGATTATGAACTTCGGTTGGGGAGAGCTAACACCACTGTCTTCAGACACTTCCTACTCTCCGGGGAGTGTATGTGCCTTTAGTCATTTTCTCAAGCTGGCTATATCCCTGTACCTAGTGGGTAGAGCAACTGTAAGGTTTGGACACTTCTTGTTTGCCCCTGTTCCTGGAATTACGAGTAATTGTCTTTTGTTTCGCATGTAAATATTTATGAGCAGCAATTATTGTCAAATGCATATATCAAAATGAAACATTTGACGTTCTTACAAAACAAAACAGAAAAGGAAAAAAACAATTTGAAATTTCTTTGTGAAAATGAATTGTATTTATTTTTTTAAAGTTGGCCTGTAATAGGCATTTTGTACAAGAGGCCGACGTCCTAGTAAGAGAACGTCGCTGAACAGAATTTATACAATTTGTGTAAAGGAAAGAAAAACAGCTATGTGAAACAATCCCACTGGGTTCCAACTCTGCTATTACCCTTATATCTTCGAGCGTCTCATCACTTTGCTACTTGGTTGAAGGTAGATCAGATTTATTGACACCGTCCGAACTTGATAGTTGATACCGAAGTTTGGTTGCAAGATGATCCAATGAGACATAGTGTTACGCTTTGATCCCTAATTTTTGCCTGGACCACCCTTTCGGGTTTTCAGTCCACTAGGATACCTTTTTTGCCCAAGCCGCCTTTTCAGGTTTTCGACTTGTCGGGTGTACAGTTTTTTTCCATTTTAATCCCTTACTTTTGCCCGAACCCTTTTGGTTCGCCGGGAAGCCCTTATTTTTGCCTAGGCCAATTGACCTAGCTGGTCTTTGACTATGCGTAGTATTTTTTCACTATGTCTGCATTGACGGGGTGAGGAAGGTCGTCACCATCCACGGTGGTTAGAATCATAGCTCCTCCCGAGAAAATGTTCTTAACCACAAATGGCCCTTCGTATGTAGGGGTCTATTTTCCCCTGGGATCACCTTGTGGCAGTATGATGCGTTTGATCACCAGATCCCCAACTTGATACTCTTGTCGTTTGACTTTCTTGTTAAATGCCTTGATCATTCGTTTTTGATACGTCTGACCATGACAAATAGCAGTAAGTCTCTTTTTGTCGATTAGATTCAGCTGATCAAGTCGGGTCTGGATCCAGTCGTCTTCGCCCAAACCTGCATCCTTCATAATCCGGAGAGAAGGTATTTGGATTTCAACGGGTAAGACCGCTTCCATACCATACACCAAAGAGTATGGTGTTGCCCCTGTCGACGTCCTTGCCGAGGTACGGTCCCCATGAAGAGAGAATGGTAACATCTCATGCCAGTCTTTGTATGTCACCGTCATCTTCTGCACAATCTTCTTGATGTTCTTATTAGTTGCTTCAACAGCCCCATTCATCTTCGGCCGGTAAGGAGAAAAGTTGTGATGCTGAATCTTAAACTGTTTGCAGAGCTCGATAATTATCGTGTTATTGAGATTTGTACCATTGTCCATAATGATTCTCCCTGGTACACCATATCGACAGATCAGATTGTGTCGGATAAATTGTGCTACAATGTTCTTGGTTACTGTAGCAAAGGAAGCTGCCTTAACCTACTTCGTAAAGTAATCAATAGCTACCAGAATGAAACGATGTTTGTTAGATGCAGTAGGTCTGATCTCACCGATCATGTCGATGCCCCACATTACAACGGGCCAAGGAGTGGTCAATACATTCAGAGGAACCAGAGGTACATGCACCTTATCAGTATAGACTTGGCACTTATGACAGGTTCGGGAGTGCTGATAACAATCGGCTTCCATAGTGGACCAATAATATCCTGCCCGTAGGATTTTCTTTGCCATGGTATGTCCACTGGAATGAGTTCCGAAGGTATCTTCATGTAACTCTGCCATAATCCTTTCTGCCTCGCTCTTGTCCACACATCGCAGTAAGGTTGAATCATGATTACGCCTATAAAGAATCCCATTGCTAATGAAGAATTTCTCCGTGAACCTTCTCAAGAACTTTTTGTCATTAGCAGATGCACCCTTGGGGTATTCTTGAGCCTCAAGATACCTCTTTAACTCAGGAAACCAGGGTTTATCTGCTACCTCTTCAGTCTCAATGTCACAGCAATGTGCGGGTTCGTCCAACCTCTTAATGGTAATCTGGGGAGCTTCATTGTCCCACCTGACTTTGAACATAGAAGACATGGTAGCTAGCGCGCCCGCCAGCTAATTCTCCTCTCTTGGGAAGTGTTCAAAGGTTATCTCCTCAAAGTGTGGGAGCAATGTCAGTACATACTCTTTGTAAGGAATAAGATTTGGGTGCTTCGTATCCCACTCGCCTTTGATCTGACTGATCACTAGAGCGGAATCTCTGAATACACTCAAGAACTTAATCCTCAGGTCAATAGCAGCTCGAAGACCCAGGATACATTCCTCATACTCTGCCATATTGTTGGTGCAGTTAAAACATAATCAGGCGGTGAACGGAGTATGACAACCCTCGGGAGATATAATCACAACACCGGTGCCATTACCCAACGCATTTAAGGCTCCATCGAAATACATAGACCATCGGGATCCTTCCTCAGGTCCTTCATCTGGTCCAGGTTCTTCACAGTCCGTCATCAACATGATGTTCTCATCCGGGAAACTCGAAATTCATGGATTGGTAGTCATCCACGGCCTGATGCGCCAAATGATCCGCCAATAAACTCCCCTTGATTGATTTTTGGGTTGTGTATTAGATGTCGTATTCAGTTAAGATCATCTTCCATTTTGCTATTCTTCGGGAAAAGGCAGGCTTCTCAAAAATATACTTGATTGGGTCCATCTTTGATATCCATAAGGTGGTGTGAGTCAGCATATACTGTTTCAGCCGGCGAGCAGCCCAAGCCAAAGTGCAACAAGTTTTCTCGAGCAGTAAGTATCGAGTCTCACAGTCGGTAAACTTTTTGCTAAGGTAGTAAATAGCGTGCTCTTTTCGGCCAGACTCGTCATGCTGCCCCAGCACACACCCCATTGAATTATCCAGTACTGTCAAGTATAAGATCAAAGGTTTCCCTTCAACTGGAGGCATCAGAATTGGTGGCTCTTGGAGGTTTTCTTTGATCCTTACGAAAGCGGTTTGACATTCATCATTCCATTTTACCACTTGATCTTTCTTCAGCAGCTTGAAGATTGGCTCACAAGTAGCAGTCATATGTGAAATGAATCAGGCGATGTAATTCAGCCGTCCCAAAAAGCCTCTGACATCTTTTTCTATGCGGGGAGCCGGCATCTCTTGTACAGTTTTTACCTTGGCAGGATCCACCTGAATACATTTATCACTAATGACGAAACCCAGCAGCTTATCATACCTTACCCCGAAGGTGCACTTGTTCGAGTTCAACCTTAGCTTGTACATCTTTAACCTGTCAAACAGTTTCTGGAGATGGTCAAGGTGTTCTTCCTCAGTTTGGGACCTTGCAAGCATGTCATCAACATAAACCTCAATATCATGGTGAATCATGTCATGGAACAAAGCGGCCATGGCACACTGATAAGTTGCCCCAACATTCTTCAACCCGAAAGGCATGACCTTGTAGCAAAAGGTGCCCCATTGTGTAACAAAGGTTGTCTTCTCCATGTCTTTGGGAGCCATCTTGATCTGATTGTAACCAGAAAAACCATCCATGAAGGAGAAGACCTTATGTTGCACGGTGTTGTCGACCAGAACATCGATGTGAGGAAGCGGGAAATCATCCTTAGGGCTCTCCCTGTTCAGATCTTTATAGTCCACACACATCCGTACCTTACCATCCTTCTTCGGCACCAGAACAACGTTGGCAACCCACTGCGGATAAGAAGTAACAGCTAGAAATCCGGCGTCAAACTGTTTCATGACCTTAGCTTTGATTTTCTCAGACATCTGAGGGCGCATACGGCGAACCTTCTGTTTAACCAGAGGGCAGTCTTCTTTAGTTGGCAAGCGGTGTACCACAATATCGGTGTCCAAACCAGGCATATCTTCATAAGACCAAGCGAAAATCTCAACATAGTCGCGTAGCATCTATATCAACCGTTGTTTGACACTAGGCTCCATATTCGCACCTATCTTGACCTCTTTCTTGTCTTCCTCTGTACCCAAATTCACTGATTCCACTGGCTCCTCAAGAGGTCGTATGGCCCTTTCTTCCTGTAGTAATAGTCTAGCAAGTTCTCCGGGTACCTCACAATCATCATCACCTTCGTCCTCAGCTTGGTTGATCGGATTTTCGAAGTCATAACTGGCAGTAGAAGAGTTGTTATCAATGGGATCCAGAGTGCATATGGATCTGCATTATGATACGTGAGTGTGTGTAAGAGCATAACTGTTTTGATAAATTGAGAGACAAAAAAGAAAAACAAGGAGCGCAAAATTTATAATGCAAGAAACGTCCAATGTTTTATTGATGATATATGAAATGACAAGCAATATTCCCTCACAAGCAAAGCCAAGGTGCCTCGGGCAAGGCACCGGGCCATAAAGTTTCAAACTGTTTATTACAAACTTCAAAACAAAAGTCAATTACTGTGAAATAAAGGAAACAAGTACGAAGTCTTTCTCCGTCCAGTTGTTCAATCCACCATTGGTTGTAGGGTAGATCCAGCTATCAATGTCTGAATCTTCTTCACCATCTTCAATCGCATTAACTCCCGTATTACTGATATGCAGAGGAGGTCTTCCAATTCGTGTGCGCCTAACATCCCTTTGAGCCCCTGTAGTGAAGCCCAAACCAAACTTGTCAGTCTTGTGTGTGAAATCAGGGAGCTGAACCCAATTTGCACACCCACCTTTTTCAATTACAGCCCTGGCATCCTTGAAAGAAGCCATCTTCATTGGAGGTTAGTCGGCAGCCACTTCAGTTGACGCCAAAGTCTGAGGAACTTCTTCAAAGTTATGACATGGGGTTTCTATGAACTCCCCATCCATTTCGACGTAACGAAAAGAGTTGAGATGACTCACCATGTACTCCTCTTCACCTTGTACCGTAACGATCTTCCCCTTTACTGGATATTTCAACATTTGATGGAGCGTGGAAGTCACTGCCCCAGCCTTATGAATCCACGGGCGACCCAGCAAGCAAGAATATGGTGGTCGGATATCCATCACATAGAAAGTAGATGCGAAAGTCTGAGAGCCAATTTTCACCAGGACGTCCACCTTCCCGTGCACCATTCTTTTTGACCCGTCGAAGGCCCTGACCACAATATTGCTCAGCTTTAGAATCAAACCTTCACAGTCTAAACGGTCTAATGCTTTCTTTGGAAAAACATTCAAAGAGGACCCAGTATCCACTAGTACATGGGCCATAGTAGTGCCCCTGCACTCGATTGAGACGTGCAGAGCATCATTGTGATTTCTTCCTTTAGCAATCAGATCTGCGTCTAAGAAACCCAACCCATTGTCGGCAGTCAAACTAGCTACACAGTCTTTGAATTGATCGGCAGAAGTTTCCTGCGGCACATGCGCTTTTTTGAGGAAAGAGATTAAAGCCTTTGCATGGGCTTCAGAACATAATAACAAGGACAACATGGAGATTTTTGACGGGGTCTGCCCCAGCTTCTCGACTACGTTGTAGTCGCTCTTCTTGATAATCTTCAGAATTTCCTCTATCTCCTTCTTAGAGTTTTCTACAATGATCTTTTTAGGTGCCTCCGTCCGGGAAGGCTCACCTATGATTTCTTTGCCTCGAGTGCCAGATGGCTCGGCAACAGGGGTGACAACTAGAATAGGAACTAGGATAGTAGCTGATGTACTGGCAGATTGAATGACAATAGGTTTGTGAATAGTCGGAGGGGAAATCTCGGGAGAAAAGAGTCTTCCACTTCTGGTGACCTTGCTAGCTCCGACAATATTGCTAATGTCAGCGTCAACTTCCTCACTTTTTAAGTCTTTCTTAACTCCATGGTAATACACATCTACACCGTAGTGCCAAGGGACAACCTTATCCGAAGTGTATGGGATAGGTCCAGGGACAGTAATTATTAACAGAGCAACTCTTGGGATGGATGTAATCCTAATAGGCTTTCTCGAGGAAGCCTTGGAAGGATTGGCGAATATGGTTATGATGGAATCATCTTCAATTGGAACCAACAGAATCGTAGCCTTCTCGAACAGGATCTCTTTGTTATCCATCAGGCGCTGAACACCTGATTTCAATAAATGGCAACCAACAGGCAGAAATGAACACATGTGGAAACTTTCGCCACAGCCCGGAAATAAATCGGCCAACGGGAGATTCTTCGTAACTGTCATCAAAGGAGTAGAGATTTCTTCCACGGAGGTCACAAATAAATCATCGTCCACAGCATTTACTCTATGACCATGTTTGGGCATGGGAGCAGTTATGACATTGGGCCTCTCTGGAGCGTCAAACTCAATTTCTTTAGCTTCGATCAAATCTTGCACCTTATTCTTCAAGGCCCAATAGTTTTTTGTATCATGACCTGGGCTACCGGAGTGATAGGCGCAACGGGCATTCGGGTTATATAGCAGAGATGTGGTGCTAGGATTCTTCATGGCTTCCTTCAGAGTTACTAGGTTGGTCTTTAATAATTATGGTAGAATTTGAGACAAGGTCATATTGAACTGATTGTACTGTCTCTGCGGTCTCTCCATTCTTTGTTGATTGTTGCATTGTGGGGAAACTGTGGGTCTTGATATCACTACCGCATTTACCGCTTGACAGTGTTCGGGTTTGCTTTGGCTCCTCAAGCCGTAGACTTCACTAGCTTCTTTCTTACCAGTGAAAGGTTTCTTTTCTGCACTTGATGGAGTACCTTTATGTATCTTACCACTTCGGATACCAGCTTCTACTCTCTCCCCAGTCAAAATCAATTCAGTAAGCCCAGATGACGAACTGTCGATCAGATGATTGAAAAATGGACCTGATAGCGTCCCCAGAAACATGTCCACCAACTCCCTATCAAACAAAGGGGGTTGGACTCTTCCATCCAAATCTCTCCACTTTTGAGCATAGTCCTTGAAACCTTCGCTTGCACCCATAGACATACCCTGAAGCTGAGTACGAGTGGGAGCAAGGTCGGTGTTATACTGATACCGCTTGTAAAAAGCAGCAGTAAGGTCCTCCCAATTTCAGACATTGGCTCCTTCCAACTGATAAAACCATTCAAGCTGAGTCCTTGACAGACTATCTTGAAAGAAATGTACCTACAAATTCCTATCAGCGGTGTAGGGTTGAATTTTCCGGACATACGAGCGGAGATGGAGTTTAGGACAGGATATTCCATCGTACTTAGCAAAAACCGAAGCTTTGAACGTATGAGGGATCACCACTCCTGATACTAATCCCAGCTCTTCGAAATCCAGACCAGGGATCCTCTGAATCTCCATAGCACTCAGACTGTCTTCTAGTTATTTGTACCTATCCTCAGCAGGAGGATATTGCTCTTCATCATAGTCAGTGTCATTATCAGAAATGGCAGGACTGGGGCCCTTTTCTTCTTCTTGGTTCTCCCCTTCCTTGGATGAAAGGGACAGATCAGCTTGCTGTTTCAACCTATCCCCAAACCTTTTACCCATACTCAAAAGAACGACCTTCTTCTTCTTCTTCTTCTTCTTCTCTTTCTCCTTCAGAATAAGAGCTTTCAAATCCTCTTGCCCTTTAGCCAAGCTCAAGAACAACTCTTGTAATTGGGCATTTTGTGCCTGAAGATCTTTGATAGCTTGATCAGAAGACATAACTACTGAAATAAACAGCGAAGAAGATGAGAAACTTATGATGGTACCTGTAATGGTGTGCATGATAATGGGATGCGTATGTAATGATTTCAAAGACTTTGGGAGATTTAAATTTGCAAACCAAAAATAAAACAAACTTTATTAGATTATCTTGTAAAAATGTTCAAAAATGCCTTTGAGGCGTTACAAAGAAATAAACGGAATGTAAATTTAAACTAGAAAAAGCAAAATCATAAATCCCATGGACGCTTCCCCTTCGTGCTGACATAGTCATTGATCGTTCTTTCATTCTCGAGATTCCTGGAGAGCTTCAAGATCTTCCTTTCTTGCTCATGGTACTTCTCCCGGTAGGTATCCCTTTCCTATTTCAGTTGAATCCAAGACCTCTTCAATTCCCCAAGATCAGTGGGCATGTAGGGATAAAGGACTGTATAAGGAATGCCCTCTTTATTGGTAGGCTCCACAATCACTGGTAACACAGCTTCAAAAGGAATCCCAAGCTTCTGGGCTCGAGCTCGAACCCATTGGAGATAGGGCTGCATAGGGAGAGAAGTCCTTGGTCCCAGCTCTTGGGGATAAGATCTGTTCACCATGCCCTAAGCTCGTATGAACTTTCGGCGGTGCTCGTCAACGTCTTCCTTGTAGTCAAAGGCAATATCTGTAAGAAGTAGCTCATGAGGACCGTCTCTCCGAGCACGACCAAACTGTCGTAAAGCTAGGCAGGGATTGTAGGTTATACCCCCTCTGATTCCAAGCAACGGGACATTAGGATATCCCCCACAACAATCAATGACTACAGTGCTTTCCATAGCCTTGGAACTCCAAAGAATGTCTGTATATGCAAGGGACATTATCCTGTAAGACCATCCTAAACCCTCTTCATTCTTCAACACAGATTTTGGGAGGTGCAAAATAAACCACCTTGACAGCAGCGACATACAACACATAAGAGTCCCTCTTCTACGCACAGTGCGAGTGTAGAGGGCATGCAGGATATCACCCAATAGAGTAGGCACATGATTGCGAGACAAGAAGATCTTAACCGCATTCACATCTATAAAGGAATCTGGATTCGGGAAGAGAACCAAACCGTAGATAAGGAGAGCCAAGATGTCTTCGAAAGCCTGGAAATCCAAGTTATCCCATAATAACTAAGCTTGATCCATGAGAAACTTGGCTAAGAAACCTTCAACCCCGCTTCGTGTCTCCCAATTAGATACTACATCATCCTGTTTCAGATGTAGAGCTGAAGTAATGTCTTCTGGTCTAGGAGTCTCTTCTAAACCTGTGAAGGGCATCTTCTTAAGGATAGATAGGCCCAATAAGTGAGAAAACTCTTCCAAAGTTGGAACTAGCTGATAATCTGGGAAAGTGAAGCATGATGCATAGGATCAAAGAACTGGAAAAGCACACTCATCATCTGCTCATCAAACTTTGAGGTAACCAAGCTAAGAAGCTGACCATGTCTTTTAATGAACAAAGAAGTCTCAGAAACTCTTGAGGCTAACTCTTTGAGTTGAGAAGGTATTTGAACAAATTTAACTCGGATGGTGTTTCTGCGCATGGAAGCCATAATCTGCAAAACAGAACAAAGATAAATCCCCTCAGTCTTTGAAATGGTTAGTATAATGAAGTATGCATGCTATGTTATGATGCATGATGTCATGGTAAAATAAACAACAGGTATAGCAGATAACAGACATGGTAAGGGAAAACAAGTCACACAATATCCCTTAAGTTTAAGGTTTGCATGAGGTCTAGGAACTACCCTCTTGAAGTTCAGTTGGTTTCAACCTGTCCTAACAAAAGTAACCGGGTTCTAGAGGTTCTCAATATCACTGACCATCCTCCATCGGTCATGGTTTCAGCTCACGCAATCTTTTCTTGCGGCCGGAACTATCTCGAGAGTATGGTCTCAATGAGTGTAGCATCGAGTATCAACCAGTTCCCATCTTTACACCGAGGCCGGCTATCTCACTACTTCCTACTGGCCAAGTTGGTCTATTAAGGGTTCTAAGGTCAGTTGATGCTTAACGACACACATAACAGCCCCGTATTCTCCTCGTTTCTCCACAAGGGATACCGGTACCAACCAATGTGCCACATCAATGTAGCTACTGCTTCAACTGTATTGGTCTACGCCGTACAGTTCCCTCACATTTTATTGCTACTTACCTAAAAGGTGTCCCCAGATCCGGGTTAGGATCTATAGTAACTCCCAATACAAAACCCTTAAAAGTAAAGCAATCAAAACAAACAAGAGAAGCAAATATGATGAACTTAATCCTAAGGTATACCCCACTTAGAGTCGCTAGTTCTGTGATACGGTGGTAGAACCAGACTATTTTAGGAAAATGTTGGTTTGCGTTTTGCGTTTGTGTTTGCAAAATGTCGCGGTAAGCAAGAGTCGCCACCGACTTTTATTTTATCCAACAAGAAAGGACAAAAGCACAGAAAAATTCCTTTTTTGAGATTTTGAGTACGGGGGGTAGATTATAGAAAGGGAAGGTATTAGCACCCTTTCTATCTGTAGTTTTCTACGGGCTCTTAGGTACTTGCTCATCATTTTTAAAAAATTGCTTCCGTGTTTGTGTGTTTTGAAAAGTTTTTGTTTTACTTCATTTTCACCCTTGTATCAGTCCTCAAGAGTGTTATGAAGTGTTTTTGAAAACTTTGTTTGAAAACAGTGTAAGTGTGGAAAAGATCATTTTGAGCAAGTACCTACTAGCATCTACCTACTCGAAAAAAAGAATGTTTATGTTCTTGTTTCCTTTAGACAGCGCTATCCCACTATTAATGAGTAGGTACCACCGTTGTTGGAGTTATAAGGGTCAATTCGTAAGGGACGTACGATCACTAAAGCAATGTTAGGACGTCTTAGTAATAACCCTAATGTCTTAAGATCATATTCCAGGCAACATTTCCGAGGCAACATTTCTGAGGCAACATTTCTGAACGGGACATTTGATCTTTGTTTAGACAAGAGGGCAACCACTAAGACACCCTATACTTAATGATCGTTTACCGAAGGCAACCGAAGTGAGAGTATACCCTAGGAGTGTGCATGTGCGAGTGTTTTGATTTCCAGTTATTATCTTTGCACATTAGAGTTTTCTAACCATTTTAAATTAACATACATTCTTGACATGCAATCCTATTATCATACATCTAACAGTTAATATTTGTGAAAATTAAAATGCGAGAAATAAAACTACGCTATTACAAGGCTTCAGGGAGGGGGATTAATTACATAGCCAAAAACCCGTAAAACGATAAATAAAAGAAAAATCCTAATTAAACTATTACATCCCATGAGCAGTTACATTAATATTTGCAAAACAAAATAATAAATGCGCACGATGAGACGAGAACGAGAAAAATTAGGGTTTTGACCCCGTCTAAACCTAGTTGAAAGAAAAATCATATTTTTGTTGTTTTTGATTATTTTGAGAAAATAAGGTTTTAATTGAATAAATACAAACCTAATTACTAATTAATTTAAATTAAGAAAAATAATTAATTTGGCCTATTTTTGTATTTTGTTTGATTGAGAAAAGAACTAAAAATTAAATCAAGAACAAACCTACTTTTCTAATTGATTTTAAATTATTTACAAAAAGTTAGAATTACCCTAAAATTAAATTTAACTAATTATTAAATTAAATTTGATGAAAATAATACCTAAATCTAAATTTGTGAAAATTGATTTTATGAGTTTTGTAAAAAAAAGAATTAATTTTATGTTAGAAAATAAATAAATGAAAAAATTAAATAAAAGGAATATAAGAAAATAAATAAAATGGGCCTGGTAGCTAGCAAAAAGGGGGGTCTGAATTGCAATTCCTGAGCCCAAAACTCCATGGCCCATGTTGACTTTCCAGATCTCATGCTGCAAGCTTGACTAGGCCTATGGTAGACCTCCATGTGATAGGCGTTGGATTTTGCATGCTCGAGATCTGGTTGGCTGGACATTGAGGGCGTATAGTGGTCTCCTTGTATGCATGTGTACCTGATGATGCAAAAGAAAATAATATTGACAAATATGGGACCTGGGGATCGAACCCAGGCCCTTTGGCAATTTCCCTTGTACACTGACCATCTGAGCTAACGCGCTTTGTTGTATATGGAACAACAATAAATTATTATAATGGAAAAACAAAATAGCAATTATCAAAACGCGCGAATTTTTGAATGGGTGAATCACAGGATGCCACGCTACCCTTCTTCTTCCTCCTTCCGTTGCTAAAAGTTCAGCAACTTTTACCCATGGACAAAGGGTGTAGGTATAACCCTGGGCTTCTGCAAAGTCCTGTACAAGCATGATAAATACACAACAATAGTACCAATCAACTCGTGACAACCTCACGAGCATCATGGTACCCTTATCCATGGCTAATTGTTCCTGCAAGCAAAACCCCTAAAAACGAATCTAAAACCCTAAACATGGCAACTTGTTGTATAGCCAATAAAAATGCAACTAAGTGTTACCATTAGCTTGAAAATGTTTCAAGGATTCAGAAAATATAAACAAATCATGCTAAGAGTTACAGGATTATGATATGCGATTTCAAAAAAGTATGGAGGTCGTGTGATACTTACAGCGCGTATTTGGGCACAAAAATGCTTGCTAATGATTGGGATAGAGTCCTTGGATGCCCAGCAAACGAATGGTATGCTTGGAATGGCTTGAAGTAGCCTGGAATTGAGAAATCAGTTGCAACTTTCCTTTGAAATTTTGAGATTTGTTCTTCTCTTTTCACGCCTCCAATCTGCTGGTTTTTTATCTGCATTTGTCCTATATGTACCCTAGAATGAATTAGGTTACAAACTTGCTTCAAATCTTTCTCAATTAAGATGATTGAATCATGATTTGATTCTTATGTAAATCTTTCCAAATCAATCCAAATCCAATATTTTTGTGTACAAATGAAGAGACATAAACATGCACAAAATCTCAAGCTTTGATTAGTTTTGAAATTTTCATGATTTTATTTTGATTTTTTTTAATTTAATTAAAATAAAAATCAAAATAAATGATAAAAATAAAATAAAGACAAGTGGGAAGGATCATGGGTCGTGGATCATGTTACAAACTAAATTCAAGCACAAAATGTTGGGCCCATTTGACAAAAATTGCAATTTTGGGCACATTTGACTTTTGGCAATTTTGCAAAAAGGGTCAACTTCATAAATGCATAACTCCTTCAATTTTGACCCTAGAGATGTGTTCTTGGACTTTTTAGAAAGCTTAAGATGTCCTCTAAGCAAACCTTTTGGTCTCGTCTCAATTGAGTCTTCCATGTTCATGTATGAAGCTTTGACAAAAAAGGTATTTTTGTTGACTTTTCAAAATGACCTATAATGTCCAAATTCATATCTTCTTGTGAGTGCACATTTTGAACTTGGGAGATGAAGATGGATTATATGGAATTCAATCCTCTTAAAAATGAGATTTGGATGGGTCATTTTTTATAAAGTATGAGAAAGTTATGCTTGGTCAAAGTTGAGTTGACTTTTCCTATAAAACCCTAATTTAGCAACTTTTGGGTTTTGATGAATTGTGAGCAATCCTTGATGAATCATGATCAACCCTTGATCAAATGATGAATAATACTTCAAAATGAGAATTTTGACCAAAAATATTGAAGTTTAACTGTATGTAGGACACAGTTGACTTTTGCCCTAGCATAGTTGATTTTCAGGCCTTTGAGCAATTGACTGAGCAAACTTCCTCTGCAAGGCTTGAAACTTGACATGGATGATCTTTATAACATATTAGGACAATGGTTAGCATTTGGGATCCTTTGGACTCACACATCTTGATGCAAATTGAAACCCTAATTTGGGGTTGACTGCCTTAGGAGAAGGTTTGTCTGGTCAACCTTTGGACTTCCTTGAGTAATTTGAGGACCTCACTTGAAATGTATTGAGAAATAAGGGAGAGCAAATTTTGGGGTACAACAAAGAAGTTTAATGTAGGTTTCTTAGTTGTCACGTCTTATCCTCAATGGTTTGCAAATGTGGTTCCAATATCGAAGGCGGATGGTAAAGTCCGTATGTGTGTAGACTGCAGGGATCTGAATAGGGAAAGCCCTAAAGATGACTTTCTGCTTCCATATATTGATGTTCTTGTTGACAATACCGCTCAGCACAAAGTGTTTCCCTTCAAGGACGGTTTCTCTGGTTATAATCAAATCAAGATGGCACCTGAAGACATGGAAAATACTATTTTTGTCACACAGTGGGGCACTTTCCGCTACAAGGTTATGCCTTTTGGGTTAAAGAATGCTGGTGCAACATATCAGTGTGCTATGGTGGCTTTGTTCCATGACTTGATGCATCACGAGATAGAGGTTTATGTCAACGACATGATAGCCAGATCTCATACTGAAGAAGAACATCTTGACCATCTACGCAAACTATTTGAAATATTGAAGAAGTACATGCTGAGATTGATTCCAAACAAGTGTACCTTTGGGGTAAGATCCGACAAACTCCTAGGTTTCGTCGTCAGTGGTAAGGGTATTGAGGTTGATCCCGCCAAGGTCAAAGTCGTTCTAGAAATTCTAGCTCCCCATACTGAGAAGGAAGTTAGAGGTTTCTTAGGAAGATTAAACTATATTGCCAGATTTATTTTTCATTTGAACACTATCTGTGAGCCAATCTTCAAGTTGCTGAAGAAAGACCAAGTAGTAAAGTGGAATGACGATTGTCAGATAGCTTTCGATAAAATCAAGGAGTATCTCTAGGAACCTCCAATTCTGATGCGACCAGTTGAAGGAAGACATCTAATCATGTACCTAACAGTATTAGAAAACTCAATGGGGTATGTATTAGGGCAGCATGACGAGTCTAGTCGAAAAGAGCATGCAATATACTACCTTAGAAAATAGTTTACCGATGGTGAAACAAGATACTCACTGCTCGAGTAAATTTGTTGTGATTTGGAATGGGCTACTCGCCGACTAAGACAATATATGTTGACTCATACCACTTTTTTTATCTCTAAGATGGATCCCATAAAATACATATTCGAGAAACTCGCTCTCTCCAGAAGGATAGCCAGATGGCAAATGGTCTTAACAGAATACGACATTCAGTACACCACTCAAAAGGCGATCAAAGGAAGTGTACTGGAAGATCATTTGGCTCATAAAGCCATATAAGACTATTAATCTATGAATTTTGAGTTCTCATATGATAATATTATCCTAGTTACAGACTATGAAAAACCAGGACCATATGAAGTACTTGAGCTGGGATCTCGATGGACTTTAGTTTTTGGTGGAGCTTCTAACGCGCTGGGAAATGGAATCGGTGTTGCGATTATCTCTCCCAAGGGTTTCCATACGCCCTTCACCGCCAGACTTTGCTTTGATTGTACCAACAACATGGATGAATTGGAAGCATGCATCATGGGTATTAAGGCTGATATTGACATAAGAATCAAGTTCTTGGACGTGTGCGGGGACTCAGCCCTGGTGATCAGTCAGGTTAAGGGAGAATGGGATACGAAGCACCTAAATCTCATTCCTTATCGGGAGCATGTGTTGGCATTAATTCCATATTTCAAAGAAACCACTTTTGAACATATTCCACGAGAAGAGAATCAGTTGGCAGACGAATTAGCTACCATGTCATCTATGTTCAAAGTCAGATGGGACAATGAAGCTCCTCGAATCACTATTGAAAAGCTAAACGAACCAGCGTAATGCTACAAAGTTTATACTGATGAAGTAGAAGAGAAGCCTTGGTTTCATGAAGTAAAAAGACACCTCGAGGCTCAAGATTACCCCGAGGGGGCATATATCAATGACAAGAAAATCGTATGGAGGTTCTCTACCAAGTTTTTTATGAGCAACAGAATTTTGTACAAGCGCAATCATGATTCAACTCTACTTCGTTGTGTAAACAAGAAGGAAGCAGAGAAGATTATGGAAGATATGCACGATGGTATCTTTGGTATTTATTCTAGTGGGCACACAATGGATAAGAAAATTCTGAGAGCGGGTTATTATTGGTCAAGGGACATGACTGTATTTTCCGAAGGCAACAAGTGTGGTTACCCTAGAGGTACGAGTGTGTGAAGTGTGTTGTGATTCAGTTATTTTAATCTTTGAGATTAGGGTTAGCTATCATTTGATTTTAGATCTTATCATACAAACCTAATTACTATACAATTATATATACATACATGCATAATTATAGGTGCAGAAAGTAAAATGAGGAAAGATAAATCCTAAGTTATTACATCCTATAAGCAGTTACATAATAGGAAAAATGCGAGAAAATGTAAATTACGACTATTACAAAAATACTCGTGCGACCAATACACTTGTTTCTAGAAATTAAATGACAAAGTAAAGTAAATGTTAAGAAAAATATTTTTAAAGAACTAACAAACTAATTTGATATTTTTTGGTATTTTTATGAAAATGATTTTAATTGTTAATAAATAATAATATAAAAAAACTAATTCTAAATAATTAGAAATTAATTAAGTCAATTAAAAAAACCTACGTCTAATTGATTTTATTTAATAAAAATGTTATTTGAAAAAGTCAAAATTGATTATTGATTAAGAAAAACTAAACCTAATTTATTAAGGTTTAAAAAAAGATAATTAGTGTTTGTTAGTAGTTAAATGAAAAAAGAATTAGAAAAGAAATAAAATTAGGGTTAGAAAAAGAAAAATAAAAGAGAATGCATGGGGTGGGACTTGAACCCACCCCCTTGAGATCACAGGCGCGCGCCCTTGCCAACTGCGCTACGCTTCCTTGGTGTTTGAGAATAGCCAACAATCCTTTTGTAACAATCATGTATGTTATCCTGAAAATAACAAAAATAAGGTGCAAAATTGGGACTCGAACCCACGCCCATTCAGTCACGTGTCCAAGACCTTGCCATCTGTGATGCACTGCCATTCGTTATAGAATTGAAACAAACAAAATATACATTAAACCCAGTGGATCGGAGAGCGTCTGAGACCTTGCTCCGGTCGTCTTCTCTGGGGAGCCAATTCTTTCAAACCTATGAAAACATGAAAAATAAGGATCAAGAGGGACCCTACGCCCCCCCCCCCCCCTAATTTGAGGGCTGCGAATCTAATGGTGGCCTTAGTTTTTCCTAAAAATATTTGTATGATGAGATTTGAAGGAAAGATCACAAACTGCCCTAACCATGGCACAAACTTGTTCCTGCGTCAAACCTTGCATGTAATGCGCCATCACGTTCAAATGATGCATATGAATTGATCTAATATGTTAGCAATGATTGAAACCGTACGAAATCAAAAATTCAAAACTCACCCAAACTTACCAACTGGCATTGTTGGGAGGAGGTGTTATGGTGCGCTTCAGGCTTGAGTAACGACCGGGTAATGATCTTGGAGACCTCAGGAACATGTTTGGGTGCTTGGTTTTGACTGTAACTTCTTGGAACTTACAATATGATTTTCCCTAATCTTTGAGATTTTTTGATATTTTTAGGGGTGTTGTATGGAGGCAACGTGCGTATGTTCCCGTATGTCTACGCCCGACTTCAACTTGAAGAAGTATTGGAAGAAATCTACGCCTAACTTTTCCAAAGGAGCTACAGAAGGAATCTACGCTTGATTTCGTCTGAATGATATACTAGAAGATGTCTACGCCCGACTTCAACTAGAAAATATGTTGGAAGAGTCTACGCCCAACTTTTCTGAAGGAGTGTCAGAATAAATCTATGCTCGATTTAATATGAGCCAAAAGATGTATACACTCGACTTCAACTAGAAAAGGTCTTGGAAAGAGTCTTCAAAGGAACTATTTTTTAGAATTCAGTCTCTGAAGGAAATGCTTGTCAGATTAAATCTCTGAGGGAAATGCTTTTCAGAATAATTTTCTGAGGTAAGTGCTTATCAGAATTCAGTATCTGATGGAGTGCTTTTCAGAATTCAGCCTCTGAGGAATATGCTTGTCAGAATTCAGTCTCCGAGGACATGCTTGTCGGAATTCAGTCTCCGAGGAAATGCTTGTCAGAATTCAGTCTCCAAGGAAGATGCTTGTCAGAATTCAGCCTCCAAGGAAATGCTTGTTGGAATTCAGTCTCCGAGGAAATGCTTATCGGAATTCAGTCTCCGAGGAAATGCTTGTCGGAATTCAGTCTCCGAGGAAATGCTTGTCGGAATTCAGTCTCCGAGGAAATGCTTGTCAGAATTCAGTCTCCGAGGAAATGCTTGTCGGAATTCAGTCTCCGAGGAAATGCTTGTTAGAATTCAGTCCCCGAGGAAATGCTTGTCGAAATTCAGTTTCCCAGGAAATGTTTTTTAGGAGATGTTTTTCAGAGTAATCATTGAATGAAGTCATTTGTCCATGCAGATGGTCTCCCCGTCTTGTTTCAGGAATTAATCTACAACTCTCTTTCATTGGTAAACCCGGTTTGATTCGGGAATTCATACCACCTTATCTTTGATAGTTTCCCCAACTTATTTCAGGAATTAATCTTTGACCTGTTTGAAAAATTGCTGATGATATTCGTCTTGTTTGTAGACTTTACCTGAAAAGATAAAGTTTAGTCTTTATGCAATGTCATGATGTATGTAATGCATTAAGTAATGATATTCTCAAAATAAATGAGAGCATGCTATATGTGTTTCGTATGCATATGCTATGATATTTTTTAAATGATGTATGAGATGTAAGATGTCGCTGACGGCGACGGTAGTTTCGTGTAACATCTTTGTCCATAGAAAATAAATACCTAACTGTCGTTGGGGATGAATCTTCAATCTCGTTTAGAATGTCTTCGCTGGGGATTCCTGTATTCTGTTTTGGAGGATACTCCGCTGGGGGATTCCTGCTTAATGTTTTAGGGGATACACCACTGGGAATGTTTGACTTCTGCTTGGGAAAAAGAGCTCAGGAATCATTGGTCATTTGTCACTCTATTGGGGAATTTAATTCTTATATACCCTGACTAAGGATAAAAGAGATGGATAACCTTTTGAGGTGTTGTCTGACCGAGTTTTTGATATGGTTGCTGAGTCGTATGGAAGAATAAGGTTGAATGATATCTTGTACAATTTAAGATTCTGTAGCAAGTCTCTGGGGATAGTAGCCTGGGCTATCCTTTGCTGGAGAGAGGAGATTTTCTGATGATTTGCAAAAGCTAAAGGAATAGACTCAGGCTGGGGAGGTTGAATTGCATTGGGGAAATAAACCTTGTTGGGGAAATAAACCCTAAACTTGTTGGAGAAACACTTTGCTGAGGAAATGAGCGTTGCCGGAGGAAAGAAATTTGCAGGGGGTTTTACAGTTTTGGAGGAATAAGTTCAGCTGGGGAAGATAATTCCCATAAAATATACTAATGTTGTAATCTCTGATGGAGATTGGGACTCCATAGGTTGGCAATATTGCTGGGGAAAAGATCATATTCCTTTATCTGCAAGGGTGATCTGCTGGTGAGTATGATCATGTTAACAGCTGGAAGATGCCCCAATTTCCATCTTGAAGGCATATTAGACTTGCGGGGAATGTATCTTTGTTGGATGAGCTTGCGTAGATAGCTATATAGAGATAATTCCGTGGAAGCTGCTCTGTGGGGATTTAGGGATGACTTGAACATTATCTTAACTTCTAGAGCCCTCTATAAATACTGATCGGAGTGATAAGCCTTCCACTGATAGAAAAGTGATGAGATGACGGGACATCGTTGTACGCTTTAATCCCTGACTTTTTCCCGGACTGTCTTTTCAGATTTTCAGCCCACCGGGATACCCTTTTTTGCCCAAGACGCCTTTTCAGGTTTTCGACTTTCCAGGTGTACAATTATATATATATATATATATATATATATATATATATATATATATATATATATATATATATATATATATATATATATATATATATATATATATATATATATATATATATATCCCTAATTTTTTCTCTAACCTTTTTGGTTCGCTGGGATTCCCTTATTTTTGCTTAGGCATGTCAACCTAGCGGGTCTCTTTTATGTGTAGTATTTTTCGACTATATCCTCGTTCACAGGGTGCTGAGAATTGTCACTGCCTATGGTAGTAATTGTTGTAGTATTACCAGAGAATGTTTGGTTGATTGTACGTGATCCTTTGTTGGAGTTCATGTTCAATGCCCTAAGTGATTCACATGGAGATCTTCCCTTGGCTATTCAGCACCTTTGAGAGATTATTTAAATCTTGACTTGACTGCCCCAAATTAGTTAAACTCCATGTCATACCCCTTGATTATGAAAGGCCTGTTATTGGAAATGTCTTTTCATTTGAAGCGATTTTATCCTATTGAAGGGATTTTCTTTTATTGAACATTCATCGTGCAAATTTCTCTACTGCCAAACAATTAGTCATATGGAAACAGTGGTATTAAAAATGCAAAGCTTATATTTGTCTTGATGTTTTGAAAATGCATTTTTAGTAAACAATATGAACTCAACTCAGGATTTATAGTGAGTCTTACAGGAGTCAGGACACCTTTTGTAACAGTATGCTTTCGAACTAACCCATGCTTCAGGTAGGATTTTTAAGGGTTGTAACGTGGCATGGTTCACAGTTTAAGAAACAAAGGATAAAGGCTAGAAATTTATTTGTACCCATCTGTTCACCATGGTGTACTTTGGTCCTATACCCAGTTAATTGTGCGTTTGGATTCCCATTTAATCTGAAATCACAACACTAATATTCCGGTGATGGTTCAGATACTGGGAGTTTATTTGAGGAGGCAGTCATTTTTTGCAATATTTTTATTGAGGATTTGTAATGACCTCTTATTTAACTTTATTATCCCTAAGTTTTGCTTGAATTGTTTCTTTTGTGATTACAGTCAGCGGGATGCCCCAGTTTTTTTTAGTCTCCTTCATAGGTTTTGACTTAGCGGGCTTTTCTTTTGAGAGATAATGACTTCCTGTTTTACGGGGAACCATCATTGTCTTTTGATTTTGAAGGACGTCTTGGATACTATTTGTTGTGTACGAAGTGAAAGCTTGCGACTGAATGCACATTTGAATTAACTAAGAATCTACCTTGCCCCAGGTTATGATTAAAGGTTTCAATTTGTATGAAAAAGAAAACTCCTACTTCTTAGGCTCAAAGGGGTTGACTATGGATTATCTTCCTTATAACTCCATTGTTTAAGATTTGGAACAATGCCTATACATCGTCAACAAGGTCCATTCAAAAGCATATTGTAGAGATTATGGTATCATTTTCGTCATCCTCCCTCTAAAGGCTTATAACTTTTAATCGAGAGTTGAATATCACAAAAAGGGAGTAAAAGCATAGTTTAAATATAGTCAAAACGAACGGATTACTTCAAAAAAACATATGCAATACATTAATGGAACAATAAAGTTTGACATAAAATGAATGTCCAAACAATCAAAAGAAATTACAATTTGAAAATTCAAATGAAAAGGACGCTTTAATCTTGGACATGATTTGGCATGGGAGCAGTGATCACATTGGGGGTCTCAGGATGGTCTGAACTCAATCTCCTTAGCATCGATCAAATCTTGGATTTTAATTTTCAAAGCCGAACAACTATTTGTGTCATGTTCGGGACTATTAGAATGATATGTGCATATTACATTAGGATTGTACTAAGGAGAGGAGGTGTTGGGATTCTAAGGAGGACCCTTCAATGTTATCAGCTTTGCCTTCAATAGTTGTTGCAGTTCCTGGGACAATGGCATGTTGATCTTAGTAAATTGTCTCTTAGGTGCATCCGCCCTATGCTAATTTCCTTGATGTTGATGTTGCGTTGGTGCGGGATTAGATATTAGCACAGCTCCCACGGATTGGTTGCGGTCACTGATTGTATTCTTCACATCACTCGAAGAAGCAGCCACTCTAATCTTTCCACTCTTGATACCACTTTCAACTCTTTCTCCTGTCAGTATCAGCTCAGTAAAACCAGTTGAAGAACTCCCGATGGGCAAATTAAAGAATGGGCCTGTTAGAGTGTCCATGAACATATCAGCCAATTTTCAGTCAGACAAGGGAGGTTGCACCCTTCCAGCTAAATCCCTTTATTTTTGTGCATACTCCTTGAACCCTTCATTCGAGCCCATGGACATGTTTTGCAATTGCGCACGAGTCGGTGCAAGGTCAGCATTATATTGATACTGCTTGTAAAAAGTAGCAGCCAAGTCTTCCCACGTGTGAATGTTGGTTCCTTCCAGCTGATAGAACCATTCAAGTTGAGTGTCGGACAAGCTTTCTTGAAAGAAATGGACCCATAAATTCCTGTCAGTAGTATGGGGTTGGAATTTTCGAACGTACGACCTTAGATGAAGTTTGGGACAAGAGACCTCATCATATTTAGCAAAGATGGGGACCTTGAACTTGTGAGGGATGACCACCCTCAGGATCAGACCTGGTTCTCCAAAATCTAATCCAGGAACTCTCTGGACTTCCATAGGTTTGAGACGGTCTTCCAACTGCTTGTACTTGTCATCTGCAGGAGGATATTGTTCATCGAAGTAGTATTTATCTTTAGAACCCTGATTATTTCTACCTCCAGGCTTGATGCTTCTACCATCTTCTTCTTGGTTGTCGGCTTCTTCAGAGGAAACATCATCCACTTGAACTGGTTGAGTAGGACCTTTGAATATTCTCCCCATATTGAGGATAAAAATCGGCTTTTTAGTCTTCTTTTTCTTGGCGACGAGCGTCATCAGATCTTTCTGCCCCTGTTCCAAATTCAGAAAAGTCTCTTGAAAGTGGGCGTGTTGAGCTTGGAGGTCCTTAACAGTCTGTCGGAGGGCCATCTTATACTGATATAAACAGTAAGTAGATGAGAAAACATGTATTGGAAAACCTGTTATGAAATGATGCATGATATGTAGATGCAATGTTTTCAAAGATCTCGCAGGGTAAACAAAGAAAATGTTAGAATCTGACTGCAGTATTGATTGAAGAACATCGTATCATTAAATGTACCTCTATAAGAATCAAGCTCACCATGTCGAGTGGGTCCTAGCCTTTTACTCAGAATAATGCACTTCGGTCTTTGATGGTATCTAGTTAGAGGAAAATAAATCCTCTTGCCCCTTGCTAGATGTCTAGTTCATGCTACTTCAATGACATTCAGTTAGAGGAAAATAAATTATATTGATCCTTACTAGACCTATGGTTCATGATACTTCAACAACATTCAGTTAGAGGGAAATAAATCCTCCCACCCCTTACTAGATGTCTGGCTCATAATAAGCATGCATCACAGACCCTTTAAGGTCCTTGAAATGGTTAACGAAAATTCTATGGCATGATGTCATGATGTATATGCTATGCACCAAGTAAAAGTGTAAGGTGGTGAAAACAAGTAAGTCTTGTAAGAATTCCAAATTATTGGATAATGAATACAAACAAGTCTTGCAAGGAATTCACGTCATTAGATGATGAATGCCAACAAGCCCTGCAAGAAGTTCAAGTTCTTAGATAATAAATGCAAACAAATCACACAAGTAGCCTTAGGTTCAGGCTTGCGTGGAGTTTCTAGGTAAGTACCCACTTAAGTTTTAGTTGGCTTAACCTGTCCTAAGAAAAGTAACTGGGTTCTAGGAGCCTCAATATCACTGATCTTTCTCCCAGGCATTGTTTCAGTCCAAGCATCTGATTTGCGACCGAAATATCCCGAGAGTCCGATCTTAATGAGTGTAGTATCGAGTATCAACCAACTTCAGTCTGCACCAAAGCCGGCTATCTCACTACTTTCTAATTGCTAAGTTGTGTCAACTAAGGTTCTACGGTCAGTTAGTGCTTATGACACCATGCGACAGCTCATCATTCTCTTTGACTAACTCAAGGGACGCCAGCACCAACTAATGTGTCACACTAACGTATCCATCGCTTTAACCATAGCGGTATACACTGTAAAGTTTTCATGATCTATTGCTACTTACCTAAAATTCCCCCAGATCTGAGTATATGATCTTTATAAAAATAAACCAGAGCAAAAACCCCAAAATGTAAAGCATAAAAGTCAAGCAAGTAAAGCGTTTTAAATGTGATCTAGCTCTAAGGTAACCCCACTTTTAGTTCTCCCCAGCAGAGTCGCCAGTTCTATAATACGGTGGGAGAACTTACTTTTTGTTTTGCATTTTATTGCACATGTTGCGGATAGCAAGAGTCGCCACCGACTTTTATTTTATCCAATAAAGGAAAGGGTGAAAAGAACAGGAAAGACCTTTTGAGAATTTTTCTGAGTTCGGGGGGTAGGTTATGAAAAGGGGAGGTATTAGCACCCTTTTCATCTATAGTTATCTATGAGCTCTTAATCACTAGCTCACTTTTGAAAATGCTTTGTTTGAAAATGCCTAAGTGCGGAAATTTTGTAATAATTCTCTTATCGTTGAGAGTGCATACAAAATGTTTATTTTGAAAATATTTGTTGAAAAAGTGTTGTTGTGTGAAAAATGTTTTGAAATGTTCGCGAGCAAGCGATTAAGAACTATCTACCTACTCAAAAGTCTTTTGTTCTTTTCCGCTTCCTTTAGATAGTGTTATCCTACCATTAGTTAGTAGGAATCCCCATCGTTGGATGTTTGAGGGACAGGCGCAGGTCATCGTATAGTCATAAAGGAAACATATAGGGATACCTTTAGCAATTTGAAGGGACTATCATCATGTATTCATAGGCAACATCGAGGGACAAGATCATTTATCAAAGGAAGCTTTGAAGGGTCATCGAGGGACTGTGATCTTTATGATGATTTTTAACCGAGGGTCTTTGCTAATGGTATCCCTATGGTTGAGGGACATGACTGTATTTTCTGAAGGCAACAAGTGTGGTTACCCTAGAGGTGCGACTGTGTAAAGTGTGTTGTGATTCCGTTATTTTAATCTTTGAGATTAGGGTTAGCTATCGTTTGATTTTAGATCTTATCATACAAACAGAATTACTGTATAATTATATATACATACAGGAATAATTATAGGTGCGGAAAGTAAAATGCGGAAAGATAAATCCTAAGCTATTACATCCCATATGCAGTTACATAATAGGAAAAATGCGAGAAAATGTATATTATGACTATTACAAAAATACCCGTGCGACCTATACATTTGTTCCTAAAAATTAAATAACAAAGTAAAATAAATGTTAAGAAAAATATTTTTAAAGATCTAACAAACTAATTTGATATTTTTTGGAATTTTTATGAAAATGATTTTAATTGTTAATAAAAAATAATAAGAAAAACTAATTTTAACTAATTAGAAATTAATTAAATCAATTAAAAAAACCAACGTCTAATTGATTTTAATTAATAAAAATGTTATTTGAAAAAGTCAAAATTGATTATTGATTAAGAAAAACTAAACCTAATTTATTAATGTTTAAAAAAAGATAATTAGGGTTTGTTAGTAGTTAATTAAAAAAATAATTAGAAAAGAAAGAAAATTAGGATTAGAAAAAGAAAAATAAAATAAAAGGCATGGGGTGGGACTTGAACCCACCCCCTTGAGATCACAGGCGCGCGCCCTTGCCAACTGCGATATGCTTCCTTGGTGTTTGAGAATAGCCATCAATCCTTTTGTAACAATCCTGCATGTTATACTAAAAATAACAAAAATAAGGTGCAAAACTAGGACTCGAACCCACGCCCATTCAATCACGTGTCCAAGACCTTGCCATCTGCAATGAACTGTCATTCGTTATAGAATTAAAACAAACAAAATATACATTAAACCAAGTGAACCGAAGAGCGTCAGAGCCCTAGCTCCGATCGTCTTCTCCGGTGAGCCAATTCTTCCAACCCTATGAAAACCTGCAAAATAAGGATCAAGAGGGACCCTACCCCCCTAATTTGAGGGCTGAAATCTAATGGTGGCCTTAGTTTTTCCTGAAATTTTTTTTGTATTATGAGATTCGAAGGAAAGATCACAAACTGCCCTAACCATGGCACAAACTTGTTCCAGCGTCAAACCTTGCATGTAATGTGTCAGTCATGTTTAAATGATGCATATGAATTGATCTAATATGTTAGCAATGATTGAAACCGTACGAAATTGAAAATTTAAAACTCACCCAAACTTACCAACCGACATTGTTAGGAGGAGGTGTTCTGGTGCACTTCAGGCATGAGTAACGATCAGGTAATGATCCAGGAGACCTCAAGAACACATTTGGGTGCTTGGTTTTGACTGCAATTGTTTGGAACTTACAATATGACTTTTCCCTAATCTTTGAGATTTTTTGCGATTTTTAGGGGTGTTGTATGGAGGCATAGTGAGTATGTTCCTGTGAGGTTTGAGGATCATGCATATGTATGAGATCATATTAGGTTAACAATAGTGGTTCACAATCAAATGAAATTATGGTTTGAATTATTTCCAAAATACTTTTGAAAACTTTCCAAAATTGTGAAAATTATTTCCTCTATTGGTTTACATGGTTTTGGATAGCTGGCTATGAGTTGTTTGGGCCTCCAAAAGATTAGATCACAAGCCTTACACGCCTTGTACATTAAGCTTGTAATTTATTTGATTTAATTTGCATTTAAATGAATAAAAATCCAAATAAATGAAATAAAAAAAATCAAAATAATGTATGGATGGATTTAGAGGCTCTTAAATATGTTATGAACATGTTTAGACTCTAGAAAGTTAGGCCCATTAGCCCAAAAACTCAAGTTTGATCAATTTGGGTTTCATGCATTTTTTCAAAATTTCCCAACTTGCACTAGTCATAACTCTCTTAATTTTCATCTTTTGAAGGTGATCTTTGACTTTTTGGAAATCTCAAGATTCCCTCCACGGTTTCTTTATTGATCTTATTTGCATTTGGAGACTTTATCTTGATGTAAGTTTCCTTGACAAAAGGTATCTTTTTGTTGACTTTTGAAGTGACCTGTAATGTATTAGCTCATATCTTTTAAAGGAAGCACTTTTTGGACTTGAGCGTACATATACAAATTTGTAGAGAATTTAATTTCCTTCAAAATTGGATTTGTTTAGGAAAAAGTTGATGAAGCATGTGAAAGTTATGCTTGGTCAAAGTTCAGTTGACTTCTCCTAAGGAAACTCTAATTTGACAACTTTTGGCTTTTGATGATTTGAGGGTTTTCCTTGAGGAATCATGATCAACCCTTGATAAAATGATGAATATCACTTAAAAATATTGATGTTGACCAAAAATCTTGAAGTTTGACTATATGTTGACCAAAGTTGACTTTTTACCCAATACAGTTGATTTTCAATCATCTAAGCCATTGACTGAGCAAACTTGTGATGCAAGACTTGAAACTTGACATGAGCAATATTGAAGACCTATGATGAACCATGAAAACCATTTGAGACCTTTGAAACCCATTCTTCTTTGTTCAAGATGAAACCCTAGTTGTGGACCCATTACTTAGGAGGAGAATTTGTCTGATCAATTCATGAGCATCCTTGAGCATTTGAGAACCCTAGAATTGAAGAAAATAGGAGGGAAAATTTTTGGGTACAACAACTGGCCTAGGAAAAAGTAAAGGCATCCCGATGAACCAAAAGGATTCTGGAAAAATTAGGGATATATGTAAAAAATTATATACCCGACAAGTCGAAAACCTGAAAAGGCGGCTTGGGCAAAAAAAGGTATCCTGATGGACTGAAAACCCGAAAGGGAGGTCTAGGGAAAAGTTAGGGATTAAAGCGTACTACTATAGCAACTGGTTTTTAAATCAAGAGTTGCCACTATTAGTTTTTATCCTAGGGAAGGGAATCTAACAGAAAACCCTAATTTGCAGACAAAGATTCTAGGTTTCGGACTCAATTAAATGAAAGGAAGGTGTTAGGCACCATTCATATACCTTGTTCACAAGGATACTAGGCTCTAGGTTTAGATTTGGGGTAAACTAGATTTTAAGTTTTAATTAGAAAGACTCGCCACGATTTTAGATCGTATGCCTACGTATCCTCTTATGAGGAATCAGAGTCCAAATTCGTAGTTCGTATGGGTTGGTGTTTTTTAGGGGTTTGCAATCATATTTTGAATCACTTCGCACTCGGTCGGGAGTAGTGATTGCGGAGATTTTGACTGAGTGCGCAGTAAGCCAAAACTAGCTTGAAACCCATTTGCAAAAAGACAGTTGATTAGATTAGTTTATTGTGAAAAATAGTTTGAGATTTGTTTGTGTTTTTTAATTGTATTAGTTGTCAAAATCTTGATTAATGCATGATTAGAAAAGATTTAATGCAAATAATATATAAAAATAATATATGCAATTTTAACATGAAAATAATTTATTTGATCATATAGTAATATTTACATATAATAAATAATAATATTTAAAATATGATAATAAAAATTAATATTAATAATTATAAATAAAAAAGGAAATAAATAATTAATAATGATAATAAGAATAAAAAATAATATAAAAGAAATAATAAAAAATAATAAAAATATTAAGTAAATCTAGGGGGTGCGCTTTATTGTTGATAAGTAAAAAAATGGGGTGCTAAAAGGAAGCCCGGCTGGCCCAAATGTTTCTGGACAGAGGGGGTGCAAACAGTTTTTAACTTTTAGTAATTTAGGAAAAGAGGGTGCGAATATCAGTTGGGCTGGGCGCAACGCATTTGGAAGGGAGTCCAGGGTGATTGTGTGTAGCAAGGTGTATAGATCTTATGATACAGACTTGGGCTATGGTCGTCTGATCAAGATCATGTGGATGGGATTGAAGGACCACGTTAATGAGGGTGTGTGCGCGTGTATTGGAACAATATTGAATAATAACATTTATTTTTACATTTTTTCGCTTTATTTTGTTTTACAATGAGCTTCGTTTTCTTTCTCTCGCCGTTCACCTTCTACTTCCCTAAATTACAAACCCTAAGCCTCAAAGAACCTCTGGAGGTGCTTGTTTCTCCAACCCCCTAACACGATTTAATCCCACAAATCCCCAAACAAAGATACAGACAATCAATTGAAGAGCTAAGTGTTACCCATGTGCAATTTTGTTTCCTGACTTTGAGTTTCGTTTGATGATTTTGCTTCTGATCCTCCTCCCTTTCACAGGTCTTGATGATGGTTGAAGATGATGGTGATGGATAGAAATTAGGGAGGCGCGGCAGCAAACACGCAGTTACACGATTAGGGTTTCGGACCTCTAAACTCTAACCGCTTCTTCACCTTCTTCAAGCTTAGCTCGGTATATCTTTCTTCTCCAAAATTTCTTCTCTGTGCTCTCCGTAAAAATCCCCCTCTGTTATCTGTAGAATCCTCCTTTCTGTTTCTGTCACAAAAGCATCTCCCTTTCTGTAAAATCTTCTATGTTTTTATAGTTTGGTCTTTTAGGTTTTTTAGTTTTTTCAGTTACAAATTATTTTGATTTAGGGATTTAGTGAAATTAGGGATTATAATTGATTCGTTATTGATTGTAATTGGATGTAATTGTATTTTGAAGATTTTGTTATTATGGTTAGATCTGATTTAGTTTCCTGCAACTTTTTGGATTTGTTGTTTGATTTTGTGTTAAATCCGTACAATATCTGTTTATTTTACAAAAAATCGTGCGCTTGAATTAGTGATAATCTGAACAGTTGTTGTTAAACAATTTGGGCTTGGCACTTACTTATGGGCCTGTGTTAATTTAGCTTACTATTCAGTAATGTTTTTTGTTCCTTTTTTATTTACAACAAAAACAATTTCTAAAACTAAGCCCAATTTTTAATAACTCTAATTGGTAACATTTTTACAAATAACAGCCATACATGCAACAACCACAATTTCTCAACAAATCACGTTTTCTTTTCCTTTTCAAAAACAAAAACGATTTTCTTTTTTTCTGTTGATAATAACACTTAAAACAAATCTTTTTTTAATAAATATTTTATAAAAAATATAGTTATGACAAAAATACCTAATAATAACAAGTAACAAAAACAAAATAAAGAATGGTTTTCTGAAAGACGCCAAATGGGCTAAAAAACTCAGTGGGCCTATAGTTTGTAACATGTTCAAAATTTTAAATATTATTTAGTTTACCCCCTTTTTAGTAACAACTGAAATAAATTTCTTTTAACCGGTTGCAAAGAAGAATTTCCTTAAAAAAGGTGATGATAACAGCAAACACTTCATACTAATTTTCTACAACAAATCCGCAATAGAAATGACAGATGGATCAATTTCAGAAACCTCAATGGGCCTGTTATTTGTAACTACACCCCCTATTTTTACTAAAATCAACTTAACCTACATAAGCTTATACAATTTAAACTTGAGCGGGCTTAATTTAATTTCAACCTCCCTTTTACTAACAACTATTTAATAATTTAGAATTTTCCAGTTACTCCATTAATTTCATTTACGAATCGCTTGGGCCAATGTCCAACATGCCTCGTGAATGGATTCACGGCTACGTGAGTCTTTCTGATTTAGAAAACCCCGTTTTAAAAATACACCCCTAGCCAGATAAAGACGGACCGTCAGATACCGATGTACCATCTTTAATTAAGTATTTTCTTTATTTCAATCTCAAAAAATAAAATTTCCGCGGTAGGAAAAATTTGGGGTACGACAACGACTGTGCCCCGCTGGATCATCCACTTACAGCAAGCTTTGCTATCAATGTCAATTTCAAATGTACATATCAATTCAGTCAACTTCTTCCGACAGCAAGGGATGAGATGTTTGAAGACATAGGGGCAATAGCAGAGTTGGAACCCGATGGGATTGTTTCCACATGGCTTTCTTTATTTGTTTTTCTTCATTTTACGATGATTCCCTCTTACTAGGATCTTTGTCTCCTTATACAAAATTGCATGTTTATAAGAAAACTATCAATACAAATATAATTCAAAATTCAAATTTACTTTCTCTATTTTGTTTGCAAAAATGTCCAATGACTAAATTGAGTGAACATATGCATATGAATATGATTACTGTTAACAAATATATTAATAAAAACAGGGTTAACGTTTACTAAAGACTCTAGGAGTTGGGATAACGTTCAATTCATCCACAAATATCCACAGAGAAATCCCCACAAAGCTACCTTTACAAGATCATCCTCGACAGAGATATATTTGCCAACGAGTCTAATATACCTTCAGATAGAAATTGAGGCATCTTCTAGCAGTTCACATGATTATCTCCCCCAATACGTTCCCTAGCGGATAAGGAAGTTTGACCATTTCCCCAGCATGCGATGGAAACTTCCCCTGCACAGCCTATGAAATTCCAATTCCCATCAGAAATGACCCCCTTAGCATAGTTTATAGGAATTTAATTCCCTAGCGGAGTTTATTCCTCCAATATTGTAAAATCCCCAATAGAATTCTCTTCTCCAGCAGAGTTATCTCCCCAGCAGGGTTTATTTCCCAAGTAGGGTTTATTTCCACAGTAGGGTTTATTTCCCAAATAGAGGTTATTTCTTTGATTATCACAATTCCCCGACATAATTCTCTTCCCAGGTCAGATGTCATTCAACTTTGTCCTCCCCAAAAGAGTGGACGTCCCTGTATCAGAGGATTATCTATCTTTTTATCCCCAGTCAGCATACATAAGAATCAAATCCTTCAAGAGAACGATGAACGACTAATCTTCCAGAATTCTTCTATCCCCAAGCGGAAGTCGAACTTCCCCAGTGGAATATCCTCAAACAAAGTGCAAATCCCCAATAAAATTAGTCCCGACAGAGGGAAGATTCATATCCTTCATCCCCAGCAGCAGTCGTGGATTTATTTTCCACAAACTAAGATGTTATACGAAGCTACCGCTGCCGTCAACAACATCTCATTTCCATACATCATTTACAAAACATCATAACATATGCGTATGAAATGCATACGTCACTCTCATTTATTTTAAGAAAATCATTACGCAACGCATTACATACATCATGACATTGCATAAAACTAACTTTGTTTCTTCCAGGTTAGTCTGCAAACAGACGAATATCATCAGCAATTTTCAAAGTCAATCAGAGATTAATTCCCGAAATAGGACGAGGCAACTATCTATAAGACCAACCGATGTGAATTCCTAAAACTGAACAGTTACCAACAAAAAACATGTCAAAGATTAATTCCCGAAACAAGACGGGCAACTATCTATACGACCAGGCGATATGAATTCCTGAAACAAGAGGGGTTTACCAACAAAAAGCGAGTCAGAGATTAATTCCCAAAATAAGACGGGGCAATTATCTATACGACCAGGCGGTATGAATTCCCGAAACAAGACAGGTTTACCAATGAAGAATAGATTGCAGATTAATTCTCGAAGTAGGACGGGGTGACTATCTGCATGACCAAATGATTTCTCTCAGAGACTGAATTCTGAAAAGCATCTCCCTTTAGAGACTGAATTCTGAAAAGCATCTCCTTCAGGGCCTTCGTTCTGAAAATCATTTTTCTTCAGAAATTTTCATTCCATCAGATCAAGTCAAGCGTAGACTCATTCTTATACTCCTATCAATAGTTACTCTATATGGCATCTATAAGCCCATCACCGACAACACTCTATCATCTCCCCGAATGGCATCTTTAATCCCATTCAAGCAATATTACCAACCAAGTATTACTCTGTGTACATACGAGTGCAAATTTCTGGGCACTTAAGTGTTCAATCCTCTTCTACCTTCAAATCACGAATGACAGACGTGCCAATCTAACTCTTCGGGTTTAAGAAGCTTGAATAGGGGAAGTTGTTGTACCCCAAAATTTACCCTCCCATTTTTTATTCAAGATACCTTCGCATTCTTTTAGATTTCTCAATTGCTCAAGGTTACTCAAGAAGTGATCAGACAAATTCTCCTTCTAAACAATTGGCCTACAACTAGGGTTTCAAATTTCTCAAGGAAAGTTGATCTTATGATGCCTCAAGTGTATTTCGTGGTTTCTCATATGTCTCTAAGAATGATCATGCCAAGTTCCAAGCCTTGCATCACAAGTTTGCTCAGTCAATTGCTCAGATGACTGAAAATCAATTGTATTGGACAAAAAGTCAACTATGGTCATCATACAGTCAAAGCTCAAGATTTTTGTTCAACATCAATATTTTGAATTCACATTCATAATTTGATCAAGGGTTGATCATGATTCATCAAGAGAACTCAAGATTCATCAAAAGTCAAAAGTTACTAAATTAGGGTTTTCTTAAGGAGAAGTCAAATGAACTTTGACCAAGCACAACTTTCACATGCTTCATCAGATTTTTCTCAACAAAAGTTCCTTTTGGAGGAAATTCAATTGTGTACAACTTTGTCTCTCTAAGATCAAGTCCAAAAAATGCTTCGTTTGAGAGATATGGGCCAAAACATTATAGGTCATTTCAAAAGTCAACAAAAAGACACTTTTTGTCAAGGAAATTTACATCAAGTTAAAGTCTTCAAATGCAAAATTATCATCATAGAGATTGTAGAGGACATCTTAGGATTTCCAAAAAGTCCAACATCACCTTCAAATGATAAAAATTGAGAGAGTTATGATTGGTTCAAGTTGGGAAATTTTAAGAAAATGCATGAAACAAAAAGTGATCAAACTTGAGTTTTTGGGCTAATGGGCTGATGTTTCAAGGTCCAAACATGCATAAGGTCTCAATATGAACCTATGGACTTATTCATACACCCCTTGGGTTTTTATTCTATTTATTTTTTATTTATTTATTTAAAGTCAAAAATAAATTAGATAAAGTAAGAGCCTTTCATACAAGGTCCAAGCCCACACTTTCTTGACCTAAGTTGTCTCTATACATTCTCATTATTTCAGACAATGAGGCATGAAAAAACCTTACAAGAAACTATTCCAAAACATCCAAAATTCTCAAAACTAGGGAAAATTGAAACCCTAGCCTCAAGCCTCCCTTAAGGTCAAAAACCTATCCCATTTACTTCCAGAAGCATTATAGGGTAAGATTGGATCGGTTGTAATGATCCAAAGGGCCTGAAACGCATGAACATGCATCTTCGCTTTCCATTATTTCATAAAATTCGTATTTCTGTTTTCCTTGTGTTTTGATCGAAGCTAACCTTATTAATATGCTCCTGAGATGTTAATATGAACGATTGGATCATAGCATGACCCCCATAATGCTCGAAAGAAGGGTTGTCATACCGGAACTGATTTGCTTCATTTACTTTGTATCTCTTTGTAGAGCGCTATTTGGTCTAAACTAAGGGTTCCATTGAAATCACAAGGCCTGAATTAAGAGGTACGGTACCATTGAGGCGTTGACTTATTTTATTTTGCAGGAACATAAAATGTATTCACCAAAGAAGAAGAACGGGGCTAGGGCTCCGACGCTTCTTTGGTCCAGTTAATTGAGTTGATTATATTATTATTTGTTTTCACCAATGTTACCAGATGTATAGCCACCCCAGTGGAAAGCGCGCGCATGATAAGGCATTACTATACCAGGGCGTGGGTTCGATCCATGCTTTGGACATTT
Source organism: Vicia faba (assembly GCA_948472305.1). NCBI lineage: Eukaryota > Viridiplantae > Streptophyta > Magnoliopsida > Fabales > Fabaceae > Vicia > Vicia faba. The sequence continues at coordinate 1,534,753,052 of OX451739.1, forward strand.
CATTTTATTTTCATATTTTCCTAATTCTTGCGGTTTGATTACATTTTGAATGATGCTCATTTTGCTAACACCAACACACGCTTGGCGCAGTGGTGAACCTTGTTGGTGAAAGGGCAAAGGGTGTGGGTTCAACACCCACCCCTGGCATTTTACTTGATTTTTCTTCTAAATTTTTTTCTTTCTAATTTCCTCCCATAAACCCTAATTCTTTTGGCAAACTTAACTCTATTTTCACTTAACCATAAAACAAAACCTTTTTTTTTACAAACCCTAAAACAAATTAGGTTTTATATTTTTATTAACATTTTTAATTTCATTAATTAACTTTTTATTAATTAAAATTAATTAGTTTTTTTAGGTTTTATCTTAATCATCATAAAAAAAAACCTTTTTCATAAAAAATCGCCAAAAAACTTTTTTTTCTTCTCTTTCCTTCATCTTATTTTATTTTCTTAGATAAATTGTATAGGTCGTTATCACGAATGTAATAGCGTAGCTTTTATCTTTCCGTATTTTTATTATTATGTAACTGCTCCGGAATGTAATAGTTATAGTATTTTATTTTCCGCTTTCACTATTTATGTATCTGCCCCATAGCATTGTAATAGCCTAGGCTTATATTTTTTGTCCTTTATTTCCTGCTATTATATTTTCTATGCTTCTGCTTAGTAACTAGGGTTTGTATGAAAAGATAAAAACAAATTGTTAGAAAACCCTAAAATCAAAGATAAATAACTGAATTAACACACTTGCACCTCTAGGGTAATCTCTCTTTTTGCCTTCGGAATAAAACGGTCATGTCCCTCGAAAGTAGGGACGCTTTAGAAAAGATCCTCGAATCAAAGATCATAGTCCCTCGATGAAACTTCGACATTTCCTTTCCATAAATGATCTAGTCCCTTATGAAATTGCTAAAGAGTCCTTACTAGTTGCCTTCGATGACTGTACGAAGACCCTACGCCTGTCCCATCACATCCAATGATAGGGCTTCCTACTAACTAATGGTATATGTAGCACTATCTAGAGGGGAAGGAAAAGTACAAGAACAACCTTGAGTGGATATAAATTTTAATCTCTTTCTCATAAAAACAACATTTTACACAAACACTTTCAAAGATATTTTCAAAACACTTTGTACGCATTCTTGAGGACCGATACAAGAATCGTTACAAAGTTCAAACTTAAAAATATTTTCAAAAATACACAAAAAACAAATTTTCAAAGTGAGTTAAGCGATTAAGAGCCCGTAGATAACTACGGATGAAAAGGGTTCTAACACCTTCTCTTTTCATAACCTACCCCCCAAACTCGAAATCTTAAGAGGTCTTTCCTGTTCTTTTCACCCTTTCCTTATTGGATAAAATAAAAGTCAGTGGCGACTCTTGCTATCCGGAACATTTGCGACAAAACATAAAAAGAAGTCAGTTCTCCCATCGTATTACAGTTGGGTTTAGCTTTCTTTGCGGTTGTACCACTGGTTTATGATTATCTTCCATCAGAATCTTGTACATGCACACGGTGGGGCTAATTCCTTTCAAGTCTCCAATGGTCCATCCCATAGCACTCTTGTATTTCTTGAGTACATGTATCAACTTTTTCTCATCTTTTTCATTCAACCTAGAATTTATTATAGCAGGATAATTGTTTTCAGAATCCAAAAAAACACACGTCAGATTTTTAGGTAATTGTTTCAATTCAGAAGTTGTACCTGCCTCGTTTTTATGCTCACCATCTTGTGGAACTCTTAAATCCTCTCACCTGTGCATTTTGGATCTCAACCAATGTGGTTGTGAATCAATCATTGCAATAATCTTCTTCGCATTCTCATCCTTATTATCCTCTACTTCTTGGGTTGGCAAACTAAGAACTCTTTCTATTAGGGATTCGGCTGCGAATGGATTTATCTACCATAGTATCGATTATCTCAATAGTATGACTCGTCTCTTGGTCTTATTTATGCTTCATGGTACTTCTCACATGAATTTTTATCTCTTCGTCATAAACTTTGAGAGTCATGGTACCTCCCTCAATGTCTATCATGCATCTCCCTGTTTCTAAGAAATGTCTTCCCAAAATAAGAGGGATTTCCTCGTCTTCAGGCATTTCCAAAATCACAAAATCAACAGGAAATACAAACTTGTCTATTTTAACTAGAACATCCTCCACAACTCCATAAGGTCTCTTTACTGAATAATCTGCGAACTCGAGTGTCATCCTGGTGTCTTGAACACTTCCTATTCCCAATTTCTTGTAGATGGATAATGGCATAAGACTTACGTTAGCCCCTAAATCGATGATTGCATTTTTAAAATATCTGTCTCTAGTCGTGCATGGAATGGTGATGGACCCTCTATCTGGTTTCTTCACTGGAATCTTCATACCCTGCAAAATAACACTACAAGTTTCAGTTAGTATAGTAGGTTCAGTGTCATTGGTGCGCTTTTTAGAGATGTTGTCCTTCATGAATGTTGCATAGATGGGCATCTGCTCAAGTGCCTCAGAAAATGGAATGTTGATCTCTAACTTCTTGAGCATCTCTAAGAACTTCTCAAATTTTTTCTCATGTTTCACTTTCTTCTTATTTCTTGTTGGAGAGGGAATCTTTATGATGTGTTTTGGCTTAGTGGGTTTTTCTTTCACTATTAGCTCTGGAACTATTGGTTCTTCTGTTAGGGTATTATTCTCTAAGATCTCAAGATCCACTTCAAGCAATTTGTCTTCTGTATCAGGTTCTTTTTTAAGAGCTTCAACTGATTTTCCTCTTCTTGTTGTGACAGGACTCACATTATTGTGATCTCTCAGATTTGTTACAGTGGCACTAGGTAAGGCACCTTGTGTTTGAGAGTTTATGATTTGTTGTGCTATCTGACCTAGTTAAACCTCCAGGTTTTTAATAGAAGCATTAGTGTTACTTTGGTTATTTTTGGTCTCTTCTTGGAATTGAGAACTTTGAGCAGCCATCTTTTCAATGGCAATATCCCAATCCGCTTTCTTAGGAGCTTGTTGTTGGTATTATTTCTGATAGGGTGGGCATTGTTGATATTGATTAGGTCCCTGCTTTTGAACACTCCCTTACTGATCTTCCCAGGAGAATTTAGGATGATTCTTCCATCCCGAATTATAGATATTAGAATAAGGGTTGTTCTGTTTCAGAAAATTTATCTCCTCCACTTATTGCGGAGTCGCAACACAATGAGCAGTGAAATGAGGTCCATTACAAATTTCATAAACCATAACTTGACCTGTTTGCACCTGAGATACCTATTGAGTACTAACATTTATGGATTTTAACCTTCTTTCAACCTCATCAGCCACCTAATCTTCCATCTTTACCACTTGTTTAGATAATTTTAAATCAATCACTCCCTCTGACTTACTAACACTTCGATCATATAATTCCAAATGTTCATTTGAAGAAATGGCTTCGATGATCTTCTTTATACTAGTGGTTGTTGAAAAGTTTGATGAGCCACCAAAAGTTGTGTCGATAAGTTGCTTTGTCTTCATTCTGAGGCCATTCACAAACACTTGCATCTGCTCAGTTTGATCCATATTATGAGTGGGACACACTACCAATAACCGTTTGAACCTTTTATAAATATCTGCTAATGACTCTCCTTCCTTCTGCTTAAAATTTACGATATCATATCTTTTGCGAATATACACTACGGCAGGAAAGTATTCGTTCAGAAAATCCTTCTCCATATGTTCCCAAGTGGTTATACTCCCGGCTTCTAATGAGTAAAACCATTCTTCAGCATCATCAGCAAGAGTGAACGAGAACATTCTTAGTTTTTTAGCTTCTTCAGAATGCCCATCGATCTTCAAAGTGGTGCTCATTGTAAGAAACCTTTGCAAATGCTTATTTGCATCTTCATTAATTCTTCTAGTAAAAGGTCTCTTTTGGAGCTGACTGATAGTTGTAGGGTGCAGCTGAAATTTAGCAACGTTGACCGATTGATTAACAACAGTCAACCGAACAGCTGGAGCATTTTCTCCTCCATAGTATCCAAGAAGCCTTTCGTGAGGTTCACCCATTTCTGTTTTTGTCTCTTGCTCTGTATCGAATTTTGAATTTGAATCTGAATGCTCAGAATGAACTGAAACTCCGTCTTCTTGATCTAGCTTGTCTACCTTCAAGGTTGCCAGTCTTGCTTATCTAGCTTGTCTGAGCCTGGTGTGTAGGGATCTTTCAGGTTCTGCGTCAAAATGAAAATCAGTTGAGGCCTTACCTCGCATACAAATATTAGATAGATATCAGTAAGAATGACAGTGAATTAAACTTAAAGTAAACAGAAAATAAATTTTTGGTCACAGAGCAACAAAATTCTAATTAAAATAAATTTGTGAACTCTATAATATTTGGCAGTCCTCGGCAACGGCGCCAAAAACTTGATAGGAAAATAGCAAGTGTACTATTTCTTCCTATTGTAGTACTAAAGTGGAAATTTCCAAGTATTGAACTCAAGGATTGCTTTGCGATACAGAGTTCTGAGATAATTTCAATTAAACAAAATCTTAGGGGATTTGGTTTTGTTTGGTCAAATAATAGTTAGAATGCAATGAAATATAAAATAGTCGAAGGATACACATATATAAGTAGATTTCTAGGGGTAATGAGTGATTCTTTATGTAATAGTTTCATTTTGCCAATGCAATAACAAATCTCACAACAATTGATTATTGATTCTTTTAGACATCTACTCCTAAGTCCTTAGTGAGAAGATTATGACACAATAATCTAATGACTATGTCCATATGATATCAGGTTTTCTATCAAGTACATAAGGATCAAGAATGTACGGTTAAGATAAAATATCCCTAGTCCTAGGTCATATTTATTATCAAATGTTATTATTCATATCAACAAACAATAGTTGTCCAGCTTAAATCATTCATACCAATTTAAAATTTGTTGTCCAACAGATAAAGCATTAAGAAGAGAAATAAGAACAAATCTAAGATTGTGGAATTCAAATGGTCATTGCATTAACAACATAAAATCATTACACTCAGAATCAGGGTCACCCCTAGCAATGGTGGGTTTAGCTACTCATAACAGAAATAAAAACAATTTGGAAAGTGTGGTCATTAGAAAATTCTTGAGGAATCAATCTTCAATCGTGAAAAACTTTTGAACATATGACTCCACAATGTAAATCTAAGCTCTCCAGCTTTCAAAACTCGTCTTTGATCTCTCAAAAATTAGCAACCCTTGTGAAATCGCATTTTTTCGCCTAAATAGTCAGTAACAGGGTTTTTTAGTTTTTTGGGCCTCATTACGCGTAACACTCAGGCCATACGCGTAACGGGCTATCTTTTTCCAATTCTCTACGCGTAAAGGGTGTATGCTTCCCTGCCTCGCCACCCCTTACGCGTAATGCACCACCTCGTACGCGTAAGGGAGGAGACCTTATTTCTTCATCCTTCTGCTGGATCACGTAGCCTACGCATACTGATGAGGGCCATACGCGTGACATCTAGAGTGTTACGCGTATGGGCAGTTCTCTGGTTAATTCTTGCATTTTTCTTGCTTTGGATCGGTCTTGCATCCAATACTCAATCCTCTGTGTTCTCAAATCTGCCTTTGACCTGATGACATACCAAAAGCGTAAAATATCCTCAAGAAACTCATAATTCATGACACACTGAATTTAATTGAAACAAACTAAACTACTAACAAAACGCACTCTAATTTATATAGTTTACCTGACTTATTGATGATAAAATAACGAAAAACATAGCTCAAATGGTGACTGATCACCTAGATTAATTCACCTAAAAGTATTTGGATCTATAACACATAAACATGTGCATGAGCAGTTGAGAAGAAAACTTGACGACAAGTTGAGTCAGATGATGCTAATAGGATATCACTCGTATGAAGGATACACATTGTTCGACCCAGTGAACAAGCAAGTTGTGATCAACAGGGACATGATCATAGATGAGCTTAAATAATGAGATTGGTTTGAAAATGTAAAGAAGGGTTCAGTGAGAATCTTATGTAAAGAACCAGCAAATGAAGTCGAAAGAGAAGTTCAACAAGAAGAAGTCAGAGGTCAAGCGGGCACAAGAAGAACTCAAAGAACAAGACACATGCCTACAAGGTTGCAAAATGTGTGATTACATCATAGGATAGTCGATAATGAAGGTGAGCTGGTACACAATGTTTTCTATGCAGATGTCAAACCATTCAATCCAACTGAGGTATTGAAGAATTCAAAGTGGATGAAGGAAATGAATGAGAAACTGAAGTCCATCAAAGTCAACAATACTTGGTTACTTATTGAATTGCCTCAAGGCAAGAAGGAAATCAATGTGAAGTGAGTATACAAGGTGAAATTGAATCCTAAAAGAGAAATAACTCGACACTGAGTAAGACTTATGGTGAAAGGATTTCTTCAAAAAAAAGGAGTCGACTTTGACGAAGCTTTTGCACCTGTTGCTAAGATTAAAAAAATCAGGTTGGTTGTTGGTCTAACATACATGAACAACTAGCATGTGTCAGATGGATGTGAAATGTACATTTCTAAATGGCCCCTTAGATGAAGAAGTTTATGTTGCACAACCAGTTGGATTTATGAAACAAAACCATGAAGAAAAAAAAGTCTACAAGCTTCATACACTACTACAAGTAACCCTATTTCATCTCGGACGTGAAAAGATATAATTTCGATTACACAAGCGAGGTAACGAAGGGTGACATGAAAACTTTCCACTTTTCCCTTCAGTTATTCAAAAACCGAGGGGTAAAGTGACACTAATCATGGGTTCGATCTCGAACAACAACATTTTTTGGAATTTCAAAACTGCTATACTTTTTACCTCAGTTTTTAACGATAACCAAGGGGTAAAATCCCGTTTACAAAAAAATTGACCTATTTTTTTTCGTTTTAATCTTCAAAGCATCAAATTTATTGACAAGTTCTAAATATTCCTCATCAACAACAACAAAAATAACAACAAAACAAAAACAAAATTAATACAATCCTTAAACATGTAATCTCAACAATAAAAACAACAACGACAACAACAACAACAACAACAATAAAATTCATGAATTCTTTAAACATTAAATTCCAACAACAATAACAACAACAACGAAAACAAAATCAATATAATTGTTAAATACTAAATGTCAACAATAAAAACAACTACTACTACTACAATAATAACAATAACTACTACAACAACAACAATATTTACCATTTTACTTTATACAACTACAACTAACATTAATAAGTTACTTTCATGCTTTCCTAACTAGAGAAAATATTAAACATTAAAAAACAAACCTTGACACTCTGCTCTTTCTCTGATTGTCATTGTTTTCAATATGTTAAGCTTAAATTTCAGCACTTTGCATCCAAGATGAATAGTTGTGGCATTCACGTTTTGATTGGCTAGTGAGAGTTTCACGTGGATTACTAATGTTTCATGTGGTATGATTAGTTGACAATATCTTGACCATTGTTACTTTATAAATGGACAACAAATTTTTTCATCAAATTAGTCATAAATAAAAAATATAAAAAAATACGTTGTTTACCCCTCGGTTTTTAGCATAACCGGTGTAATAGCTCATAAAAAAAGTTTTTAAAAAACTAAGAGGTGATAAAATGTAGTTGTTGGGATTCAAAGACGTGTCCCTCTAACTACTCTACCATCGATTTTCAGAAAAATCGAGGTAATAGGTCATAAAATATTTTTTTTTAAATTAAAAGGTGATACAATATAGTTGTTGGGATTCGAAGACGTGTCCTCTAAATACTTTATCCCTCGGTTTTTTTGTAAAATAGAGGTAATAATTCATAAAAAAAATTTAAAAATTAAAAGGTATTAAAATGTAGTTGTTGGGATTCGAAGGTGTGTTCTCCAAATACTTTACCCCTCGGTTTTTAGTAAAACCGAGGGAATATATGGTATTTTTTTATTAAAAAAAATGTGACGCGTCTATGGTTTACACGTCATTTTTTATGTGAGGTGCAAGTTCCGTAATAAAAAATTTGATTTGTAGTAGCGATAAAGCATCGTATCGACTCAAACAAGTTCCAAGAGCTTGGAATAAGAAGATAAGTAGTTTCCTAAGATAGAAGTAATTTGTGAAGTGCACAACTAAGTATGGAGTATATGTAAGAAGAAGCAATAGTGAATTGCTTATTTTGTGTCTCTATGTCGATGACTTGTTAATAACAGGTAGTAGAAAGAGATCGAAGGCTTCAAAGGTGATCTTAGCAAGGAGTTAGAAATGTATGATATGGGAAACATTTCATACTTTCTCGGTATTTAATTCTACAAGAGTAGTAGAATCTTGACGATGAATTAAAGAAGACATGCAAGTGAAATACTCAAAAGATTTGAGATGGAAGACTGCAATGCGACTTCGACACCTGCTGAACCAAGACTGCAACTATCGAAAGACTCGGATGAAGATGATGTCGACTCAACACATTACAGAAGACTTATTGAGTCATTAAGATACCTTTGTCACATAAGGCCTTGTCTAGCATACAATGTATGTATGGAGAGTAGTTTTAAGCAAAATCCAAAGGTATCACATTTAGCAGCGACGAAATGGATACTAAAGTATCTCAAAGGAACTATCAAACATGGCTTTTTGTTTCCTGCAGCTAATGAAGGAAAAGAATGCAAGCTAGTGGTTTATACCGACACAAGTTGGTGTAGTGATGCTGAGAATAAAAAATCCACAACTGGTTATGTATTTATGTTAATTGATGCACCAGTTGCTTGGAACACAAGAAAAGAACCAGTAGTTGCATTGTTATCGTGTGAAGTAGAGTACATAATTTCTTTTTTCTATGCATGTCAAGCAACGTGGATGGTGAATTTGGTCGAAGAAATTACAACAAAAGATCATGGAGCAATTACCATGAAGATCGATAACATATCAATCATTAATCTGGCAAAGAATCTGATAGCACATGGAAGAAGCAAACACATCAAGATGAGGTTTCATTATCTTTGAGAGCAGGTTGAAAAAGGGAAGCTGAATTTGGAACACTACAGAAATGAGAATCATATTGAAGACACCATGGAGAATGGTGTGCAGGTCGAAGTGTTCAGAAGATCCCTACTAAAATCGTAACTACTTTCATAACTGCCAAAAATCCCTATTTTGAAATGTTTATAGTCGATTGTCATGTCAGGTCATCTAGAGTTTCTCATACAATACTTCCACATATTTATACGCTCCCAAGCATTAAAGAGCTCAACTATATTACTCTTCTAATATAAATCCATAATAATAGCCATTTATGGAAATGGAAAAGTATAAGGGAAGAACTTAATACATGTGCTTAAGATGATGAAGGATGGAAGGTAGAGAGAAACTTGAAAAGGCTTGAGAAGAAACTTGCACTTATGAATATGAAGAAAGCGTGAATGTGAAAAGATTCAAAATCCCACTATTATAAGACCAATTACTTATGTCTCGTAGGCTATCAATACCCTGACATAGGTGCACACCAATATTTGGATAATGGAGAAGAGATATCTATGACTCAAGATTCACACATGTGTATAATAAATGGCCCACAATAATCACACCTCCCCAAGAATGTTTAGCATGTATAAGTATTAAATGTTGCATGTGCCTCCCAAAGCAAGGCTTGGGGTATGCGCCTCCATGCAACGCTCTAGGAAATCTTCCCAAGCAACACTTTAGGGACTCCCCATAGCAACACTCGAGGGTCTCACATTTAATAATGCTCAATGAGCTATCCTCTATTCAACTCACGTATGACTCGCCTCTAAGCAACACTTCAAGGATTTTCCCCCAATAAACGATTGAGGGACTCGTCCCAAGCAGCGCTCGAGAGACTCTCCCCTAAGAAACACTTGAGGGACTCACACCTTGCAACACTCGAGGGACTCTCCCGTAGCAACGATCAAACAACTAGCCCTAAGAAATGCTTGAGGAACTCACCCTAAGAAATGCTTGAAGGAATCATTACCATAAGCTTCACCAAAATGATTGTGCGTATGAATTAATCCCTTCACCCTTCTCATACTTCGTACTTGGGGGACTATGGTCTGTGATAACTTTATTTGGCCTAGAAAAAAGCATCTCAAAGAGCCTTGAAGGAATTACGCAGATGTCATCCCAGGTTTCCCGATTATGACCTGGGTTGCCCAACCCAGGCCTGTATTTGCTATCTGATCCACTTGAATAACACACAATAGACAAGGTGCTCAAAGGAAAATCAATAAGAACATAGCATGATAGGAAGAAACAACCCCCTTATAATGGAGGAAGAACCAATCTCATCTACTCCCACGAGTTAAGTAAGAAAAGTAAGAGAAAATCATTTCTTCTATTGGATGACACCTAAAGTCACCTATTTATACTCTTGTCCTAAAGTTTGGAAACTCATTGACTAATTTCACATAATCTGAACATAAGCATTCTCTTGCTATCACACACATGATCAACATGGTCATATTGTATTTTACTAATACACTTCTATATATTTTTAAATCTATAAATTTTATTAGTCAAGATCCTAAATAACAATTAACAAAGATAAAAAATTTGTATTGTAAATGAAAAGAAAATTTTTTAAAAGTTAAAATGTAAGAAATTTTGAGAGAAAATCCCCCGAAGGTTGAGTTTATGAAAGGCAATTAAGAATGAAATTCAAAGTTTATAAAATCTATTTACATGTACTTAATTAGAGTTGTTTAAAAAATTGTGAATTAAACCGAACCATCGAACTAAATTGAAGTTAAAATAATGGAATAATTATGTTTAGTCAGTGAATCAAATTATATTACATAAAGAGTTTTAAAATCGAATCGAAACTAAAACTGAACCAAATCGAAATTGTAACTGAACCGAATCGAAACTGAAAATGAAAAATAAATAAAAACAAGTTTTAATTTAAATAAAAAATAAAAAATAGTTTAACTGTTCGATTATTTAAGAAATAGTTCAGTTTTAAAAAAATTAACTTTCAATAGTTTGGTACGGTTCAGAATATCGAAAATATATACCAAATCAATGATATGATTCAATTCGGTTATAAGCAAATTAAAATAGTTTGATTCAATTCGAATAATTTTTTATATATTTTAGTTCAATTAGGTTTGATTCTTCAAATAAACTATACCATAAACAATCTTACACTTAATTGTTGCATCATATAGTAGAACTTCTTAACCTAAAAATGTTTTCAACTATTTATCATAGTTATCATTGAATTACAATTGTTTATAAATTCATATTTCAAATCAAACTATGTAGTAAAACTAGTATCATTTCTCATGTTACATGCTTGTACTTTATTTAAGGAAATTGTTTGTCCACCAGTATATTTCCTTTTGTCCCTAAACCACCTTGCCTAAGATGTAACATGTATGTTCATATTGATTAATTTTTATTCTGGATTGGCCCGAAAGTTTGAGTGGGCTCAGTCTAAGACATCTCATAGGTTCCACCCACTGACCATGACCCGGATTGCCTACATTTGTCGAGCAATGTCACCCTGTTGTCCTTCTGGTCCAGCACCGGACCAAGATGTTCATCGAGCATCTTCTCAGCCTGCCCGACACCAGCGTCGTGCAGGCCACCATGGACCGACCATAGAGGTGCCCGCTAAAAAAACCAGATGAATAATCAACTGCTAATGAAATCAATGAAGTCGCCATCGAACGTCTTTTATCCCACATGAAGGGAAAGGTAAACATCGAGTATACTTGAGAACGGTGAAATCACGATCAAAATAACGAGAGATATGGGTAAGGGAGTCTGTTATGAGAGGGGAAGGTATTAGCACCCCACACGCTCGTAGTACTCTATGATATCCACTCTTGTTGTTCTAATCACAGGGTATGTAAGAATCTATATCTAAGCTGTACAAGGAATGCATGGAAAAGAAAGAAAATAATGTAGGAAAAAATAAAAGTTGTGCTCGTTGGGGCTCTACCAAAATGCCTACGTATCCCTTTTAAGGAATCAGAGCAGCCGTAGTTCGGCTTCAAAAGTTTTTATTGGTTTGTATTTTTTAATGAACAATATTAATTTAGCCTTTTTCTGCAACTCGACCTATGGAGATTTACGCGTTAGCATAAAAGTGAATTAACATGTCCTTTTGAAAAGTTTGAAAGAAAAACCCGTAGGCGCAAAAGAGTTTGCAATGATTAATATCTTTTACATTAAAGAAATATTTGGAAGTTGTTAGATATTTTATGCTTTTTTCAAGAAAAGAAAGTTTTAGTTTTAATGCATGGCTGCAAAACAAAGAAAAATCATCTAAGGGAGACTGACCTAGATCTATCCCTAATTTTATCATTAATCCTAAGGTTGAGTTTGAAGGGAAATCTATATCCTAAGTTGAAATGCTTGGATAAAAATCCTAATGTTTATCTTAACTCATCATCTATAGATGAATCAAGAAGTCCTAAAGGAGCATAGCAATGGTCTATCACCTAAAACTATGTCTATCTCGAATCATCATCTATAGTTGAATCGAGAGCTCCTAAGGGAACATGTCGAGGGTATATCATCTCAAAACATGCACACAAAGATGAAATCAAACAAGCAAGCAAATAAGCTCAAGAGAGCACAACTAGAGAGATCCTACCTAGGCTAGCATACCAAAGGAAGTCTAACAAAAACTATCCTACGGGGAACATGCAATGAGAGCGAAGTCGTGACCTCAATTTCTAAATTGAGTGACTCATCGATCAACAAGAAATAAAGGAAAGCAATGAAATCCTATAGGGAGCATGCACTGAGAGCTAAGTCGTGATCTCAATTTCTAAATTGAGTGACTCGTCGATCAACAACTAAGGAAACAAACACAAGCACAACTGTGATCGGTGGATCTGGAACTGACTGTTTAACGCTGGTTCGCGAAATGTCGCGGAAGCAAGAGTCGCCACCGTCTTTTATTTTCTCCAAATGGAAAGGACAAAAGCACAGAAAAATTCCTTATAGAGATTGCTCTCGGTTCGGGAGGTAGATTATAGAAAGGGAAGGTGTTAGCACCCTTTCTATCCATGGTTATCCATGGGCTCTTAGATACTTGCTCAATGTGTTTTCAAAAATGTTTGTTTGCTTTTCAACTGTGGGTTTTTAAAAAGTTTCTTTGAAAATTCCAGTTCGACTCTTGTATCGGTCCTCAAGAGTGTTTGAAAAATTGCTTTCGAAAGCTTTTTGAAAATGTGTTGGTGTGAAAAGTATTTTGAATTGTTTTGAAATTAGAGCAAGTATCTAGAGTTGTCTACCTACCCTAAGGAATTCGTCTGTGTAAATGTCCTTTAAAGTAGTGCCATCCCACCATTGAGAGGTAGGTAGCACCACCGTTGGAGGTGTTCGGGTCAATTCGAGGTTCAGGACGTGGTGATCACCAGAGCAATGGGAAGACACCTTAGAAGCTACCCTCATGCCAGGTTCCCGGATCATGAGGACTTACTAAGACATCCTCTACTCGACGATCACCTTTCGAGGCAAGGCAACAGTGAGGCGTACCCTAGGGGTGGTGTGTGCGAATTGTGTGTCGTTTTCATTGATATTTGTCTTGTCATGTTTGTTGTGATCTACGCTTGATTTTATTTAAGTCCATACATTCTTTCATGCTTTTTGTTAACAGTTTAAAAAGTTTGCGAGAAAAGTAAATCTAAAGCTATTACAAATGGCGCGGGTCCACATCGCTAAATTAAACCGGACCCGATTTGACGGAAAATAAAGAAAGCAAAGTAAAAAGTGCGAAAAGTTTAAGTTACAACGCTTTGGGAGAGATACATAATTATTTAAGCAATAAAATAAATACGCGAAATTAAGCAATTAAAAATATGGGCGTTGGACCCTTTTGCAAAATTAAAATTAACAAGGAATTAAAATTTAAAATTAAAAGAAAAAATGTTTTATGTATTTTTATGTTTTTTAAGATTTAAAAGAAAAAAGAATTAATTGAAAATAACTAACCCTAATTCTAATGGTTTTTAAGCTTGTTATGAAAATATTAAAATATAACCTAAATTAAACCTAAGCTGATTTATGTACAATTTAATTGTGAAAATAAAATAAGTAATATTATTATTATGAAAAATAGAAAAAATTGAAAGGAATAAAATTTATTAAACCTAAATTCTATATTTTTTTTATTTTTATGAAAAGAATTAAAGTTGCAACCTAAATTAATACTAAATTAATTTACATGCTAATTTATTTATGAAAATAATTAAATTAAATATTTATTATATTTGTCATCTTTTCTGATTTTTTGTGATATGTTTATATATATGATAAAAATAATTTATTAAATTAAAACAATAAAATAAATAAAATAAGAATTGAAAACAAAATAAATAAAAAGGAAATTGCAAACCAGGGGGGGTGGAAGTCCCAATTGTGAGGTTTTATTAGTGAAATTCTGGCCCATTTAATATGCAGATCCATTGACTTTCCCAGGCCACGTATGCGCGTGTTGACTAGTCCTCATGGTGTTCTTCAGTTCTGAGCCCTTGATCTGCATCCCTTGGACGCGTGGACCTTTGGATTTTGAGGCATATGGTGTGCCTTAAGGTTGTGCCTGCATATGATTATTAACGGAAAAAAAATATGAACATGTGAAAGACCTGGGGTTCGAACCCAGGTCATGTACCTCCACTACCAATCCTGCTTGCCAGCTGAGCTACACGCGCATTCAGTTAATATACAAACAAATAAATAATATAAAAGAAGCAACGCGTTAATGAATTGAAAACGCGCGAAATTCAAAACAGCGAATCAACGCTTTCCACGTGATCGTCTTCTTCACGTGTTTTCTTTTTTTCTGAAACAAGACTGTATGGCAACGGTTTTAGACGCGTGGTTTTAGGCATGTTTCCAAAGAATAGCGACTAGCCCCTCAACGCTCATAAATTGAGCGCGAGGGTTCCATCATCTTCGTCTTCATGCGCTTAGTTGAATGGCATTGGTCTGGAATTCTAATTTTGCTTCGTTACCAAAGCCCTAAATTGACACCCTGCAAACCCTAGAAAATAAACATGGTGGAATCGCGTATATGGCATAAAAATACAATCAAACGCATTGGTCAGTATCAGAACATCATAAGGAATAAGAATCTATGATTAGAATGCCATGAGAATGCCTAAAACCAAAAACACGATTGTGACTTTTTCTCTGTACAGGAGAGGTTCTTATTACCAATTCTTTGCGTGTTGATGGATGTTTGGGATTGGAATCGCTTCTGGGAACCTTGAGGAAGCTATTGGAAAAGGAATTAGGCTTTGAATCGTCCTTTAGAGTGGTTTTCAGAATTGCTTTTTTGACAAAAAATTCCAAGTTTTTAAATGTATTTCCTGCGCAGCTTAGAGTGTACCAGCATTAGGGTTATGTTTCTGACTTTGTAGTGAAGCTATTAGGTCAAAAAAATCAATCAAATCTCTTTCATTCAATGGTTTTTGCAAATTGATTTTCCAAGATCTTTTTGAATCTTTTTCATGTGGTTTTTGTATCAATTAGGCTCAAATCAAACCAATTCTTTCCTAATCAGCATGTGCACGAAATCTTGATGGCAAACATGCATGAAAAGATTTTTTTAGGTCAAGTTATATATTTTCCACATATTTAAATGATTTAAATGAATTAATATTAATAACAATTCAAATAAGTAAATAAAAAATGAGAAAATACTTCCCTTTGGGCCAAGTGGTCGTGCATAGGCTTGGAATGATGAATCATGGAAGAAAAATGGGCCCATTAGCATTTTTAGGTCATTTGAATCAATGTTGACTTTTCAAAATATCCAAAAATTTCCCAACTTCCACAAGGCATAACTTGCTCAATTTTTAGGATTTTCTCATGTTCTTTGACATTTTGGAAAGGTATTTGAGTCCTCTAACCAATACCTTTGGTCCCATGTCATTTTGATTTACCAATCTCAAGTTATGGCCTTTGACGTAAAGTCCCTTTTTGTTGACTTTTGAAAATGACCTATAATGTTGAAATTGATAACTTTTTGTGAGAGCATTTCTTGGACTTGAAGTATGAAGATGAGTTGTAGGAAATGTCTTTCTCTTCAAAATGAGCTTTGGATGGAATTTTTCTGATAATCCATGTGAAAGTTATGCCCTGGTCAATTTCACTTGACTTTTCCAACTGTCCAAATATAGTAACTTTTGCATCTTTGATGATTTTTGAGCCAAATTTTGAGAATCATGATCAAGCATTGATCAAATGATGTTTGTGGCTTCAAAATGATATGTTGACCAAAAACTTGAACTTTTGATTGTCAAATGACCATTTTGCCCCTACAGTTGACTGTAGTGCAATTAGGGTTTTGACTGTGCAATTTTGAGCTGAATGCCTTGAAACTTGATATGAGGATACTTGACCATATTTGTAGGCATGTGAGACTTGATTGGGCCTTTGAAAACTTCATTTTCTTGATCAGACCACAAACCCTAGTTTTGACTGTATAGGAGACAGTTGGACTGTGCAACCCTTGGGGAGTTTTGTGACTTAGCTTGGCAATTTCTTGAAGAATATGGGAGGGAAAATTTTGGGGTACAACAGTTGCCCCTGTTCAATCTTCTTAGACCTGAGGATGCAGATTGGCTGACGTGCCTTTCGTAATCCGAGGGTAGAAGATGATTGGACACTAGAGAGCCCAGAAATTTGCGCTCACATGTTAGCAGTGATGGTGGAATGGGCTTACAGATGCCATTTAGAGGTCGCTTGGATAGGATGATGGGCTTATAGATGCCATCTGGATGTTGATCGTGTAAGAGGTTCCTTGGCGAGAACCTACATACCTGCAAAACAGAAAATGAGTACCTGACACGTTGCAGGAGCTGGTTTTCAGATGCTTGGTATAGATGTGTCCTGACTGGTTACAGGAGCTGGGTCTGGAGCTTCAAAAGATGATGAATGAACCATGTATGGTTACTGCTTCAGCATGAATGGTAAGAGAACCTTGGGTGATTTTAACTTCAACAACGCTCGTTGAGAAAAAACTTAGCGGGAATTACCATCTTTGCAATATCGGGAAGAGAACCATAGAAAATTATAATCTGAAAGGAATGATCACCTCACTCAACGTCGGAGAGGGAAACATCTGCAAAGGACTTGTCACCTCACACACCGTCGGAGAGGGAACCATAAGAGACTATCACCTCACACTCATCGTCGGAGAGGGAAACATCTGAAAAAGGAATTACCACCTCACGCACTTGTCGGAGAGGAGACCATAAGAGACTATCACCTCACACTCATCGTCGGAGAGGGAAACATCTGAAAAGGACTTACCACCTCACACACCGTCGGAGAGGGAACCATAAGAGACTATCACCTCACACTCATCGTCGGAGAGGGAAACATCTGAAAAGGACTTACCACCTCACACACCGTCGGAGAGGGAACCATAAGAGACTATCACCTCACACTCATCGTCGGAGAGGGAAACATCTGAAAAGGACTTACCACCTCACACACCGTCGGAGAGGGAACCATAAGAGACTATCACCTCACACTCATCATCGGAGAGGGAAACATCTGAAAAGGACTTACCACCTCACACACCATCGGAGAGGGAACCATAAGAGACTATCACCTCACACTCATCGTCAGAGAGGGAAACATCTGAAAAAGGAATTACCACCTCACGCACTTGTCGGAGAGGAGACCATAAGAGACTATCACCTCACACTCATCGTCGGAGAGGGAAACATCTGAAGAAGGAATTACCACCTCACGCACTTGTCGGAGAGGGGACCATAAGGAATTTATAATCTGGGATAACTTCTACTGAGTCTTTATCAGAGAAATCTGTTAGGAGTCGATTTAGCTGGACTAGAGAAGGCCTTGAAATATCTTCAACTGGAATAAGTGTCAGAACGTTGCCATATCTGGTTTACATCTGGACTATATCTGGAAGGAGATCTGGAAGCAGTATCAGAACGTCACCATATCTGGGTCATATCTGAAACTATATCTGGACGGAAATCTGGAAGCAGTATCAGAATGTCACCATATCTGGGTCATATCTGAAACTATATCTAGAAGGAAATCTGGAAGCAGCATCAGAACGTCACCATACCTGGGTCATATCTGAAACTATATCTAGAAGGAAATCTGGAAGCAGCATCAGAACGTCACCATATCTGGGTCATATCTGAAACTATATCTAGAAGGAAATCTGGAAGCAGCATCAGAATGTCACCATATCTGGATCATATCCGAAACTATATCGAGAAGGAATTCTGGAAGCAGCATCAGAACGTCACCATATCCGGATCATATCTGAAACTATATCGAGAAGGAATTCTGGAAGCAGTATCAGAACGTCACCATATCTGGATCATATCTGAAACTATATCTAGAAGGAAATCTGGAAGCAGTATCAGAACATCACCATATCTGGATCATATCTGAGACTATATCGAGAAAGAATTGCGATAGTTGATAGTAATCATTTTTGTATTGATCTTTTTCCTGAAAAGGCAAAACATAATTGTATGCAAAATCATGATGCATGAACTGTATGTCTTCAAAATTAATGAGATTCGTGTAGTATGATGCGTATGCATGCTATAATGTATGAAGATGTGATGTTTATGAATGTATTTTTGTCTAAGAAAATAAATCCTTGACGGGTGCCGGGAAGTCACTCCTGGGCTGATGTTGAAGAATAGGTTTTGCTTCTGCCGGGGATGATAGTTGCAAGAATTCCGATAGGAGAAGATAACTCTGTTGGGGAATAAACTTGGCGAATGGGTTACTCTGCGGGGAGACAAATACTCTAGTAATCTTGCTGGGGAGCAATACTCTGTGGGGAGAGGGATACCTTGCTGAGTGTTGATAATAGTTTGCTGGGGATACCCTTATTGTTGGAAGTGTTGATGGACTTCGCTGGGGTAAGAAGACTCCGTCGAGGACGCTCTTTCCGTGGCTTTTGGCTGAGGATAACCCAGTTATATCCTAGTAAGGAAATAACTCTTTGAATAAAGCCGGATGACGCGTTCGTGCTCTGCGAGGGATAAGCTTCCAGAATCTACTGGGGATAAGCTTACTGCTTGGGGGTATGAATTCCAACTTTCCGGGGAACTAGATTAGACGTTTCTGGGGAAGTTTTGAACTGCGGGGGAAGTGATTCCTTTGAATATTGGTACGCCGCCATGGAACAATCTTTAGACCAAGACTGTCGGGGATGCTTGTTGAGAATATATGTATTGCTGCTGGGGAATGTTGATATCTGCTGGAGGATACCTAACTTCTTTAAGATTTGATAGCTCTGCTTGGAGAGAAATGTACTGCTTACCCTCTGGGGAATTAAGATGTACTGACCACGTTCTTCAGCTGAACCTACCTTGGCACCTTGATGGGCAGAGCAATTAGATTGTTTTTAGACAACTCATTATTGCCCCTGTTTCTATGGGGGAGGCACCTGCGGGATGCTGATAGTTGTTGATGGACAACCCTTCTGCTGGTAGACAGGTAACAAGATAACAGGACATAGTCGTACGCTTTGATCCCTAACTTTTGCCTGGACCGCCCTTTCGGGTTTTCAGTCCACCGGGATACCCATTTTTGCCCAAGCCGCCTTTTCAGGTTTTCGACTTGCCGGGTGTACAGATTTTTTCATTTCATCCCTTCATTTTGCCCGAACCCTTTTGGTTCGCCGGGAAGCCCTTATTTTTTGCCTAGGTATGTCAACCTAGCGGGTCTTTGATTGTGCGTAGTATTTTTTCGACTATGTCCACGCTCTTAGAATGCAGGGAGGCGCCCCTGGCTGCTTTTGTTGCCATGTTACCAGAATATGTCAGACCAGGCAAGATTCGTTGTTGGAGTGCCCCAAGTAACTCAGGCGGAGATTTGCCCCAGGATATTTTGGCTTTTGAGAGATTCTCCGAATCTTGATTGGATTGCCCCAGATGACGGACCATGATCATGTCTGCCCCTTGACTGGGAGTACTTCTGTTCATTAGGCGTTCGTCGTGCGAATTTCTATGCTGTTCAAACAAAAAGTCATATGCAAACAAAGTTATGTTAAAAATGCAAAGCTTATGTCTGTCTTGAAGTTTTTGAAAATGCATTCTTTTTTTTTCATAAAACAAGTGATTGTTTGTAAAACGTGATGTCAACTCCGTATTTTACCGTAGGTCTTAAGGAGTCAGGATACCTTTCGTAACAGTATGCTTTCGAACTAACCCATGCTTCAGCTAGGACTTTTAAGGGTTATAACGTGGCCTGGTTCATGGTTTAAGAAACAAAGGATAAAGGCTCGAGTTATTTGTACCCACCCGCTCTTCGTGATGTTCTCCAAACCTAAACTCAGTTGATCATACGTTAGACCTTTGTTTGAGTCTTTGCTCTGATTTTTCGGTGATGATTCGGATGTTGATAACTTATTTTGAATAGGCAGTCATTCCTTTTTTGTTGAGGGTTTGTAAGACCTCTTTCTTGTCTGATTTTTTGTTATCCCTTTCTTTTTTTTTGCCTGAACTGTTTCCTTTTTTGGAATTACAGTCAGCGGGATGCCCCAGTTTTGTAAGTCTTCTTCATGGGTTTTGACTTAATGGGTTTTTTATTTTTTTGAGATAATGACTGTCTTTCTTTATTGATTATTCGGAACCATCACTGTCTTTCTTTGTTTTGTAAGGACCTCTTTGGTGCCATTCGTTATGCACTTGGATCAACTGAGAGACTACCCTGCCCCAGGTTATGATTAAGGGTTTTAAATTTCGAAAAGATAAACTCCTACTTCTTTGGCTCAGAGGGGTTGACGAGGGATTATCATCCTTATAACTCCAGTGTTTAGGGATTGAACCAATGCCTGTACCTCATCAGCGGGGTCTGTTCAAAAGCATACTGTAAAGATCGTGGTATCGTTTTCGTCATCCTCCCTCAAGAGGCTTAGAATTATTAGATCAAGAGTTGACATCAGAAAAAATATGAAAATAATTTGCATTTAGTGAATACGAATATATTGTTTCAGAACAGACATATGCGATGCATTAATGAAATAACAATGTTTAACATGAGTAAATGTTTGAACAAAAGAAAATTGCAACTTGAACATTTGAATGAACAAAAAATTTCTCAATCCTAGCCATGATTTGGCAAGGGAGCAGTGATTATGTTCGGAGTCTCAGGTACTTCAAACTGAATCTCTCCAGCGTCGATCATGTCTTGAATCTTGTTTTTGAGAGGCCAGCAGTTGTCCGTAGTATGCCCCGGGCTATCAGAATGGTATGCGCACCTATCGTTGGGATGATAGTTAGGAGCAGAAGTGTTTGGATTCCGGAGAGGAGCCCTTAAGGTGATCAGCCCTGCCTCCAACATTTGTTGTAGTGCTTGATCCAGCGACATGTTGATCTTGGTGTACTGTCGTTTCTCCTTGCGCCGCTGCCCCTGTCCTTGTTGAGCAGGTCCAGGATTGGAGATCTGGATTGCCCCTACCTCATGACGACTCTTTTTACCGTGCACAGCATTGGATTCTTTCTTTCCATGATGAGGCTTTTTATCAGAAGGTGCAACCTCTTGAATTTTCCCAGACCGGATGCCAGCTTCTATTCGTTCTCCAGTCAAGATAAGATCTGTGAATCCAGCAGACGAATTCCCAATTAGGTGGTTGTAGAACGGACCAGACAGGGTCCCCAAGAACATATCGACAAGTTCCAGATCAGTCAGAGGTGGTTTTACCCTTCCAGCAAGATCCCTCCATTTCTGCGCATATTCTTTAAAACCTTCACTCGATCCTAACGACATACCCTGGAGTTGGGTACGCGTAGGAGCAAGGTCGGCATTATATTGATACTGCTTGTAGAAAGCAGTAGCCAACTCCTCCCAGTTACGAACCTTGGTCCCATCTAGCTGATAGAACCATTCGAGATGAGTCCCTGAAAGACTCTCCTGAAAGAAGTGGATCCATAAATTCTTGTCCACCGTATATGGTTGGATCTTCCGAACATAGGACCTGAGATGTAATTTGGGACAAGACGCCCCGTCATACTTGGTAAAGGATGGTGCTTTGAACTTCCGAGGAATAATCACACCAGTTGACAAACCCAGATCTCCAAAATCCAGCCCAGGTACCTGTTGGATCTCCATAGCATTCAGCCTATCCTCCAACTGTTTGTACTTGTCCTCAGCAGGAGGGTACTGTTCGTCGTTGAAATCTGTCTCGTTGTTGGAGACCACTGGACTAGGCACCTCTCTCTCATGGTGACTGCTTTCCCTCACAGATGGGGTAGTCCTCTCAGTTTCAGTCTGCGGTGTATTCCCAGATCTGCGCCTAGGGCTGAACAAAACAGTCCTCCTCTTCTTCTTTTCTTTCTTCAAGAGCAGAGCCTTCAGATCTTGTTGCCCCTGGGTCAAGTTCATGATCAACCCTTGGAACTGGGCGTTCTGAGCCTGGAGGGCCTTGATGGACTGCTCAGCTGATGATTCAGGATTCATGACGATCGGCTGAAATAAACAGCGAAGAAGGGTAAGCAACCTGTCAAAGGGACACCTGCAATGCAATGAGATGTATGACATGCATGCAATGATTTCAAGGACCTCGCAGGGTAAACAGAGAAACTTGTTAGAGTTGGAAACTGGCAACTTGATTGAAGGAACTTCCTGTTGTAGAGAGCCCTTCTTCAAGGGTCAAAGGCTCACCATATCCAGTGGGTCATAGCCCCTGACACCCTTGGCTAGAGGAAAATAAATCCTCTTTGCCCCTTGCTAGACGCTTGATTCATCATGACCTGCATCACAAGCCTTTGAGATCCTTGAAATGGGTTAGGATGTATGCAATGGTATGATGTCATGCTATGCATGGGGTGATGTAGGTAAACCATGTTATGAGTCCCAATTAAGGACTATAAACAAACCCTGCAAGAAATTCAGTATACTTTGTTATGAGTCCCAATTAAGGACTATAAACAAAACCTGCAAGAGATCTAGTAAACCCTGTTATGAGTCCCAGTTAAGGACTATAAACAAAACCTGCAAGAAATTTGGTAAACCCTGTCATGAGTCCTAGTTAAGGACTATAAACAAAACCTGCAAGAAATTTGGTAAGCCCTGTCATGAGTCCTAGTTAAGGACTATAAACAAAACCTGCAAGAAATTTGGTAAGCCTTGTCATGAGTCCTAGTTAAGGACTATAAACAAAACCTGCAAGTAGTTCATGAGTCAGCTAACAAGCATGCAAGTAGTCAAGTACGAAGGCACACAAGTCACACAAAAAAGCCCTTAGATTTTAGGCCAGCATGGGGTCTAGGTATTACCCTCTTGAAGTTGGTGGGTTCAACCTGTCCTATCAAAGTGACCGGGTTCTTAGAGGATCCCAATATCATTGACTACCCTCAATCAGTCATAACTCCAGCATCGCAATCTTTTCTTGCGGCCAGAACCATCACGAGAGTTTAGCCTCAATGGGCGTAGCATACTGCTACTGTTCTAATGGCCAAGTTGTGTCATTTAAGGTTCTAAGGTCTGTTGGTGCTCAATGACTCCTTGGAAGACCCATATTCTCCCCGTTTCAACACGAGGGATATCGGTACAGACCAAGGCACCACACCAACGTAGCCACTGCTTCACCCATGTCGGTATACGCCGGACAGGTCCCTCACAGCTTATGCTACCTAAACAGGGTATCCCCAGATCCGGGTTAGGATCTATGTAACTCCGATACAACCCACAATAATAAAGCACACAAATCAATACAATTGAAAACACAGTTATGAACTAGCCCTAAGGTACACCTCACTTTAAGTTTCTTCCCCAGCAGAGTCGCCAGTTCTATTATCGGTGGATCTGGAACTGACTGTTTAACGCTGGTTCGCGAAATGTCGCGGAAGCAAGAGTCGCCACCGTCTTTTATTTTCTCCAAATGGAAAGGACAAAAGCACAGAAAAATTCCTTATAGAGATTGCTCTCGGTTTGGGAGGTAGATTATAGAAAGGGAAGGTGTTAGCACCCTTTCTATCCATGGTTATCCATGGGCTCTTAGATACTTGCTCAATGTGTTTTCAAAAATGTTTGTTTGCTTTTCAACTGTGGGTTTTTAAAAAGTTTCTTTGAAAATTCCAGTTCGACTCTTGTATCGGTCCTCAAGAGTGTTTGAAAAATTGCTTTCGAAAGCTTTTTGAAAATGTGTTGGTGTGAAAAGTATTTTGAATTGTTTTGAAATTAGAGCAAGTATCTAGAGTTGTCTACCTACCCTAAGGAATTCGTCTGTGTAAATGTCCTTTAAAGTAGTGCCATCCCACCATTGAGAGGTAGGTAGCACCACCGTTGGAGGTGTTCGGGTCAATTCGAGGTTCAGGACGTGGTGATCACCAGAGCAATGGGAAGACACCTTAGAAGCTACCCTCATGCCAGGTTCCCGGATCATGAGGACTTACTAAGACATCCTCTACTCGACGATCACCTTTCGAGGCAAGGCAACAGTGAGGCGTACCCTAGGGGTGGTGTGTGCGAATTGTGTGTCGTTTTCATTGATATTTGTCTTGTCATGTTTGTTGTGATCTACGCTTGATTTTATTTAAGTCCATACATTCTTTCATGCTTTTTGTTAACAGTTTAAAAAGTTTGCGAGAAAAGTAAATCTAAAGCTATTACAAATGGCGCGGGTCCACATCGCCAAAATTAAACCGGACCCGATTTGACGGAAAATAAAGAAAGCAAAGTAAAAAGTGCGAAAAGTTTAAGTTACAACGCTTTGGGAGAGATACATAATTATTTAAGCAATAAAATAAATACGCGAAATTAAGCAATTAAAAATATGGGCGTTGGACCCTTTTGCAAAATTAAAATTAACAAGGAATTAAAATTTAAAATTAAAAGAAAAAATGTTTTATGTATTTTTATGTTTTTTAAGATTTAAAAGAAAAAAGAATTAATTGAAAATAACTAACCCTAATTCTAATGGTTTTTAAGCTTGTTATGAAAATATTAAAATATAACCTAAATTAAACCTAAGCTAATTTATGTACAATTTAATTGTGAAAATAAAATAAGTAATATTATTATTATGAAAAATAGAAAAAATTGAAAGGAATAAAATTTATTAAACCTAAATTCTATATATTTTTTTATTTTTATGAAAAGAATTAAAGTTGCAACCTAAATTAATACTAAATTAATTTACATGCTAATTTATTTATGAAAATAATTAAATTAAATATTTATTATATTTGTCATCTTTTCTGATTTTTTGTGATATGTTTATATATATGATAAAAATAATTTATTAAATTAAAACAATAAAATAAATAAAATAAGAATTGAAAACAAAATAAATAAAAAGGAAATTGCAAACCAGGGGGGGTGGAAGTCCCAATTTGGAGGTTTTATTAGTGAAATTCTGGCCCATTTAATATGCAGATCCATTGACTTTCCCAGGCCACGTATGCGCGTGTTGACTAGTCCTCATGGTGTTCTTCAGTTCTGAGCCCTTGATTTGCATCCCTTGGACGCGTGGACCTTTGGATTTTGAGGCATATGGTGTGCCTTAAGGTTGTGCCTGCATATGATTATTAACGGAAAAATAATATGAACATGTGAAAGACCTGGGGTTCGAACCCAGGTCATGTACCTCCACTACCAATCCTGCTTACCAGCTGAGCTACACGCGCATTCAGTTAATATACAAACAAATAAATAATATAAATGAAGCAACGCGTTAATGAATTGAAAACGTGCGAAATTCAAAACAGCGAATCAACGCTTTCCACGTGATCGTCTTCTTCACGTGTTTTCTTTTTTTCTGAAACAAGACTGTATCGCAACGGTTTTAGACGCGTGGTTTTAGGCATGTTTCCAAAGAATAGCGACTAGCCCCTCAACGCTCATAAATTGAGCGCGAGGGTTCCATCATCTTCGTCTTCATGCGCTTAGTTGAATGGCATTGGTCTAGAATTCTAATTTTTCTTCGTTACCAAAGCCCTAAATTGACACCCTGCAAACCCTAGAAAATAAACATGGTGGAATCGCGTATATGGCATAAAAATACAATCAAACGCATTGGTCAGTATCAGAACATCATAAGGAATAAGAATCTATGATTAGAATGCCATGAGAATGCCTAAAACCAAAAACACGATTGTGACTTTTTCTCTGTACAGGAGAGGTTCTTATTACCAATTCTTTGCGTGTTGATGGATGTTTGGGATTGGAATCGCTTCTTGGAACCTTGAGGAAGCTATTGGAAAAGGAATTAGGCTTTGAATCGTCCTTTAGAGTGGTTTTCAGAATTGCTTTTTTGACAAAAAATTCCAAGTTTTTAAATGTATTTCCTGCGCAGCTTAGAGTGTACCAGCATTAGGGTTATGTTTCTGACTTTGTAGTGAAGCTATTAGGTCAAAAAAATCAATCAAATCTCTTTCATTCAATGGTTTTTGCAAATTGATTTTCCAAGATCTTTTTGAATCTTTTTCATGTGGTTTTTGTATCAATTAGGCTCAAATCAAACCAATTCTTTCCTAATCAGCATGTGCACGAAATCTTGATGGCAAACATGCATGAAAAGATTTTTTTAGGTCAAGTTATATATTTTCCACATATTTAAATGATTTAAATGAATTAATATTAATAACAATTCAAATAAGTAAATAAAAAATGAGAAAATACTTCCCTTTGGGCCAAGTGGTCGTGCATAGGCTTGGAATGATGAATCATGGAAGAAAAATGGGCCCATTAGCATTTTTAGGTCATTTGAATCAATGTTGACTTTTCAAAATATCCAAAAATTTCCCAACTTCCACAAGGCATAACTTGCTCAATTTTTAGGATTTTCTCATGTTCTTGGACATTTTGGAAAGGTCTTTGAGTCCTCTAACCAATACCTTTGGTACCATGTCATTTTGATTTACCAATCTCAAGTTATGGCCTTTGACTTAAAGTCCCTTTTTGTTGACTTTTGAAAATGACCTATAATGTTGAAATTGATAACTTTTTGTGAGAGCATTTCTTGGACTTGAAGTATGAAGGTGAGTTGTAGGAAATGTCTTTCTCTTCAAAATGAGCTTTGGATGGAATTTTTCTGATAATCCATGTGAAAGTTATGCCCTGGTCAATTTTAGTTGACTTTTCCAGTTGTCCAAATATAGTAACTTTTGCATCTTTGATGATTTTTGAGCCAAATTTTGAGAATCATGATCAAGCATTGATCAAATGATGTTTGTGGCTTCAAAATGATATGTTGACCAAAAACTTGAACTTTTGATTGTCAAATGACCATTTTGCCCCTACAGTTGACTGTAGTGCAATTAGGGTTTTGACTGTGCAATTTTGAGCTGAATGCCTTGAAACTTGATATGAGGATACTTGACCATATTTGTAGGCATGTGAGACTTGATTGGGCCTTTGAAAACTTCATTTTCTTGATCAGACCACAAACCCTAGTTTTGACTGTATAGGAGACAGTTGGAATGTGCAACCCTTGGGGAGTTTTGTGACTTAGCTTGGCAATTTCTTGAAGAATATGGGAGGGCAAATTTTGGGGTACAACAACAACACATATAACAAATGAAGTGCGGAATGCCTGCTACAGGTCTTTAAACAACGAATTTGAGCACACGCTCTTTATTTCCTACTTCTCATGATATTTAGAAAGCAGTAATATGCGAAATGAGATAAACAAGAGAAAATACCAAACAGATATCAATCTGTAGCAAAGCGTATCAAAACAAAGAAACCCGACGATCTTCGCGAAAGCTCCACCAATCAAAGAGAAAAATCATAAATCAAATGCTCAGAATAAGTGTCGAAGCATCATTGAGGTGGAAATAAATCACAATTGAAATCTCAAGCGTATCCGCATATCGCACAATAAACCTGTATATGATTCCAGATCTCAACAAGCAAAGGTGAATCATAAATCTCGAGTAATCGAATAATCGAAATTTAATTTTCTAAAACTAAAATAATAATAATAAAAAATATATAAGTTTTTATTGATTTTATTATTTTTATCATGTAAAGAAAATTCAAACAAGTCTAAATAATTAACAAAATTAGGTAAAATGAATTACTAAAATAATAAACAACAAAACACGGTCCAGAGGGTGAAAACTGAATGCAGAGAGTTTTCTGAAGAAATATGGGCGTTGCAGGCCCGTTGAAGAGAAGCCTTGAAAATCCCCTTTTTATTTAGCTTGCTTCTTGTTACAAAAAAAGCGGGTCTTTGGGTTTATGAGGGGGTGCATGTATAGAGCCCATTCCAGCAATAGCCCACCATGTTATTTTTGTTAGCAAGATCTCTTCCAAAAAGGGTCACGTTGGGCTTAATGGAAGAGTGTGACCCGGTCCATTTCAACCCAATCTAGCAACAAATAAAAAACAAAAAAAATGCAGTGTTTGTTTCGATCTCTTCGTTCTCATCATTCTCGAACCACATATGGTGGGCGCCGTTGTGCCGTCGTCTCCAGTGGAGGAACAAGGAAAAATACCACCAATTCCTCCGTAATATCCCCCTCTCTCCAAGTCCCTTACCAATTTCACACGAAACCTCTTCCATCGTGTGAATCAGAGAATTGAAGGGAGAAAACCCTAAGTCTTGGAAAATGCTAATTCAAGCGATAACTACAAGGATTCATGATATTCGACGTACACTGAGTGATACATTGAAAAGGAGCAAGCATCGAAAGTATTAATGGAAACCTGTTTGAAGCTTAGCAATTCTGATACAGTAGTGACGAACTCTGACGTGTATTCAGAGGTAATTCTATCAATTCCCTAGTTTCTTTATCTTCTTCCGATTCTCGACTCTGATACTTATTCTTTTGATTTTGTTTTTTTCTAGCGTGTTATGACGTTGTTGTCATTGAGGTATGGTGTTGATGAAGAAGATGAATCACGAAGAAGGTGATAAAGTTGCATTGAGAAGTTCAAGATGATTGAAAACCGTTACGGGTGGACGTTGTTGTGTGACGGTTAATGGTGAAGAGAGTTGTTTGAAGTATGTGAGGTTGATGAGGATGATAGAGTTTCAGGGAGTGGAAGAAGAGGAGAGGTTGAAGGTGGTTATGAATGGAGGTGAAAAATAGTGGAGAAGAGAGAGTTTTTTTCAATGATATTTCTCCATAATCCCCCCCCCCCCCCTTGAATTGGTGAGTTTGCTTCTGTTTTTTTCTGGCCCGTTTCCTCTCCTCTTTAACTATGTTATGTATCAAATCTCAACTCTCTTTCTGTTTTTCTGTTATATTTTTTTTGGAAAACAGTTGCCTGGATGTTTGTTACGGCAGTTAGAAGAAGTTTTTTTTGGAAATCTGTTTTCTGTTAGGGACAATTTTGATTCAGTTTGTTAGGGGGTTTGGAAGTTAGTTATGGTATTCGTTAGGATAGTTGGGTTAGTTGTGTAGAAATTCTGTTAGGGAAAAATGGTTAGGAAGATTGAACCTTTTGTTTTACAGTTACTTTGTTAGATGGTTAAGAGTTAATTGACAGTTAGCTTTTTCTATTAGTAGTTGGCTGTTAGTCGGTTGAAGTTTGAGAAGTTAGTTAGAAATTCTGTTTTGAGCTGTTAGTTTCTAATTGTGGTTCCGTCTGTGAATTATATTATAGAATTATGTTTTGACAGTTAAGAGAGGGGTTATGGAATAGAGTATAGTTGTAGATTTTGTTATGCTATGAGGTTTTTTTGGACATTATTAGGAAGTGAGCTGGTAAGTTAGTTTTGAAAACTTAGCTTGGATATTGTGGATTGATTTATGTGAAGCTGAGCTATTTATTTATTCTGATTTTCTTTTGTTAGCCTAAGAAGCTAGGGTAAATACTTTGTTACGAATCTAAGCTTTTGATTTTAGTTAGCAGTTTGTTCTTTTGACTTTTTCCGTGGACTTAATCATGGTGATGATGTTGACGAGTTGTCGCTTCTTTTTTACATATGTTTTGCAGGTTGTAAGTTTTAAGTTGTTAAAGTGGTGATGAAAGGTTTCATTTAAGGCATACGCGACAACTCGTGGCGGTTCGGAATAATTTTTGTAATCTGAACATGTATTCTTGTGACTGATGCAACATGTTTTGTGTGTTATACAAGCCTGGTATGGTGCCCAGTTCAGTTAGCAGGTGGAGGGTTTGATGTTGATTAGATCCGTTCTCGTTAATCCACCATCTGTTTGGGTCCGTATGGAGTTAAAAGATTAGGCTTAGGACTAAATTTCCATGAAAATATTATAAATGACTTGTAATGTATTTGGAACTTGAATGTTTTTTGAAAGATTTGAATGGATCTTGACTTTTGGTTTACGACCTTTGAATGATATAATGAATTGGTTTAGAAATTTTAGGTGTAAAAGGAAGCTACTTGAGACTTGTGATTGGTATTGAATAAAATATCCCAAATCAATCCAAGAATTTGAATGAAACTTGGAGTTTTGGAATATTAATCCACTTGCCAAACTTGAACGAAAATGAACACTTGAATGGAATTAGAATGAATGAAAATTCCTTCCCCTTTGAATTTGTTTCTTGTATTTGAAATGAATAATGAACTATTTCTCGCGCTTTGAGAAATTTTGATACTCTTGATAAATCCTCAACCCCTAACTTCACTTATCCATAATCAAATTACCTTGCAAATCGGTCCACCAGTCCTATTAACTTGAAAAAACCAATGCCCTCACAACAAAATTAATGTCCTTGAGAAAACCCAAGACTCAACGTATAGAACACCATAATAAAACTCTAATCCACACTTCACTACTTGTAGAAGTAACAACAAAAAAATGAGCTTTTGTTGGACACGGACATCTTAACCTCAATCAATAAAACACCCCTTTTAGTTGGTCCTCCAAGCAAGTTAAGTGAATTATCCTTGAACTGTATTAACAACTTCTAGTCCATGTCATCTTAAATCAATCCTCATATGCAACTCGAGCATTCACGACAAGTTCAATCTCAGGTAACTTCAAATGGCGTGCTTGACCAATGATCCCATAGACTCAGAATTGAATCTCGATTCATGAATTCTTTATGTCCTAAGTCCATAGTTAAATAGAAAAGCAAATTTAAAACCTAATACACAGATCTCTAATTGATGGAGCGAGGAATATATGACTCCGCTGTATCAATGCCATAATCAACCTCTGGGAGCTTCAACAACAAATGTACCTTTGAATTCTAAAACATAGTTTTAATAAAACCTCAATGGAATCAATACTCTTGTCGAAACCCTTATCGCACAAAAGAGGAGTAGATGGTTCACAAAAGTATATATGCCAAAGCCCGCACTCTTTTGGATAGAACCAAATGCTCATTACTTAAAAGAAAGCTTCATGTGAAAGTCGAGCTTTTTTGAGAAAATCCAAGAAGTGATGACAACTTGTGACACGAGTAATGGGTGAATGTCCTTAATTCTGAATAAGAGAGACACAAGATAACCATAAGATGCAACCCTAAACCATGATCCTTGGATAAGAAACCTTAACCGAATACAGTAGCTGAAAAACCCTAACCTTGATTGTGCATATGAAAGTAAACCTTTATGGCCTTATCTCTTAAGGAAAAAAGAAGTTCAAGGTAACCACACAACACAACCCTAATTCTAAACTTTAATGCTTGCATAATAACCAGAAGAGTTAGAAGTAATCATCTTTATCGGGTATATACACTTTAATCACTGTGAAACCCTGATATTGCACAACCATCGAACTTTGGACCTCAGGCGCTTTATTGAATGCAAAGTTATGTTAATGACCTAATGGAATATATGTAGATGAATACAAAAGCCTAAGCTATATAAAAGAAATTAGGAGGGTGAATTTTGGGGTGCAACAGCAGCCCCTATTTAATCGCCTTCAACCTAAAGGTGACATTGGTGCTAGCTTTTCGAACATTCAAGGTGGAAGAAGATTAAATATTAAAAGAACCCCGAAATTTGCACTCCGAAGCCAGTCAGGTATTATTATATTTTTTGGTTTTATGTATTTTTATTTTTGATTTTTGGGATTACAGTAGTTATCTGGGTTAGATGTATGTCAGACCAGGGTTAGACACGCAAGACACATATCAGATACTCAAGAAAAAGATCCACTACAGTAGACTCTAATGGAGATATCTAACAAAAAAGAGACCTAACAAAGCAGACTCAGTCGAAGGTGTCGAGAAAATATGGGATCTCACAGTGATTTTACCCAAAGATAACAGAGATGAATGAGACCTAACAGAGCGATCCAAAATGAAACTATCAGACATGGAAGGGACCTAAGAAAGTGACCTCTACCAGAAATACGGAAGAAA
Organism: Vicia faba; assembly: GCA_948472305.1. NCBI lineage: Eukaryota > Viridiplantae > Streptophyta > Magnoliopsida > Fabales > Fabaceae > Vicia > Vicia faba. The sequence continues at coordinate 1,534,785,255 of OX451739.1, forward strand.
GAAGAAGGAAGAAATCTAACACATCGATTTCGACCAAAGATATCAAAGAAGGAAGAGACCTAACACAGCGGACTCAACCGAAGATATCGAAGATAAAAGATTTCTAACGAAGCGATCTCGACCAAATATATCAAGGAAGGAAGAAGTCTAACACAACGACTTCAACCAAAGATATCAAAGAAAGAAGAGACCTAACACAGTGGACTCGACATAAGATATCGAACATGGAAGAGATCTAACAAAGCGATCTCGACCGAATATATCAAGGAAGGAAGAAGTCTAACACAACGACTTCAACCAAAGATATCAAAGAAGGAAGAGACCTAACACAGCGGAATCAACCGAAGATATCGAAGATGGAAGAGATCTAACAAAGAAATCTCAACCAGATATATCAAGGAAGGAAGAAGTCTAACACAGCGACTTCAACCAAATATATCAAAGAAGGAAGAGACCTAACACATCGGACTCAACCGAAGATATCGAAGATGGAAGAGATCTAACAAAGCGATCTTTACCGGACATATCAAGGAAGGAAGAAGTCTAACACAGCGACTTCAACCAAAGATATTAAAGAAGGAAGAGACCTAACACATCGGCTTCAATTAAAGATATCAAAGAAGGAAGAGACCTAACACAGCGGACTCAACCGAAGATATCGAAGATGGAAGAGATCTAACAAAGCGATCTCAACCGGATATATCAAGGAAGGAAGAAGTCTAACGCAATGACTTTAACCAAAGATATCAAAGAAGGAAGAGACCTAACACAACGGACTTGACCGAAGATATCGAAGATGGAAGAGATTTAACACAACGATCTCGACCTGATATATCAAGGAAGGAAGAAATCTAACACAACGACTTCAACCAAAGATATCAAAGAAGGAAGAGACCTAACTTAGCGACTTCAACCAAAGATATCAAAGAAGGAAGAGACCTTACACAGCGGACTCGACCGAAGATATCGAAGATGGAAGAGATCTAACAAAGTGATCTCGACCAGAGATATATCAAGGAAGGAAGAAATCTAACACAGCGACTTCAACCAAAGATATCAAAGAAGGAAGAGACCTAACACAGCAGACTCGACCAGAGATATCGAAGATGGAAAAGATCTAACAAAGTGATCTCGACCGGAGATGTCAAGGAAGGAAGAAATCTAACAAAATCATTTCAACCAAATATATCAAGGAGGAAGAGACCTGACACAGTGGACTTGACCTAAGACATCGGAGATGGAAGAGATCTAACAAAGTGATCTCGACCAGATATATCAAGGAAGGAAGAAATCTAACACGGTGATTTCAACCAAAGATATCAAGGATGGAAGACTAATTGCAGATAGACTCCTGGAGAAAGAACACCGAATGAAGGCGGACTGGGGATCAAATTTACATGTCTAGTCTGAGTTAAACACATATAAGAAAGAGACTGATCGACGTAGACTCTTAACAAAGGATGCCTGCACAAGGGCGCATCAACAAGGAAGTTAAGCCAAAAGTAGACTTCTGGAGAGAGAATGCTGACTAGAGGCGGACTTTCTGGGGATACAACGCGGCATTGACTCTGAATAGAACGCCGATCAAAGGTGAACTTGTGATTAGAAAATAAAGACCAATTGTAGGGACTCTAAACACGGATTTCCACCACATATTGGATTGTAAGAGTTATAAATACACAAGGACGACAAAATCCTTCAGGCTAAAACCGGAGTGTAATTATTCAAGAGTGGCAATTATCTGAATTAGCACATACCAAGTATGGATACTCAAACAATTGAGAAGCAAGAAGTCTATACACCGACTCTTACTCGCACTCTAACGGCAAAGAAATCACAGGTAAAATAACCAAGAACTTGTAAGGGCAAGAGAAAACCATGACTTACTAGGGAAATGGAGAAATACCAAAGACCCGACTGATGGTAAATCAAACAGACTTTACTTGTGAAACAAAATAGGATCACCCAAAGCTTGTTGTAAAGATGATTCAAATTTGAGCGCATAACAATTTAGTTACTACCAGTGAACACAATTGGCTTATACTTATGCATGTTTGAATTTTTTTAGCGCAATGCTCCATACAATGGAAATGCTATGCGTTTTGGTAGATGCAACGTAATGATGCATGTTTATCAATGCCCTGGGGAAAGCATTGAAGGGGTGAAAAACACAAGAAGGTGGGGTTGAATTGTAAAACTGAAATCTAAAGCAATTGACAAGATATTTTTATCCTGGTTCGTTTGATCTCAAACTACTCCAGTCCACCCGTCAAGGTGATTTCGCCTCTCTCCAACGAGGTCTTAATTCACTATATTCAACTGAATATTACAGACTGCTTTAACAACTGCTAAAGCCTTCTTGATTCAAACCACAATCCGGTTTGTCAAGGCAACACTTTCTTACAAAGGTATAAAACAATGTGTGTGAATGTTTTCTACAAAACTTTATCACAACTGTGATGTATACACAAAATGAAGCTTAGAAACTAGATTGCTAAACAATAATGAAGTATCAGAGTTTGTGGTTTAGCAAAACTGGTAGATGAAGATTATTGTTCAGCTTTGTGCGTGTAGAGATTTGGAGAGCATTAGCCATTATAATCTTCAAAGCCTTGTTTATATAGCACTTGAGAAGATGAACGTTGAATGCAATATTCTTGATTCAATGCTAATAACAAGCTTTCCTTTTTGAGCAGATCTTGTCTAGAATGAGGCCGTTGGAATTAATTAGCTTTCAATGCACAGTACCGTTGCTTCTTCAATGCACGTTCTGGCTTGGCTCATTCTGATTCTGCTTCGCTGCTGATGAACTATTGTGTTTCTGTATCAGAGTGTTTACGCGCAGTTCTGTTCATCAAGCTTCAGCATGTACGTGAGTTGATTATCTGATCTTGACATTCTGATGTAGCAACTTCTGATGCTGGTGTATGAAAACAAATTCTGATGCTGAAAAGACGTGATCTTGCTTATACCAATCAGAGTATCTGCAAGTCAGAACATACTAATTTTAGGCAGCATATAGTTCATTCATGAACCTTATAAATACTATATCTTTTCACTTTGTTATCATCAAAACTTAAATATAGGGTAGTAGATTCAAACATTGTTCTAACAATCTCCCCCTTTTTGATGATGACAAAAACTAGATATTTTAAATGAAAAATAACGTGAAAAGGTATCTGGATATGTATCAGAATAAGAAGTACGGAAAAGTCAGAGTTAAGAGATACTCCCCCTGAGTTTGTTACTTCCCTTTGATATACGTGTTCTTCAGGATCAGATCTTTTTCTTTCTTTGAACATCAGATTATAAGAGTCTTTGACTTATCAGAGAGCAGAGCTTCAGAGCTTTTCCTGTCAGAGCTTTGCTTTGGATCAAAGTATTAGGTCGATCAGAACTTCATATTGATCAGAGCAACATTGATCAGAGCTTCTACATTTTGATTAGAGCTTCTAGTCTTCAGAGTGTCCAGGAGCTTCCTTGTGCCTGTAGACTTTAAACAAAACAGAAAAAAAACATTTCAAGTAATAGAGTTAGAATGTTTGAGAATTTCTGTCTAGTTAGCCCGTTATTGATTTAAATATCATTCTTATTCTCCCCCTTTTTGTCAGCAATCAAAAAGTGTTGGTGATGTGCTAAAACAATTTAGATCAGAAAAACAGATTATATTAAAATAGTTCAGAGTCAGAGGAAGAAAATATTACAAAGCATAGTCAAAACAGTACATCAGAAAATGAAGAAAACATGAAAAAGTTATGCATGAAAAAGATTTAAGGTTGAAGAGGCATGCGTGAGAACAGGCTCTCCAGCATCGCTTGAATCTTTTCAGAAGTTTCATTCTGCTTCTGAACCATGTTGACAACAGTGTCAATCTTGCTGTCCTGCACATCCATTCGTGCTTTCATCTTCTGATCATTCTCTTCTATTCGCTGTTGTAGACGCAAGTCATTCAGCCTTAGTTCTCAGAACTTTCAGCGACATCTTCTGCTTGACTTTCAGCCTGAATGGTCTTGTCTTCTTCTGATGGTTGCACCTGTGCAGCTTGCTGTTTCTCAGACCAAGATTCACTGTCCAGAGGGAGCACAACTTCCTGAGGCAGCTGACTTTCAACTTCCTTCAGCAGCTTGCTGAAGTTCTGTTGTGCCTGCTCATAGTTGACATCCTGCAACTTGAGGGCTTCAGCACGTACCCATAATATGAACTGTGACCAGAGCTGATCAGAAGCAGCTGGGTCAATCATCCCCGAACAGACTTGCTTCAAAGAAGCAATCCATTGCAGCACTCCTGTTTCAAAATTCAAAATACCAGAGCCAACATCTGGTTGCTTTGGTTTGGGAATGGCAATTTTGTGTCTTAAATCAGCAAGACGTTCAAGACTGGTTAAGTCAATGAAAGTTCTGCTGGGGTTTTCAGAGGTTTGCTGAGAGGCTGTTTGTTTTGGAGGAAGGGTATCAGAATCAGAGTCAGATATTTCGATTGGAGTGGATGGTGGTTTGGGAGTATTTGGAGGTGTTGATTCCTCTGAAGATGGTAACTGGGGCATGACAATAGTGGTTCCACATGGCAACTGGATTGCCAGCGGTGAAGGTTGAGGTGAGTGAGGGTCAGATTTATGAGGAGAAGGGGTTTTGGAATGGTGAAACTCTGTTTGTGGTGAAGGTGGATTATTTTCTGGTTGAGGAGGTGGAATCTTTGATTGCTCAGGGATCAGAGGTTCTTCTGTGAGAGGTTGTTGTTGTTGTGGTTCTGGTTCTGGTTGTTGTTGTTGTTCTGGTTCAGGTTGTTGTTCTGGTTGTGGAGGAATATTTGGTGGTTCAGAATTTGGTTGAGCAGAAGCATGTTCACGCTCAATATCAGCTAGCACTCGGTCAAGTGCTGGTGTTGTTGAAACTGTTGGTTGTTTGGGAATTTTGGTTCTGGGTCTTCTGAGTAGTAATGCCTCAGAAGGGTCTTCTGGTATGGTTTCATCAATGGTAGGGATTGGAATTGATATTCTGTGAGAGGTTTGAGAAGGGGCAGCAGATGTTGGAATAGTAAAAGATTTTGAGATAGGGGCAGCAGATGAAATACCTCTTTTCTTTGGAGTCTGATGAGATGATCCTTCTGTTGGCGCTTTCCTCTTCTTTGTCTTCTTCTGAGTCACTTCTGGTTGGATTTGACTCAGATCTTTGATCTTCAGCTTTGAACCTGTATCTTCTTCTTTGTACGCATCTGGATACCTGAGAAACATCTCTGGTTTGGATTCCATTTCAGAAAATACCGGAAAATCACTCAGAGGCACTCTTCTGCTGGAGATATCAGCAGTTGAAGTAGCTCTGGGTTCCTTCTAAATATTTTCTATCAGCTTCATCTTTTTCAGATTCTTAGCGTTCAGCGGTTTCCCAATAGTTGGTTCAATAGTGCTCATCTCCTGAGCTTCGATCAGATGTTCAATCAGCCTATTCTCTGTCAGAATATCTGATATAAGCCTTCCAAACGGTATCCAGTCTCTCTTGGTTCTTTCTTCTTCTCTTGTCTCTTTGACACTGGTCTTGAGATGGTTGAACAAGAAGTGTGCCAGATTGATCTTTACCCTTTGATCAATAAAGTAGATCAGAAACTGCTGATCCACGTTTATATAATCAGGAGAACTTGTTGGTTTCCTGTGGTTGAAGCATCCCAGAACAATCTTAGCCCATACTCTGCAGTGGTCCTTCAGATCCTTAATTTTGCTGCTGGGCATTCCGAGGGTGAAAATTCTGTTGGCTACCACACCTACATCAGGGCATCTTTCAGCCATGTCCACACAATGGACTCCACCACCACTCTGACCGATTAGCTTTGCAATGAGATCTTCAGAAATCACTATCTTCTTTCCCATAACAGAAGAAATGACTAGATGTTTTGCAACTTTGGCGTGAATCCAAAATTCCTTGACTAGCGCTGGGAATGTTGGTCCAACCAACCTATCGAAATACCTCTCCCACTGTTGAGCCCTAATTTCTTCAGTTAGGTCAAATCCATTTTCCTTCAAACTTTCGAAGTCAATGATTAACTCAGAAAGCACTTCAAGGTTCTTTACCGGAGTGAGAAGAGTTCTGATAGGCACCTGATATTGTTCAGAGGTTGCTTTCTTCTGATTGCCTGCAGAAATGCTGGAGGATGCCATTGTTCACACTAAAAAGCTTTGAGAATGATTTGAGAGAAAAAGGTTTGTAGGAGATGAACTCAGAAATATGCAGAAAAAGCTTGAGTGTTAATGAGAAAGCGTAAAGAATAAGAATGAAGGATTAATGTGCTTAAATAGAGTTTTCAAGATTATTTTGAAAAAATAAACGTTTTTAAGAGAGAAAAAAAATAATGATTGCCATTTAACAAGCGTGATTACTTTTCATTAAATGCTTGCTGATTTTGGGGGATTTGAGAAAGATACTTAAAAACGGTTACCAGACATGTGTCTCAATGCACCCAATCAGCGCTTTGCCTTCTCAGAAGCGTGCACGCGTTCTGCTTCAGAGATTTGCTGATGATTGGATGACACTTGTTTGATGTAGTGATCAGCACGTCTGTCTTTGAGATTAGACTCTCAGATCTTTAGACTTGCATCTGATACAATCTGCATGTTCTATCTTTCTGAAAGGAGATTGATCAGAAGTTCACAGTAATATAATTACATTCTGAAGATAAATATATGGAATTAAAACATTTTCATTCTGGGCATACTTTCATGCTGAGATGTTTCAGAATGAAATTAAACCTATCTTCTGAAAGGGGTTTAGTAAAGATATCAGCCCATTGATGGTCTGTATCTATAAATTTTAAGTTCAAAATGCCTTTCTGAATATAGTCCCTAATGAAATGATGCTTTATTTCTATATGCTTAGCTCTAGAATGTAAAATAGGATTCTTACTTAAGCAAATAGCAGAAGTATTATCACAAAGTATAGGAATGTTACTCTCAAAAATCTGGAAGTCTTCAAGCTGACTTTTCATCCAGAGCATTTGTGTGCTACATCCTGCTGCTGCTATGTACTCAGCTTCTGCTGTTGACAGATCAGATTTTCTCCCAGAAACTGGCAGCTTCCAGAAGTACTTTTACGTTCCACTCTCTTCTCTTTCCAGAATGCACGTGGGATGCATTGGAATCTTTGATGGCTTACATTCTGAGAGGTCAAATTTCTTCAGAAGATCTCTGATGTATTTGCTCTGATGAATGTAAGTTCCTTCTGGAGTTTGATTGATCTGAATTCCTAGAAAGAATTTCAGTTCCCCCATGAGGCTCATCTCAAATTCTGCCTGCATACACTTAGCAAATTTTCTTCCAAGAGAAGGATTAGTAGAACCAAAAATGATATCATCAACATAAATTTGACACACTAAAATGTCACTCTTAACTGTTTTACAGAATAGAGTAGTGTCCACTTTCCCTCTGGTGAATTCATTTTCAAGCAGAAAGTTACTTAGCCTTTCATACCAAGCTCTGGGAGCTTGTTTCAGACCATACAGTGACTTCTTTAGTTTGAAAACATGTTCTGGATGTTTTGTATTTTCAAAACCTGGGGGTTGGTGAACATAAACTTCTTCTTCTATATAACCATTTAAGAATGCACTTTTGACATCCATCTGATACAGAGTGATGCCTCTATTAACAGCAAATGAGATTAAAAGTCTGATAGATTCTAACCTGGCGACTGGGGCAAAGGTTTCTGTATAGTCTATCCCCTCTTGCTGACTATAACCTTGTGCAACCAGTCGTGCCTTGTTTCTGATGACTTCACCTTGTTCATTTAGCTTGTTTCTGAACACCCATCTTGTTCCAATGATGTTGAATCCTTTTGGTCTGGGAACGAGATCCCATACGTCGTTTCTGGTGAATTGATTCAGCTCTTCTTGCATTGCCAGAATCCAGTCATTATCCAGAAGTGCTTCATCAATAGAAGAAGGTTCAATCAGAGACACAAGTCCCATAAGAGTTTCTTCAGAGTTTCTGAAGCTTGCTCTTGTTCTGATTGGATCTTCCTTTCTTCCTAGGATAGTCTCTTCTGGGTGATCCAAACTGCTTCTGGGCAATCTCTTCTGAGGTTGATCAGCAGCTGTTGGAGGATTTCTAGCAGTGCTCCTTTCAGACGTTGAAGAAATGTCTGTGTTGAGAGCTTCTGATGACTTGTCTTCAGAACCTGCAAATTCAATTTCTATACCTGCAAGATTTTCATTCTGCTTTGACTTTTCAGAGTCAAGCTTATCATCAAAACGAACACTGATTGATTCTTCCACAATCTGTGTTTCTGTATTGTATACTCTGTACCCTCTTGAGCGTTCAGAGTATCCTAACATAATACACTTCTGTGCCTTAGAATCAAACTTGTTCAAATAATTCTTTGTATTTAATATAAAGCAAGTGCATCCAAATGGATGAAAATACGAAATGTTGGGCTTTCTGTTCTTCCACAATTCATATGGAGTCTTTTCCAGAATAGGTCTTATTGAGATTCTATTCTGAATGTAGCACGCTGTGTTTATTGCCTCTGCCCAGAAAGTCTTAGCAACGTTTGTCTCATTGATCATGGTTCTGGCCATTTCTTGCAATGTTCTGTTCTTTCGTTCTACAACTCCATTTTGTTGGGGAGTTCTAGGACAAGAGAAATCATGCAGAACGCCTTTGTCTTTGAAGAATGACTCAAAATCTTTATTTTCAAATTCTCCACCATGATCACTTCTGACTTTAACGATTCTAAGATCTTTTTCATTCTGAACTTGGTTACAGAAGGTAACAAACACAGAGTGTGACTCGTCCTTGTGTCTTAAGAACTTTACCCATGTCCATCTGCTATAGTCATCTACGATTACTAACCCATACTTCTTACCACTGACTGAAGCAGTTTTAACTGGTCCAAATAAGTCAATGTGCAGAAGTTCTAATGGCTTAGAGGTGGAAACAACATTTTTGGATTTAAAAGAAGGTTTTGCAAATTTGCCTTTCTGACATGCTTCACACAGAGCATCTGAATTGAACTTCAAATTAGGAAGTCCTCTGACCAGATTGAGTTTGTTAATCTGAGATATTCTTCTCATACTAACATGCCCCAATCTTCTGTGCCAGATCCACTGCTCGTTGTTAACAGACAGAAGACATTTTACATTCTGACTCTTCAGTTCAGAAAGTTTGATTTTGTAAATGTTGTTTTTCCTCTTACCATTAAACAGGATAGTCCCATCTTTCTGACTAACAGCTTTACATGATTTTTGATTAAAGATTATATCATAACCGTTATCACTTAATTGACTTATGGATAACAGATTATGCATTAATCCATCTACTAGCAGAACATTATTAATAGAGGGAAGATTTCCATTACCTACAGTTCCAGAGCCAATAATCTTTCCCCTCTGATTGCCTCCAAAGCCAACGTGGCCTCCAGGCTTAAGTTCCAGGCTTTGGAACATATGCCTTCTTCCCGTCATGTGTCGTGAGCAGCCAGAGTCCAGGTGCCATGACTGGTGTTTCTGACTTGCTGCTAAAGATATCTGCAACATGTATTATTTTATCCTTAGGTACCCAGATCTTCTTGGGTCCTGATTTGTTAGTTTTGCCAAAACTCTGGTTGAATTTTGGTTTCACAGAGTGCTTACTGCTAGTATATTTGATGTCATGTGTGTGACCATACACAAAGTGTGAATTTAGAGGAGTGTGTTTAATGGTTAAATCCATGACATTCTTAGGTGTAGGAACCTTACCTTGGTATCCTATTCCTTTCCTGCCGTTTCTGCTAACTCCATAGATCATTGAAGCCATTATGCTTCTATCTATGCTTTTAGCTAAGAACTTCTGGAAACTATGATCATACTCCTTGATGATCTCATCAGCGTTGCTGGGAGTTTCAGAAATTGGTTCCTTCTGAGAGTTTTGTAAAGAGTTTTCTAATTTTGAAATTTTATCTCTCAGCTCAGAGTTTTCCAATTTGAGACTCTCAGACTTATTAGAGTCAGATTCAAGATTCCTTTTCAGGTCTCTGAATTTAGCTCTAATCTGCTGATAGCGTTCCAGAATTTCATTGAGGCTTTCAGCAAGTTCAGCCTTTGTAAAATTAACAGCGAAGTTAGGAAATACCTCTTCTGTGTCTGATTCTGAGTCTGATTCAGAAGCTTCACTATCTTCTGAGATGTTAGCCATGAGCGCTATGTTTTCCCTTTCATCATCTGATTCTGAGTCAGCTTCAGACGAGTCAGAGTCATCCCATGTGGCCATGAGACTTTTCTTCTTCTCTCTTCCAAACTTCTTTTTGGGCTTTTCCCTCTGAAGCTTTGGGCAGTCACTCTTGTAGTGTCCTTGCTCATTGCACTCGTAGCAGATGATGTCTTTGGTGTTTGGCTTCTTGCTACTGGAGGAGCCTTCAGATCTTCTGTATCCAGAGGAAGAATCTGTCCTTCTGAATCTGGAAGAAGACTCGTTCTGATCAGATCTTCTGGGATTCCTGAACTTCCTTTGTCTTTGCTTCCACAGTTGATTTACTCTTCTGGAGAGAAGGGAAAGTTCGTCTTCTTCTGATGAGGATCCATCAGATGTTTCTTCAACTGCCTGCAAAACTTTAGACTGAGATTTTCTGTTAGATTTTAAAGCTAAAGGCTTACCTTGTTTCTGAGGCTCGTCAGCTTCTAGCTCTATCTCATGACTTCTGAGGGAGCTTATAAGTTCCTCCAGAGTGATCTTGTTGAGATCTTTAGCTAGCTTCAGAGCAGTCACCATAGGCCTCCACTGCTTGGGTAAACTTCTGATTATCTTTTTGACATGGTCAGCAGTAGAGTATCCTTTGTCCAGAACTTTGAGACCAGCTACCAGAATCTGGAATCTAGAGAACATAGTTTCAATGGATTCAGATTCTTCCATTTTGAACGCCTCATACTTCTGAATGAGCGCCAGAGCTTTTGTTTCTTTGACTTGAACGTTGCCCTCATGCGTCATTCTGAGAGAATCAAAGATGTTCTTTGCTGTGTCTCTGTTGGAGATCTTTTCATACTCAGTATAGGAGATGGCACTGAGGAGGATGGTTCTGGCCTTATGGTGATTCTTGAAATCACGCTTTTGTTGATCAGTCATTGATTTTCTATCAATCTTCTGACCACTTGCATTCACAGGGTGCGTGTATCCATCTGTCACCATATCCCACAGATCAGCATTATGTGCTAGAAAGAAGCTTTCAATTCTGTCTTTCCAGTAATCAAAGTTTTCTCCATCAAAGACTGGAGGTTTGCCGCTGAATCTGTCTCTGTCCTCATTATTGTCATTGCTGAAGTGAGAATTGTTTCCTGCCATTGTGTTTTTCTGACGCTGGATCTTGTACTGACACGGTTAAGTGTTTTAGCTCAGAACCAGGCGCTCTGATGCCAATTGAAGGGGTGAAAAACACAAGAAGGGGGGGTTGAATTGTAAAACTGAAATCTAAAGCAATCGACAAGATATTTTTATCCTGGTTCGTTTGATCTCAAACTACTCCAGTCCACCCGTCAAGGTGATTTCGCCTCTCTCCAACGAGGTCTTAATTCACTATATTCAACTGAATATTACAGACTGCTTTAACAACTGCTAAAGCCTTCTTGATTCAAACCACAATCCGGTTTGTCAAGGCAACACTTTCTTACAAAGGTATAAAACAATGTGTGTGAATGTTTTCTACAAAACTTTATCACAACTGTGATGTATACACAAAATGAAGCTTAGAAACTAGATTGCTAAACAATAATGAAGTATCAGAGTTTGTGGTTTAGCAAAACTGGTAGATGAAGATTATTGTGCAGCTTTGTGCGTGTAGAGATTTGGAGAGCATTAGCCATTATAATCTTCAAAGCCTTGTTTATATAGCACTTGAGAAGATGAACGTTGAATGCAATATTCTTGATTCAATGCTAATAACAAGCTTTCCTTTTTGAGCAGATCTTGTCTAGAATGAGGCCGTTGGAATTAATTAGCTTTCAATGCACAGTACCGTTGCTTCTTCAATGCACGTTCTGGCTTGGCTCATTCTGATTCTGCTTCGCTGCTGATGAACTATTGTGTTTCTGTATCAGAGTGTTTACGCGCAGTTCTGTTCATCAAGCTTCAGCATGTACGTGAGTTGATTATCTGATCTTGACATTCTGATGTAGCAACTTCTGATGCTGGTGTATGAAAACAAATTCTGATGCTGAAAAGACGTGATCTTGCTTATACCAATCAGAGTATCTGCAAGTCAGAACATACTAATTTTAGGCAGCATATAGTTCATTCATGAACCTTATAAATACTATATCTTTTCACTTTGTTATCATCAAAACTTAAATATAGGGTAGTAGATTCAAACATTGTTCTAACAAGCATGTTAATAATCGGCTGCTAAGAAGACAATGAACTTCCAAACGATTATTCTTGCAAATATGATCTTCTATAGAGAAAGAGAAACCTGAACTTCAATGGAGAACCGAGATTTGGAACCACCAACCTCTAAAGATTGATATCGTTGGGGAAGTAACTTCCTGGGGAGAATACTGCAAAAATAAATTGCAGTTCATAGAAAATCTTGAATTTTGATCAGGCTCCCAACTTCCTGGGGAACAAATTCTTTATCTTATGTTATCAAGAGGAGAGTTTCTCTGGGGATGGAAACTTCGGACAAATATAACTTCTATTGGGGGTATATAAATTCTTAAATAAAAAGAATTCTACTCATACCACACTGGAGATAACACCACCGAGGGGTAAAAATATTCACTTGAGGAAGAAACAAACATCCTGGTACAGAAACTCCATTGGGGATATTTCAACAGAATCTTATATCAATTGGGTTATGACTTGCACTCTCATGTACACCACACTAGGGAGACAGGACACCTGCTCAACTAGGGAAAGAAAACTTACTCCACTTGGGAATAATACATACCTTACTCTGGCAGGTTCTCGAAATTTGGCTTCAACTGGGAAAAAGACTACCTCTTACTGTAAAACCCCAATTTTTTCCCCTAAGATCCCTTCAGCATACCATATTGATTCAATCACAACAAGATCACATTAGGGTTCTTGGTTCTCCTCCCTATCTTTAGCTTTGCTCTTTTAGGAATCACCAAGCACCTTGACTTATTTTCTTTAGTGATCATGAATATTTTGTCTTGATTTTATTTTTAATTAATAAAATTCAATGTTGGTTTGTCTTACTTGTTAATAATGTAGGTAAAGGAAATGAGGCTTAGCAAGTTGCTTTATGGGTTCATGAGTTTATTTCCATGCCCTAGACAATAAAGCTTGAGAAGTCCAAACCTCACCATTGAAGTTGTTTTGGAAGGAATGGTATGGCAAGGTTATTTTGGTTCACTACATTTCCAAGATATCAAGATTGATTCAAAAGTGCAAGGTATTGATTGAAGAAGTTGTCATGGTTGGACAAGGCCTTGTTCCCATTGATCACAAGTGAATATTTCTCTAAATTATCAAGATATGGAAGTAGTTTTGGTGGCTATGAGTTCTCATTTTCATCCTAAATAACTTTTATTTACAAAGCAAGAGTGTTGGTACAAGAAGGTGATTCAAATTTGTCAAGGTTCCTCAAAGCATTTTCTTGATCTAGGAGTTAGGGTTTTGAACTTCAAATAAGTATATCTTGCTCATATTTTGGTATTTTTGAGTGATTCCAAATACATGCTTCTCTTCAAAGGGTTATTAACAAATCACTTCAAAAGTTTCAAGTATTTTTCATGTGGAAGAAACTTGATGATGAAGAAAGATTACAAGTCCTCTAGATGAACCCCCATTTTCTCATGTGTGACTTCAAATCATCATAACTTGGTCAATTTTTATCACCTTGAGCCCACTCTTTTTCCATAATTATCTTGAAAATGTGAAATTTATTCCTTCTTTTATATGCAAAGTGATAAAATGGATGTGAGATTCCCTAAGGATACAAAAGATTATAGGTCATTTCATGATTTTTTTGCCAACTTCAACAATTCATAACTCTCAATTTTTGGAGATTTTAAATGGTTCAAGATTCAAAATGTCATTCAAGAGGTCTATTCCATGCCATATTTTTTGGTCAAGAGAAAATTCCAAGTGGAAGTCCATGTTTGGATGCAAAACATTATAGGTCACTTTTGTAGAAAAACTTGAAATATTTCTAAGTGTGGAAAGTCAACCCTTTTCTTCCAACTTTGACTCAACACAACTTCTTGCTCAAATATCCAATTGATATATGTGATGCGGTGGGAGAACTGACTTGAAGTTTTGCGTTTGTGTTTGCAAATGTTTCGGTTTAGCAAGAGTCGCCACCGACTTTTTATTTTATCCAAAGGAAAGGTCAAAAAGCACAGGAAAGACCTTTGAGATGTTTTCTTGGGTTAGGGGGGTAGATTATGAAAAGGGAAGGTGCAAGCACCATTTTAATCCATGGTTATCCATGGGCTCTTAGTTACTTGTTTAGATCACTTGCTTTTGTTTTTCAATTGTTTGAAATGGTGCTTTGTGTGTGTTTTTTGAAAATGTTTTGAAAAGAGGCCATCATTGTGGCAACCTTTGTAATGATTCTTATTTGAATGTATACAAAGATGTTTGTCTTTTTAAAAATGTTTCAATGTTTAAAAGTTTTTTTTTGGGAAAATGTTTTGAAATTGTGTGTTTTGAAATTAGCAAGGATTTTTGCAAGTTGTGATCAAGTAACTAAGAGTTGGCTACCCTATCTACTCAAGAGTCTTTCCTACACATTTTTAACCCTTTTGACAGTGTTGTTTTACCATTGTATTTGGTAAACAACCTTATATTTGGATGTTAAACGGGACACGTGCGGGTCATCGTTTTGACCATGATAGCAATTGTGCTAAGTATCTTTAGCAAATTTTTGAGGGACTAGATCATTTTTGTTTAGGCAACCAAGATAGCTTCATCGACGGACTATGATCTTTTGTTTTGTTTTTGTTTTTCCAAGATACTCAACATGCATACCATGGCCATTTTTAAGGCAACAAGTGGATGAAACCCTAGGGGTGCTTGTGTGCATTGTGTTATCATTTTCATGCATTTTATGTCTTGTATTAGGTCTAACTATTTGTTATGATTTGGGATATTGCATACAAACCCTAATCTCTATCATGACATATTCGAAAGCATAAATGCGTAAAAGTAATCTAAGATATTACAATATTGATATGGGGAGGGGGATACAATTTTGAATAGGGGATTATTTTGCAAGAAATTAAACCCTAAGTTATTACAACCAAATTGAATTTCTTTGTACAAATGAATAATAAGCAATATTTAAATAGACAATTAAATAAATATGCAATATATTATAAATATGCAAAAAAAATGTTTTTGTTTATTTTTATGTGTAAAAATATAATATTTAATGTATAAAAAAAAGAAAATAAAAGGGTATTTTTGTTAAGGGTAAAACCCTAATTTATTTTAAGAAAGTATATATATATATATTAATTATATTATTTATGTACAATAAAATAGAATAATAAAATATATACAAGTGTCAAAGAATAAAAATATATTAGAAAAAATATTATTTAAGTATGTAAATGATAAAAATAAAAATATAATATTTTTATGTATTATTTTCAAATTTTTATTAAAGAAAATAAAAGTATGTTATTTAATAATTATTTTTATGTTAGAAAAAATAATATAAAATATAAAATAAAATGTGATAATTTATGAAAACGTTTTTGGTAATTTTTTATGTTTAAAAAAAATAAAATAAAATCAGAAATGAAAAAGAAATAGAAAAATATAAAAAATATAAAACAATGGGCCAAGGGGGTGTAATCAGCAAGTCAGGGGTGCAAAAAGCAGGGAAAAGGCAGGCCCAGTCCAACAACTTCATCTTCAACCTCAGATTCAAACAAAAATGCGCGTTCTTTATACAAACTCGTATCTCCTGCATTTGTGCTTAAAAACGAAAACTTGCAACATGAAAGTTATAGAGCATGATCATACGATTCTAACCATATAAAAAACTTAATCTAACTCTCAAAGACCAGAGAGAATTTCTCTGGCCCTAATTTCTAACCTAACTTTTTCAGAATGTTCATCAATCAAATTCTCTCAACACAGTTAACTTAAATGAAATTTATGTATATATACAGCTTAAGGGCAATGAGTACTACATTTTTTATTCACAAACCTAAGCCTAATGATTCCTAAATAGAGAGATAGAAAGTTGGAAAATACCTGCTTCAGTTGAACACGAGTATGGCAATGTGGAGGTTTTCAGTGAGGCCTGAGATGTTTGTGAGCTTGCCTGAACTTCCTCTGACCTTCCCCAATGCTTTGTTTGCTTTGAGCTTGCTTGAATAAACCTGTAGAAGTCAACCTGCACAAGCTGAAATCAGAAATGGTGAAGCTTGTAAATGGAGTTACAGTCAATGGCCAATGGTTGGGATAGCTTAGGTGGGTTATATGGAAGGTATTGGAACTGGTTTGGGACAAAACGCACGAGTGGTTTGTGATCTTGCAATCAAAATGAAGAACATGCCCTGTTTTGCAAGAAGGTGGTGTTTTTTGTTTTTGAAGGCTTGAGGGTTGGATGGATCGTGCTTCTGGCTCAAGGAAATGTGCAAAACTTGTTTGGAATGCTTACAAACTTTGCTCTTATCAGATTTCAAAGATATGGATCTTTTGCAAGTTTACTTGGTTTTGAAGTAAAAGTGTGAAGTGATACAAGACAGGCCTGTACAGGCTATCTCCAAGCATGCACAAGATTGTTGTACCTTTGCCTAAGTTTATGGAACTTGTTTGCTGCAAAGAGAGAGTTCCAAGGCTCAAGGGAAGCAAGTTGACATAAAGTTGCATTTATCAAAATGGCATAGTTCACTTTTTGCCAAAAATAGATTAAACTCTTGTGTAAACTTCCATTGTTCATAATAATTCCTTAGACAATTGAGTTTGCATTCAATTTTTGATTTTGGAAGGGTTTAGAGACCTTTATTCAAGTACAAGCTAAGTTGGACAGATTTTGCAACTTGTGTCAACATGAAAATGCCATGGATCAAAAGTGAGTTTTTGCCAAATACAAACCTTCGATTCTCTCTAACCATAAATGATTTTGGAGAGTTCTTGGACATTTTGGAAAGCTTGTAACATGATCTACAATCCATATTTGAAATGCATTTTGAAATTCCAAGTGGAACTAGGTGAAAATGGCCATGAAGATAGGTCAAAATTCTGCTAAACTAGGGCAAAATTTCACTAAGTTAGAAAGTTTTTGGACCCTTATTCCAAAAATCATAACTTGAGATCCAAGCTTCTTTTGGGAAAACTTTATGAATAAAAGTTGTGGATTTTTTGGAGGACTACAACTTTCATGTTTGAAGTTTTGCTTGAATCCAATTGCATCATGGTGAAAATGTTGGGCAAAGTTGGGAAAAAATAAGAAAATTTCATAACTTAGAAAAATTATAAGTTATGAAATTTTTCAATCTTAACACCTAATTTGCAAAATTAGGTTTCTTGATGAGCAAGTTTCATGTTTTGACACATCTTGATTAAAAATGACCCTTGGCACTTGATTTTGATCAAAAAGTCAAAGTTTGACTTTTCAGTGTACAATTGATTTTTGATCAGTTGACTGGAAAATTCATCTGTCAATCCAATGCTTTTGAGATCTTTTGAACCTTGTGATTAGGTCAAGATGATGACATTGAGTCCTTGAGTCCATACTTGAACCCAATTTTCCATTGGCTAGGTGAAAAATCAGAAATTGCCCTTATATAGTCAAAACCCTAAAAATGACCATTTTGCCCTTTTGATGATCTGATCAAATTTCTTGAGGAGTTGCGATCCAAACTTGATCAAATGGTTCATATGAGCCTATAATGTTGATGTGGATCAAAAATTATGAGGTTTGACTGTAAATTGGCCACAGTTGACTTTTTCCCCAATACAGCTGATTTCTAGGTCAATTGTCCAATTGACTGGGCAAAAATTTGATTCAAGGCTTGAAACTTGGTAAAGGCAATCTTAAAAGTCCAACATGAAGTATGAAAGTAACTTTGAGCATTGAAAGTCCAAAAATTCCTGTGCAAACTCAAACCCTAATTTCAGGTCATCAGTGCAAGGAAATGTCTTGAGCAGAGCAAACCCTAGCTTGGTCTTGAGTTCAAAGAGTCTTGTGAGGGAAAAAATCTTGATAAAATGAGAGCGAAAATTTTGGGGTACAACAACTGCCCCTGTTCAATCTTCTTGAACCTGAAGAGTTAGATTGGCGATTTTGCCTTTCGTGACTTAAAGGTAAAAGATGATTGGACACTAGAGTGCCCGTAAATTTGCACTCGTCAAAATGTAGCTGAGGAAATAGGCTTAAAGATTCCATTTGGAGATGGTAGAATCTTGCTAGAGATGGGCTTAAAGATGCCATCCAAGAAGTGTTTGTTGGATATCAGGAGAATGAACATCAGAATGGTATTCGTATCTGGAACATATCTGAGTTGTATCTGGAGATTGGATTTGTATGAGCAATGGAATTGCGTACGTGTATGGAGCGTATCCGAGCTGTAACTGTATTTGATTCTTGAATGAATATCAGAATGACTATCGTGTCTGGAGTGTATCTGAGTTGTATCTGGAGATTGGATTTGTATGAGCAATGGAATGGCGTCCGTGTCTGAAGCGTATCCGAGCTGTAACTGTATTTGATTCTTGAATGAATATCAGAATGAATGTCGTGTCTGGAGTGTATCTGTATTGTATATGAATCTGAAATCTAAATAAGCGATATAATGACATCCATGTATGGAGCATCTCTGGGTTGGGGAAATGTTTGAATAAGTGACAGAATGGCTACCGTGTCTGGAGCGTATCTGGACTGTATCTGAAGTTGAGATCTGTATGAGTAGCAGAATGACTTCTGTGTCTGGAGTGTATTCGTACTGTAACTGGGATCCAGACAAGTGACAGAATGACTTTCGTGTCTGGAGTGCATCTGAACCTGAAGTTGATAGTTGAATCTGAATGAGAAATAGAATGGCTTCCGTGTCTGGAGCGTATCTAGTCTGTATCTGATTGTTGAAGCCTGTATGAGTAGTAGAATGACCTCCGTATCTGGGGTGTATCCATACTGTATCTTGACTTGAAATTCTGAATGAGAAATAGAATGACCTCCGCGTCTGGGGTGTATCCATATTGTATCTGAATAAGTAGCAGAATGGCTTCCATGTCTTGGAGTGTATTCATACTGTATCTGAAATCTTTGAATAGTTGTTAAAGATAACTTTTAATCTTATCCTGAAAAGGGTAAAATGTTAGCTGAAACACAAAGTTATGTTGCATGACATGTATGATGCAATAAAATGTGTTATATCAATGTTTATTATATATGAATGTAATGTATGCGCATGTAAGCTGATTAGCTGTCTTGCTGAGGGAAATAAATCCTTGATAGCTGGAGATAATGAAATCTTTGACTGCTGTCGAGGAAAATAAATCCTGGACCGATGCTGGGAATTCCACAACCTTTGATTGTTGAGAATGAGAAATCCTTGGACCACTGTTGGGGATAGAAAATCTTTGGCAACTTGTGGGGGTTAACAAAAACTTTGACAACTTCTGTGGGAATGTGAGAATCCTTCACGACTTTCCTGGGGATATAGGCATCCTTCAAGTCCTTTGAAGTTGGAACATGGTAGACATTCCGTTGTAAGAATAATGCCAAGTGCTGCTTGAGAAACCTGCTTGGGGAGTCCCGAGAAACTTGATGATTGTGGCTGGGGATTGAGAATCTTCAATCTACTGGGAAATAACTCTGTGGGGAGAATGTTTATTTTGTTGAAGAGTTCTCAAGAGCTTGGGTTGTATGCCAATCTACTGAGGAATTATCCGAAGCTGTTGTCTAGTTTCTAAGATAACTTGCGGGGGAATTTTCTGGTTTTAAGACAACTCCCTGGGGAATTGGAGGAAACTGGATGGTCTTCCACCGGGGTTTAAGGGTTTAAGTTTTGGACTTCGTTGAGGAAGAAAGTTTCATCTCTGTTGAGGATTTGCAGCTCAAAGTTTTCTAGCTCCGCTGGGGATATGTATTTCAAGGTTTTGGCTCCACTGGGGACCTCGATGATGTACTGCAGGGGATTTTACTTGGAATAGCCTAAAGACGTTTTCCCACCCTTTCAACCTATCAGTAATTATTCTTTTGCATTTTTTTTATTTATAGTCGGTGATTATATTCAAATGCATATGCTCATTTAATAAACCATTGTACGTTTTCAAATAAAACACAAGTGTAAAGAAAAATAAAAGGCAAATAGTTTTCTGCACTTTGAAGTATCTTTGTATTAACTTTGTGTAAGTATTTTGTACAAAGGAGACAGACATCCTAGTAAGAGAATGTTGTCGTAAAAATTGAGAAACATTTATACAAAGAAAGATGGATATGTGTAAAAATTCCATGGAGTTCCCATTCTGCTATAGCCTTCGTAACTCTGGATAGCTTGTCCATTCGTTGCTTTGTCCGCAGATGATTGGATTGATCATAAGCCTGGAGCTTGTCTGTGAAGAGATTGTCCATAAAGTGATCCGGCGAGACATAGTCATACGCTTTAATTCCCTAACTTTTGCCTGGACTGCCCTTTCGGGTTTTCAGTTCACCGGGAAACCCTTTTTTTCCCAAGTTGCCCTTTCGGGTTTTCAACTTGCCGGGTGTACAGATTTTTTTTATTTATCCCTAATTTTTGCCTGAACCGCCCTTTCGGGTTTTCGATTCACCGGGATGCCCATTTTTGCCCAAGTCGCCCTTTCAGGTTTTCAACTTGTCGGGTCGTTTTATGCGTAGTATCTTTTGACTATGTCTGCGTTCGCAGGGTGCGGCAGGTCATCGTCATCCATGGTGGTCAGGATCATTTCCCCATAAGAAAAGATGTTTTTTATCACAAATGGTCATTTGTAAGTATGATTCCATTTTCCCCTGGGATCACTTTGTGGTAAGATGATCCGCTTGATTACAAGGTCCCCGACTTGATATACCTGGCGTCTGACTTTCTTGTTGAATGCCTTGATCATTATTTTCTGATACGCCCGACCATGGCAAACAGCAGTAAGTCGCTTCTCGTCAATCAAGTTAAGTTGATCAAGCCGAGTCTGAATCCAATCGTCTTCACTCAAACCAGCATCCTTCATGATTCTCAAGGAGGGAATCTGAACCTCGATAGGTAAAACAACTTCCATGTCGTATACCAAAGAAAAGGATGTTGCCCCAGTTGATGTATGTGCCGTGGTACGGTACCCGTGCAGAGCAAACGGTAACATTTCATGCCAGTCCTTGTAGGTGACTGTCATCTTTTGAATGATCTTCTTGATATTTTTGTTCGCAGCTTCGACAGCACCGTTCATCTTCGGTCGGTAGGGAGATGAATTGTGATGTTGAATCTGGAACTGTTCGCACAGGGCGGTGATCATGGTATTGTTCAAATTTTTACCGTTGTCAGTGATGATCTTGTCGGGGATACCATACCGGCAAATGAGGTTCTTCTTGATGAAGCGGGCAACAACAATCTTTGTAATGGATGCGAAGGAAGCTGCTTCGACCCACTTGGTAAAGTAATCAATGGCCACCAGGATGAAACGGTGTCCATTGGATGTTGTAGGCTTGATCTCTCCAATCATGTCGATTCCCCACATAGTGAATGGCCAAGGAGCTATTAAGACATTGAGAGGAACTGGAGGTATATGTACCTTGTCAGCATAGATTTGGCATTTGTGACAAGTACGGGAATATTGATGACAATCAGCTTCCATGGTAGACCAGTAGTAGCCTGCCCATAGAATCTTCTTAGCCATCGTATGTCCGCTTGAGTGGGTGCCAAAGGTACCATTGTGCAGTTCAGCCATGATCTTCTCAGCTTCAATCTTGTCCACACAACAGAGCAGAATGCAATCATGATTGTGCTTGTATAGGATACCATTACTTAGGAAGAACTTAGCTGTGAATCTCCTTAAGAACTTGTTGTCATTGACTGAAGCTCCTTCAGGGTATTCTTGTGCTTTGAGATACCTTTTGACATCATGAAACCAAGGTCGGTCCACTACTTCTTTGGTATTAATCTCGTGACAATGGGCAGGTTCGTCCATCCATTAAATGGTGATTTGAGGAGCCTCATTATCCCAGTTAAGTTTAAACATGGAGGACATTGTAGCTAGCGCATCTGCTAGCTGATTCTCTTCTCGCGGGAAGTGCTCGAAGGTAATCTGCTCGAAATGTGGTAACAATGTCAAGACATGTTCTTTGTAAGGGATGAGGTTCGGATGTTTAGTATCCCACTCTCCTTTAATTTGACTGATAACTAAACATGAGTCTCCAAATACAATCAAAGATTTGATTCCTAAGTCAATAGCAGCCTTGAGACTAAAGATACAAGCTTCATACTCGGCCATGTTGTTGGTGCAGCTGAAGCAAAGTCTAGCAGTGGAAGGTGTATGGCAACCTTGTGGAGAGATAAGTACCACGCTGATATCGTTCCCAAGTGTGTTGGAGGCACCATCAAAGTACAGGGTCCATCGGGATCCTTGTTCAGGTCCGTCATACGGTCTGCTTTCTTCAATGTTGCTCAAAGTCATGATATCTTCGTCGGGAAAGTCGAATCTCATGGATTGGTGATCTTTGACAGCTTGATGGGCCAGGTGATCAGCTAACACACTCCCTTTTATAGATTTTTGGGTCGTGTACTGTATATCATATTCGGTGAGGATCATCTGCCATCTAGCGATTCTTCTGGATAGAGCAGGCTTCTCGAAGACGTACTTGATCGGATCCATCTTAGAGATCAGTAAAGTGGTATGTGTCAACATATACTGCCTTAGCCGACGAGCAGCCCATACTAAAGCGCAGCAAGTTTTCTCGAGCAGTGAGTATCGGGTCTCACAGTCGGTAAACTTTTTGCTAAGGTAATAAATGGCATGCTCTTTTCGGCCAAACTTGTCATGTTGGCCCAGTACGCACCCCATTGAATTCTCCAGAACGGTCAGATACATGATTAACGGCCTTCCCTCGACGGGTGGCATCAAGATAGGAGGTTCTAGAAAATATTCCTTGATTCTATCGAAAGCAACTTGACAGTCATCATTCCATTTAACCACCCAATCTTTCTTCAACAGCTTGAAGATTGGTTCACAGGTAGATGTTAGGTGAGAAATGAACCTTGCAATGTAGTTTAGGCGTCCCAAGAAACCTCTAACCTCCTTCTCAGTGCGAGGGGCAGGAATTTCTTGTATAGCTTTGACTTTGGCAGGATCAACCTCGATGCCTTTGTTACTGATGATGAATCCCAAGATTTTACCGGACCTGACTCCGAAAGTGCACTTGTTAGGGTTCAGTCTGAGCTTGTACTCTCTCAATCTGACAAACAACTTTTGCAGATGGTCGAGGTGTTCTTCTTCAGTTTGTGAATGCGCTATCATGTCGTCTACGTAGACCTCTATCTCATGATGTATCATGTCATGAAACAAGGCCACCATGGCACGTTGATAGGTTGCCCCGGCATTCTTCAGTCCGAATGGCATCACTTTATAACAGAACATACCCCACTTTGTAACAAAGGTAGTTTTCTCCATGTCTTCAGGGGCCATTTTGATCTGGTTGTACCCTGAAAATCCATCCATGAAATAAAATACCTTATGTTGAGTTGTATTGTCAACCAAGATGTCAATGTATGGTAGTGGAAAATCATCTTTAGGGCTAGCCCTGTTTAAGTCTCTGTAATCCACGCACATTAACTTTTCCGTCCTTCTTCGGCACGGGCACAATGTTAGCAACCCATTGTGGATAGGAAGTAACAGCAAGAAAGCCAGCATTTAACTGCTTCATCACTTCAGCTTTGATCTTTTCGGACATGTCGGGCCTCATTCGGAGGACTTTCTGTTTGATCGGTGGACAGTCTTCTCTTGTAGGGAGACGGTGAACCACAATATCTGTATCCAGTCTCGGCATGTCTTCGTAGGACCAGGCGAAGATCTCAACATATTCATTCAACAACTGAACTAAGCGCTCCTTGACATTTGGCTCTAGGTTGGCACCCACTTTAACCTCTTTTCTGTCTTCCTCTGTTCCCAAGTTGATAGTCTCTAACAACTCCTCGTGAGGTAGAATAGCCCTTTCTTCCTAATGCAACAGTCTAGCCAACTCTCCAGGCACTTCACAGTCTTCATCACCTTCATATTCGGCATGATTGACCAGATCATCAAAGTCACTGAAGGCCATAGAAAAATTGTTACCCATGGAATCCGGAGTGGATGGGTACCTGCATTTTGTGAGTGTGGGTGTGTGTAAGGGATAGCCACCTTTAAACAAATAAAATATAAAAAGAAAGAAAATGAACACAAAAGTTTATATGTGAAAACGTCCATGATTCATTAAAAATGGCATATGAAGATGAAAAATCAAGCCCTTACAAATGGACCTATATGCCTCGGGTAAGGCATAAGGCAAAAAGTGTACGAATTGTTTAAAAATTATTACAGACCAACGGAAAATGTTCGAAAGATAAATTACTGATTGATGAAAGTAATGGGGACAAAATCCTTTGCCTCCCAATTGTTCAGCCCTCCTTCAACAGTTGGAAAGATCTAGTCTTCAAAGTTGTTCTCGTCTTCACCATCCTCCAAAGCATGAACTCCATGATGGGTGATCTTCAATGGTGGTCCTCTGGCCCAGGAGCGACGCACAGCCTTCTGACTAGCAGCAGTGAAACCCAAGCTGAACTTATCTGTCTTGTAAGGAAAATCTGGCAGTTGACCCTATACGGTGCTTCCTCCTTCCTCAATCACAGCCTTCGCATCTTTAAGGGATGACATTTGGGACACAGGTTTGGTAATGATGGGCACAGAAGTCACTGTCTTGGCTAGCACAACTTCAGGAGAAACCTCTTCAAAGTGCTGAAAGAGGGTCTCGATGAATTCACCATCTAATTCAACATAGCGGAATGAATTCAGATAGCTTATCATATACTCCTCCTCGCCACGAACTGTCACAATTTTCCTCTAGACAGGGTACTTAAGCTTCTGATGTAGAGTAGATGTAACGACTCCAGCATGATGAATCCAGGGCTTTCCTAACAAGCAAGAGTATGAGGGACGGATGTCCATGACATAAAATATGGAGTTGAAAATTTCCGTACCCACTTTAATCAGCATGTCAACCTCCCCGTGGACCATCCGTTTAGAACCATCGAAGGCTCTGACAATGATGTTGTTGGGCTTCAAAATTAGACCTTCGCAATCTAGCCTATCCAATGCTTTCTTAGGCAAGACATTTAAAGACGATCCAGTATCCACCAGAACATGAGAAAGAGTAGTCCCTCTGCATTCCACCGAGACATGCAGCGCGTCATTATGCTTTCTTCCCTTAGATGTTAAATTGGCATCGGAGAAGCCAAGACCGTTGTCAGCTGTTAGGCTGGCTACACACTCCTGTAACTGGTCCGCGGAGGTTTCTTGAGGCACATGGGCCGTCTTCAAGAACTTGATCAAAGCTTTGGCATGAGCTTCGGAACAGAGCAACAAGGCCAGCATAGAGATTTTTTAAGGGGTTTTCCCCAGTTGTTCTACGACATCATAGTCGCTTTTCTTAATTATTTTTAAAATCTCCTCCATTTCCTTTTGAGTGGTCTCGGGGTTTACCAAAGACTGAGCCCTCGTCCTGACGGGAGCTTCTTGGATCCCCTTACCTTTATCAGCAACAACAGCAGAGGGTACAACTACGGGAGTGACAATTTCTTCAATCACTGGAGTTTGCACAGAGATTTTGACCGGCACAGGAGTAATCTTAGGAGCATTTGAGGGTCCGAAGACTTCCCTTGGGGGAGCAATCTCCGGAGAGAAAATTCTTCTGTTGCGGGTGATCTTACTCGTCCCAGCAATATTTCCTATGTCAGGAGTCTCTTCATCGGAACTTTCTTCAACTGATTCAATCTGCTTAACTCCGTGGTAGAAGATCTCTCCTCCATAATTCCACGGCATTGTCTTGTTGTACTTGTATGGGATAGGCCCCGGCATAGTTATCTTCAGAGTTACAAACTTTGGATCGGGTGTAATCTTAACAGGTCTTTTGGAGACCTTGGAAAGACTGGCGGAAATGGTAATTATAGCAACATCGTTGATAGGAGTTGGAGTAACAGGAGTAACAGGAGTTTTCTCAAAGAGGATTTCTTGATTATCCATCAGGCGTTGGATGCCTAACTTCAACAACGGACAGTCGGATTGTAAGGACGAACAAAGGTAACAATCTTTTTCACAGCCCGGGAAAATCCCAGCTTTCAACAGATTCATCTTGATCATTGGTAATGGAGTCATTAAGTCATCAACAACAGCAACATAAAGATCTTCTACAACAGCATGAACATTGTGACCATGTTTTGGCATTGGAGCGGATATCACATTAGGTTTTTCAGGGGCGTCAAACTCCACCTCCTTGGCATCTATTAAATCCTGGATCTTATTTTTGAGGACCCAATAATTTTTGGTGTCGTGCCCCACGTTGTCCGAATGATAGGCACACTTTGCATTTGAATGGTAGTAGGGAGAATAGGTATTCGGATTCTTTAGCGCCTCTTTCAAGCTTGTAAGGTTTAACTTCAACAGATGAGGGAGAACCTGAGCAGGTGTCATATTGATCTGGGTGAAATGACGTGCAGGCCTTTCCACCCTTGCTTGGTTGGTTCTGGGTTGACTGTTTCGAGGTCGATCCACTACATAATTCTGAATCATTACAGCCCCTACCGCTGGCCGGCGCTCGACTCCTCTTTGACTCCTTTGGGAGTAGACAACTGATACCTCTTTCTTGGCTGGAAAGGTCTTCTTGATGGCAGTGGAAGCAGATGCATCCTTTTGAATTTTACCGCTCTTGATTCCTGCTTCAACTCTTTCACCAGTCAGAATTAACTTGGTGAACCCCACAGACGAACTCCCGATCAAGTGATTAAAGAATGGACCTGACAGGGTCCCCAAAAACATATCCACAAGCTCTCTCTCAGACAAGGGTGGTTGCACCCTTCCAGCCAAGTCCCTCCATTTCTGGGCATACTTCTTAAAGCCTTCATTAGAGACCATACCCATACTCTGTAATTGAGTACGAGTAGGTGCTAAGTCCGTATTATATTGATATTGTCTGTAGAAGGCAGCCTCCAAATCCTCCCAATTATGCACATCAGATCTCTCAAGCTGATAGAACCAATCTAATTGTGTACCCGACAAACTATCTTAAAAAAAGTGGACCCACAGATCCTTATCAGAAGAGTGAGGTTGGATCTTTCTGACGTAAGACCGTAGGTGCATCTTCGGACAAGATAAACCATCATATTTAGAAAATGTAGGCACCTTGAATTTACGGGGAATCACAATCCCAGCAACCAACCCTAGCTCCTCAAAATCTAGCCCAGGCACTCTTTGTACCTCCATAGCCGCCAGACGTTCTTCCAGATTCTTGTACTTCTCGTCTTCGGGAGGATACTGCTGCTCAGAGTAATCTTCATCCACTTCTTCTTCTTCCTCAAACTCAGGTTGTACTGCAGCTCCCTTTCCTGCCCCTTCCTCAGATGATGAGGGGAAATCAAGGACCCTTCTAGCTTGGTTCTCAAATCTTCTTCCCAAAGTAGCCACACCCACTCTTTTCTTTTTCTTTTTCTCCTTTTCTTTTTCCTTTTCCTTTTCCAGCAGTGCTTTAAGATCCTCCTGACCCTTTGCCAAAGTCATGAGTAATTGTTGGAACTGTGAATTTTGCGCTTGTAGATCTTTGATCGTCTGCTCTATATCCATCTTGCTGAAATAAACAGCAGAGAGATAAGGAAACCTAGTGTGAAGACCTGCTTATGCATATGATGAATGATATGTTATTCATGTAATGCATTCAAGGATTCAGAAATTCAAATTTGTTGTAAACAAAAAAGAACGCACGTCATATTAATAAGATAGAATTTGTTAGTACATAAGTGCCCCATGGGAAAAATAATACAAAATTCTAATGTAAAAATACGTTACGCGTCCTCTTTGGTGCGATGTAGGTGTTGAGAGTCTACTCTTCATGGAGTCGACGAGTAAGTTATAAAACCTTCTTCTCACTGGCATAGAAGTTGGCTTCAAAAGTGTTATGTTCTTCCTTGAGCTGTATCCAACTCTTTTGAAAATCTTCCAATGATATTGGCATGTCAGGATGTAGGAGGGTGTATGGAACCTCTCCTTCCATAACAGGCTCTTTGATCATAGGCAGAATGTAGGGGTAAGGCATCATAAGATTCTGGGTGCGAGTTCGTACCCACTTGAGGTAAGGCTCAAGGGGATGGAATTCTTGTGTCCCAGTGTCTTACTGTCCACTTTGTTGGGCATCATCCAAGCGCGGATAAAACTTTGTCGAATTCCTTGAGCGTCGTTGTCGAAGTTAAAAACCAAGGTTGGAATCAGCATGTCATGAGGGCCATCCCTTCGGGCATACCCAAATTGTCTCAGAGGTAAACAGGGGTTGTAGGTAATGCCTCCCCTAATGCCAAGTAGTGGGACATTAGGGAATTCCCAACAACGATCAATGATGATGACATTTTCTCTGGACTGAGAACACCAATGAACATCAAAATGTGTAAGAGTCATCAATCGTTGTGACCACCTCAAACCTTGCTCATTCTTCAAAACTGATTGGGGAAGGTGAGAAATAAACCACCTTGCCAGAAGAGGAGTACAGCACATAAGAACACCCCTTTTCCTCATTGTTCATGTGTTAAATGAGTGGAGGATATCCCCAAGCAATGTAGGCACAGGATTCCGAGATATGAAAATCTTGACAGCATTCACATCTATAAGCTTATCAGGGTTTGGGAAAAAGACCAATCCATAGATGAGAAGTGCTACAATCTCCTCAAAAGCTTGCAGATCTAGAGAATTCCAGCAGTCTTGTGCCTTCTCAAACAGAACTTTTTCCAAGAAACCCTTGACACCACTTCTGGTTTCCCAATGACCTTTGATATCAGATGGTTGCAAGTGTAAGGCTTGAGCAACATCTTCAGGCTTTGGTTCTCTTTCTGTACCGTTGTAGGGTAGTTGATGGAGAATAGGAATCCTCAGGAGTTGAGAAAATTCCTCCAAAGTAGGCACTAGTTGGTAATCAAGAAATGTGAAGCAATGGTGTAGGGGGTCAAAGAACTGGAAGAGAACTTTCACCATGTCTTCTTCAATGTTGGAGTTGACCAAGTTGAGAAGTCTACCATGTCTTTCAGTGAAGGGAGAATTCTCTAGAATCTTGGAAGCAAGCTCCTTAAGTTGAGGAGGGATTCTGACAAGGTTGCCCTGGATTGTTTTTCCGCGGAGTGATTCCATAACCTACAAAATAGGAACAAAGATGAAGATCCAAACCCTTGAAATGGTTAGTAGATGCATATGATGCTTTATGATGTTCATGATGTATACACAAGTATATGTACAAACAAATCACATAAGTTCCTAGTTTCAGGCTTGCATGGGGTTTCATAGGTAAGTACCCTCTTGAAGTTTAGTTGGCTCAACCTGTGCTATAAATAGTAATCGGGTTCTAAGGAGCTCAATATCACCGAATTATTTTCTGTGTTCATTGTTTCAGTTTATCCAATTAACTGGAGACCGAAATATTCCAAGAAAATAACCCTCAATGAGTGTAGTATCGAGTATCTACCAACTTCGGACTGCACCAAAGTCAGTCATTTCACTACCCCTAATAAGGCCAAGATGGTCAAGTAAAGGTTCTAAAAGTCCATTAGTGCTTCATGACATCACTCAGCGGCCCCATATTCTCTTTGATTGACTCAAAGGCTACCAGTACCCACAAATATGTCGCACTAATATAGCTATTGCTTCAACCATGTCGGTATACCCCGCACAGTTTCCACAACGTATTGCTATTTACATATGAATGTTTCCCAAATCCGGGTAGAGGATTTTAAACCCAAATAATAGAACCAAGTGTAAAGCAATCAAAGAAAACAAGGTAAGCAAGTAAAGGTGATCTAGCCCTAAGGTAACCCCACTTTTAAGTTATTTCCCCAGCAGAGTCGCCAGTTCTGTGATGCGGTGGGAGAAATGACTTGAGGTTTTGTGTTTGTGTTCGTAAATGTTTCGGTTTAGCAAGAGTCACCACCGACTTTTTATTTTATCCAAAGGAAAGGTCAAAAAGAACAGAAAAGACCTTTGAGATGTTTTCTTGGGTTCGGGGGGTAGATTATGAAAAGGGAAGGTGCAAGCACCCTTTTCATCCATGGTTATCCATGGGTTCTTAGTTACTTGTTTAGATCACTTGTTTTTGCTTTTCAATTGTTTGAAATGGTGCTTTGTGTGTGTTTTTTGAAAATGTTTTGAAAAGAGGCCATTGTTGTGGCAACCTTTGTAATGATTCTTGTTTGAATGTATACAAAGATGTTTGTCTTTTGAAAAATGTTTCAATGTTTGAAAGTTTGTTTTTGGGAAAATGTTTTGAAATTGTGTGTTTTGAAATTAGCAAGGATTTTTGCAAGTTTTGATCAAGTAACTAAGAGTTTTCTACCCTATCTACTCAAGAGTCTTTCCTACACATTTTTAACCCTTTTGACAGTGTTGTTTTACCATTGTATTTGGTAAACAACCTTGTATTTGGATGTTAAACGGGACACGCGCGGGTCATCGTTTTGACCATGATAGCAATTGTGCTAAGTATCTTTAGCAAATTTTTGAGGGACTAGATCATTTTTGTTTAGGCAACCAAGATAGCGTCATCGAGGGACTATGATCTTTTGTTTTGTTTTTATTTTGCCAAGATACTCAACATGCATACCATGGTCATTTTTAAGGCAACAAGTGGATGAAACCCTAGGGGTGCTTGTGTGCATTGTGTTATCATTTTCATGCATTTTATGTCTTGTATTAGGTCTAACTATTTGTTTTGATTTTGGATATTGCATACAAACCCTAATCTCTATCATGGCATATTTGAAAGCATAAATGCGTAAAAGTAATCTAAGATATTACAACATTGATATGGGGAGGGGGATACAATTTTGAATAGGGGATTATTTTGCAAGAAATTAAACCCTAAGTTATTACAACCAAATTGAATTTCTTTGTACAAATGAATAATAAGCAATATTTAAATAGACAATTAAATAAATATGCAATATATTATAAATATGCAAAAAAATGTTTTTGTTTATTTTTATGTGTGTAAAAATATAATATTTAATGTATAAAAAAAAGAAAATAAAAAGTTATTTTTGTTAAGGGTAAAACCCTAATTTATTTTAAGAAAGTATATATATATATTAATTATATTATTTATGTACAATAAAATAGAATAATAAAATATATACAAGTGTCAAAGAATAAAAATATATTAGAAAAAATATTATTTAAGTATGTAAATGATAAAAATAAAAATATAATATTTTTATATATTATTTTCAAATTTTTATTAAAGAAAATAAAAGTATGTTATTTAATAATTTTTTTTATGTTAGAAAAAATAATAAAAAATATAAAATAAAATGTGAAAATTTATGAAAATGTTTTTGGTAATTTTTTATGTTTAAAAAAATAAAATAAAATCAGAAATGAAAAAGAAATAGAAAAATATAAAAAATATAAAACAATGGGCCAAAGGGGTGCAATCAGCAAGTTAGGGGTGCAAAAAGCAGGGAAAAGGCAGGCCCAGCACAACTACTTCATCTTCAACCTCAGATTCAAACAAAAACGCGCGTTCTTTGTACAAACTCGTATCTCCTGCATTTGTGCTTAAAAACGAAAACTTGCAACATGAAAGTTATAGAGCATGATCATACGATTCTAACCATATAAAAAACTTAATTTAACTCTCAAAGACCAGAGAGAATTTCTCTGTCCCTAATTTCTAACCTAACTTTTTCAGAATGTTCATCAATCAAATTCTCTCAACACAGTTAACTTAAATGAAATCTATGCATATGTACAGCTTAAGGGCAATGAGTACTACATTTTTTATTCACAAACCTAAGCCTAATGGTTCCTAAATAGAGAGATAGAAAGTTGGAAAATACCTGCTTCAGTTGAACACGAGTATGGCAATGTGGAGGTTTTCAGTGAGGCCTGAGATGTTTGTGAGGTTGCCTGAACTTCCTCTGACCTTCCCCAATGCTTTGTTTGCTTTGAGCTTTCTTGAATAAGCCTGTAGAAGTCAACCTGCACAAGCTGAAATCAGAAATGGTGAAGCTTGTAA
This sequence comes from Vicia faba, assembly GCA_948472305.1. NCBI lineage: Eukaryota > Viridiplantae > Streptophyta > Magnoliopsida > Fabales > Fabaceae > Vicia > Vicia faba. The sequence goes on from OX451739.1 coordinate 1,534,817,414, forward strand.
ATGGAGTTACAGTCAATGGCCAATGGTTGGGATAGCTTAGGTGGGTTATATGGAAGGTATTGGAACTGGTTTGGGACAAAACGCACGAGTGGTTTGTGATCTTGCAATCAAAATGCAGAAGCTGCCCTGTTTTGCAAGAAGGTGCTGTTTTTGTGTTTTGGAAGGCTTGAGGGTTGGATGGATCGTGCTTCTGACTCAAGGCAATGTGCAAAACTTGTTTGGAATGCTTACAAACTTTGCTCTTATCAGATTTCAAAGATATGGATCTTTTACAAGTTTACTTGGTTTTGAAGTAAAAGTGTGAAGTGATACAAGATAGGCCTGTACAGGCTATCTCCAAGCATGCACAAGATTGTTGTACCTTTGCCTAAGTTTATGGAACTTGTTTTCTGCAAAGAGAGAGGTCCAAGGGTCAAGGGAAGCAAGTTGACATAAAGTTGCTTTATCAAAATGGCATAGTTCACTTTTTGCCAAAAATAGATTAAACTGTTGTGTAAACTTCCATTGATCAGAATAATGCCTTAGACCATTGAGTTTGAATTCAATTTTTGAGTGTGGAAGGGTTTAGAGACCTGTATTCTAGTACAAGCTAAGTTGGACAGATTTTGCAACTTGTGTCAACATGAAAATGCCATGGATCAAAAGTGAGTTTTTGCCAAATTCAAACCTTCGATTCTCTCTAACCATAAATGATTTTGGAGAGTTCTTGGACATTTTTGAAAGCTTGTAACATTCTATGCAATCCATATTTGAAATTTATTTTGAGATTCCAAGTGGAACTAGGTGAAAATGGCCATGAAGATAGGTCAAAATCCTGCCTAAACTAGGGCAAAATTTCACTAAGTTAGAAAGTTTTTGGACCCTTGTTCCAAAAATCATAACTTGAGATCCAAGCTTATTTTGGGAAAAATTGTGAATAAAAGTTGTAGATTTTGTGGAGGACTACAACTTTCATGTTGTAAGTCTTGCTTGAATCCAATTGCATCATGGTGAAAATGTTGGGCAAAGTTGGGGGAAAAAAAGAAAATTTCATAACTTAGAAAAATTCTAAGTTATGAAATTTTTCAATCTTAAACCCTAATTTGCAAAATTAGGTTTCTTGATGAACAAATTTCATTTTTTTACACATCTTTATGAAAAATGACCCTTGGCACTTGATTTTGACCAAAAAGTTAAAGTTTGACTTTTCAGTGTACAGTTGATTTTTGATCAGTTGACTGGAAAATTCATCTGTCAATCCAATGCTTTTGAGATCTTTTGAACCTTGTGATTAGGTAAAGATGATTCCATTGAGTCCTTGAGTCCATACTTGAACCCAATTTGCCATTGGCTAGGTGAAAAATCAGAAATTGCCCTTATACAGTCAAAACCCTAAAAATGACCATTTTGCCCTTTTGATGATCTGATCAAATTTCTTGAGGAGTTGTGATCCAAACTTGATCAAATGGTTCATATGAGCCTATAATGTTGATGTGGATCAAAAATTATGAGGTTTGACTGTAAATTGGCCACAATTGACTTTTTCTCCAATACAGTTGATTTCTAGGTCAACTGTCCAATTGACTGGGCAAAAATTTGATTCAAGACTTGAAACTTGGTAGAGGAAATCTTAAAAGTCCAACATGAAGTATGAAAGTCACTTTGAGCATTGAAAGTCCAAAAATACCTGTGCAAACTCAAACCTTAATTTTAGGTCATCAGTGCAAGGAGATGTCTTGAGTAGAGCAAACCCTAGCTTGGTCTTGAGTTCAAAGAGCCTTGTGAGGGAAAAAATCTTGATAAAATAAGAGGGAAAATTGTGGGGTACAATAATATCACTCCTTTCACATTGTAAAGCTTGTGACTTCATCTTTCAAATGCTTCAAAAATCACACCATATGGTGCCTTACATTGTTGGCACCATGGTTATGAAAGTAGCATCATAAAATGGAAATTCCAAGTTCAGTCAGATTTGAAAATTGGTTTAAATCCAATTATAAGCCTGTTTAAAGATCAATTTCGTGTCTAATCATGTTTAGGAACTTGCCATAACAAGAAACGACCCTTAAACCATTCATTTTGTTGCGTTTTGAGCCATGTGAATTCACACTTTTCACACTTAGCAGGTCCACACGATTTCATTGATTTTGCCTCCAATTCACACGCTTGAGCCTTGAATCATGATCAACTATAAATAAGGATCATCCCTCACTCATTTTGGCAAGCTTTTTATAGCCAATTAGCCCCTGTTCAGATCCCACACGAACCCTGAATTTGAAATTCTGATTTCTTACATTCTCAGCTTCAAACACAAAAAGCTCCATTCAGTTAGCTTCATCAAACTTCTCTGAAGCTAACCATACGGTTACTTTCAAAAATTGTGACCTATATTGATCTGTAGAAGTCCAGTTTTAGAACAACTTCTCACTACTTTGTTCAGGTAGATTTCTTGGCCAAATTGATTCAATTGAAAGACTAATCCACTCCTTGTGTTCTTCTGATCCTCGTGCTCTTTATAGTTTGCAATTTCATTGAGAATTGAGTGAGATATCCCAGATTTTCGCGCTCGCTATTTTTTCTGGTTTTCTTCAAACACAGCCTTGCATAATTTATATAAATTTAGCGCGATGGTACCATTAGAATCGCTTTGAAGAGACGAATATAATGGTACCAGTTTGGTTTGCTAATTTTACAGTTTGAAAGATTCAATTTGGAGATGACTGGAGGTTGAAGACGATGACATGTCCGTCTTCAACCAATGATATAAGGCCACATTATTTTTTTGAAATGGATACAATATGCTTGCCTTACCATGGGCGTGCCTCAGGAGCCCTTGGATCTGATTACTTTTGTGAGTCAGACTCCATCCAACGCGCCACATTTTAAGTTGTTTTATTTTAAAAGTGTTGGATCTGGTGTGATATTTAGTAATGACCATGATATGCACAGCGTGCCAGATCCCTCGGATTTGATTACTAACGCGTTTTGACTCTCATACAATGGTCCATATATTTTTGACTTTATTTTTCTATTCTAATTTTTATATTTAATTGCTTTAATTTTCAAAAAATCATATAAAATTCATTTTTAGTCAAAAATATCTGAAAAATATCTTTGAGTTTTCTCTTTCTGATTTTTATATTTTCATAATTTTATTTTGTGTTTTGATATTTTTTATAAATTTTTACTTTATTTGAATTGTTTAAATGTTTAAAAATACTTTTATGCATTTTTTAATTCTTAAAAAAATATGGAATGATCCAATGATATTGTGACAAATATTGGTGACCTCATTTATCTTTTTATTTCTGACTTTGATATTTTTTTATCATTTTTGGTCTATTTTACTCATTTCTATTAATTTTAAAAATAGTTTCTGACTTTAAAAAATTACCAAAAATTTTATAAAAATATTTGAGTCCATTTCTGATTTTTCTATGGTCTTACTTATTTTTCTTGATTAATTCGAACGTAGTTTCATTTTTTCTCTATTATTTTTTTTAATCATTTTTAAACCCTTACTCTTTTATTTTTAAAATACAATTTAATTTTTTATATATTTTCTGGCTGATCTTGGGTTGAATTTTGATCATGAACTTTGTTAACATCATTGGATCCATGGTGTTGAGTCTAACTCCACAAAAATGGATGAATGATGTTAATAATAGTTTGATTAAATTTTAATTCAAATGTGGTTTGTATATTATTTCCCACCCCTCTTCATCTTATTCCTTTCTTTTTTGATTGTGCTACATGTTAAGGGATGACGATCTCTATATCATTTATCCAAACATGAAGTACATAGATTGCTATTGATCGGCCTTAAAATAGGTGCGACTTCTACATAAGTCCACTTACGATTGCTTAACATAGCGCTAAATTTTGTCCCGATTCGAATAAATGATCATTCGTGGCCCAAACCCATGTTTGCAAGCCCAAGTGTGTTAATTTGATCTCTTTGATCCAATAACCTTGAGGTTCATTGTGTGGAGGCTTTGGTTCTACCAATCCTCTAATGGATCTACAATACTTTTGGTCAACGCGGATCACTTAAACATCGTTAATCATTAAATGGTACTTTTGAGGATTCCAAATGGATAATATACTTGACAAAAAATCAAATGCAAGTTGTTGTGTGGAGGCTTTGGTTCTACCAATCCTCTAATGAGTTCCAAATGCAAGTTTCAAGATGGTCATCCAACTAACCACTAATTACTAAATTGTTTTTACTTTATGCCCTTTTATTTTTTATGCTTTATGTACCATTTACTTTAAGCATTACATTTCATGTAATTTTTATTTTGCTCACTTGAGCCTTTTCTTTTCTCTTCTAAGAAACCTAATAATCAACATAAACCATAAAAACCTTTAAAGTACTTGGACTATTTGGTTACTATCCATGGCATTATGGAGTATTGGACTTCTTGGACTTAGGATTAGAAACCTTGGCCTATGTTAGAGACCCTATAACCTTAATTGATCTTTTGTCTGGAGTTCTTGAGGTTTACCTCAATACAATGGGTTGTTTGTTTATTTTGTGTTCTAGTTATTGTGGTTACATAATTTGTTTGTAATCTGGAATTCACCCGTATACAACCGTTACTCTGTCCAATTTTTGTGAAGACTTAATACATTTGAAATTTGGTTCCCTCAAGAGGTCTAGTATCTTTGCTTGCTTGGTTTCAACCCAAAGAATGGGAATTCTATCTTGACTCATAATGTCAAGTATTGGCTTCTTGTTGGTTAGATGGTTCTTCTCCCTAACTTTTACCTCATGCTTTAGGATAGTCTCTTCTTCTCCTCCCATCTTATTTAATTTCAAAAATCTTCTTCCTCATTTTGAAAACTCTTCTTGTTTTGAAACTTGAACTACTTTCATAATAAACTAGGACTTGGGTCCGTGCATTTGCAAAAAAACCTTTTCATAAATAAACTTCAATCAATTTAATAATACCTTGACATTTTTCTGTGAGAAGACTAAAAGTCAATCAATCTCATTTCAAATCATTTTTGCCACTTTGGCTTTTACTTTAAAAACTTTTCTCAAAAGGTTAGACTCTTGTCAATCCTTGTAGTGATGCAAACAACTATACTTCTACAATATGTAGTGAAGTGAAATATTTTTGGGTGTTGAGTGAGGCATTGTTGATTTTAAAATCCAATCCATATCCTCCACTTTGAGATGATGCAAATTCTCCTTCCTCATGATTGTGGGTAGTAAGTATGTTTTCCACACGGACAATAACGATGATGTCTTATCTCATAAAATCAACCAACACAATTGTGTTTTTAAAATTTTAAAAGAGGAACTACGTGTACCTTGATCCCCTATTGCATGAAAGGTGGTACATAGGCACTAAAGGTTCGCAACCGCGGCGGGTGCAAAAATCATAAAAAAACATATTTCTTCTCTCACCTCTACCATCTATTTTACATACAACATTTTATAGCCAAAAAATTACAGATTTTACAAAGAGGTTCCTTTGGAATACCATAGATGGTTAGGGTGCTAATACCTTCCCTTTGCATAACCAACCCCCTTACCTTGAATCTTTCCCCCTCTTTTTGGGTTACTCGCCCTTTTCCCATTCCTTTGGAAATAATAAAGCGCGGTGGAGATTTTTATTTTTTATCTGTATAAGTCTAGTCAATCCAATGACTTAGTCTTAAAAATTTCTACCGCCACACTTACACTGGGGCCAAAAGACTTTAGATGGTAACATGAACAATATCCATTGAACTAGGTGTAGCCCTCTGTGAAATTCAAACTGACAATGATTTTTGTACCGGGAAGCATAAATCACTTCATTGCAGATGATGTTCGTCCTCATGAGGATATCAAATCAAATCTCCCATAGGTAAACATGAGTCTCTTTAAGAACTCTGATATAGGTAAGCCACATTGAAGAGAGAGGGAGTGCATCCCTCACTGAGTAGGAGAATACATACTTCATGGGGAGAACAAGTGCAAACCTCACTAGGAAAACCTTAGAATGTCGACTTTAAAGGAAGTATACCAAGAATCTCTGGTTGGTGAGCCAAACGATTCTTTTGAGAAAACCTAGAAAGAAACAGACTGCACTGAGAAGGAGAAATAATCAGGCGAGAGTATGCCTTTACTGGGGAAAATACTACAAAAATAAATTGCAATTTAGAGAGAATTTTGAACTCTGATCAAACTCCTAACTTCCATGGGGAAAAATTCAACATATCTTTCCAATGATAAGGAGAATCTTACTGGGAACTGGGATCTTCTGGTGTAAGTCCTCGATAAAAAAGACTTCTAATGGGAAATCTCTGAATAAAAGAATTCTACCCAGGCCACATGTGGAATACCACTGTCCAGGGTAGCAATCTTCACTTGAAGAAGAGAATGGCGCCTTTGAACCATAAGCTTTGAGGTTCAGAATTCCGCTGAGGAAATATTTCACCAATACTCTATCACTGGGGGTCAAAGAACCCTAAATGGCATTCGTCTCTACACGACGCTCCAGAAAAATAGGAGACTTTCTCCACTGGGCATAACATACATGTTAATCAAACATCTTTTTTCAAGAAAACCTGACTTTGGCAAACTTCCCTAGGGAGAAAATATATGAACTTCATAGAGACGATGAATGAAAACCTCACGAGGGGGATAAATTCCAACCACAGAGCCGCAGGGGTTGTACCCCAAAATTTTCCCTCTCACTTATCAAGAATTTTCTCACAAGATCTCCTTTGGCTCAAGATTGCACTAGGGATGATCAGCTCAAGACACCTCCTTAAGCACTGATGACTAAAATTAGGGTTTGAGATTGCACAAGGATATTTGAATTTTCAATGCTTCATATTACTTTCATGGATCATTATGGACCCCCAAGATAACTCATGTCAAGTTTCAAGCCTTGGATCACACTTTTGCTCAGTCAATTAAGCAGTTGACCTAAAAATCAATTGTATTAGGGGAAAAGTCAATTGTGGCCAATTTACAGTAAAACTTCTTTATTTTTTATCACATCAACAATTTAAACTCATATGTATCATTTGATCAAGTTTGTACCATAACTCCTCAAGAAATTTGATCAAATCTCCAAAAGGGCAAAATGGTCAAAATTAGGGTTTTGACTAGGAAAAGGCAATTTCTGATTTTTGACCTAGAAAATGATCAATTAGTTTAAGGCATGATATCAAGAGTCCAATTGAATCATTTTGACCTAATGACATGGCTCAAAACATTGCTCATGTCCAATAGATTGACAGATGAATTTTCAATCAACTGATCAAAAGTCAATTGTACACTGAAAAGACAAACTTTGACTTTTTGGTAAAATTTCAATGTCAAAGATCACAATTCATCAAAGCATGTCAAAATATGAAACTTATTCATAAAGAAATCAAAAATTCAAGATTTCATTTTGAAAAGTTAAAATTTCTAAACTTAGAAATTTTTCTAAGTGTTGGAAATTTCTTATTTTTTCATAACTTTGAGCAAGATTTTCACCATGATGCAAAGTGATTCAAGAGAAACTTCCAACATGAAATTTGTAGATATAAATGAAATCTACAACTTTCCTTCACACAACTTCTTCCAAAAGTGTTTGTATCTCAAGTTATAATTTTAAGAACATGTGGTCATGAAACAAAACACTTAGTAAAATTTTGCCCTACTTTGGTCAGGATTTCGACCCAACTTCATGGCACTTTTTCATATAGTTCCAAGGGGAACCTTCAAAATAAATTTAAATATGGGTTGTAGAGCACATTGCGAGCTTTCCAAAATGTCCAAGAACTCCTTGAGATAATTCTTGAGTAGGGAGAATCGAAGAGATGAGTTAGAGTTTTATCACTTGAATTACAAGTCATTTTGTGATGAACCAAATTCAAAATTCAAACTATGTTGCATAAACTATACTTTGCATGCCTCAAACTTGTTAGCCACTCCATAATTAATGGCTTACACAGCTTTTAGAGGTCTCATTTCAAGCATTTAATGCATGGACATGTTTTATATCCATTTTTGGAAGAAAGTGTACATTGCCATTTTGATAAAGTGCTTTTTTACACAAAACTTGTTCTTGAGCCTTGCACTTGTTCTCTTATGATCATACAAGTCCTATAACTCATAAGAAATAGTTTAGACACGTACAATCACTCATCCCATGCTTGTACTACACATTGAAACTTGGTTTCCCTCTTTTCTTGAAAATCAAGTAACCTAGCCAAAAGCTTGTAACTTGTACTTCTGACTTGCCAATTCACTCCAATCCTTTTTCTTATAGATACACAAACTATTTTCATCAAAGACACGAAGGCTTAAGCCCTAAAAAGACCTAAAACTCAGAATCACATCTCATACCTCCATTTTCACATAAATTGACCAAAACCTTGAAACTCATAACTCCCTCGTGCGTTTTCAAGCCTTTTAGTTACTAAAGCTTCTAAACATCATTTAGAACTGATCCCACACCCTATTACAGAACTGTAACACCATTAACACCATCCTCCATTTTCAAAAACAGAGCTTTGCAGTTGGACTTCTCCAGAACTCCTCAGCCACTTCCAGCTCAAGCTAAGCATCCCATTAGAACTCCTTGAAAGCTGCTCAAACTTCAAATCTCATACCCTCTTGCAAGGTAAGTTTTCTAACTTTGGAACTTTTCATACAGGCATCATCAATGATTTATTTGTGAATAAAACATGTAGATATCATTGCCCTAAAGCTAACCATGTTCATAGTTTCCATTAATTTTGTTTGAGCTTAGAGAATTTTAATATTGAAATTTCTGAGATTTTTAGGGTTCAAATTAGGGCCAATGAAATTTATATTTGTATTTGATCTATAGCTTTAATGCTTTACATTTTTGAAATCGTGAGGAAATTTGCTACAAGTTTCATGTTTACAGTTTTCATTTTTGTTGAGATTTGAACAAGTTACAGTTGGTCTGACTGGAGGTTGAAGATGAAGTGTAAATTAGGGCACGTTTTGTATCATATATTTATTGTTTTGCTTATGTTAACGGATGTATAGCCACCCCAGTGGTAGAAGCGCGCGCTTGCAACCTTTGAGACCTGGGTTCGAGCCCCAGTGGTACCCTTTTGGTTTTTTCATATTTTTTGCAATTCAGACTTCTTTTTTTTTGCAGGCACTGGGCCTATTTGGGCCTTTGTTGTTTTTGTTTTTGCTTGCTAACCCCCCTGTTTCATTTACACGCCTCTGGCCCAATTTTATTTTATTTTATTATTTTCTTTTTATTTGTTTTCTTAATTATTTTTCTAATACTAAAAAAAATCATAAAAAATACAAAAATAGTAGATTCATATTTTAACTTTGTTTATTTATTTTTTTCTCACAAAAAATATTTTATTTAACCACACTTTATTTATTTTACTATTTATTCTTGTAAATTTAATTAAAACTAGGATACTATTTATTTTCTTTTACACCAATTAAAATATATTATTTTAATATATGAAAGGGTCAAAAATATTTTATAATACTATAAATTATTTTCAAGACAAAAATACAAAAATACTTTTCTTAAACTTAATTTCCTCTTAATCAATTAATAGACTTAGGGTTTTATTTAAAATCTTTTCTTATTAAACTAGATTTATTTTTATTATTTTAACTAATTATTTTCTTTAATTAATTAGGTTAAAACAAACTCCCTTTTCCTAAGAAATCCAAACAAAAATATCTATTTTCTTCATATTTATATTCTTGTACATTTATTCATTTTTGTACTTTAAATTCATTTAAATTCTTGTACATTGATACCAATTCAATATGGTTGTAATAGAGTAATTAGGTTTATTTCCTTGCAATCCCCATTTACAATTTTTACACCCCCCTCCCACAAGTATTGTAATAGCGTAGTAACTTTAAATTCTGCAATTTATCGCTTTATACATAACATGCTAGTAATTAGGGTTTGTATAGAAAGACTAAAACCAATACTTAGAAAACCCTAATCCAAGACAAAATCGAGCATGAAAACAACACACTTGCACACAAACACCCCTAGGGTAATTCCACTTCGTTGCCTTTACAAAATGGTCATATTACGCGTGTAAGGTATCTTAGCAAAAACAAGCAAATACAAGATCATAGTCCCTCGATGACGCTATCTAAGTTGCCTTTCAAATGATCTTAGTCCCTAAAAAGAATGCTAAGATACCTTGCAACATTGCTAATCATGGTTATACGATGACCCACGCCCGTCCCGTTTACATCTAAAGATAGCGTTACTTACCAAATCAATGGTAAGATAACAATGTCAAAGGAAAAGAAAATGAACAAGAAAGACTTTTGAGTAGGTAGAATGCTCCTAATTACTTACTCCATTTTAAAACAAACATCCTTGCTATTTTCAAAATAAACACCAACACTTCCAAAATATCTTACAAACTTGAAAACATTTTCAAAAGATCAAACATTTTGCATACCTTCTTACGAACGAGAATCATTACAAAGTTTGCCTAAACAATGGCCTCTTTACAAAATACTTTCAAAAACCACACAAAGCACAATTTTAAACAAAAGCAAGTGATCTAGCAAGTAACTAAGAGCCCATGGAAAACCATGGATGAAAAGAGTGCTAATACCTTCCCTTTTCATAATCTACCCCACGAACTCAAAAAATAATCTCAAAACTCTTTCCTGTGCTTTTTCACCTTTCCTTTTGGATAAAAGAAAATTCGGTGGCGACTCTTGCTAACCGCAACATTTGCGATCAAATGCAAAACGTTAAAGTCTGTTCTCCCACCGTATCACAGCAGGGTATCGGCTTCAAGGGGATATAACAAAGGTATACAATCCAATAAAATGATCTTTCTTAGATCCTTCAAAACAAAGTAGACTGCGCTGAAGAAGAAAATTGTACAGAATCATGCTGAAATGTACTTCTTTGGAGATAAGCCTTCTGGAAGGGACAAACTCTTAAACAAAATCTCATCAAGAGTGTTGACTTCAGTGGGGATTACGCATGGGTATGCTTCCACTGAGGACGAGGAACTCTGTCTGGGCGAGAGTACGCCTTTACTGGGGATGAATGACTTTGTCTTGAGTAGAAGTGAACATTCATTGGGGATATTGGATCCCATTCTACATAAATCTTCATGTTGGTCGCATACAGACCTTTCTTAATTCATTTGATAGTATTATTCTAGTCATAAAATACCAACAATACTTGCAAAAAAGAGAAACTGTGGCAATATGTCCCATGCATGGAATGGCAAACTTCACTGAAGAATAAACAATTTGAACTACCAATCACTGGGTAAAAACTGTGATGCAAGATTGCAACTTCATCATGTCAACTCTGAGGAGAAATGCCACTGGAAATTGTACTTTGGAGAAGATACTCAAAAAATAAATTGCAGTCCATTGAGAAAAAATAATCTTAACTTCAAACATCATCTGAATTTCTGGGGAGAAGAACCATTCTCCTCCTGCAGAGAAATGAGGATTGCTTCATTGGGGGATAAAGATCTCGAAAGAAAAACCCCTTGGTAGACAAACTTTTTTCAAGTAGCAATGGATCTTTTACTGGGGAAATACGTCCTCCTAGGGAACATCGTTTTCATCATGAAGTTCGTATGGGTAACAACCTCACATGATCTTTACGTTACTGCTCGTATCCTACTGAGGATAACAATCCAAACTTCAACTGGAGATAAAGATCTTGACTTCTGACGAAGGAACATCAATAAATGGACTTAAGTCTCTGATGAGCCGAGGATAATGATCCTGACTTCTCGACATGATTTTCAAATTCACGAGTCATTTAGCCTACGCACGGACTTAATCTGATTAACCCTTGAAAAGGAGAAAATGCTCCTGCATAATGCTTTCCCCATTCTATAGGGCCTTTGAATAAAATTGCCCCGAGAGGACTTTATGATATATGTCTCAGCAAGATAAGATGCCCCAGTATTATGAACTTTGGAACACGGCTCCTGGCTAACCAAAGTTGGAGATGGTTTCAACCATTCTTAAGTGAATGCATCTGCATCTTCAAATTCTAAAGAGATTCTCCTCTAATCAACGCATTCTCAGAGAGATTTTTCAAATATCAACATATCTACCCCAGTTTGATTGTACTTTCGAGGGATAAAATCCTGACTTTAATGCCTCAGATTGGCTGATCACTTACTCGACGGAGTATTCAACATGTTTTCCCCTGCTCAACAGATTCTTGACAAACCTTTTCTTCATCTTATAGTCATAGAGAGATGAGAAACTCGCGAAGTTTTAATGATAACACAACCTCTAGGACCAACTGAAAGTAATGCACCACTGCTCGACAGAGACTCTGGGCAATCAACTTTTGCAATCTAAAGACCATTTATCAAGTTGGTATTCTTTTACTCAATTAAGTCAATAGAAGTTTTACCTCAAATAAGATCATTCTCACAAATGATTTACCATTCAACAGTATCCTGAAGTAATTTGTCCCTTGAGATAATCAAACTTCCATCTGATTCTCATTATGCAAGCTTACTTGATATTTAAGCACTGGTTCATATGCAAATAATGTTTATTCTAAGTATGATAATTCTAATGCAAAGCTCATGTTTGTCTTGAAGTCTTAAAAAAACTTTTATTGAAAAGATGTTGAAACATCGAAAAATTTTGTACAAAAGATAGTGTGATACTAACTCAAAAGTTTTAGCAAGCCTCCTAGGAGTCAGATTACCGTATTATTGTTACAAGGCGCTTTCAAATTAACACTTGCTTTAGTTAGGACTTTTAAGGGTTGTAACGTGGTCTGGTTCAGATTTTAGAAAAAAGGATTTAAGGCTCAAAATTATTTGGTGCTCACCCCCTTCATGATGTTCTCCAATCCTAAATTCAGTTAACTCGATACGAGCATTCATCTCTCAAAAGGAGGTTATAATGCTTGAGGAGTCAAACGAGGTTTTTCTGGACATGGCAGTCACTCACCTCTTTCTTTCATGGTGTTTGATCACAAGACTTGATTCCTTGTTGAGGATTTTTATTCGGTAATCCCTTTTTACTTTTCGTGTTTTTTGCTTTCCCTAAATTTTTCCTGGACAAATTCCTTTTGAATTTGACTCTAAAGTCCAGCGGGATGCCCTGACTTTTTCCTAAGCGACTTATTTTTCAAGTTCCAACTTAGTGGGGCTTTTTGTCTCTTTTTTCATCATTTCATTTTGTTTGAACCAGTCATGTGACTTTAAGTCATTTTTGAATTTGGAAGTGATTGTGGCTGCCCGAGTCTTTGGTAGATGAGAGATAACCATTGTGGCATCATCGTCTGTTGACCTCTTGATGTGCGAGAGATAACCATTATGGTGTCATCAATTTTTGATGCACGCTGCAGGTAGATGAGGATTAACCATTGCGGTTTTTTCTTTCCTCGTCCTTTTGATGGATAACCATTATTGTATCCTTAGATGTGTACTCCTGATGAGTTCTGAACGTTCGATCAGATTAACTGAAATCTACCTTGCCCCGGGTTAAATGTGAGGGTTTTTTCTGACAAGAAAAGAAACTCGTATTTCAAGGCTCAAAGGGGTTAACTAGGGTTTCACTCCCTTATATCTATGCTGTTTAGGAATTGAAACAATGCATGTACATCGTCAGCATGGTTTTTATTCAAAAGCACATCGTTTGAAAATTTTGGTATATTACTCATCATCCTCCCTCCAGAGGTATTTTGCTTTATTTAATCAAGAGTTAAATATCAAAAGCAAAGAAAAACATTAATGAATGAATACGAATGGATTAATTCAAGATAAACACATTCAATTCATTATGATTAGTACTCAAGAATAAGAAAATTTTGCATACAAGAAAGTATTGAACCAAATAAGAAAGATTACAAATGAGAATGCAAATGTAATTTGAAATTTCCATGTTGAGGAGACTGGTCTCCGTATGGATTTGTTGCTTTAGATGATTCTCTGGCAGTCTTGACATTCATTGAGTCAAAGGATACTTCGAATCTGACTGGCTGGCCCAAAATTTATAGCCTTTGCATCAAGAAAGTCTTGTACTTCATATCTGAATGGTTTACGACCTTCACTTGGATGGCCAGGTTCCCTAGCATGGTAATCACATAGGATTCCCTCAACATATGTGATGAATGCTTTATCAAGCGAACTTGCATGAACTGAGAAATACCAATCATCTTCTACTACACAGAAGAGAAATACAGCAACCACACCAAAGGATCTTCTACTACATAGAAGAAGGTAAACTCTGAATGTAAAACTCGACCTTTGAGGTATTTTTCTTCTACACAACAACATATGTTCAAGATCTCGATATCTTATACTTCTTGATCACAGAAGCATCACCCCATCTTCTACTACACAGAAGAAGCATTCAGTTGAGGAGAAAGATTCTGAAACGATTTTCCAAACATGGACTGGACCTTGGAAAAGAAGTCAGATGAGTGTCAGACTTCATACTTCAACCCCTTGCAGTCTGCAATATCATAACCAGGTGCCCCAGAATGGGAGACATATCTAGCATTTGCATCGAAGTCAGGAGAAAAATTTGTGGGAGGATGACCCAAAGCTCGAAGCTTAAATCCACTGAGCTTCCAACACACAAGGAAGTTAGTGAATGCAAGGTATATAGATTGTATCGACCTGCTTCTCAAGCTTTTTTTGTCTTTGATGATGAGCTTGGCCCCATGGTTTCACTTGGAGACCAAAAACTAGCTACTAGCAAGAAAATCCGGGAACACGGAGTTATGGATGAGGCCTACAATGCATCTCTCAATTTGAAAAAAAGTCCCCTAGGCTGGGGATGAATGACAGATTTTATAGAAACACCATATACAAGATCACTTTTCTTTGCTGACACTGTCTTCAAAACTTCCATACCCGACTCAACTGAGTCTTCAACTGATTATCCTTTCCCCTTAAGGATTTTTAACTATGGGCCAAGACCTGCATGTCCACAGTAAACAACCCCATCTGATTTTTTCATCTCATCATCTCATCCAATTCCCCACAATGTTATTCAATGGCTTTTTCAGACAACAGAGTGGTGAGAAGTCAAGATTCACAATTCTGACAAGAGAATACCAAGTCTGAATAAGGATTCCCCATTTTGAGTACCTTCTGAGTACCTGCTATGGATGCATGAAGATGCATGAGGTGAATCAGCAGATGCAATGCCATGTTCAAACATCTTTTTCTATGCATAAAATATTTCACATTTCTTTTTTTTTGTGTAAAATAAACATGCTATGATGCAAGGTGCAATAACATAAGTTCAAAAGTTCAAAATAACAATTGTACAATCCTCTGGATAACTGCTGTATAAATCTGCTAAATAATCCGGATATCGCAGGATCAAAGGTTCGACACCAATTTCAGAACACAACAAAACCAAGTACGATGCATAAACATTGTATAATCTCTAGACAATATGAATATATCAGGATCAAAGGTCCAGAACATAACCAAAGAACCATCTTGAACACCGAATCTAATAACTCAAAAAAAAATTGAGATCCACATAGTCACCAATAGACCGACAGTCCCCATCAGAACATAGTCACCATCTGTACCTGTAAAGATCATATTCCCGCCCCACTCACGAGTCAAGACTAAGTCTGGGTAAAACCAATGGTAACTCAAAATCACAGGTTCGCTTGAGAGTACTATCATTGTACACCTATGTGATAATGATAGCACCTCATTAAAATCTCATCTGAGCATGGATGATACAACCGTCTAGGGTAATCTAGATCCTCTATCCGTCGTGTTCCAATCTATTCCTAGTGTTCCTATGGTTTTCACTTGGCCTGGGTATTGGGCCTTTTACCTGTTGTAACACTTGCCCAACATGGAAACAGATCCAACACAACCGATAACCAATATGGAAAGCAATAAAATGCATGCACAAACATATGCAAGTAGTGTATATAAACCTGTAAATAACTGGAAATAAATAAACACCTAAAGAAGTAAACAAATAAGAGCTAGGATCGAATCTGGGATGGACCAGCAATAGGTCAATTTATCCCCAGTGAAGTCGCCAGCTGAAACAACCGGCTGAACAATCAACTGATAATGAAATCAATGAAGTCGCCATCGAATGTCTTTTATGCCACATGAAGGGAAAGTTAAACACCGAGTAAACTTGAGAAGGGTGAAATCACGATCAAACAACCTAGAGATATGGGTAAGGGAGTCTGTTACGCGAGGGGGAGGTATTAGCACCCCACACGCCTGTAGTACTCTATGGTATCCACTCTTGTTGTTATAATCACATGGTGTGTAAGAATATATATCTAAGCTATGCAGGGAATGCATGCAAAAGAAAGAAAAGAATGTAGGGAAAAATAAAAGTTATGCTCGTTTCGGCCCTACCCCAATGCCTACGTATCCCTTTTAAGGAATCAGCACAGTCGTAGTTCGGCTTCAAAAGTTTTTGTTGGTTTGTATTTTTTAATGAACAATATTGATTTCTCCTTCTGCCGCAACTAGACCTTTGGAGATTTACGCGTCAGCACAGAACTGAATTAACATGTCCTTTTGAAAAGTTTAAAAGAAAAGCCCGAAGGCGCAAAAGAGTTTGCATTGATTGATATCTTTTACCTTAAAGAAAGATTTGGAAGTTGTTAGATGTTTTATGCTTTTTTCAAGAAAAGGGAAGTTTTTGTTTTAATGCATGGATGCAAAAGAAAGAAAAATCATCTAAGGGAGACTAACTTAGATTTGTCCCTAATGTTATCATTAATCCTAAGGTTGAGTTTGAAGGGAAATCTCTACCCTAAGTTAACATGCTTGGATAACAATCCTAATGGCTATCTCAACTCATCATCTATAGATGAATCAAGAAGTCCTAAAGGAGCATAGCAAGGGTTTATCACCTAAAACTATGACTATCTTGAATCATCATCTATAGTTGAATCGAGAGCTCCTAAGGGAACATGCTGAGGGTATATCATCTCAAAACATGCACGCAAAGATGGAATCAAACAAGCAAGCCAATAAGCTCAAGAGAGCACAACTAGAGAGATCCTACCTAGGCTAGCATACCAAAGAAAGTCTAACAAAAACTATCCTACGGGGAACATGCAATGAGAGTGATGTCGTGATCTCAATTTCTAAATTGAGTGACTCATTGATCAACAAGAAATAAAGGAAAGCAATTAAATCCTATAGGGAGCATGCACTGAGAGCTAAGTCGTGATCTCAATTTCTAAATTGAGTGACTCATCGATCAATAACCAAGGAAACAAAAACAAGCACAACACATATAACAAATGAAGTGCGGAATGCCTTCTACAGGTCTTTAAACAACGACTTTGAGCGCACGCTCTTTATTTCCTACTTCTCATGATATCTAGAAAGCAGTAAAGTGCGAAATGAGATCAACAAGAGAAAATACCAAACGGATATCAATCCGTAGCAAAGCGTGTCAAAATAAAGAGACCCGACGATCTTCGCGAAAGCTCCACCAATCAAAGAGAAAAATCATAAATCAAATGCTCGGAATAAGTGTCGGAGCATCATTGAGGTGGAAATAAATCACAATCGAAATCTCAAGCGCATCTGCATATTGCACAATAAACTTGCATATGATTCTAGATCTCAACAAGCAAAGGTGAATCGCAAATCTCGAGTAATCGGATAATGGAAATTTAATTTCCTAAAACTAAAATAATAATAAAAAATCTATAAGTTTTTATTGATTTTATTATTTTTATCATGTAAAGAAAATTCAAACAAGTCTAAATAATTAACAAAATTAGTTAAAATGAATTACTAAAATAATAAACAACAAAACACTGTCCAGAGGGTGCAAACTGAACGCAGGGAGTTTACTGAAGAAATATGGGCGCTGCGGGCCCATTGAAGAGAAGCCCAGAAAAGCCCCTTTTTATTGAGCTTGCTTCTTGTTACAAAAAAAACAGGTCTTTGGGTTTATGAGAGGGTGCATGTATAGAGCCCATTCCAGCAATAGCCCACCATGTTATTTTTGTTATCAAGCTCTCTTCCAAAAAGGGTCTCGTTGGGCTTAATGGAATAGTGTGACCTGGTCCATTTCAACCCAATCTAGAAACAAATAAAAAAACACAGTGTTTGTTTCCACAAACTCAGATAGGGCCTGATCTCTTCGTTCTCATCATTCTCGAACCACATACGGTGGGCGTTGTCGTGTCGTCGTCTCCAGTGGCGGAACAAGGAAAAATACCACAAATTCCTCCATAATATCCCCCTCTCTCCATGTCCCATACCAATTTCACACGAAACCTCTTCAATCGTGCGAATCGAAGAATCGAATGGAGAAAACCCTAAGTCCTGGAAAATGATAATTCAAGCGATAATCACAAGGATTTATGATATTCGACGTACACCGAGTGATACATCGAAAAGGAGCAAGCATTGAAAGTATTAATGGAAACCTGGTTGAAGCTTAGCAATTCTGATACATTAGCGACGAACTCCGGCGTGTATTCAGAGGTAATTCTATCAATTCCCTAGTTTCTTTATCTTCTTCTGATTCTCGACTATGAGACTTCTTCTTCTGATTTTTTTCTTACGTGTTATGATTTTGTTGTCGTTGAGATACGGTGTTGATGAAGAAGATGAATCACGAAGAAGGCGATGAAGCTGCGTTGAGAAGTTGAAGATGATTGAAAATCGTTACGGGTGGAAGTTGTTGTGTGATGGTTAATGGTGAAGAGAGTTGTTTGAAGTATGCAAGGTTGATGAGGATGAGAGAGTTTCATAGAGTGGAAGAAGAAGAGAGGTTGAAGGTGGTTATGAATGGAGGTGAAAAATAGTGGAGAATAGAGAGTTTTTTTAATGATTTTTCTCCAGAACCCCCCCCCCCCCCCCTTGAATTGGTGAGTTTGCTTCTGGTTTTTTCTGGCCCGTTTCCTTCCTCTTTAACTCTGTTATGTATCAAATCTCAACTCTCTTTCTGTTTTTCTGTTATATTCTGTTTGGAAAACTGTTTCCTGGAAGTTTGTTATGGAAGTTAGAAGAAGTTTTTTTTGGAAATCTGTTTTCTGTTAGGGACAGTTTTGATTCAGTTTGTTAGGGGGTTTGGAAGTTAGTTATGGTATTCGTTAGGATAGTTGGGTTAGTTGTGTAGAAATTCTGTTAGGGAAAAAATGGTTAGGAAGGTTGAACCTTTTGTTTTACAGTTACTTGGTTAGATGGTTAAGAGTTAATTGATGTGATACGGTGGCAGAACCGACTGTTTAATACTGGTTTGCATTTTTTGTTTGCAAATATCGCGGTAAGCAAGAGTCACCACCGACTTTTCTTTTATCCAACAAAGGAAAGGGTGAAAAGAACAGGAAAAGACCTTTTTCGAGAGTTTCTGAGTAAGGGGGTAGATTATGGAAAGGGAAGGTGTTAGCACCCTTTCCATCTGTGGTTTTCCACAGGCTCTTGGGTACTTGCTCATTTTTTAAAATTGTTTGTGTTTGTGTGTTTTAAAAGTTTTTGTTTGCTTTATGGTAACTCTTGTATCAGTCTTCAAGAGTGTGATAAAGTGTTTTTGAAAAGTAGTTTGAAAGGTGTGTAAGTGTAAAAAGTTGTTTTTGAGCAAGTACTTAAGAACTCTCTACCTACTCGAAAAAGGATGTTTTTTTCCTCATTTCCTTTAGATAGTGTTATCCAACTATTAGTGAGTAGGTAGTCCTATCGTCAAATGTTGAGGGACTATCGAAAGGGATGCGTATGGTCATTGAAGGCAACATGTAAGGATACCTTAGCATTTCGAAGGGAATATCATCATATAGGCAACATCGAGGGACAAGATAATTTCTCATTGACGACTCGACGGATAGTAAGGGACTATGATCTTTTATGATGACTTTTAGATTGAGGGTCTTTGCTAAGATATCCCTACGTTCGAGGGACATGACCATTATTTTCTGAGGCAACCAAGTGAGGAGTACCCTAAGGATGCAAGTGTGAGAAGTGTGTTTTTTCAGTTATATTATCTTGAGATTAGTGATCTAATGGTTAATTGACTTTATCTTGTCATGCACGCCTAATTTACTAGCAGTTAATATTTAGCGGAAATTTAAAGTGCATGAATATAAATCTACGCTATTACAATGTTTTCGGGGAGGGGGCATTTACATGTCCAAATGGGGGAAAGAAAATATTATTAAAAAAACAGTAAAGTCCTATTTTAATCTATTACATCCCATCAGCAGGTACAATATTATAAAAGATGCGAGAATAAGATAAACGCGCGTGAAAATGGAAAGAAACGTCTAACAACCTAAAAAAGTCTAAAAAGTCTTTTTGTTTTGTTCGTTTTAAGAAAATAATTAAACTAAATTAACTAAAAAAAACTAAATAAAATCCTAATTAATAAAAAAAAAAAAAAAGGTTGTTGATTAAATATTAGTTCTAATAAAACTACTTCTATTATTTTTGGTATTTTTATTAAGAAAATATTTGAGTTATAAAAACCTAGCTCTAATTATTTTTAAATTAATAAAATGGTGTAAAAAACAATTTAATTAATTAATTAAATTAATTTTAAAAAAAAAATCTTAAATCTATGATTATTATTTTTTGATTTTTTTTTATGATTTATAAAAAAAGATTGAAAAAGAAGTAAATAACAAAATAAAATAAATAGGGAAGCTAATGGGCCCGGAGCTAAGTAGTAAACAGGGGGGTGTTGTTCTGAAAAATCATTGGGCCCATTTGAGAGCCCAGACTGCTTGGATCCAGTGAGGGCGCTTCTTGATAGCACATGGTGATCTGGATCGTTTGATCTGAATCAGTGGTGATCAAATGGCTGAGGGTGAGAGTGCATGGTGTTCCTATGGGCCTATTCAGCATCTGATCTACAGGAAACATATAATAGAAAACAAAATTCAAGGACTGGGGATTGAACCTAGACCCTTCAGCCTCACAAACATGCTACTCACCGCTACACCAACCTGCTCATTCGTTACCTAAACTTAATCAATAATATAATATACAAGAAAATGTTAATATTAGAAAAAAAATAAAAACACGCGCGCTGATTTGAATCACGCAGTAGGGGTCTGCCACACATTCATCTCCTACCTCCCTTCGTCGTCTTAGGTAGAAATACCTATAGTGACAGATTTTTGTCTGTCGCTATAAAACTTGCACGTGAAACAAGTATAAAACGCACAATAAATTCACTTTGAGGCTATGGCTTGATTGCTCTCAACCTCCTGGGTAAGATGGTATCCTTGGTTGGTCTTACTTTTGGGTATTTTAAGAAACCCCAATTTTGAGCTTAGTACCCTAATAATGGTGACGTACGATTCCTGTACCAAAACGTGACAGTTGGCTGGATCGTTTCGTGGCGTTTTAGGACTTGGTGATGGTTGGAAAAGTTCCTAGGGACTTCCAGGAACGTGTCTCAGCCTTTGTTTTGGATCAAAACCACCTGCAATTTGAAATTTAGTTTTACAAATTTGGAATTTTTGAATGAAATGTGCAGCAATTCTTTAGGCTTTTTGTGCGTATTTTGAGCTGGCCAATATGTTGTTCTTATAGTATGGAAGGAGGAGACACCATTGAATGTAAAAGATTATGGCCATAACTCATGTTTTCCAACAAGAATCCAACCAATTCAAGGCCTTCCAAATTTGTCAAAACATGCCTTATCTTTGCTTGAATAAACCTGCTCACTTGTGCATGAAATCTTGGGCCTCTAAGAAAGCCAAGACACTATCCCACATGCCTAAGCCCATTTCCAAATATTATATACAATTTATTTTATATTTACTTGAACTAAATTAAAATAAATATGTAAAAAATAAGTAGAAAATACAAGGTCATGCAAAAATAATATTAGAGGTCCTCTATGACCTTAAGAAGATATTGGAATCTTAAAAAGTTAGGCCATTGACCCAAAAATTCAAATTTGCTCAATGCACCATTATTGAAATTTCCAAAATTTTCCCAACTTGGGAAAGCCATAACTTGCTCAATTATTTTCTCATGATGACGATCTTGTACTTTTTGGAAAGCCCAAGACGTCTAATTCAATCCCTATTATGATCAATTTTACATTTGAAGATGTTATCTTGATGTAAAAGGTATTGGAAAAAAGTGGCTTTTGTTGACTTTCTAAAAATGACCTATAATGTATGAACTTGTATCTTTCAAATGGTGAATTTATTGATCTTGGGGGATGAAGATAAGTTTTAGGGAATTGGATTATATTAAAAATGAGCTTTGGTAGGAAAATTTCTGATAAAGTATGAGAAAGTTATGCTTGGTCAAAGTTTGGTTGGCTTTTCTTATAAAAACCCTAATTTGCCATTTTTTACTTTTGATGGGTTAGGAGCATTTCTTGAGGAATCATGATCAACCCTTGATTAAATGATGGATATCACTTCAAAATGTTGATGTTGACCAAAAATCTTGAAGTTTGATTGTACATGGCCCCAGTTGACTTTTGACCTAGAATAGTTGATTTTCCAATACTTGAGCATTTGACTTAGCAAGCTTGTTGTGCAAGGCATGAAATTTGGCATGGATGATCTTGAAGGAATATTAGGACCATGGAGAACATTTAATACCATTGGAGTTCAACCATCTTGATGAAAATTGAAACCCTAGTTAGGGGTTCATTGCCTTAGGAGGAGAATTGTCTGGTCAATTCATGGTCAGCCTTTGAGCAATTGAGAACCTCTAGGAGGTGTGAAAATGGGAGGGCAGATTTTGGGGTACAACAATTGACAGTTAGATTTTTCTGTTAGTAGTTGTTTGTTAGACAGTTGAAGTTTGAGGAGTTAGTTAGAAATTCTGTTTTGAGCTGTTAGTTTCTAATTATGGTTCTGTCTGCGAATTTTGTTATAGAATTATGTTTTGACAGTTAAGAGAGGGGTTATAGAATAGAGGATAGTTGTAGATTTTGTTATGTTGTGAAGTTTTGTTGGACTCTCTTAGGAAGTGAGCTGGTAAGTTAGTTTTGAAAACTTAGCTTGGATATTGTGGATTGATTTATGTGAAGCTGAGTTATTTATTTGTTCTGATTTTCTTCTGTTAGCATAAGCAGCTAGGGTAAATTCTATGTTATAAATATGAGCTTTTGATTTTAGTTAGTAGTTTGTTCTTTTGATTTTTTCCGTGGACTTAATCATGGTGATGATGTTGACGAGATGCCGCTTCTTTTTTGCATATGGTTTGCAGGTTGTAAGGTTTAAGCTATAAAGTGGTGACGAAAGGTTTCATTTAAGGCATATGTGACAACTCTTGGCTGTTCAGAATCGTTTCCGTAATGTGAACATGGATTCTTGTGACTGATGCAACAGGTTTTGTGTGTTATACAAGTCTGTTATGGTGCCCAGTTCAGTTAGCAGGTGGGCAGTTTTATGTTGATTGGATCCGTTCTCGTTAATGCATTATCTGTTTGGGTTCGTATGGATTTATAAGATTAGGCTTAGGACTAAATTTCCATGTAAATATTATAAATGAATTGTAATTTATTTGGAAATTGAATGTTCTTTGAATGATTTGGATGGATCTTGACCTTTAGTTTACGACCTTTGAATGATATCATGAACTGGTTTAGAAATTTTAGGTGTAAAAGGAAGCTACTTGAGACTTGTGATTGGTATTGAATAAGATATCCCAAATCAATCCAAGAATTTGAATGAAACTTGGAGTTTTAGAATATTAATCCACTTGCCAAACTTGAACTAAAATGAACGCTTAAATGGAATTAGAATGAATGAAAATGCCTTCCCCTTTGAATTTTTTTCTTGTATTTGAAATGAATAATGAATTATTTCTCGCGCTTTGAGAAATTTTGATACTCTTGATATATCCTCAACCCCTAACTTCACTTCTCCATAATTAAATTACCTTGCAAATCGGTCCACCAGTCCTATTAACTTGAGAAAACCAATGACCTCACAACAAAATTAATGTCCTTGAGAAAATCCAAGACTCGACGTATAGAACACCATAATAAAACTCTAATCCACACTTCACTACTTGTAGAAGTAACAACAAAAAATGAGCTTTTGTTGGACGCGGACATCTTAACCTCAATCAATAAAACACCCCTTTTAGTTGGTCCTCCAAGCAAGTTAAGTGAATTATCCTTGAACCGTATTAACAACTTCTAGTCCATGTCATTTTAAATCAATCCTCATATGCAACTCGAGCGTTCACGACAAGTTGAATCTCATGTAACTTCAAATGGCGTGCTTGATCAATAAGCCCATAGGCTCGGAATTGAATATCGATTCACGAATGATTTATGTCCTAAGTCCATAGTTAACTATAAAAGAAACTTTGAAACCTAATACACAGATCTCTAATTGAAGGAGCGAGGAATAGATGATTCCACTGTATTAATGTCATAATCAACCTCTAGGAGCTTCAACAACAAATGTACCTTTGAATTCTGAAAGATAGTTTTAATAAAACCTAAATGGAATCAATACTCTTGTCAAAACCTGTTGTACCCCAAAATTTTCCCTCTCACTTATCAAGAATTTTCTCACAAGATCTCCTTGGGCTCAAGACTGCACTAGGGTTGATCAACTCAAGACACCTCCTTAAGCACTGATGACCAAAATTAGGGTTTGATATTGCACAAATATTTTTGAACTTCAAATGCCCATATGACTTTCATGTATCATTATGGACCCCCCAAGATCACTCATGTCAAGTTTCAAGCCTTGGATCACACTTTTGCTCAGTCAATTGAGCAGTTGACCTAAAAATCAACTGTATTGGGGAAAAAGTCAACTATGGCCAATTTACATTCAAACTTCATAATTTTTTATCCACATCAACAATTTAAACTTATATGTATCATTTGATCAAGTTTGGACCACAACTCCTCAAGAAATTTGATCAAATCTCCAAAAGGGCAAAATGGTCAAAATTAGGGTTTTGACTGGGAAAGGGCAATTTCTGATTTTTGACCGAGAAAATGATCAATTGGTTTAAGGAATGATCTCAAGAGTCCAATTGAATCCTTTTTACCTAATGACATGGCTCAAAACATTGCAAGTCCAATAGATTGACAGTTGAATTTTTTAGTCAATTGATCAAAAGTCAATTGTATACTGAAAAGTCAAACTTTGACTTTTTGATCAAATTCAAATGTCAAAGATCACAATTCATCAAAACGTGTCAAAATATGAAATTTATTCACCAAGAAATCCAAAATTCAAATTTTCATTTTTGAAAGTAAACTTTGAGCAAAGTGACTTATTTTTTCATAACTTTGAGCAAAATTTTCACCATGATGCAAGGTGATTCAAGAGAAACTTCCAACATGATAGTTGTATATCTCCATGAAATCTACAACTTTTCTTCACACAACTCCTTCCATAAGTGCTTAGATCTCAAGTTATAATTTTACGAACACGTGGTCATGAAACAAAACACTTACTGAAATTTTTGCCCTAATTTGGTCAGGATTTTGACCCAAATTCATGGCACTTTTTCATATAGTTCCAAGGTTAATATTCAAAATAATTAAAAATGTGTTGTAGAGCACATTTCAAGCTTTCCAAGATGTCCAAGAACTCCTTGAGATCATTTTTGAGTAGGTAGAATCGAAGAGATGAAGTTAGGGTTTTATCACTTGAATTACAAGGCATTTTGTGATGAACAAATTTCAAATTCAATGTTGTGCTGCATAAACTCTACTTTGCAGGCCTCAAACTTGTTATGAACTCCATAATTAATTGCTTTCACAGCTTTTAGAGGTCTCATTTCAAGCATTCAATGCAAGGCCATGCTTTATATCCATTTTGGGAAGAAAGTGCACATTGCCATTTTGATAAAGTGACTTTTTGCACAAAACTTGTTCTTGATCCTTGCACTTGTTCTCTTCTGATCATACAAGTCCTATAACTCATAAGAAGCTTTTTATACACTTACAATCACTCAGCCTATGCTTGTACCTCCTTTTGAAACTTGTTTTCCCATTTTTCTTGAAAATCCAGTAATCTAGCAATTAGCTGAAAACTTGTACTTCTGATTGCCCAAAGCTCTCAAACACTTTTACTTATACATACACAAACCATTTGCCACAAATCAAACCCATGCTTGACCCTTAAAAACACCAAGAACTTAGAATCACATCTCATACCTCCATTTTCACCTAAACTGACCAAAAACTTGAAACTCATAACTCCCTCGTGCGTTTTCAAGCCTTTTGGTTCCTAAAGCTTCTAAACATCATTTAGAACTTATCCCATACCTTGTTACAAGACTGTAACACCATTAACACCATCCTCCATTTTAAAAAACAAAGCTTTGCACTTGGACTTCTCCAGAACTCCTCAGCTACTTTCAGCTCAAGCTAAGCATCCCATTAGCTTCCTGGGAACTTGAGGAAGCTAACCCAATCATTGGAACTCCTTGAAAGCTGCTCAAACTTCAAACCCGATACCCTCTTGCAAAGTAAGTTTTCTAACTTTGGAACTTTTCATACAGGCATCATCAATGATTTATTTGTGAATGAAACATGTAGATATCATTGCCCAAAAGCTAACCATATCCATAGTTTCCATTAATTTTGCCTGAGCTTAGAGAATTTTAAGATTGAATTTTCTGAGATTTTTAGGGTTCAGATTAGGGCCAATGAAATTCATGTTTATCTTTGATATATAGTTTTAATGCTTTACATTTCTTAAACTGTGAGGAAATTTGCTACAAGTTTCATGTTTACAATTTTCATTTTTGTTGAGATTTGAACAAGTTACAGAGGTTCTGGCTGGGCGTGAGGTTGAAGATGAAATTGGCCCCCAGAACGTGTTTGCCTTATGTATTTATTGTTTGATTTATATAAACATATGTATAGCCACCCCAGTGGTAGAAGCGTGCGCCTGTAACCAGAGGGACCTGGGTTTGAGCCCCAGTGGTACCCTTTTGATTTTTTTTTTTACATTTTTTGCATTCTGACCTTTTTTGGACAAGGCGCTTGGGCCTCCTTTGGGCTTTTTACTTTTTTTTCTTACTACTAACTCCCCTTGCAGGCTATCAACACCCCTGACCCAGTTTTATTTTCTTTTCTTATTTTTACTTTATTTATTTTCTTAATTATTTTTCTAATATTAAAAAATCATAAAAAATACAAGAAAATATTAGATTTTTATCTTGACATAGTTTATTTATTTTTTCAATAAAAATTATTTTATTTAATCAATACTTTATTTATTTTACTAATTATCTTAGTAAATTTAATTAAAAAATAGGTTTTAGTTATTTTCTTTTACACCAATTAAAATATATTATTTTAATATAAAAAAGGCCAAAAATATTTTATAATACTATAATTTTTTTTCAAGACAAAAATACCAAAAATACTTTTCTTAAACTTAATTTCTTTTTAATCAATTAATAGATTTAGGGTTTTATTTAAAATCTTTTCTTAGTAAATTTAGGTTTTACTTTTAATTAATTATTTTACCCTTTAATTAATTAGGTTAAAATCAAAACTCATTTTCTCTAAAAATCCAAACAAATATCCATTTTCTTCACATTTGCATTCTTGTACATTTATTCATTTTGTACATTATATTCATTTAATTTCTTGTACATGTGTACCAATATAATATGGTTGTAATAGACTAATTAGGTTTATTTTCTTGCAATCCCCATTTATAATTTGTACACCCCCTCCCACAAGTATTGTAATAGCATAGTAACTTTAAATTCCGCAATTTATTGTTTTATATACAAATGCTGGTAATTAGGGTTTGTATGGAAATACTAAAATCAATACTTAGAAAACCCTAATTCAAGACAAAATCAAGCATGAAAACAATACATTTGCACACAAGCACCCTTAGAGTAAATCCACTTGGTTGCCTTTATAAAATGGCCATATTATGCATGTGAGGTATCTTAGCAAAAACAAAAGCAAAATATAAGATCATAGTCTCTCGATGACGCTATCTAAGTTGCCTTTCAAATGATCTTAGTCCCTAAAATAGAATGCTAAGATACCTTGAAACATTGCTAATCATGGTTATACAATGACCCACGCCCGTCCCGTTTATAACCAAAGATAGGGTTACTTACCAATTCAATGGTAAGATAACAATGTCAAAGGAAAAGAAAGGGAACAAGAAAGACTTTTGAGTAGGTAGAATGCTCCTAATTATTTGCTCAATTTCAAAACATCCTTGCTATTTTCAAAACAAACATCTACACTTTCAAAACCTCTTATAAATTTGAAAACATTTTCAAAAGATCAAACATCTTTGTATACATTCTTACGAACGAGAATCATTACAAAGATTGCCTAAACAATGGCCTCTTTACAAAATACTTTCAAAAAACCACACAAGGCACAATTTCAAACAAAAGCAAGTAATCTAGCAAGTAACTAAGATCCCATGGAAAAATAGGGATGAAAAGGATGTTAATACCTTCCCTTTTCATAATCTACCCCCCGAACTCAAGAAATAATCTCAAAGGTCTTTCCTGTGCTTTTTCACCTTTCCTTTTGGATAAAAGAAAAGTTGGTGGAGACACTTGCTAACCGCAACATTTGCAATCAAACGCAAAACCTTCAAGTCAGTTCTCCCACTGTGATATTGAACTGGAGACTCTGCTGGGGAAAATTCTAAAAGGGGGGTTACCTTAGGGTTAGATCACATTTACTTGCTTTCACTGTTTGACTTGTATGCTTTACATTATGGTTCTTTGTTTGGGTTTGAATCCTCTACCCGGATTTGGGATACCTTATAGGTAAGTAGCAATATATTGTGGAAAATGTGCAGGGTATACCGACATGGTCTAAGCAATAACTACGATAGTGCGACATATTTGTGGGTACCGGTAGCCCTTGAGTTAATCAAGGAGAATACAGGGCCGCTGAGTGATGTCATGAAGCACTAATGAACTTTTAGAACCTTTATTTGACTAACTTGTCCATTAGGACGTAGTGAGATGACCGGATTTGGTGCAGTCCGAAGTTGGTAGATACTTGATACTACACTCATTGAGGTTTGGTTTTTTGATATATTTCGGTCTCCATTAAAGAGACTTGTGCTGAGATAATGCTCAAAGAAACAAATCAGTGATATTGAGCTCCTTAGAACCCGGTTACTATTGCTAGGACAGGTTGAGCCAACTAAACTTCAAGAGGGTACTTACCTATAAAACTCCATGCAAGCCTAAACCTAAGGACTGGTTTGCTTTGCTTGTGTATATTTACTTGTACATAACATCATAACATCATAATCATTCACTAACCATTTCAAGGATCTTGGGATTTATCTTTGTTCTGTTTTGTAGGACATAGATTCTATTCGCAGGAAAACTATTCAAGTCAATCTTGTAAGGATTCCTCCTTAACTCGAAGATCTAGCTTCAAGGATTCCAGAAAATTCTCCATTCACCGAGAGACATGGTCCCCTACTCAACTTGGTCACCTCTAACACTGATGAAGACATGATGAAGGTGCTCTTTCAGTTCTTTGATCCTTTACACCATTGCTTCACATTTCCCGATTATCAACTTGTGCCAACTTTAGAAGAATTCTCCCAAATCTTGAGGATTCCCATTCTCAATCAACCACCTTTCAACGGTACGGAAAGATACCCAAAGCCATAAGAGATTGCTCAAGCTCTACACTTGCAGTCATCTGATGTAACAACTAATCATGAAACAATGAGTTGTGTCAAAGGCTTCCTAGCAAAGTTCTTGTTCGAGAAATCCTGAAACTGTTGGAACTCTTCGGATTTGCAAGCCTTTGAGGAAATTTTGGCTCTCCTCATCTATGGGATGGTTTTGTTTCCAAATCCTGACCAACTCATAGATGTGAACGCCGTCAAAATCTTCAAATCTTGTAACCCGGAGCCTGCTTTGCTAGGGGACATTCTACATTCTTTTCACACTCTCACTATGAGGAAAAGAGGTGTCCTTATGTGTTGCATTCCTCTCTTGGCAAGATGGTTTACTTCGCATCTTCCCCAATCTGTATTAAAGAACGAGAAAGGTTCAAGATGGTCACAAAGGTTGATGACACTCAAACATTCAGACATCCATTGGTGTTCCCGATCTATAGAGAATGTTACTATTGTCGACCGTTGTGGAGAAGTCCCTAATGTCCCTTTACTTGGCATTAGGGAAGGTATCACCTACAACCCATGCTTAGCCTTAAGACTATTTGGTTACGCCCGAAGGGATGTCCCTCACGAGATGCTCATTCAAGGTTTGGTATTTGACTACGAGAACGACGATCAAGGTCTTCGCCATAGATTTATCCGAGATTGGAGGATGTTGAACAAGGTAGATAGCAAGACATCGGGGCATAAGAATTCCATCCCTCTGGAGCCTTACCTCAAATGGTTATGAACTCGTGCTCAGAGTCTTATGATGCCTTATCCTTCCATTCTCCCGGTAATCATTGAGCCTATTAAGGAAGGAGATGTTCCATACACTATCCTACATCCTGACATGCCCACCTCTCTTTAAGACTTACAAAGAGATTGGATACAACTCAAGGGGGAGAGAGACACCTTCGAATCTCAATTCTACGCTAGTGAGAATAAGGTTTTGGAGCTCACTAAACAACTTCATGAGGAGCAGACTTTGAATGCCTACATCTCACCAAAGAGGATGCATACTACCTTTTTATATTAGAGTTTTTTGTATTTGTTTTGCCCAAAGAGGCATTGATGTACTCAAGCTTTAATTTATTAATATAACGTGTGTTTCCTTTTTGTCTAAAACAAATTTGAATCTTTAAAATCCTTGAAATCAATGTATATGCATTTACCATCCATCATAACATAAGCAGATTTCTTGCAACAATTATCCTCATATTTCTACTGTTTATTTCAGTAAGATGGATCTCAAGCAAACCGTGAAGGACCTCCAAGCACAAAATGATCAGTTTCAACAGATGTTCTTAACTCTATCCAAAGGACAAGAAGAGTTGAAGACCTTGTTGGTTGAAGAGAAAAATAAGAAAAAGAAAATGACCGGAGTTCTAAACATAGGAAGAAGACTCCAAGGACAAGTAAGAAGGACTTTAGAATTTGCTACGTCATCTGGTGAGAAAGACAATTAAGATGGGAAAGGCAAGGAAGCAGTTCTTCATCCAGATTTAGAAGAGGAAGAGGAAGAAGAAGATTATTCTGAAGAACAATACCCTCCAACTGATGACAAGTATAAGCATCTAGAAGAACGGTTAAGTGCAATGGAAATCCAAAAAGTGCATGTATTGGACTTTGAGGAGTTGGGTCTAGTATCTGGGATTGTCATCCCTCCAAAAATTCAAAGCACTGGTGTTCGCCAAATATGATGGGGTTTCATGTCCCAAAATGCATCTCCTATCCTATGTGAGGAAAATCCATCATCATACCGCTGACAAGGATTTATGGGTACACTTCTTCCAAGACAATCTGTCTGGAACTCAACTTGATTGGTGTTATCAGTTAGAAAGAGCCAATGTTCATAACTGGGAAGATCTTGTTGTTGCCTTTTACAAACAATACCAATACAGCGCTGATCTTGCACCCACCCATACTCAACTCCAAAGTATGGCCATGGTTTCAAGTGAAGGCTTCAAAGACTATGCTCAAAAGTGGGGGGACTTAGCAGGAAGGGTCCAGCCTCCCCTATCTGAAAGAGAGTTAGTTGATATGTTTTTGGGCACCTTGTCCAGACCTTTCTTCAATCACTTAATTGGGAGTTCATCAGCAGGATTTACTGAATTGATATTGACCGGAGAAAGAGTACAGGCCGGGATAAAGAACGGAAAATTTTAAAAGATGCATCCTTTGATGCTGTAAGGAAACCATTCATTGGAAAGAAGGAAGTGGTTCTTGTACATCCTCAGAGAAATCAAGATAGGGCTGAACGTCGTCCAATGGTGGGGGTTGTCATGATTCCTAAACTAGAGTCTGCTCAGCAAAGAAATAACCAACCAAGAACGGAAAGACCAGTCAGACAATTCACCCAAATTAATATGACATTATCTCAAGTATTTCCACATTTGTTAAGATCCAATCTAGTGACCTTGAAAGAAGCTCCAAAGAACCCTAACACAACCTCTCCTCACTATCATCCTAATTCCCGCTGCGTATACCATTCCGAGAGTCACGACCATGACACTAACAATTGTTGGGCTCTGAAGAACAAAGTACAAGACCTTCTTGAAGCCAAAGAGATTGAATTTGACACGCCAGAAAAGCTCAATGTCATTGCTGCCCCTATGCCCAAGCACGGCCATAATGTCAACACCGTTGAGGAAGATATGTTTGTTACTTTGGTTGATGAACTTGTGACCTCACTCCTGACTATCAAAGAGAACTTGTTGAATATCGGTGTTTTCCCGGGCTGTGATGAAAGTTGTCATTTCTGTTTATCCTCACTAACCAATTGTCCTTTGTTGAAAGCGAGTGTTCAATGCCTAATAGATAACAAGGAGACTTTGTTCGAGAAGGCTTCTATTCCAACTGTTTCTTATAATGATGTTTCCATCGTGACCATTTCCAACAATTCTTCCAGGGTCTCCACCAAAAGACCCGTTAGAATTACATCAGTTCCTAAAGTGGCTTCGTTAATAATTACAATGCCTGGACCAATCCTGTATTCGTCAGACAAAACCGTCCCATGGAATTATGGAGGTGATGTCTACTACCACGGTGTCAAGCAAGATTGGCCAGCTGCTGAAGATTCAAGTTCTGAGAAAGATGACTCCGATATCAGTAATATCGCATGGACTAGTAAGATAACCCAAAGTGGAAGGGTTTTCTCTCTATAAATTGCTCCTCCAAAAGATGTTTCTAGACCCGTAATCATTCCTGTTAATGTTTCTCCTCGAAAGGATATTCCTATTCCTGCAATCATCTCTGATAATACTCCTGTTGGCAAAACTGTTACAATCCCTGTGATCACCCCTACTGACATTCCTGCTGCCGAGTCAACCGAGACTCGAGGTAAAGGTATTCTGGTTGAGTCTGTCTGGACGAAGGCATAATCAGTAGCTATCCCTGATACTTCCCAAAAAGAGATGGAGGAAATTCTAAAAATCATAAAAAGAAGCGACTATAATGTAGTTGAGCAACTGGGGTAAACTCCATCAAAAATTTCCATGCTGACTTTATTATTATGTTTCGAGGCTCATGCAAAGGCCTTGGTAAAATTCCTTAAAACTTCCCATGTACCCCAAGAAACATCTACCGATCAGTTCCAAGACTGCGTAGCCAACTTGACTGCAGATAATTGTAACACCCCAATTCTACCCCGAAAAATTATATAAATAAATCAGAGTTATAAAATCATATCATGCAAACGAATCGGGATGCCACAAATTCTTCTATCAAAATTCATTGCATTCACTATGGATATATAACACCTTTAAAACATCGGATGAACCATCATCATAACATCTTTGATTAAATAATTCAACATCTACACAGCGGGATTCTAAATAACATCTTCATCACTATTATAGCAACTTCAAACCAACAAATACTAAATAATAATCAACTTAAAGTCCAATGAATGAATAATCAACAATCAAAAGCAACAAGCGTTCATCCCCTCGAGTGTTACATATCAGAGCAATGACATCGACTCGAACTATTGAAGGTATACAACCTTCACTCTCGATTACCTGCACGTTACCAACATAAGGAAAACATCCAAACAGAAGGGGTGAGATATCTAACAATATAATAAAGCGCATGATAATTAATATATTAAATTAGATCACATAACATCACCACTTCTCATCTCATAGTCAACAATAATAATACACATTCACCACATCAATACACACTTCTTTATGCAGTCATATAATGCGACTCGATACTATGCAAATGCATGTGGTACCATTTGGAGCAGAACTCCCATCTCAAAAATTTTCCAATTAATAGAGGCATCAACAAGGCATAAGCCTTCATCTCAATATTCGTCAATACAGGCCATCTCAACGAGCATAAGCTCTATCTCAGAATGCAATGTATGTGACACAATCATGAATGTAATAACAATGTTATAATTAACAACATCTCAATACAACATCATCATTGGCCAAAGGCCTACATCTCAAAAGCATATCAACATCTCTTCATCAAACATCTCATATCATTCATATTAATTCATCAAACATCATTTATTCATCAAACATCATTTATTCATCATAAATTATCATCACAACATCATTAATAAAATTCCATCAACAACTTGGTTGTACATTAATACGACAATAATTCACACCGCTATTTTGTAATCTTACATCATTACTATCATTACTCCTACTATTACAAATCAAACAGCAACCTATAAACATTTCATCCTCATCATTCTGCATAAAAAATTAACGTAACGATCAACATGGTAACTAACTCTAAATCCTATATTGGCTACTAGGATTACACTTCCTATTCTTCATTTTAATCCTCTAGAATAAACCTCAACCCGTTAGCTATTCAACGCTTCGAACGAAATCTCAAACGGCATCCTAAAACTCAAGTTACAACATTTTCAAACTAAATCTTCCAAAAATCAGACAACATGGGTCGACGCATATCTCCTTGGATCGATGCGTACTACACTGAACTGGAAACATGAATCGACGTATTCCCTCTTGGATTGACTCATACTGAGTCTTACACACAGTATGTATCAACACATGCCCCTATGGATGACCCATCCTGAGTCTTGTAAGTGTGAGAGTGCGCCTAAGAGGGGGGTGAATTAGGTACTTTAATAGTTTTACCATTTTAGTGAGATGGATATTATTTTTCTGGTTTAGTGCATGAGTTTACAATTGTGTTTCTTTCTTTTCTGGTTTATGACTAGTGATGAAAGCGGTAAATGCGGAAAATTAAAGAACATAAAGATGTATCCTGGTTCCCCTCACAGTCCGAGAGTACTCTAGTCCCCTTTCAACATGAAAGAGATTTCCTTATTGTTAGATCTCTAGACAAGACACCTTAGTCCTTCTATACAAGACTCTAACCAATAAAACCACCAAGAACAATCCTCTTGGACCAAGAACAATCCTCTTGTATTTTCATTATGTCAACAATGAGAACAATCCTCTCAAAGTGACTACACACTTGTATCCAACAATTTTGGAAAGACAAGATTTCAAAAACACTTAAACTTATTTCCAACAATCCTGGAAAAATAAGTAAGTAACTATCAATATTTGAGTTTGAATGAGTTGAGTGGTATTGATCACTTAGAGTGATTTAACAATGTATAATCTTCTCTTCCAATAATATTATTGTACAATGACTCAAGATATAATTGCTCAAAGTTTTCTGTTTAAAGATGTATGAAAATATGCATAAAACTTATGCATGAAAGTGAAGGAATGCTTGAGTTTGTATTTTGAAAATTCAGAAAATATTTATGGATAAGGTGTTGAAACAGATTTTGAAAATGTATATTTATATGTTCATAACACCCTTTTGAAACATCATGAAGTTCTGAAAATGTATCATGAACAAATGCCAAGTTTGAATGAAAGGTTTCAATGAAAAGGCATGATAAATAGGCATGTGAAAAGCTATTGTTTTTCAAAATCGTGCAGCATACAATTGATTTCACCCTTTGTATAAATCAATTGCGCAGGGTTTAAACAGTTTTTTTTAAAAAGTTTTAAGTGCGCAATTGATTGCACAAGCAATGTAAATCGATTGCATGTAAAGTCAATAGCAAAAAATAAGTGAGTGCAATCGATTGCACTAGCAATGTAAATCGATTGCACTGAGAAATAGAAGCAAACATTTTGAAAATTTTAAGTATGCAATCGATTGCACAAGCAATGTAAATCGATTGCATAGAGAAACAGAATCAAAAGATCTGAAAAATTGAAGCATGCAATCGATTGCACTAAAATGCAAATCGATTTCACTCAAGTGAAAAATGAAATTTTAACTTTGAAAAACTTGAGTAATGTTTTTTAAACATTCCTTTTTCAAAATTGAGCATCTATATCTTAAGATCAAAGTAAGTAATATCATTATACCTTGAAAGTTGTTAAGAGCTTTGTCCATAGATGCTTTGAGGAGCTTGATTTTACATTCTCCCCCTTTTTGATGATGATAAACAATCTTGCTTTATGCGTTGTAGTTTTCGGAAAGAGCTTCTCCCCCTAAGATGCAAAACTCCCCCTATGTATGAGAAGGTTGGAATCTTTTGAATTTGTTCATCTTGGTTGAAGAGTACCTTAAAAAAATTAAGACAAGGAAATATACAAGCATAAAGTACCACATCCTTCTCCCACTTTGACATTATCAAAAAGAAGGGAAAGATGCATAAAAATGGACAAAATACATATAATAATGTTGAAAGCTTAACCATAGCCATATTGCTTCATGATGCTTTTTATCATCCTATGATAAATGCACATAGTAGTTATCTTCATCAAAACAAAATGTTAAAGATGCTTGACTCTTTTAGGCAGAATGAGAAACTCTTATGTGAATGCTCTCCCTATCTTTGATAACTCCCTCTTGATCAAAGTTCACCCTTGAATCATAGAGAATTTTCATCTTTCTTTGGGCTGCAATAGTTAGAGATAAGCATACACGTGCATATATATATATATATATATATATATATATATATATATATATATATATATATATATATATATATATATATATATATATATATATATATATATATATATATATATATATATATATATATATATATATATATATATATATATATATATATCTTCTTCCCCTTTGTCATTTAACAAAAAGGATGGTAAAATCCTTATAATACATAAAGAAATTATTGAAAGTAAAAACAATTTATACCAATGAGTTTCACCTCAAGAGTGACTTCATAAATCATTCATCTTTTGAGAACATGATGTTGAAGCCTTTGTCACAAAGTTGACTTGTACTTAGAAGTTGTATTTTGTTCTTCAACATAAAGTACATCTTCAATGGATATGAAAGTTAGTGTATCAACTTTTCCAATGCCAAGAATTCTTCCTTTAAGGTATTCCCCATATGTGAGATAATCCTTGGACTTGAACTAGATTTGAAAGTTAGTATATGTCTCCCGTCATATGCTTTGAACAACCACTATCAAGATACCAAATATTGCACGTGGTCTTCAAGCATACCTACAAAACAAATTAAGTTTTATTTGGTACCCAATGTGCTTTGGGTCCATCATAGTTAGTTCCTTTTTTAACCCACACATATCTCCCACTTGCCAGACTAAAGTTTCTAACATAGCAAGCATTAGGTGTATGGCCTTTAATACCACAATAAAAACAAGTAGGTTCAAAGTTACTTTTATATCTAGAAGGGTAAGATTTCTTCTTAACAAATCTTTTCTTTTTAGGATATTGATGAACTACTTTAGGTTTGTTCACTTTCTCTTTGGATGATTGATCACTAGCTTTAACAAAGATAGTTTTATTATAACTTGGTTTTGAAAACTTTGAATATCCAAATCCACTTTTATCATTGGAATATTTTTGTTGGCTAAGAATATCTTCCAATCCAATTTGGCCTTTTTCATATCTTTCAATGACTCTTTTTAATTGGACAATTTGGAAAGAGAGTGAATCACAGTTTTTGCATACAAAATTTTGTTTTTGTTCATCACTTGATTTTTGTTTTTATTCTTTGAAATCTTTTTCCATAGAATCATATTTTTCTTCTAAGGATGAAATTTGTTTCTTTTGTGATGAAATGGTTTTATACACAATTTTTCATTCATTCAATAGTTCATCTATAGCACCTTATGCATCACTATCAAAAAGAGAAAATTCATTGCTAACCTCATTGTCTTCATCATCGGAATGGTGTGAGGCCATCAATGCTAGATTTGCACGTTGATTGTTTTCGGAATCGGAAGATGAACTTTCCCATGCTATATAGGCTTTGTTTGAATTCTTATATTTATTTCTCTTGAAGTATTTCTTCTTCTTTTCAAGTGTAGGACATTCACTTTTAACATGTCCCTTTTCTCCACATTCAAAGCATATAACCTTCCTTATTGGTGCTTCCCTTTTTCTTTCTTTTCGTAGAACCTTTTCAATCTTCTTGATAAGATCATCATCTTCACTACTAGTGGATTCATCCTCTTGATTGCTATCATGATTTTTTATCCTTTTATTTAGAGCCATGTCTTTTGAATCTTTTACTTGGATTTCATGCTTTTCAAGTCTTGCAAGTTCCATCTCATATTCTTGAAGTTTTCCGAACAAAGTGGCGGAAGTCATTGTGGATAGTTTCTTCTTCTCGGATATTGTTGTCACTTTTGGTTGCCATTCCCTGTATAAAGATCTAAGCACTTTAAGAATAAGTTCATCATTAGTTAAAGTCTTACCGAGTGCTTTCAAATGATTTGTCAAGTGTACAAATCTTTTCTGCAAGTCGAGGATTGATTCTCGGGGCTGCATTCTAAATAGTTCGTATTCTTGACTCAGTGTATTTAATCTCGATCTTTTAACTTCAGTGGTTCCTTCATGAGTTTCTACCAAGGTATCCCATATTTCTTTTTCCGTTTTTCATGCCGAGACACGGAATAATTCATCCATTCTAAGTTCACCTTGAAGAAGGTTTATTGCCTTTTTATCATAGAGAACTTTCTTCTTACCATCATCCTCCCATGTAGTTTTAGGCTTTAATGAGCCAACACCATTGACTATCGTTATAGGGATAAATGGACCATTTTCAACGGCATCCCATATTTCTTATCCTTGTGCTTCTAGATGTGCCTTCATGCGAATTTTCCAGAAGTCAAAATATTCACCACAAAATAGAGGAGGCTTGTTGTTACTACCACCATCTCTGAAAACGGGATTTTGATTTGCGGAAGCCATTCTGGATCTTTCAGGAGAAGGTTACCTATAACCTGCTCTGATACCAATTATAAGTGTGAGAGTGCGCCTAAGAGGGGGTGAATTAGGTACTTTAATAGTTTTACCGTTTTAGTGAG
The DNA here is from genome assembly GCA_948472305.1 of Vicia faba. Taxonomy (NCBI): domain Eukaryota; kingdom Viridiplantae; phylum Streptophyta; class Magnoliopsida; order Fabales; family Fabaceae; genus Vicia; species Vicia faba. The sequence goes on from OX451739.1 coordinate 1,534,856,252, forward strand.
ATGGATATTATTTTCCTGGTTTAGTGCATGAGTTTACAATTGTGTTTCTTTCTTTTCTGGTTTATGACTAGTGATGAAAGCGGTAAATGCGGAAAAGTAAAGAACAAAAAGATGTATCCTAGTTCCACTCACAGTCCGAGAGTACTCCATTCCCCTTTCAACATGAAAGAGATTTCCTTATTGTTAGATCTCTAGACAAGACACCCTAGTCCTTCTATACAAGACTCTAACCAATAAAACCACAAAGAACAATCCTTTTGGACCAAGAACAATCCTCTTGGATTTTCACTATGTCAACAATGAGAACAATCCTCTCAAAGTGACTACACACTTGTATCCAACAATTTTGGAAAGACAAGATTTCAAAACACTTAAACTTATTTCCAACAATCCTGGAAAAATAAGTAAGTAACTATCAATATTTGAGTTTGAGTGAGTTGAGTGGTATTGATCACTTAGAGTGATTTAACAATGTATGATCTTCTCTTCCAATAATATTATTATACAATGACTCAAGATATAATTGCTCAAAGTTTTCTGTTTAAAGATGTATGAAAATATGCAGAAAACTTATGCATGAAAGTGAAGGAATGTTTGAGTTTGTATTTTGAAAATTTAGAAAATATTTATGGAAGAGGTGTTGAAACAGATTTTGAAAATGTATATTTATATATTCATAACACCCTTTTGAAACATCATGAAGTTCTGAAAATGTATCATGAACAAACGCCAAGTTTGAATGAAAGGTTTCAATGAAAAGGCATGATGAACAGGCATGTGAAAAGCTGTTGTTTTTCAAAATCGTGCAGCATGAAATCGATTGCACCCTTTGTGTAAATCGATTGCACGGGGTTTCAACAGCTATATTTTCAGAAGTTTTAAGTGTGCAATTGATTGCACAAGCAATGTAAATTGATTGCATGTAAAGTCAGTAGCAAAAAATAAGTGGTGCAATCGATTGCACTAGCAATGTAAATCGTTTGCACTGAGAAACAGAAGTAAACGTTTTGAAAATTTTAAGTATGCAATCGATTGCACAAGCAATGTAAATCGATTGCACAGAGAAACAGAAGCAAAAGATCTGAAAAATTGAAGCATGCAATCGATTGCACTAAAATGCAAATCGATTGCACTCAAGTGAAAAATGAAATTTTAACTTTGAAAAACTTGAGTAATGTCTTTTAAACATTCCATTTTAAAAATTGAGCATCTATATCTTAAGATCAAAGTAAGTAATATCATTATACGTTGAAAGTTTTTAAGAGCTGTGTCCATACATGCTTTGAGCTTGATCATAAATCATTTCCTTCTTTGTCAATCATGGTTTATCTTCATAAAAACAAAAGTTCATTTGAGAAGCTTGATTTTTCAAGTCTAAAAGCACTCATGTATCGATGCAAAACCTCTTCGTGTCGACTCATCCTGAGTCTCTAAACCTCCTTGTATCGACACATAGCATTTGGGGTCGACGCATCCTGTTACATCCTGCATAAATTCTGCGATTTTCTGTGTTTTCACTATGGGTTTCATATTTTAAGCCCTAAAAACTTAATTTAATCATAGATAATCATTACTTACAGTTATCCTATAATTCTACATTGATCAAACAACATCGGGACATCATTATTCATCTAAAATTCATCAATTCTTCATCATACAACATCATATACATTCAATTCAAGAACAAGACAGCAATCACCTCTAACCCCACATACCAATTACTATGAACCCAATTATAGAGTCAGAACCCCACCCTTACCTTGGATTGAAGGTCGCTTTACAATCTTCCTGTTGAAACCTTGTTCTGCCATTTTTCCTCTTTTTCCAACAGCTTCACGTTCTTCTTCTCAATCCTTATTCTTCTACTTCCTCCTCTTTTCTATTCTTCTAGCAACAATAAAACAACCTATTATTCTTTATTCCTTATTGGGCTTAAAACTAATACACCCCCTTATTACTTCTATTCCTTAAAAACAAGCCCACATCAAATAATATTATACTTCTAATATTATTTCACCACTTAATAAAATAATTAAATCCAATTAATCACAACACATCTTCTCAAATATTCCAAAAATAATTTAATTAAATAATTAATTAAATTACTAAAATCAGAATTAAATCTTGGATCTCTATCTGACACAATGCACAAAGGAACACCATGCAACTTCACAATCACACTAGTGTAAATCTCAGCCAACTTCGACACTGGAAAGCTGGTGTTAATAGGAATAAAATGAGCCGACTTCGTAAGCCTATCAACAATCACCCAAATCGAATCATGTCCTCTTAAAGTATTAGGCAACCCCATCACAAAGTCCATTGAAATGCTATCCCATTTCCATTCTGGAACTTCTAACGGTTGCATCAACCCTGCAGGCTTCTAATGTTCAACTTTCGACTTCTGATAAGTCAAACATGCATACACAAACCGAGCCACATCACTCTTCATTCCAGGCCACCAAAACAAACCTTTCAAATCTTGATACATCTTTGTAGCTCCTGGATGAATACTTAACTTACTTCTATGACTCTCCTCAAGTATCACCTTCTTCATTTCAGCATCATCAGGAATATAAATCCGGTTACAAAACCTCAACACACCTTGCTCATCTAACTTAAAATCCCCATTTTCAGACTGATCGATTCTAACCATCGAATCTACTAGTTTAACATCCAACTCGTGAGCTTCTCTGATACTGTCTAGAAATTCATTATTAATCTTCAACATACCCAACATAACACTATGCAACGTAACCTCGCAAACTAAGCTCATATCTCTGAACTGCTTAATTAATTCCAACTCTTTAACCATCATTGCTGACATATGTAAAGTCTTTCGACTTAACGCATCAGCTACCACGTTCGCTTTTCCTGGATGATAATTCAAACCAAAATTATAATCCTTTAATAATTCCAACCATCTTCGCTGCCTCATATTCAACTCCTTCTGATTGGATAAATACTTCAAACTCTTATGGTCACTAAACACTTCAAATCTAGAACCATAAAGATAATGCCTCCAAATCTTCAACATAAAAACAACTGCAGCAAGCTCTAAATCATGTGTAGGATAGTTCTTCTCATGAGTCCTTAACTGCCTTGACGCATAAGCAACTACCTTACCATTCTGCATAAGCACACCTCCTAAACCCATCTTAGAAGCATCACAATACACCACAAAAGGATCTCTTGGATTAGGTAACGTCAAAATCGGAGCCGACGTCAACCTCTTCTTCAATTCTGCAAAACTTTCTTCGCACTGAACATCCCATACAAAAACTTTACCCTTACAAGTCAACTTAGTCAATGGAAGTGCCAAATTAGAAAAACCTTCGATAAACCTTCTATAGTAACCAGCTAATCCCAAAAAAACTTCTAATCTCAGTAGCTGACTTTGGAGTTTCCCATTGTAACACAGCATCAACCTTCGATGGATCTATAGCAGTGCCACTACTTGAAATCACATGACCAAGAAAACTAACATCCTTTAACCAAAACTCACACTTGAACAGCTTTGCATACAACTTCTTCTCTTTCAAAACTTGCAATACTACTCTTAAATGTTCTGCATGCTCTTCTTATGACTTAGAGTAAATCAAAATATCATCAATGAACACCACTATGAACCGATCCAAATAAGTATGAAAGATATGATTCATATATTCCATGAATACTCCCGGTGCATTAGTAACACCGAAGGGCATCACCAAATACTCATAATGTCCATAACGCGTTCTGGAAGTCGTCTTCTGGATATCTTCATCCTTCACTTTAATCTGATGGTAACCTGACCTCAAATCAATCTTACTAAACACACGAGCATCCACCAATTGATCCATTAAGTCATCTATTATTGGAAGCAGATACTTGTTCTTAATCGTCACTTTATTCAACTGTCTATAATCAACACAAAGCCTCATACTTCCATCTTTCTTCTTTACTAACAACACTGGAGCTCCCCACAGCGACACACTTGGTCTTACAAACTTCTTTTCAAGTAACTCCTCCAATTGCTTCTTTAACTCTGACAATTCAGATGCAGACATCATGTATGGTGCCATAGTCACAAGTCTGGTACCAGGTACAAGATCAATAGAAAATTCAACTTCCCTCTCCGGCGGTACATCAGGAATCTCATCAGGGAAAACTTTAGGAAATTCACACACCACCTGTAATTCCTTAATTATAGCTTGAGTCTCTACAGATAGCGACGCCGTCAACGAGAACATATGTGCTTCCTCTTGCATCAACTTCCTCAACTGTCTAGCAGACAACATACCACCTTCTTCTGCTTCAGGAGTAGAAAACCTCACAGACTTGTCATAACAGTTAATATGACCACAGTTATGCTTTAACCAGTTCATACCCAAAATCACATCTAAACCTCTTAACGGTAAACAAACCAAATCGACAGCAAAGTCTTTGTCGAAGATCGACAAGGGACACTTCAAACACATAAAATAAGTAGTCACTGACCCCTTGGCTGGAGTATCTACGACCATTTCTCCATTCAAAGAAGACAACACAAGACCCAATCTTTCAACACAATCAGCAACAATAAAACAATGCATAGCACTGGTGTCAATAATAGTAATTAAAGGAGTACTATTAATGAAACATGTACCTATGATAAGTCTGTCCTCCGCAGCCGTCTGATCCTCCACTAAAGCGAACAATTTACCACTTGTTTGAGCCCTCTTTGGTTTCGGACACTGACTACGAATGTGCCCTTCTTTTCTACAATTGAAACAAATCATATCCTTATGTTCACACTCCGATACAACATGTTCGTTCTTTCCACAACGGAAACACCTCTTCACTTCAGTAGTACACACATTACTCTTATGCCCAGGTTTTCCAAACTTAAATAAAACCACACCAGCAGAAGCATCTCTCCCACTAGTCCTCTGACTTTGAGCAACTTTCTGTTTACCTTTACCAGTTGGGGTATCATAAGGCTTACCACGATTCTGTTGGTGCTTACCCCTCTTCTCACTGATAATCTTGTAATGAGCATTATTATCATCCTCATAAATCCTGCAACTATCAACAAAATCAGCAAAGACACGGATCTTCTGGTATCTAACTGCCTTCTTGATCTCCGGGCGCAACCCGCTCTCAAACTTGATACACTTTGAAAACTCAGCATCAGCATCAGCGTAATGCGGATAAAACTTATCCAACTCATAAAACTTGGCAGCATACTCAATAATGGACATATTCCCTTGCTTCAGCTCAAGAAACTCAATCTCCTTCTTACCACAGACATCTTCAGGAAAGTACTTCCTCAGAAACTCCCTTCGGAACACAGCCCAAGTGACATTCTCACATGCAGCTTCCAACTTCGGACAAGTCTCTAGCCATCAGTCATCAGCCTCGACTGCTAGCATATGAGTCACATACCGAACCTTCTGCGCTGGAGTGCAGTCCATCACACAGAAGATTCTCTCAATCTCTTTCAACCAATCCAATCCTCCGTCCGGATCATACTTTCCCTTGAGCGTAGGTGGATTCTCTCTCTAGAAAGTCGCCAAGCTACGAGATCCAGCATTCCCGTCAACATTCGATTGATTCTCCATCACATGAGCCATTTCTTCCAAAGCAACAGCAAGTGCAGCATCATTCCTTCCAGTCATCTCAACTTCTCACTACAACATAAACAACGGTTAGAACTCTAATTAACAATACTCGATTGTTAGACAACTACGACTCGACGACAAGGTCGGACCAACCTTTTGCTCTGATACTAACTTTGTAACACCTCAATTCTACCCCGACAAATTATATAAAATCAGAGTTATAAAATCATATCATGCAAACGAATCGGGATGCCACAAATTCTTCTATCAAAATTCATTGCATTCATCATGGATATATAACACCTTTAAAACATCGGATGAACCATCATCATAACATCTTTGATTAAATAATTCAACATCTACGCAGCGGGATTCTAAATAACATCTTCATCACTATTACAGCAACTTCAAACCAACAAATACTAAATAATAATCAACTTAAAGTCCAACGACTGAATAATCAACAATCAAAAGCAACAAGCGTTCATCCCTCTGAGTGTTACATCAGAGAAATGACACCGACTCGAACTATTGAAGGTATACAACCTTCACTCTCGATTACCTGCACGTTACCAACATAAGGGTAACATTCAAACAGAAGGGGTGAGATATCTAACAATATAATAAAGCGCATGATAATTAATATATTAAATTAGATCACATAACATCACCATTTCTCATCTCATAGTCAACAATAATAATACACATTCACCACATCAATACACACTTCTTTATACAGTCATATAATGCGACTCAATATTATGCAAATGTATGTGGTACCATTTAGAGCATAACTCCCATCTCAAAAATTTGCCAATTAATAGAGGCATCAACAAGGCATAAGCTTTCATCTCAATATTCACCAATGCAGGCCATCTCAACGAGCATAAGCTCCATTTTAGAATGCAATGTATGTGACACAATCATGAATGTAATAACAACGTCACAATTAACAACATCTCAATACAACATCATCGTTGGCCAAAGGCCTACATCTCAAAAGCATCTCAACATCTCTTTATCAAACATCTCATATCATTCATAATAATTCATCAAACATCATTTATTCATCATAAATTATCATCACAACATCATTAATAAAATCTCATCAATAACTCAGATGTACATTAATACGACAATAATTCACACTGCTATTCTGTAATCTTACATCATTACTCCTATTGTTACAAATCAAACAGCAGCCTATAAACATTTCATCCTCATTCTGCATAAAAAATCAATGTAATGATCAACACGATAACTAAATCTAAATCCTAAATTGGCCACTAGGATTACACTTCCTATTCTTCATTTTAATCCTCTAGAATAAAGCTTATCGCGTTATCTATTCAACGCTTGGAACGATATCTCAAATGGCATCCTAAAATTCAAGTTACAGCATTTTCAAACTGAATTTGCCAAAAATCAGACAACATGGGTCGATGCATATCTCCTTGGATCGACGCGTATTGCACTGAACTCGCAACATGAGTTGACGCATTCCCTCTTGGATCGACTCATACTGAGTCTTACACACAGCATGTATCGACACATGCCCCTATGGATCGACTCATCCTGAGTGTAAAAGCACTCATGTATCGACACAAAACCTCTTCGTGTTGACTCATCTTGAGTCTCTAAACCTCCTTGTATCGACACATAGCATTTGGGGTCGACGCATCCTGTTACATCCTGTATAAATTCTGTGATTTTCTCTGCGTTTTCACTACGGGTTTCATATTTTAAGCCCTAAAAACTTAATCTAATCATAGATAATCATTACTTATAGTTATCCTATAATTCTACATCGATCAAACAACATCGGGACATCATTATTCATCTAAAATTCATCAATTCTTCATCATACAACATCATATATATTCAATTCAAGAACAAGACAACAATCACCTCTAACCCCACATTCCAATTACTATGAACCCAATTATAGAGTCAGAACCCCACCCTTACCTTGGATTGAAGGTCACTCTAGAATCTTCTGGTTGAAACCTTGTTCTGCCATTTTTCCTCTTTTTCCAGCAGCTTCACGTTCTTCTTCTCAATCCTTATTCTTCTACTGCCTCCTCTTTTCTATTCTTCTAGCAACAATAAAATAACCTATTATTCTTTATTCCTTATTGGGCTTAAAACTAATACACCCCCTTATTACTTCTATTCCTTAAAAACAAGCCCACGTCAAATAATATTATATTTCTAATATTATTTCACCACTTAATAAAATAATTAAATCCAATTAATCACAACACATCTTCTCAAATATTCCAAAAATAATTTAATTAAATAATTAATTAAATTACGGGCGTTACAATAATGGCTTAGGTTTTTCAGATGTTGATTTAACACCAAGAGGGAGGAAGCATAATGAGGCATTACATGTCTCAGTCGAATGCAGGGGCACGAACTTGGCTCATGTTTTGGTGGACACTGGTTCGTCTCTGAATGTTTTGCCTAAAAAGGCTCTTGATAGGCTTGACTGTGAAGGATTGACATTGAAACCGAGCAACATAGTAGTGAGGGCCTTTGACGAAACAAAAAGGATGGTGCATGAGGAAGTGGACATCCCCATAAAAGTTGGAACCCAAACATTTGATTCAACTTTTTATGTAATGGATATTCGCCCTTCATATTCCTGATTACTAGGTCGTCCATGGATTCACAATGTTGGTGCAATCACCTCAACATTGCATCAAATGCTGAAATATCCAATTCAAGGGAAAATCATCACCGTTCATGGAGAAGAAGAGTATATGGTCAGCCATCTAAACTCCTTCAGATATGTAGAACTAGATGGTAAATTTATTGAAACTCTATTCCAGCACTTTGAAGAAGTCCCGCAAGATGTGGCAGTAACCAAGGTTGTGTCTCAACTCCCCAAGGTTACAAGGCCTCCGCTCAAGATGTCATCTTTGAAGGATGCCAAGGCAGTGATAGAAGAAGGTGGGTGCACTATTTGGGGACAACTCCCATATATCCCATACAAATCTGACAAATTTGGTCTAGGTTTCACTTCAGGTCCCCAGAAGGTTGTACGTCGCGCTCGTGCCGGAGGACCACCCTTGAAGATCAGCAACCGCGAAGTCAATGCAGTAGAGGATGACGAAGACAGCGATGACTTGGAGGATTGGATTTACCCAACTGTCAATGGAGGACTCAGCAACTGGGAGGCTAGAGATTTTGTCCCAATCACATTTATCCCACAATAATTTATCTTTACATTTTGTCGGATCTGTAATATTAAAACAATTCAAACTCTTAAAATCATGTGTCTTACCCGAGGCACATTGGTCCATTTGTAAGAGTTATTATCTCATTCCCATATGACATCAATGAATCATGGACGTTTTTGCATACAAACTTTCTGCTCATTATTTTTATTTTTTACATTTTTCATTTCGTTCAAAGATAGTTATACTCTTACACACACTCACGCTTACAATGCAGGTCTACATCCATTCGGGATCCCATGGGTAACGATTCTGCTATGGCTTTCTGTGATTCTGAAAATCTAATCTACCAAGCCAAAGACAAAGGTGAGGAAGATTGCAAAGTACCATGAGAACTCGCCAGGTTACTATAACAAGAAGAGAGGACCATTCAGCCTCACGAGGAGCCAGTGGATACAATTAACCTAGGCACCGAAGAAGACAAAAGAGAAGTCAAGGTGGGTGCCAATCTGGAACCCAGTGTCAAGGAGCATCTGATTCAGTTGTTACACGATTATGTTGAAGTCTTTTCCTGGTTGTATGAAGACATGCCTGGACTTGATGCAGATATTGTGGTACACCATCTACCAACAAAAGAAGATTGTCCACCGGTGAAACAAAAGGTTCGTCGCATGCGACCAGACATGTCAGAGAAGATTAAAGCAGAAGTCATGAAACAATTCAACGTTAGATTCTTGGTCGTCATCTCCTAACCGCAGTGGGTTGCCAATGTCATTCCCGTGCCCAAAAAAGACGGCAAAGTACGAATGTGCATGGACTACAAAGATTTGAATAGGGCAAGCCCTAAGGATGATTTCCCACTACCCCACATTGATGTTCTAGTTGACAATACGATACAAGATAAAGTGTTTTCCTTCATGGATAGTTTCTCAGGTTACAACCAAATCAAAATGGCGCCTGAGGACATGGAGAAAACAACCTTGGTCGCACAGTGGGGGACATCCTGCTACAAGGTTATGCCATTCGGGCTGAAGAATGTTGGGGCAACCTATCAGCGTGCCATGGTAGCCTTATTTCATGACATGATACATCACGAAATAGAGGTCTATGTGGACAACGTGATAGCTAGATCTCAAACAGAAGAAGAGCATCTTGATCATTTATAGAAACTCTTTGAGAGACTAAAGAAATACAAGCTGAGGTTGGACCCAAGTAAATGCACATTTGGGGTAAGGTCTGGTAAGCTCCTAGGTTTTTTCGTCAGCAATAAAGGTATTAAAGTAGATTTTGCCAAGGTGAAAGCGATACAAGAAATGCCTGCTCCTCGTACTGAGAAGGAAGTCAGAGGATTCTTGGGGCGTTTAAACTACATTGCCAGATTCATTTCTCACCTGACAGCTACTTGTGAACCAATCTTCAAATTACTGAAGAAAGATCAAGTAGTCAAATGGAATTATGAGTGCCAAACTGCCTTCGACAAGATCAAAGAGTACCTACAAGAGCCTCCTATTTTGATGCCACCAGTTTAGGGAAGACCGTTGATCATGTATCTGACTGTTTTGGAAAATTCAATGGGGTGTGTGCTGGGGCAGCATGACGAGTTTGGCCGAAAAGAGCATGCTATTTATTACCTGAGCAAAAACTTTACCGACTGTGAAACAAGATATTCACTGCTCGAGAAAACTTATTATGCTCTGGCATGGCTTCTCTCCGGCTAAGACAGTATATGCTAACTCATACTACCTTATTAATATCTTAAATGGATCCAATAAAATACATCTTCGAGAAACCTGTTCTCTCTGGGAGAATAGCGAGATGGAAGATGATCCTGACAGAATATGACATACAGTATACTACCCAGAAAGCAATAAAGGGTTGTGTACTAGCTTATCAGCTTGCTCATCAAGCTGTGGATGACTACCAGCCCATGAAGTTCGAATTCCCGGATGAAGATATCATGATGGTAAATAACTGTGAAGAATTTAGACCATATGACGGACCTGAACAAAGATCCCGATGGACCCTAGTTTTTGATGGGGCATCCAATGCACTCGGAAATGGTATTGGTGTTGTACTCATATCTCCTGAAGGGTGTCATAATCCATTCACTGCAAGACCCTGCTTCAATTGTACCAATAACATGGTAGAATACGAAGCGTGCATTTTTGGTCTCAAAGCTACCATAGACTTGGGGATCAAATCCTTAAATGTATTCAGAGATTTAGCTTTGGTCATCAGCCATATCAAAGGAGAATGGGACACCAAACACCCTAACCTTATCCCCTATAAAGAACATGTGCTGACATTGATCCCACACTTTGAGAAGATTACCTTTAAGCATTTCCCGCGAGAAGAAAATCAGCTAGAAGACGCACTAGCCATAATGTCATCCATGTTTAAACTTAAATGGGATAAAGAGGCTCTCCAGATCACCATAGAATGAATGGACGAACCAGCTCATTGTCACGAGATTAATGCTGAAGAAGTAGTGGACCAGCCTTGGTTTCACAAAGTCAATAGGTATCTCGAGGCCCAAGAATATCCGGAAGGAGCTTCAGTCAATGATAAGAAGTTCTTAAGGAGATTCTCTGCTAAATTCTTCCTTAGTAATGCCATTCTCTACAAACGCAATCATGACTCTGTTTTGCTCCGTTGCGTAGACAAGATTGAAGCGGAAAAGATCATGGATGAGTTACATGAAGGCACTTTTGGCACCCATTCCAGTGGGCATACGATGGCAAAGAAAATCCTACGGGCAGGCTATTACTGGTCTACCATGGAAACAGATTGCTATCAACATTCTCGAACCTGCCATAAGTGTCAAATTTATGCTGATAAGGTGCACGTACCTCAGGTTCCTCTGAATGTCTTGACGGCTCCTTGGCCTTTTGCTATGTGGGGCATCGATATGATTAGGGAAATCAAACCAACAGCCTCTAATGGACACCGCTTCATCTTAGTGGCCATTGAGAGTTTTACAAAGTGGGTTGAGGCAGCCTCTTTCGCTTCTGTTACCAAAAATGTTGTAGCTCGATTCATTAAACAGAATCTCATATGTCTGTATGGTATCCCAGAGAGGATCATCACAGATAATGATACGAATCTAAACAATACTATGATCACCGCCATGTGCGAGCAATTCAAGATCCAGTATCACAATTCTTCCCCTTACCGGCCAAAGATGAATGGTGTTGTCGAAGCCGCAAATAAGAACATCAAAAAGATCATACAGAAAATGACAGTCACGTACAAATACTGGCATGAGATGCTACCATTCGCTCTCCACGGGTATCGTACCACAACTCGCACATCAACCAGGGAAACACCGTACTCTTTGGCATATGGCATGGAGGATGTCTTGCCTATTGAGGTCCAGATCCCCTCTCTAAGAATTATGAAGGATGCAGGGTTGAATGAAGAAGATTGGATTCAAACTCGACTTGATCAACTAAACTTGATTGATGAGAAAAGGCTTATTGTTGTCTGTCATGGTCAAATGTATCAAAAACGGATGATCAAGGCTTTCAACAAAAAGGTCAGACGCCAAGTATATCAAGTTGGGGATTTGGTGATAAAACACATCATACTACCGCAAGGTGATCCCAGGGGCAAATGGACTCCTACCTACGAAGGACCATTTGTGATCAAAAGCATTTTCTCTGGTGGAGCAATGATCTTGACCATCATGGATGGAGACGACCTGCCGCACCCTGTGAATGCAGATATAGTCAAAAGATACTACGCATAAGAGACCCGCTAGGTTGACACACCTAGGAAAAACAAGGGCATCCCGACGAACCAAAAAGGTTCGGGCAAAAATTAGGGATAAAATAAAAAAAAAATATGTACACTCGGCAAGTTGAAAACCCGAAAGGGCGGTCCAGGAAAAAGTTAGGGAATTAAAGCGTATGACTATGTCCCATTGGATCACCTTACGGACAACCTGCAAACTCGACGGTTCTGATCAATTCAATCAGCTTTGGACAAGGCAACAAATAGACAAGATGCTCAGAGACACGAAGGCTATAGCAGAATGGGAACCCCATGGGATTATTACACATAGCTATCTTTTCTTTGTATCAAAATATTCATTTTTTTACGACGGAATTCTCTTACTAGAATGTTTGTCTCATTGTACAAAAATACTTACTCAAAGTCAATACAAAGATATCCCTTTGAAAGTACAAAGCTATCTGTTTTCTTTACTTTCGTATTTTGTTTACAAAAATGTCCAATGATTTATTTTTGAACATAATTACTGTTTACAAATAAGCAAAATAGAAAGGCAATCACTGATGGCTTTAAGAGGTAGGGAAATCTCTCTAAGTTATTTCCATAAATTTCCCCGCAGTGTGCAGTTTAATCCCTAGCGGAACAAAGCTTTCAGTTATCAATCCCCAGTAGAAGTCATCCAATTTCTCAGGATTCCCCAATAGGATTTTACAAGCAGCACACAGCATTTCCTTTACAACAGAGTTTATTTCTCTAAATGGAAATTCATCAACACTTCAACTTCACAACATGAAGACTTACACTCCATATCCTCAGCAGCAGTCATGGATTTTATTTCCACCTATCCAACAAAAGTGCAGCAGATTAGCTCACATATGCATACATCGCATCCATATATCATAAATATCGATAACATGAATTCATATATCACAATCTTATTGTACCATGCATTTCATACATCATGACATTGCATACAACTAATGTTTTTCACCCTTTTCAGGATAACATTAATCAATAGCTACCATTAACAATGTTCAAAGGCTTTTCAGATAAAGTTCAGATATGCTCTAGACACGGATGCCATTCTGATACTTATTCAGATTCAAATTTTGATACAGTTCAGATACGCTCTAGACACGGATGCCATTCTGATACTTATTCAGATTCAAATTTTGATACAGTTCAGATACGCTCTAGACACGGATGCCATTTTGATACTTATTCAGATTCAGCTTCTCAGATACAATTCAGATACGCTCCAGACACAGATGCCATCCTGATACTCATTCAGATTCAGCTTTCAGATACAGTTTAGATACACTCCAGACACGGATGCCATTCTGATACTCATTCAGATTCAGCTTTCAGATACAGTTCAAATACGCTCCAGACATGGATGCCATCCTGATACTCATTCAGATTCAGATTTCAGATACAGTTCAGGTATGCTCCAGACACGGATGCCATCCTGATACTCATTTAGATTCAACGTTTGATATAGTTCAAATACGCTCTAGACACGGATGCCATTCTGATACTCATTCTGATTCATATTTCAGATATAGTTCAGATACGCTCCAGACACGGATGCCATTCGGATACTCATTCAGATTCAGATTTCAGATACAGTTCAGATACGCTCTAGACACCGACGCCATTCTGATACTTATTTAGATTCAGATTTCAGATATAGTTCAGATACGCTCCAGACACGGATACCATTCTGATACTCATTCAGATTCAGATTTCCGATACAGTTTAGATACGCTCCAGACACAGACACCATTCTGATACTCATTCAGTTTCAGCTTACAAATATGATTCAACAATAATTTTCGGATGGTATCTATAAGCCCATCTCCAACAACTTTCCATCATCCCTCCAAATGGCATCTTTAAGCCCATTCCCTATACCATCAACCTTCACATCACCGAGTGCAAAATTCTGGGGCACGAATGGCAAAACTCGCCAATTTAACTCTTCAGGTTTAAGAAGATTGAACATGGGCAGCTGTTGTACCCCAAAATTTTCCCTATCGCTTATCAAGAATTTGCTCACAAGATCTCCTTGGGCTCAAGACTGCACTAGGGTTGATCAGCTCAAGACACCTCCTTAAGCACTGATGACCAAAATTAGGGTTTGAGATTGCACAAAGATTTTTGAACTTCCAATGCCCCATATGACTTTCATGGATCATTGTGGACCCCCAAGATCACTCATGTCAATTTTCAAGCCTTGGATCACACTTTTGCTCAGTCAATTGAGCAGTTGACCTAAAAATCAGCTGTATTGGAGAAAAAGTCAACTATGGCCAATTTACAGTCAAACTTCATAATTTTTTATCCACATAAACAATTTAAACTCATATGTATAATTTGATCAAGTTTGGACCACAGTTCCTCAATAAATTTGATTAAATCTCCAAAAGGGAAAATGGTTAAAATTAGGGTTTTGACTGGGAAAGGGTAATTTCTGATTTTTGACCTAGAAAATGATCAATTGGTTTAAGGCATGATCTCAAGAGTCCAATTGCATCATTTTTACCTAATGACATGGCTCAAAACATTGCAAGTCCAATAGATTGACAGATGAATTTTTCAGTCAACTGATCAAAAGTCAACTGTATACTAAAAAGTCAAACTTTGACTTTTTGATCAACTTCAAATGCTAAAGATCACAATTCATCAAAACACGTCAAAATATGAAATTTATTCCTCAAGAAATCCAAAATTCAAAATTTCAATTTTGAAAGTAAAAATTTCTAAACTTAGAAATTTTTCTAAGTGTTGGAAATTTATAATTTTTTCATAACTTTGAGCAAACTTTTCACCATGATGCAAGGTGATTCAAGAGAAACTTACAACATGAAAGTTGTAGATCTCCATGAAATATATAACTTTTCTTCACACAAATCCTTCCAAAAGTTCTTGGATCTCAAGTTATAATTTTAAGAACATGTGGTCATGAAACAAAACACTTAGTGAAATTTTTGCCCTAATTTGGTCAGGATTTTGACCCAACTTCATGGAACTTTTTCATATAGTTCCAAGGGGGATATTAAAAATCAATTCAAAGATGGGTTGTAGAGAACATTTCAAGCTTTCCAAAATGTCCAAGAACCCCTTGACATCATTTTTGAGTAGGGAGAATCGAAGAGATGAAGTTAGGGTTTTATCACTTGAATTACAAGGCATTTTGTGATGAACAAAATTCAAATTCAAATTTGTGCTGCATAAACTCTACTTTGCAAGCCTCAAAATTGTTAGTCACTCCATAATTAATTTCTTGCACAGCTGTTAGAGGTCTCATTTCAAGCATTCAATGTAAGGTCATGCTTTATATCCATTTTGGGAAGAAAGTGCACATTGCCATTTTGATAAAGTGAATTTTTGCACAAAACTTGTTCTTGAGCCTTGCACTTGTTCTCTTCTGATCATACAAGTCCTATAACTCATAAGAAACTTGTTCGACACTTACAATCACTCAGCCCATGCTTGTACCTTCTCTTGAAACTTGTTTTCCCATTTTTCTTGAAAATCAAGTAACCTAGCAATTAGCTGAAAACTTGTACTTCTGATTGCCCAAAGCTCTCAAACACTTTTTCTTATACATACACAAACCATTTGCCACAAATCACACACATGCTTGACCCATAAAAACACCAAGAACTCAGAATCACATCTCATGCCTCCATTTTCACCTAAACTGACCAAAAACTTGAAACTCATAACTCCCTCGTGCGTTTTCAAGCCTTTTGGTTCCTAAAGCTTCTAAATATCATTTAGAATTGATCCCACGCCCTGTTACAAGACTGTAACTTCATTAACACCATCCTCCATTTTCAAAAACAGAGGTTTGCACTTGGACTTCTCCAAAACTCCTCAGGTACTTTCAGATCAAGCTAAGCATCCCATTAGCTTCCTGGGAACTTGAGGAAGCTAACCCAATCATTGGAACTCCTTGAAAGTTGCTCAAACTTCAAACCCGATACCCTCTTGCAAGGTAAGTTTTATAACTTTGGAACTTTTCATACATGCATCATCAATGATTTATTTGTGAATGAAACATGTAGATATCATTGCCCTAAAGCTAACCATGTCCGTAGTTTCCATTAATTTTGCCTGAGCTTAGAGAATTTTAATATTGAATTTTCTGAGATTTTTAGGGTTCAGATTAGGGCCAATGAAATTCATGTTTATCTTTGAGCTATAGTTTTAATGCTTTACATTTCTGAAACCGTGAGGAAATTTTCTATAAGTTTCATGTTTACAGTTTTCATTTTTGTTGAGATTTGAACAAGTTACAGAGGTTCTAGCTGGGCGTGAGGTTGAAGATGAAGTTGGCCTCAGGAACGTGTTTGCCTTATGTATTTATTGTTTGAAATATATAAACGGATGTATAGCCACCCCAGTGGTAGAAGCGCGCGCCTGTAACCAGAGAGACCTGGGTTCGAGCCCCAGTGATACCCTTTTGATTTTTTTTTATAAATTTTTTACATTCTAACCTTTTTTGGACAAGGCGCTTGGGCCTCCTTTGGGATTTTTACTTTTTTTCTTACTACTAACCCCCCTTGCAGGCTATCAACACCCCTGGTCCAGTTTTATTTTCTTTTCTTATTTTTATTTTATTTATTTTCTTAATTATTTTTCTAATACTAAAAAATCATAAAAAATACAAAAAAACATTAGATTTTTATCTTGACATAGTTTATTTATTTTTTCAATAAAAATTATTTTATTTAATCAATACTTATTTTACTAATTATCTTTGTAAATTTAATTAAAAAATAGGTTTTGGTTATTTTCTTTTACACCAATTAAAATATATTATTTTAATATAAAAAGGCCAAAAATATTTTATAATACTATTATTTATTTTCAAGACAAAAATACCAAAAATACTTTTTTTAAATTTAATTTATTTTTAATCAATTAATAGATTTAGGGTTTTATTTAAAATCTTTTCTTAGTAAATTTAGGTTTTACTTTTAATTAATTATTTTTCCTTTTAATTAATTAGGTTAAAATCAAAACTCATTTTTCTCTAAAAATCCAAACAAATATCCATTTTCTTCACATTTGCATTCTTGTACATTTATTCATTTTGTACATTATATTCATTTAATTTCTTGTACATTTGTACCAATTCAATATGGTTGTGATAGACTAATTAGGTTTATTTTCTTGCAATCCCCATTTACAATTTGTACACCCCCCTTCCACAAGTATTGTAATAGCGTAGTAACTTTAAATTCCGCAATTTATCGCTTTATATACAAATTCTAGTAATTAGGGTTTGTATGGAAAGACTAAAACCAATACTTAGAAAACCCTAATTCAAGACAAAATCAAGCATGAAAACAATACATTTGCACACAAGCAACCTTAGGGTTCCACTTTGTTGCCTTTACAAAATGACCATATTATGCATGTGAGGTATCTCAGTAAAAACAAAAGCAAAATATAAGATCATAGTCCCTCGATGACGCTATCTAAGTTGTCTTTCAAATGATTTTAGTCCCTAAAAGAGAATGCTAAGATACCTTGAAACATTGCTAATCATGGTTATACGATGACCCACGTCCGTCCCGTTTACATCCAAAGATAGGGTTACTTACCAATTGAATGGTAAGATAACAATGTCAAAGGAAAAGAAAATGAACAAGAAAGACTTTTTAGTAGGTAGAACGCTCCTAATTATTTGCTCAATTTGAAAACATCCTTGCTATTTTCAAAACAAACACCTACACTTTCAAAACCTCTTACAAATTTGAAAACATTTTCAAAAGGTCAAACATCTTTGTATACATTCTTACGAGCGAGAATCATTACAAAGATTGCCTAAACAATGGCCTCTTTACAAAATACTTTCAAAAAACCACACAAAGCACAATTTCAAACAAAAGCAAGTGACTTAGCAAGTAACTAAGAGCCCATGGAAAACCATGGATGAAAAGGGTGCTAATACCTTCCCTTTTCATAATCTACCCCCCGAACTCAAGAAATAATCTCAAAGGTCTTTCATGTACTTTTTCACCTTTCCTTTTGGATAAAAGAAAAGTCGGTGACGACTCTTGCTAACCGCAACATTTGCAATCAAACGCAAAACCTTCAAGTCAGTTTTCCCACCGTATCACAAAACCCTTATCCCACAAAATAGGAGTAGATGATTCATAAAAGTATATATGCTAATCCCACACTCTTTTGGATAGAGCGAAATGCTCATTACTTAAAAGAAAGCTTCAGATGAAAGTCAAGCTTTTATGAGAGAATCCAAGAAGTGATGACAACTTGTGACACGAGTAATGGGTGGATGTCCTTAATTATGAATGAGAGAGACACAAGATAACCATAAGATGCAACCCTAAACCATGATCCTTGGAGAAGAAACCTTAACCGAATACAGTAGCTAAAAAACCCTAACCTTGACTGCACATATGGAAGTAAACCATTATGGCCTTATCTCTTAAGTAAAAAGGAATTTCAAGGTAAGCATACAACACAACCCTAATTCCAAACTTTACTGCTTGCAGAATAACCAGAAGAGTTAGAAGTAATCAGCTTTATCAGGTATATACACTTTAATCACTGTGAAACCCTGATATTGTACAACCATCAAACTTTGGACCTCAGTTGCTTTATTGAATGTAAAGTTATGTTAATGACCTAATAGAATACATCCAGATGAATACAAAATCCTAAGCTATATAAAAGAAATTATGAGGGAGAATTTTGGGGTGCAACACCCACAACCAGCCTCCTCCCCGGAACCAAGGGCTAGTTACGAGCACAACTGCCCGGTTTGACCAAGTCCTGGCAGTTACCTGATTTTTTGGACCCACATATCTAGGCGGGAAATCAGGAACCAATGGCCATACGCCAGGGGCATTATATCAGCCCTCACACCTGTGAGGGCCAGGTATCAAATATTCACTACTCACTACCCGATATTTTGCTAATACCTCCTTGCTCCCACTCTTACTAGATCGTTGGAGTACTTTGCAGGTACAACCCCCTTTCTCCTCCGCCCGACTGAAGATCATCCTTCGGCCACTCTCCAGGTTCTGATCAACCGCAAGATCAATGGCGTCGTCTGTGGGAAACTGCTATCCCCATCTTTCTTCCCTCGAAACCTAAGATCAAAGTAACTTTTCTTTCAAGATCCATCTCTCTTATCATGGCCGACCATAATGATCTTTACATGCCCGGGAAGACCATCCTTTCCCCCGATCGCAAGACTGATGAAAGCCATGAACATCCTCGCCTTTAGGACAACCTGGGCTTCCGTGATAGACAAACCGCATCCCCTGATTCCGCTGATGCTCGACGTTATGACGACCAACTCTTGGAAGAAGGACGTTCCAAGAATCCTGCTGAGGAACTGCCAGAAATCTTACAACTGGTTCATATCCCTCTCAACACCGACTCGGCCATGGAAGCACTGTTCCCTTCCTTAAATCATACTAACACCCTCATCCTTCAACAAAATTAGAGGATAGGGGCCTTGGAGAACAGACGTTCAAGATCTCCTCCTCGGAGAGCCCGAAGACGAAACTCCCCTAGTGCATCACCACCCAGGCGTGGTCCACCACCCAAAAATTAAAGGTGTGGTGTTTCTTCCTTCAAGAAATGCAATCGCACACCTCCTGGCCGAGATCAAGACTCCCCTTCGTTCAAGAGGAGGGACAATAGGCATATCAACCACACTCGATTGCCCTCTCCCGAGCCAAAGCAGAAACGAAGGAGCCCCTCTCCTCGACGGGACCGTGATGACCGATGGGTGAGACACTATCACTCTCCTTCTCCATCTCTAGTCAATAGTGAAGATGACGAGCCCCATGGCCCGCTATTGAGGGAGATCATCGAAGCTCCGCTCCCTATCGGCCTAGAGAAGCCGCCCACTCTATAGACCTACGATGGTACAACAGATCCTGATGAGCACATCGAGAACATCGATGCCCTCCTCGAATACAGAGGGGTCATGGGCGCCATCAAATGTAGACTCTTCCTGACCACTCTCAGGAAGGGGGCGATGGCATGGTACAAAATCTTTCCCGACGAATCCATCACCTCGTGGAATCAACTCGGGAGAATGTTTTCAAGGGGTTTCACTGCCTCCCTCTGAAACCCTAAATTATAAGCTTCGCTCGAAGTGATCATACAGGGAAGGGACGAGTCTCTACGTGCATATATCGAACGCTTTAACAAAGAAGCGGTACAGGTCCCGACAATGGACAACTTGAATAAATACTTGCTCGAGCGTGGGCTCCGTCCCTGCAGCGACTTTGCCAAAGTTGTGGGCATAGAAACACCAGCCACACTCGATTCCATTCTCCTAAAGTCCCAGGCGTACATACAGTACGAAGAGAAGGAAGCGGCCAACAGCGCTCGAGAATCCAGGCACAGAGAGAGTGCCAAACCCTCAAAGAGTGATGAACCCTCGACATCTCGTCGGGGGGAGAAGAAACGGGAGGACAGGTTCCATGATCCTAAAGACTACAGGGGGTCGGCCGGTCGTTTCCACGACTACACCCCCTGACGACCTCAAGGGCATGTGTTCTCTCTGAATGCGCTAATTTTGAATTCAAGCAAGTCGGGGTACACTTCCCCTGACAAACACCGTCGAAGCCAAGAATTGACAAGAGCAAGTACTGCAGGTTCCACAAGAGTCACGGCCACAACACATAGGATTGCATTCACCTCGAGGATGCAATCGAAATACTAATCAGAGATGGGAATCTCAAGCAGTATAAGAATAAAAAAGCCTCCCGTGACGAAGCACCAGAGACCAAGAATGTCGAAGAAGGGAAGAAATCCCCCGACCTCAACACCATTCTGGCTGCCTTGAGAATCTCACGTCCGGAAGACTTCTACTTTCTGGACATGGAAAACGTCCCCCTGTACTTCTCCACCCACAGTCCATGGGAATCCTTCCCCGCAACCATGGTCATTTCCAACGGAGGGTTCAACAGGAATACAGTCGGATCGGTGAAGAGAAGGTTCGACCAACTCATCGAGGCCAACTCTGAGATGGATGCCATGATTGATAAGTTTCGAGGAGGATCTCATACCCTCACATTCTACAGGGAAGAGTTACTGGGAGGAGCCCCGAATTCGAGCATCCCACTACTCGTGACAGCTCAGATGGCTAACTTTGATGTGCTTCGCATTTTGGTCGACCAGGGCAGTTCAATGGACATCATGTACGCCTAACTATTCAACACTTTGAAGCTAAACAAGAGCCACCTAACCCCTTATGTGGGTTCTGATCTTCAAGGTTTCAACAGGGCCAGCACAAAGCCATGGGGGTACGTAGAGATGATCGTCACTTTTGGGAGGGGGATAATGGCCAGAGCCATCAAGACCCAATTCTTGGTGATGGACTGCATGTCTCTCTATCAATGAATCTTCGGGAGACCCACCCTCGCCGAGCTCATCGCGGTCTCCTCCACCGTTCATCTCAAGATGAAATACTACACGGCCGAAGGTTTGTTTGCCACTCTTCACGGGGACATCCAAGCAGCCAGGAGGTGATTCGAAGCTTCTGCGAAGGGCCACAGCTCCATCAACGCCTAACCTCGAACGACCACTGAAGCTATACTGCCCTCTAGCTCCGAGGAATCCAGGCCGCTGCCGAGGGTTGACACCATTGACCTCGACAGTCGCTTCTCCAAGGAGGACGAGGTCGAGCAAAGGAAGAAGGGGAAGGAGCCTATGGTCGAAGACAAAGGGTCAACCTCCTCTGCTGGAAACAACGAGCTCTCAAGTCACACATGACCTATCTCAGACGAAGACTTCGAGCTGGTTCCCCTCAGAGAAGACCCCACCATGGGAGTAAAGATCGGAGGAGACCTCCCCTACCTGGCAAAAAGGAAACTCAAAGCTTACCGGCGACAAAATGTTGATATCTTTTCCTGGAGTCAAGCCGAGATGCCCGATTTAGACCCTGAGGTCGCATGCCATCACTTGACCATTGATCCCACCATCAAGGCGGTTGCGCGGCACAGAAGAAAGTAGTCGACTGAGAAGTCAAAGGTTGTTGAATTAGCTGTAAAAGACCTCCTAGAGGAAAATTTTATTTCTGAATCCCAATACACAACCTGGATCTTAAATTTAGTCCTCATTAAAAAATCTAATGGAAAATGGCGAATGTGTATTGACTATACTGATCTTAACCGAGCTTGCCCGAAAGATGCTTATCCCCTCCCCAATATTGACAAACTGATCGACAATTCGGTCGGCTTTAAACTGTTATCTTTCAAGGACGCATACTTTAGTTACAACCAGATTCCCATGGCGAAAACGGATAAAAAATATACCGCTTTCATGACCGAGTCGGGAAACTATTACTGCAACGTAATGCCCTTCGGCCTGAAAAACATGGGCACTACCTACCAACGCATGATGAACAAACTCTTTTTCAAAGAAATAAGCGACATGCTCGAAGTCTATATGGACGACACAATCGTCAAGTCCACCGAAGAGCTCGACCATGCCGCCCATTTAAAAAAGGTGTTCGAGCAAGCCTGAAAGTGCTGGATGCGATTCAACCTGGAAAAATGCACCTTCGACGTACGGGCAGGAAAGTTCCTCGGGTTCCATCTGATAGAATGGGGCATCGAGGCGAACCCCGACAAATGTCGGGCCTTCTCCGAATTTACGACGCCCACCTTAAAGAAATCCATCCCGATCTTAAACGGCATGCTCACTTCTATTTCCCAATTCGTGGCAAAATCTGCCCAGCACGCACTCCCCTTGTTCAAACTCCTGCGCAAGGAAGCCACGTTCGAGTGGACACCCAAATGCGAGCGAGCCCTCACCCATTTAAAAAGAGAGCTCTCATAGCCGCCCATCTTATCCCGTCCCGGGAAAGACGAAGTCCTCTACCTTTATCTAGCTGCCGCCTCCGAGGCAATTAGCGCGGCACTAATAAGGGAAACCCCGGAGGGACAAAGGCTAATTTATTTCACGAGCTAAGCCCTGCAGGGCTCAGAAGTGAGATATCAACAAATCGAGAAAGTGGCCATGGCCCTCATTAACGCTGCGAGGAGGCTAAGATAATACTTCATGGCCCATACCATAGTGGTCTGGACAGATCAGTCAATGAAATAGCTGCTCGGAAGGGCGACATGGCTGGTAGAATGCTGAAGTGGTCTATGGAACTCTATGAATTTGATATCCATTACAAAATCAGGAAAGCCCTTAAGGCTCAAGTCTTGGCCGACTTCGTAGCAGAAATGACCTTGCCCAGAGATCCGAAGGCTCGCGCCATTGGATGATCTTCATCAACGGTGCCTCCAGTGCGATCGAAAGCGATGCAGGAATCATACTAGAGAATGAGGAAGGGAACCTGATCGAAGTTTCCCTTGCCCTATCTTTTCCGACCTCCAACAATCAAGCCAAATATGAGGCATTCCTCGCACGCTTACGGCTAGTTGAAGATCTGGGAGCCGAGGAAGTAAAAATCTTCACTGATTCTCAGTTGGTCGCCTCGCAAGTCCGAGGTGAATATCAGGTCAAAAATGACCAACTTTCTGAATATTGAGCCCTGGTTTATGATGTAAAGAAGAAATCCAAGTCTGTAGACATTCAACACGTTCCCCATGAGCACAATACTCGCGCAGACATTTTATCCAAATTGGCGAGCACAGAGAAGAAGGG
Organism: Vicia faba; assembly: GCA_948472305.1. Taxonomy (NCBI): domain Eukaryota; kingdom Viridiplantae; phylum Streptophyta; class Magnoliopsida; order Fabales; family Fabaceae; genus Vicia; species Vicia faba. The sequence continues at coordinate 1,534,880,409 of OX451739.1, forward strand.
AGGAAATAAATATGTAATACAAGAGGTACTTCCTCGGTCGAGCACCCAGAAACCATCCGCCACCCTAGGAGTATTCTCCATCGAGGACATCGATTGTTGGATGACCCCCATACACGATTACCTCACTAAAGGCAAACTCCCCGACGACCCGAAAGAATCAGTCATTATCAGACGAAGGGCCTTCTCGTACGTCTTAGTCGAGGGCAAACTTTATAGAATAGGATTTTCCATCCCACTCCTCAAGTGTGTCGATCAAAGTACAGCGGAACGCATACTGCTCAAAATCCACGAGGGCATCGGCAGTCAGCATCTGGGAGGAAGATCCCTCGCGAGAAAAGCCTTGCAGGTGGGATACTACTGACCCACCATACAGCACGATGCAAAAGAACATGTAAAGAGATGTGATAAATGCCAAAGACACGAGGACATGTATTTAGCTCCTCCTAGCGAGCTCAAATCCCTCTCCTATCTCTGGCCCTTCGCCTGGTGGGGACTAGACATCCTCGGCCCGTTCGTGATTGGAACCAATCAGAACAAATATATGATAATAGCGGTCGACTACTTCACCAAGTGGATAGAAGTCGAAGCCTTGGCCAAAATCACTGCCTAGAATGTCCTTTGCTTCTACAAAAGAAATATTCTGGCTCGTTTTGGCATCCCACAGGCGATAGTCACCGACAACGGGACCCAATTCACGAACCACACCTTACATGAATTTGTCACCAAACTTGACACGATCCAACATTTCACCTTGGTCGAGCACCCCCAGACAAACGGACAAGCCGAGTCTGCCAATAGGGTAATACTCAAAGGCCTCAAGAGAAGGTTGGACAAAACCAAGAAACGATGGGTCAAAGAGTTACACAGTGTACTCTGGGCGTATCGAACGACCACACACTCGTCTACTGGGGAGTCTCCGTTTCGACTAGCATACGAGACGAAGGCAGTTATCCTCGTAGAAATTGAGGAACCTTCCAGGAGAATCGAGGCACCTCTCGACGAGGAGATTAATGAAATTTCTCTCAGAGAAGAACTAGATCTGGTGGAAGAAATCAGAACGGGGGCAACCCTACGAGAAGCTTCGCTAAAAAAAATAGCCATGCGCTACGACGTCAAAGTCATACATCGAGAGTTCGAGGTCGGAAACCTTGTCTTAAAGATAAATCGTAAAGAATCTCGCGAAGGCAATCTCACATCGAACTGGGAAGGTCCCTACCGCGTCTACGTGAAAACGGGGGCCGGAGCGTACTACTTAGAGGACTTGCAAGAGGAACATCTCATTCGATCATGAAACACTAAAAAGCTAAAATGATACTACAGTTGAAAACGCTGAGCATTCGGCAGGTTTGATCAAAAAGGCAGACTCACCCGAGCCCGACCACACGTGGACGCCTAGGCACAAGCGTAACACCCAAAGTATTCAGAAGGGGCAAGGCTCTGCTCTGTTAACGAGTGTACCCTCAGCCCGACATGGATAACTCGGCCGAGCTCCATAGTCTTTGTGCCATGACGGTAGAACACCCGACTCGTGACGGGATGTTCACGCCGTCGAACCTGGGCCCCTCGAAACGGAACCTGAGTTCTGACCCTCACCCGGTATTCACCCTAGCCGTTTGATCGATTTCCCTGCACCGACGAACATACAAAATGAGCATATCCCTGATACAAACTCTTTGCAAAATATAAAAGTCCTAATCGGGATAACTTGTCAACGAACATGAAAATAACACAAGTTAAATATTCAAAGCAAAACGACCAATGGCCTGAAAGTAAATAAAGCGACCACTTGGGCCAAAATTGTTTGAATATTACATAAACGGGCAACAGCCCGGGAAATAACAAATATTACAAAAATGGAACGCATGCCGAAACAAATACACAATCACCCATCCGCTTCTCCTTCAACAATAGGCGACAATCGAGCAGGATCCCCAGCCAGTTGATCAATAATTTCCCTTAGGTAGTCGGGAACTAGAATATGTCTGTTAGCCACGTAGTAGTTGCCCCTATGTCCAAAGTGTTGAGCCTAACGTCGGGATTCAACACGCGTATCTGATTCACCGTGTTGTCGAAGCTCCCCTCGGAAGCGGCTTGAGCATCGTCCACGGAAAGCAGGAAATGGGCAACCAATTAAGCCTGAGTCTTCAAGTCCTTGGTGTCCTCCGCCTCATCCTCAGCAGGCGCAATCTCAGCAGTCAAGGGCGTTACCTTCCCCTCGAGACTCTCGCTCTTAAGCATAAGAGCGTTGCGCTCCTCGGATAGCTTCACTGACTCTGCCTCAACCAGCTTTAAGGCTTTGTCTTTATCGACCAAGGCCTTCTCGGTCTCCGCCAACTTCACCCAGAGATTCTTATTTTCCATCTCCTGGGATGAACTCCCCTCGGTGTATGCGATGTCCATATCCAAGATCTGAATCAAACCACCCGGTCTTGGGCCAGCGTCGCCCTCTTTTTCGGACGGCTCGTTCACTCGAGAAGGAGAGATTCAGACCTAGGAAGACGAAGAGCCACTCTCTCGAAAAAAGACCTCTCCAGCCAGCAAGGAGGTAGATCATATGTCCCTTTTCCCGTCTCCCCAGTAAGGTCAATGCTCCCCTCAGGTCGAGGCCCCTTCGCCTTTGAGGAAACAACAGATGGAGATAAAGCAGTTGTGGTCGGAGTTGAGGACGATCCACCCGATCCAGGAGCAGGAACTAGCCCCACACTAGTCTGTGCATCCTTCTTGGCCTTTCTCGCCTGAGCAGCAAGTGTCTTGGCCAGACGTTCCTAAGAAGGATTCATATTTTCTGCAAAACAAACAAAAAGAGAAGAGTTAGTAAAATGACGAGCCAAACAAATGATGACCACACACCGAAAAAGAAAATATATACCCAGATATCTAACGGGATCCTCGCTTCCGAGGAGCTCCCTGATGTTTATGAGACCCGGCTCGAACACGGGCTCCTCATTTCTATCAAGCACTGGCCTACCTCCCTGACCGACTCGCTGGACCGGAGGAATTCGAGCTACAAACAAAGTCAGAGTGGAAAAGCTCGACAGGGCCTCATCCCTAAGCTCCCCCTCTCTCCATACATAGGAGCCCAACTCCTTCTCGAAATGTCTGTTGGCCATTGAAACGGGAACTTGGCGACCAGCGTCACAGAAGGCTCCCTCAGCTCGTTTATACGAGGAGTCCCATCTTTATTGAGCAACAGTCGACTCCTAAAAACATTCAACAAGGCTTTTGTTGAGGTGGGCTGCACCAAGACGTACTTGTCCTTAAAGTGGCGCACGGACTCCAAGTAGGCCTTGAACAACTTCTCGTTTCCCTGTTTGAGGGAGACCCATTCCCACCTTCTTCCAGTCATGCTCCTCTGGATGTGAATCACACACTATCATAGCCCCTATCTTCAAATAATCACACACTATCTAGAACGCACGCACGAACGCAATCCCGTTCGGATGCAACTAGGAGGGAGCCACGTGCAGGTGCCAGAAAACGGCCACCTTAAAGTCAGAAAAGGAAGGAGGAGACCTATCTCCCAGAAGACTATATCGTACATCGGAATCCTGCTCCTATCATATGTCGAGAAGATCCTGCTGTCCTTCCCGGGGATATACAATGACCACTCCTCCCGGGCCCCTTCCTCATAGGTGTAAACATCTGCGAAAACGTCCTCCCCGTGCTCATAGAAATATGACTGCCACTCCCAAGGGTCTTTCGCTACCCAATCTCGAGGATTCTCATCATCTCGAGGAGGAAACAGGCCACCCCGAGCCGAAGAGGTCGCCCCCATGTCAAGCTCCCTCATCTGTTGATCCGTCTGGTTTTGCTGTTCCCCAGAGATTTCCAATATGCTCGGCGAGTTACCACTAGTCTCATTCGAAGAGCTCCTGGAGGATTTTGTAGACTCGCTCGAAATGACAATATGTGTGTCTTCATCCATAGCACCTGAAAAGCAGAGGAAAAAGATGAGCTCGACATCAATGTCAGAACCACCCTTCCACCACCAAACAAGTGAAAGGGTGCTGGGAGACGAGGATCATATCCTCGACCAGAACCCTTACTGAGGTACACTAATAGGAACAAATACGAGAGAAAGTCCTAATCCCTTACTAAGGCACACTAACGGGTTGGAATCGTAGAAAAAGCCCAGAAATCCCCCGAGGTATTCTGACGGGCACAAATGGTAGAAAGGCTAAAACCCTAACGAATCACCTATAACACAGCACCAGGCCCCGAGGAAGCCCCACGGCGGCTCCAGCAGCCATGCGCCACAGGAACAATGTCTTCCACCTAGAGTCTCTGACGACCTACTCCCTAACGGAACCCTAAATCCTAACGGCATGCATATCTAAAAGGAAAAAAACGAAAACACTAAGACATGCAACAATGGAGGAACGAAAACTCACCGATAGAAGAAGAAGAGATGAAGCTAGATGACCGCGAACGAAGAAACTGAGCAAATTTTGGTGGTCGACTGTCGAACTAATACGAGTAGTTGAAGGAGAAGGCGAAAAATACTAACCATCTTGTTTCTCTTGTATTTATAGCTGAAACAGCCCACGCGTACCAAACACGCGCCTTGGGAACCCCAGGGTCGTCATTCTGACACCCTAGCCCTAGGCCGTCATTTGCACTGCTCGACCGTCACGTTTCCCAAAATACGCTACCTCTCCAAATTCAAAAGTACCAACGATAAACGTTTTTCCTCCCCGACAGAGAAGTATAACAAGAAAACGCTCATTTCCCCGTCCTTCGAGCAAACATAAAAGTCTTCACTCTTGTGCCCAGAAGCAACATCTTGGAGGGATATTGTTCTAGACTGGCCCGAAAGCTTGAGTGGGCCCAGTCTAAGACATCTCATAGGTGCCACCCACTGACTGTGACCCCGACTGCCTGCACTTGTCGGACAATGTCAACCTGTTGCCCTTCTGGTCCAGCACCGATCTAAGATGTTCGTCGAGCGTCTTCTCAGCCTTCCCGACACCAGCGTCGTGCAGGCCACCAGGGACCGACCAGAGAGATGCCCGCAACTAGCCTCCTCCCTGGAACCAACAGCAAGTTACGAGCACATATGCCCGATTTGACCAAGTCCTGGCAGTTACCTAATTTTCTGGACCCTCATATCTAGGTGGGAAATTAAGAGCCATTAGCCATGCACCAGGGGCATTATATAAACCCTCACACATGTGAGGGCCAGGTATCACATATTCACTACTCACTACCTAATATTTTTCTAGTACCTCCCTGCTCCCACTCTTACTTGATCGTTGGAGTACCTTGCAGGTACAACCCCCTCTCTCCTCAGCCCGACTAAAGATCATCCTTCGACCACTCTCTAGGTTATGATCAATCGCAAGATCAGTGGCGTCGTCTGTGGGAAACTGCTATCCCTATCTTTCTTCCCTCGGAACCTAAGATCAAAGCAACTTTTCTTTTAAGATTCATCTCTCTTATCATGGCCGACCATAATGATCTTTACATGCCCGGAAAGACCATCATTTCCCCCGCTCGCAAGAGTGATGGAACCCATGAACACCCTCGCCTTGAGGACAACCTGAGCTTCCGTGACGGACAAAATGCGTCCCCTGATTCCGCTGATGTTCGACGTGGTGACGACCAACTCTTGGACGAAGGATGTTCCAAGAATCCTGTTGAGGAATTGCCAGAAATCTTGCAACGGGTTCCTATCCCTCTCAATGCCGACCCGGGCATGGCAGCACTGCTCGCTGCCTTAAATCAGACCAACACCCTCATCCTTCAACAAAATTAGAGGATTTGGGCCTTGGAGAACAAACATTCAAGATCTCCTTCTCAGAGAGCCCGAAGACGAAACTCCCCCAGTGCATCACCACCCAGGCGCGGTCCACCGCCAAAAAAGGAAAGGCGCAACGTTTCTTTCTTCAAGATGTAATCACACACCTCCTGCACAAAATCAAGACCCCCCTTCGTTCAAGAAGAGGAAGGATAATAGGAAGATCGACCGCGCTCGATTGCCCTCTCCCGAGCCAAAGCAGAAACAAAGCAGCCCCTCCCCTTGACGGGACCGTGACGGCCGATGAGGGAGAAACTATCACTCTACTTCTCCATGTCCCATCAATAGTGAAGACGACGAGACCCATGGCCCGCTATCGAGGGAGATCACCGAAGCTCCGCTCCCTATCGGCCTAGAGAAGCCGCCTACTCTAGGGACCTACGACAGCATGACAAATCCTGACAAGCACATCGAGAATATTGATGTCCTCCTCGACTACAGAGGGGTCAGGGGCACCATCAAATGCAGACTCTTCACAACCACTCTCAGGAAGGGGGCGATGGCATGGTACAAAATCTTACCCGACGAATCCATCACCTCGTGGAAACAACTCGGGAGAATGTTTTTAAGGAATTTCACTTCTTCCCGCTGACACCCTAAATCAGAAGCTTCGCTCGAAGCGATCATACAGGGCAGGGACGAGTCTCTGCGTGCATATATCGAACGCTTTAACAAAGAAGTAATCCAGGTCCCGACAATGGACAAAATGAAGAAATACCTGCTCAAGCGCGGGTTTTGTCCCCGCAACGACTTTGCCAAAGTTGTGGGCATAAAAACATCAGCCACGCTCGATTCCCTTCTTCTAAAGGCCTAAGAGTACATACAGTATGAAGAGAAGAAGCAGCCAACAGCGCTCGGGAATCCAGGCACAGAGAGAGTGCCAAACCCTCAAAGAATGATGAACCCTCGACATCCCATCGGGGGGAGAAGAAACGGGAGGACAGGTCCCATGATCCTAAAGACTACAAGGGGCTGGCCGTTTGTTTCCACGACTACACCCCCCTGACGACCTCAAGGGAGTGTATTCTTTCCGAATGTGCTAATTCTGAATTCAAGCAAGTCGGGGTGCGCTTCCCCCGACAAACACCATCGAAGCCAGGAACCGACAAGAGCAAGTAATACAGGTTCCACAAGATTCACGGCCACAACACAAAGGATTGCATTCACCTCAAGGATGCAATCTAAATACTAATCAGAGACGGGTACCTCAAGCAATATAAGAACAAAGAGGCTGCCCGTGATGAAGCACCAGAGACCCAGAATGTCGAAGAAGGGAAGAAATCCCCCGACCTCGACACCATTTTGGTCGCCTTGAGCATCTCACGGCCAAAAGACTTCTACTTTTCGGACATGGAGAACGCCCCCTGTACTTTTCCACCTACAGTCAGTGGGAATCCTTCCCCACAACTATGGTCATTTCCGGAGGAGGTTTCAACAGGCATACAGTCGGATCAGTGAAGAGAAGGTTCGACCAACTCATCAAGGCTAACTCTGAGATGGACACCACGCTCGATAAGTTTCAAGGAGGATCTCACCCCCTCGCATTCTACAGGGAAGAGTTACCATGAGAAGCCCTAAATTCGAGCATCCCACTACTCGTGAGAGCTCAGATGGCTAACTTTGATGTGCGTCACATTTTGTTCGACCAAGGAAATTCAGTGGACATCATGTATGCCCAACTGTTTAACACTTTGCAGCTAAACGAGAGCCACCTAACCCCCTACATGGGTTCTAATCTTTAAGGTTTCAACGGGGCCACCATGAAGCCATCGGGGTATGTAGAGCTGATCGTCACTTTTGGGAAGGGGATAACAGCCAGAGCCATCAGACCCAATTCTTGGTGGTGGACTTCCTTCCTCTCTATCAATGCATCTTCGGGAGACCCACCCTTTCTGAGCTCATCGCGGTCCCCTCCATCGTTCATCTCAAGATGAAATACTAAACGGCCAAAGGTTTGGTTGCCACTCTTTACGGGGACATCCAAGCAGCCAGGAGGTGCTTCGAAGCTTCTGTGAAGGGCCTCAGCTCCATCAACGCCCAACCTCGGACGACCACTGGAGCCATATTTCCCTCAATCTTCAAGGAATCGAGACCGCTACCGAGGGTTGACATCATTGACCTCGACAGTCGCTTCTCCATGGAGGATAAGGTCGAGCAAAGGAAGAAGGGGAATGAGCCCATGGTTGAAGACGAAGGGTCAACCTCCTCTGCTGGCCATAATGAGCTCTCGAGTCACGCACAGCCTATCTCGGAGGGCGACTTCGAGTTGGTTCCCCTCGGAGAAGACCCCACCAGGGGAGTAAAGATCGGAGCGGACCTCCCCGACCTAGCAAAAAGGCAACTGAAAGCTTGCCTGCGGGAAAATGCTGATCTCTTTTCCTGGAGTGCAGTCGAGATGCCCGGTTTAGACCCTGAGTCGTATGCCATCACCTGACCATTGATCCCACTATCAAGGCGGTCGCGCAGCGCAGAAGAAAGCAGTCGACCGAGAAGTTAAAGGCTGCTAAATTAGCTGTAAAAGAACTCCTAGAGGAAAATTTTATTTCTGAAGCCCAGTACACAACCTGGCTCTCAAATGTAGTCCTCATTAAAAAATCTAATGGAAAATGGCGAATGTGCATTGACTATACTGATCTCAACTGGGCTTTCCCGAAAGATGCTTATCCCCTCCCCAATATTGACAAACTAGTCAACAATTCGGCCGGTTTTAAACTGTTATATTTCATGGATGCATACTCTGGTTACAACCAGATTCCCATGGCGAAAACAGACAAAAAATATACCTCTTTCATGACCGAGTCGGGCAACTATTACTATAACGTAATTCCCTTCGGCCTGAAAAATGCGGGCGCTACCTACCAGCGTGTTGTACCCCAAAATTTGCCCTCCCATACTCTTCAAGAAATTGCCAAGTCATGCTTCAAAATTCCCTTTAGGTTTGCATATTTTTACATTCTTTATTTTTTCATTATTTTTTTACTTTCTTTTAATTATTGTTGTTTTAATTAATTTAATATTTTCATAATATATAAAAAACACCAAAAAATCAGAAAAGATAAAAAAGAATAAATATTTTTATTTTAGTATTTTTGTAAATAAATTGCATTAATTCACTTAGTTTTAATTTAGGGTTTAATCTTAACATTTTTTAATAAAAATCTAAAATTGGTAGAATTAGGGTTTATAATAATTTTTATCCTTTTTTTCTTTTCTTTCATGATAATTAAATATTTCCTATTATTTATTTTTATAATTAAATGGCATGTAAATAATTAGGTTAAATATTAGGTTAAAATTTAATCTTTCCTTAATAAACTAAAAACAACTAGAATTAGGGTTAGCATTTTATTTTAATTAATTCCTTGTTCATAAAAATCTTAAAATACAAAAATACCAAAAACAATTTCCTTTCTTTAATTTAATTAATTTAATAATCGTTTAACCTAATTCATTAAAAAGGGTCCAATGCCCTCGTTTCAACTTTAATTCAATTCGCATATTTATTTCTTATTCTTTATAATATTCATGTACCTCTCCCAAAGCCGTGTAATTAATTTCTCGCACTTTATTTTTCTTTACTTTCTTTATTTTCTGTCAAATCGGGTTCTGGAAATTTTGGCGATGTGGACCCGCGCCTTTTGTAATAGCTTTAGAATTTTACTTTTCTCGCACTTTTAACTGTTAATCAAGGCATGAAAGAATGTATGGCCTAAAATAAAAACAAACGCTAGATCACCTATACCATGACAAGACAAAATAACTGAACGTGACACACAAATCACACACCACCCCTAGGGTACGCCTCACTGTTGCCTTGCCTCAAAAGGTGATCGTCGAGTAGAGGATGTCTTAGTAAGTCCTCATGATCCGGGAACCTGGCATGAGGGTAGCTTCTAAGGTGTCTTCCTATTGCTCCGGTGATCACCATGTCCCGAACCTCGAATTGACCCGAACACCTCCAACGGTGGTGCTACCTACCTCTCAATGGTGGGATGGCACTACCTTAAAGGACATCTACACAGACGAATTCCTTAGGGTAGGTAGACAACTCTAGATACTTGCTCTAATTTCAAAACAAATCAAAAATACTTTTCACACCAACACATTTTCAAAAAGCTTTCGAAAGCAATTTTTCAAACACTCTTGAGGACTGATACAAGAGTCGAACTGGAATTTTCAAAGAAAATTTTTTAACCCACAATTGAAAAGCAAACAAACCATTTTTGAAAACACAAGTGAGCAAGTATCTAAGAGCCCATGGATAACCATGGATAGAAAGGGTGCTAACACCTTCCCTTTCTATAACCTACCTCCCGAACCGAGAGCAATCTCTTTAAGGAATTTTTCTGTGCTTTTGTCCTTTCCATTTGGAGAAAATAAAAGACGGTGGCGACTCTTGCTTCCGCGACATTTCGCGAACCAGTGTTAAACAGTCAGTTCCAGATCCACCGATCACACAGCGCATGATGAAAAAGTCTTTTGCAATGAAATAGGCGACATGCTCGAAGTCTATATGGACGACATGATCTTTAAGTCCACCGAAGAGATCGACCATGTCTCCCATTTGAAAAAGGTGTTCGAGCAAGCCCGGAAGTGCCAGATGCGGTTCAACCTGGAAAAATGCACCTTCGGCATACGGGCAGGAAAGTTTCTCAGGTTCTATCTGACAGAACGGGGCATCGAGGCAAACCCCAAAAAATGTCAGGCCTTCTCTGAATTTCCGACGCCCACCTCGAATAAATCCATCCATATCTTAAACGACATGCTCACTTCTCTTTCCCGATTCGTGGAAAAATCTGCCCAGCACGCGCTCCCCTTGTTGAAACTCTTGTGAAAAGAAGCCACCTTCGAGTGGACGCCCGAATGCGAGCGATCCCTCGCCAATTTGAAAAGAGCTCTCTCACAGCTGCCCATCTTATCCCCGCCTGGGAAAGACGAAGTCCTCTACCTTTATTTAGTTGTCGCCTCCGAGGCAATTAGTGCGACACTAATAAGGGAAACCCCTGAGGGACAAAGGCCAATTTATTTCACGAGCAAAGCCATGCAGGGTCCGAAAGCGAGATATCAGCAAATCAAGAAAGTAGCCCTGGACCTCGTTAACGTTGTGAGGAGGCTAAGACACTACTTCCTGGCCCATACCATAGTGGTCCGGACGAATCAGCCAATAAAGCAACTGCTCGGAAGGCTAGACATGGCCGGTAGAATAATGAAGTGGTCTCTGGAACTCTCTGAATTCGATATCCAGTACGAAATCAGGAAAGACCTTAAGGCTCAAGCCTTGGCCGACTTTGTAGCAGAAATGACCTCTCCTAGAGATCCGGAAGGCTCGCGCCGCTGGACGATCTTCGTCGATGACGCCTCCAGTGCGACCGGAAGCGGCACAGGCATCATACTTGAGAACAAGGAAGGGACCCTGGTCAAAGTTTCCCTTGCCCTTTCTTTTCTAATCTCCAACAATCAAGCCGAATACGAGGCATTCCTCGCAGGCTTACGGCTAGACGAAGATCTGGGAGCCGAGGAAGTAAAAATCTTCACTGATTCTCAGTTGGTCGCCTCGTAGGTCTGAGGTCAATATCAGGTCAAAAACGACCAACTCACCGAATATTGGGCCCTGGTTCAGGAGGCAAAGAAAAAATTCAGGTTTGTGGACGTTCAACACGTCCCCCGCGAGCACAATGCCCGCACAAACGTTTTATCCAAATTGGCGAGCATAAAGAAGAAGGGAGGAAATAAATCTGTAATACAAGAGGTACTTCCTCGGCCGAGCACCCAAAAACCATCTGCCACCCTAGGAGTATTCTCCATCGGGGACAACGATTGTTGGATGACCCCCATACATGATTACCTCATTAAAGGCAAACTCCTCGATAACCTGAAAGAATCAATCATTATCAAACGAAGGGCCTGCTCGTACGTCTTAGTCGATGGCAAACTTTACAGAAGAGGATTTTCCATCCCACTCCTCAAGTGTGTCGATTGAAGCACAACAGAACACATACTGCTCAAAATCAACGAGGTCATTGGCAGTCAGCATCTGGGCAGAAGATCCCTCACGAGGAAATCCTTGTGGGCGGGATACTACTGGCCCACCATGCAGCACGATGCAAGAGAACACGTGAAGAAATGTGATAATTGCCAAAGACACGAGGACATGCATTTAGCTCCTCCTAGCGAGTTCAAATACCTCTTCTCTCCCTGGCCCTTTGCCTGGTGGGGACTAGACCTCTTCGGCCCGTTCGTGATCGGAACCAATCAGAACAAATATCTGATAGTAGCGGTCAAGTACTTCACCAAGTGGATAAAAGCTGAAGCCTTGGCCAAAATCACTTCCCAGAACGTCATTCTCTTCTACAAAAGAAATATTCTGGTTCATTTTGGCATCCCACAAGCGATAGTCACCAACAACGGGACCCAATTCACGGACCACACCTTCCATGAATTTGTCACCAAACTTGGCACGATCCAACATTTTTCCTCGGTCAAGCATCCCCAGACAAATGGCCAAGCCGAGGCCGCCAACATGATAACACTCAGAGGCCTCAAGCGAAGGTTGGATGAAACCAAGAAACGATGGGTCGAAGAGTTACACAATGTACTTTAGGCGTATCAAATGACCACACACTCGTCTATTGGGAGTCTCCGTTCCGACTAGCATACGAGACGGAGGCAGTTATCTCCGTAGAAATCAAGGAACCTTTCATGAGAACCGAGGCACCTCTCGACGAGGAGATGAATGACATCGCCCTCAGGGAAGAACTAGATCTGGTGGAAGAAATCTGAAAGGGGGCGTCCCCACGAGAAGCTTCGCTTAAACAAAAAATAGTCATGCGCTACGATGCCAAAGTCATACGTCGAGAGTTCGAGGTCGGTAGCCTTGTCTTAAAGAGAAATCGCAAAGAATCTCGTGAAGGTAAGCTCGCAGCAAACTGGGAAGGTCCCTACCGCGTCTACATGAAAATAGGGAACGGAGCGTACTACTTAGAGAATTTCAAGGGGAACAACTCGTTCGATCATGGAACACTGAAAAGCTAAAACAATATTACAGTTGAAAACACCGAGCAGTCGGCAGTTTTGGTTGACAAGGCAGACTCACCTGAGCCCGACCACGCGTGCACGCCTAGGCACAAGCGTAGCACCAAAAGTATTCAGAAGGGGCGAGGCTCTGCTCTATTGACGAGCGTACCCTCAGCCCAACGTGGATAGCTCGACTGAGCTCCACAGTCTTTGTGCCACGATGGTAGAACACCTGACTCACGACAGAATGTTCACGTTGCCGAACCCGGGCCCCTCGAAATGGAACCTAAGTTCCGGCCCTCGCCCGGTATTCACCCTGGCCGTTTGATCGGTTTCCCCGCACCGACAAACATACAAAACAAGCATATCCCCAATACAAACTCTTTGCAAAATATAAAAGTCCTAATCGGGCTAACTTGTCAACGAGCATGCAAATAACACAAGTTAAATATTCAAATCAAAACGACCAACGGCCGGAAAATAAATAAAGCGACCACTTGGGTCGAAATTGTTTGAATATTACATAAATGGGCAATAGTTCGAGAAATAACAAATATTACAAAATGTCACACAGGCCGAAACAAATACACAATCACCCCTCTGCTTCTCCTTTGATTATAGGCGATAAACGAGCAGGATCCCCAACTGGTTGATCGATAATATTCCTCAGGTTATCGGGAACCAGAATCTGTCCATCAGCCACGTAGTAGTTAACCCTCATGCCCAAAGTGTTGAGCTCAACACTGAGATTCAACACACACATCTGATTCACCGCATTGTCAAAGCTCCCCTCGGAAGCGGCTTGAGCATCATCCACGACAAGTTGGAAACGGGCAACCAATTCAGCCCAAGTCTTCAAGTCCTTGGTGTCCTCCGACTCATCCTCAACGGGCGCAATCTCGACATTCAAGGTCGCTACCTTCCCCTCAATACTCTCTCTCTCTCTCTTAAGCATAAGAGCGTTGTGCTCTTCGGATAGCTTCGTCGACTCTGCCTCAGCCAGCTTTAAGGCTTTATCTTTATCGACCAAGGCCTTCTCGATCGTCGCCAACTTAACCCAGAGATTCTTACTTTCCATCTCCTGGGATAAACTCCCCTCCGTGTATGCAACAGCCATCTCCAAGATCTGCATCAAACCACCCGCATCTTGGGCCAGCATCATCCTCTTTTCCGGATGGCTCGTTCCCTCGAGAAGGAGAGATTCAACCCTAGAAAGACGAAGAGTCGCGCTCTCGAAAAAGACCTCTCCAACCATCAAGGAGGAAAATCATATGCTCCTTTTTCTGTCTCCTCGATAAGGTCAACGCTCCCCTCGGGTCGAGGCCTCTTCGCCTTTGAGGAAACAGCAAATGGAGACAAAGCAGTTGTGGTCGAAGTCGAGGACGATCCACCCGATCCAGGAGTTGGAACTGGCCCTGCGCTAGTCTGTACATCCATCTTGGCCTTTCTCACCCGAGCAGCAAGTGTCTTAGCCAGACGTTCCTGAGCAGGATTCATATTTTCTGTAAAACAAACAAAAAAGAGAAGAGTCAGTAAAACGAAGAGTCAAACAAACGAAGACCACACATCAGAAAAGAAAATATATACCCAGATATCTAATGGGATCCTTGCTTCTGAGGAGCTCCCTGACGTTTATGAGACCCGGCTCAAACACGGGCTCCTCGTTTCTATCCAGCACTTGCCTACCTCCCCGACCGACTCGCAGAACCGGAGGAATTCGAGCTACAAACAAAGTCAAAGTGGAAAAGCTCGAAGGATCCTCATCCCCAAGCTCTCCCTCTCTCCAGACGTAGGAGCCCAACTCCTTCTCGAAATGTCTGTTGGTCCATTGAAATGGGAACTTGGCGACCAGCGTCACGGTAGGCTCCCCCAGCTCGTTTATACAAGGAGTCCCATCCCCATTGAGCGATGGTCGGCTCCTAAAAACATTCAGCAATGCCTTCGTCGAGGTGGGCTGCACCAAGACATACTTGTCCTTAAAGTGGCACACGAACTCCAAGTAGGCCTTGAACAACTTCTCGTTGCCCTGTTTGAGGGAGACCCATTCCCACCTGTCGTCAATCCTGCTCCTATGGATGTGGAAATAATAGAAAAACAACGGGATCGTAGCCCCTATCTTCAGATAGTCGTACACTATCTGGAACTCCCACATGAACACAATCTCGTTCAGATGCAACTGGGAGGGAGCCACGTGCAGGTTCCAGAAAATAGCCACCTCAAAGTCATAAAAAGGAAGGCGGATACCCATGTCCCAGAAGACTATATTGTACATCGAAATTTGCCTCCTATCATATCTTGAGCAGATCCTGCTGTCCTTCTTAGGGATATACAATGACCACTCCTCCCGGGCCCCCTCCTCGTGGGTGTAAATATCGGTGAAAACGTCCTCCTCGTGCTCATAGAAATATGACCACCACTCCCAATGGTCTTTCGCTACCCAATCTCTAGGATCCTCATCATCTTAAGGAGGAAACAGGTCATCCCGAGCCAAAGAGGTCGCCCCCATGTCAGGCTTCCCCGTCTGTTGATCCGTCTGGTTTTGCTGCTTCCCGGAGATTTCCAATATGCTCGACGAGCTACCACTAGTCTCGCTCGAAGAGCTTCTGGAGGATTCTGTAGACTCGCTCAAAATGACAACATATGCATCGTCAGCCATAGCACCTGAAAAGCAGAGGAAAAAGATGAGCTCGACATCAATGCAAGAACCACCCTTCCACCGCCAAACAAGTGAAAGGGTGCTGGGAGACGAGGATCGTATCCCCGACCAGAACCCTCACAGAGGTATGCTGACAGGCACAATCGCAGGAGAAAGTCCTAATCCCTCACTAAGGCACACTAACGGGTTGGAATTGCAGAAAAAGCCTAGAAATCCCCTGAGATATTCTAATGGGCACAAATTGCAGAAAGGCTAAAACACTAACGATCACCTATAACACAGTGCCAAGCCCCGAGGAAGCCCCATGGTTGCTCCAGCAACCATGCGCCACAGGAATAAAGTCTGCCACCTAGAGTCTCTAACGACCTACTCCCTAACGGAACCCTAAATCCTAACCGCATGCATATATAAAAGGAAAAAAACGAAAACACTAAGACATGCAACAATGGAGGAACGAAAACTCACTGATAGAAGATGAAAAGATGAAGCTAGATGACCGCGAGCGAAGAAATTGAGCAAATGTCGGTGGTCGACTGTCGAACTAATATGAGCAGTTGAAGGAGAAGGCGAAAAATACTAATCGCCCTGTTCCTCTCGTATTTATAGCTGAAAATAGTCTGCGCGTAACAAACACGCGCCTTGGGAACCCCATGGTTGTCATTATGACACCTTATCCCTTAGCCATCATTTACGCCACTCGAACGACACGTTTCCCAAAACACACTACCTCTCCAAATTCAAAAGTCCCAACAACAAACGTTTCACCTCCCTGATAGTGAAGTATAACAGGAAAACTCTCATTTCCCCGTCCTTCGAGCAGACATCAAAGTCTTCACTCTTGTGCCCAGAAGCAACGACTTGAGGGGCTACTATTCTAGACTGGACCGAAAGCTTGAGTGGGCCAAGTCTAAGACATCTCATAGGTGCCACCCACTGACCGTGACCCGGACTGCCCTTACTTGTCAGGCAATGTCACCCTGTTGCCCTTCTAGCCCAGCGCCGATCCAAGATGTTCGTCGAGCGTCTTCTTAGCCTGCCTGACACCAATGTCGTGCAGGCCACCAGGGACCGACCAGAGAGATACCCTCAACCAGATCCTCCATGGAATAAACGGCTAGTTACAAGCACATCTGCCCGGTTTGACCAAGTCCTGGCAGTTATCTAATTTTCTGGACCCACATATCTAGGCGGTAAATCAGGAACCAATAGCCACGCGCTAGGGGCATTATATAAACCCTCCTACCTGTGAGGGTCTGGTATCACATATTCACTACTCACTACCTGATATTTTGCTAGTACCTCTTTACTCCCACTCTTACTTGATCGTTGGAGTACCTTGCAGGTACAACCCCCTTTCTCCTCAGCCCGACTGAAGATCATCCTCCGGCCACTCTCCAAGTTATGATCAACCGCAAGATCAATTTTAAAATTAAAATTAAAATAATTTTTTCAATACTTGATTTAGAGTGTGTTTGATTTGTTAAAAAATAGAGGATCATACAGCACAATTTTAATTGTTTTGTGTTTGCGTTAAAATTTGTTTACGAGATAGGACACAAATCAAGATTGAAAATTGGATAAAAACTCAAATTTTTGTCTCTCACTAAACCATAAGACAATTTTTTATCTCTGTACAAGTTATTTAAAATATAGAAATAGTATTTTATTTTTTACTAAAAATATTTTCTCTTTCATCATTCTCTATTAATATATACAATATAAAAATACTCTTTTGTCCTTGGTATAAGTTATTTAAAAGACGAAAATATCCTTTTATTTTCTACTCGTACAAGTTATTTAAAATGAAAGAATACCATTTTATTTTCTAATAGAAATATATATTATCTCTTTCATTATCTTCTATTAATATTTACAATATGAAAAAACTCTTTTGTCCCTAGTACAAGTTATTTAAAAGACAAAAATACCCTTTTTTTCAAATATGGCTCAAGTTATTTAAAATAAAAAATACTTTTTTTTTATTTTCTACTAAAAATATATATTCCCTCTCTCATTCTCCTCTACTAATATTTATAATCTTAAAATATTTTTTTTGTCCCTAATACAATTTATTAAAAGACGACAATACTCTTTTATTTTCTATTATATATATAGTAAATGTTACTTTATTTTATTTGTCATGTTCATTGTCCATCAAATATCGTATATATATATATAAAATAAAGTAACATTTACTATAATGCTCTTTATATATATATATATATATATATATATATATATATATATATATATATATATATATATATATATATATATAAAGAGCATTATAGTAAATATTACTTTATTTTATTTGTCATGTTCATTGTCCATCAAATATCGTATATGATAAAAAATTATTAAATACTTTAAAGGTATTTAGTCTTTTGCAAATCAAATATACCCTTAATAAAATATAGTACAAGTCTCTAAAATTGTTGAATTTCAATAGTAATGATTTGTCTCATTAAATCAGACCTTTGGTAACTACAAGGACATTCAATTGTAATTTGCAATCATAAGATGTAAGACTTTTAAGTATAAGGTCACGAGTTCGAATCTCACTTGCTATATTGCCTATGTATGTTCTGTGGTACAAACTTAAGAGACTCAAATATGATATTATCAATTTTAGCAAGAAGAATGGAAATGTGAAGCATAATTTGATAATGGCCAAAAATGATCTGCAAAAAGTTCAAATTGAGCTCACTCAACACATATTTGATAGTAGTACAATTGAAGAAATAAAGTCATTGAAAAAATTATCAGGCTGCAGGAGCAAGAAGAAAGCATGCTTATGCAGAGAGCCAAAGTGGATTAGATCAGGAAAGGTGATGGTAACAATAGTTTTTTTCATGCCTATCTGAGAGCCAAGCAGAATACTAAACATATGAAGTATTTGCAGCGGGATGATGGATCCACTATAACTGGGCAGACTAATCTTGAAAGTGAAGTCCTAGACTATTATGGAAATCTTATGGGAAAAGAAGAGAGTAGCATCAAGAATATAAATATTGAAGCTATGAGAAAAGGGAGCCAAATATATATGGATCAAAGGGAAGCTCTAATTAGATATGTTTTTGTTCAGGAAGTGGAGATTGCTCTCAAAGATATTGGGGATAACAAAGCTCCTGAGATAGATGGTTATGTGGCTAAGTTCTATAAGGCCTGCTGGAGTATTATCAAAGGTGATGTGTTAACTGTCATTCAGGAACTCTTCCATAGTGGTACCATATACAAACCCTTCAATAACATAATGGTTATCGTGATTCCAAAAGGGGATAGTGCAAAGAATGTTAATGACTATATACCCATTGCAGGCTACACCATAGTCTTCAAAATAATATCTAAAATCTTGACTGCTACATTAGGAATTATGTTGCCTGGGATTATTAACATTAATCAAGCATCTTTTGTGAAATGTCAACACATTCATAACCATGTTCTGTTAGCCTATGAGATTTTAAAGGGTTATAGTAGTAAGGGAGGGACCCCTAGATGCATGTTACAAATCTACCTCCAAAAGGCTTATGATATGGTTAATTGGAATTCTTTGAGAGTTATCATGCAAGAGATTGGTATGCCCAACCAAATCATCAATTGGATTATGAACATTGTGTCAACTATTTCCTACAATTTCAATGTTAATGGGATCTATACTGGTAGAATGATGGCTAAGAGAGGTATTAGGAAATGGGATCCTATCTTCCCCTGCTCTTTATGCTAATGACGGAGTACATGAGTAGTTGTTTTATGAAAATGCAGCATAATTCCAATTTCAACTATCATGCTCAGTGTGAGCAGATGAACCTTCTAATCTTACTTTTGCAGACGATATTCTTTTATTCTGCAGAAGTGACCAGATTTTAGTTCAAATGATGATGGCAACTTTTAATTGTTTCTCTGATTCTACAGGCCTGAAGATAAATCCTAGGAAGTGCAGAATATACACGAGCGGTATTTGTTGTACCCCAAAATTTGCCCTCTCTCTTTTTCATAAGAAATCACAGCTTCGGGCTTTTCCTGATTTTTCAGATTGGCTTAAGAATCGGTCAAACAGACTTTTCTCATCAGTCAGACGAAATTAGGGTTTCTTTTGATTTGTTTGAGTTTGGCTCAGGGTTTGATCAAGCAGACTCTTCTTTAACATTAAATCAAGAATTAGGGTTTGCACGCGCATTCTCAGAAGAATTTGAATCCACAGTGTCTTAATTGGCTGTCACACTGCTTTGACGCCTGATTTCAGTTGGTTTCTCAAAACCTGAACCTCTGGATTAGAAGCTGAGGCTTCTGGTTGGAAATTTGCAGTGTTTGGTTTAATTAGTAGAAGGAAAGGCATATGGATGTTTGTTTGATTAACTGTGCAATGCTTATGGTTAATTGGAACGCCGGGTTTATTATTGGTTAATGCGAAGTTGCAAGACTACAGTGTTTATTAATTATTTATTTATCTAAGTTAAAATAATTGGAATGCATTTCCAGTCGTTTTAATTCAAGAGACTTAAATAAATAAATAAACAGTGAATTAGAGAATTATATGACAAAAGGACTTTTATTTATTTTTAATTATTGGTACAAGTGTTATTTAAATACAGTAATTTTATTTACAGTATTTATAATAATATTTATTACAAATGATTAAAATAAAATAAAACTATATCCTAAATGTCTTGAAATCTTCATCTTCTACTGTTGCTCCCCTTTGCTCAACTGATATTTACCTGTAAAGATAGAAGAAAGAAATCAGTACAGATAAATTAAAGGCATTTTCAGACAGTTAATCAGAAACTCATCATTAAAGATTTTGGTCGGAATCAGTTTATTCGTCCTCTCTGCAAATCGCAAGAAGATGTCTCTTCTTGGTTCACAAAGAGGAAAGCAATTTATTTGCAAGCATATGAATTATTTTGCAAAATGTACAAAGCTGCATAAATTCAAATTGCAAAGTGTCAACAAAAATGTCAACCAAACTGCATAAATTCAAATTGTCAACCAAAGGGACAAGCTACTGAATATGCCAAAACAGGCTGCATACTTTCAAACCAAATTGCAAACTGAAAAGGCAAACCGAACTGAAAGGACAAAACCAAATTGCATTGTCAAAATGTTAACTAAGCTGTAACTGTCAAAAGCGGTCAACAAGCACACAAAAGCAAGGCAGAAAATCTGGAGGTATGCAGAGGAAAGACAAATGCAAGCAAGCATGTGAAAAGTGTATTTCTATTCATCATTTTCCAGACCAAAATCTTTTCAGAAAAAAAAGAGACATTCTAAGCAAAGACGTGCTTTCTGTGGAGAGAGAAAAGGAGGGAAAAGTAGCAGGCTTACAGTTTTCCAGGTAGGCTTAAAGATAAATATAAAAAAATAAGAACACTGTCAGAGGAGGGGCAGAATACACATAGAAGGAGATATCACAAAAAAACTGTAAACCTCAAGCCTTGCAACCTGTTAAAACATTGAAGCCTGTTCCAAGCTTGGATCCTAAGAAAACAACAAACAGCCTGCCTGTTACATAACACAAACGAGAAGCCTAACAAACACACCAGAAAAAAGCCAAGCAAAAACACAAGCCTGTTTCCAAGCATCCTGCATCAAAAACCTCTCAAAAGCAAACAAGCTTAGAAACTGAAGCAAACCTTCAAATCAAAAAGCCTTTCAAAGACAAAGTTACAAACATTTAACCTGCCTTAAAAGCTTACAAACTGAAGCAAGCCTTCAAATTAAAAAGCCTTTCAAAGCCAAAGTTACAAACATTCAACCTGCCTAAAAACCAGTAAAAGCAAACCTGTCAAAAACTATACAGCATTCAAGCTTCACCCAACCTGTCCTAAATAAACTGATAAGCCTTTCAAGCCCAGCAAGCCTAAAGACCAGATATCACAACAACATAGCCAAAGCCTAAACACCAGCAAACATGCCTCAGAACTAGTTTCCTCATAGGCAAAGAACAACAAAGTTCATCAGAAGTCAGAAGAAAGGAGAAGCAACCCAGGAATACTCAGAATCAAAATCATCATAGCATTGGAAATAAAGCAAGCAATCAGAAGAGGAAAAAAAGCTATACTAGCATTTTCAGAAGCAAAGCATCATCACTAAACGAAGATACAAAAATACCAGGAAGGCCACAAAGCTAGCATCCCCAGTCCCCACGTCTTCGGCCGCCTAAGACACCTCTGGTCCAAGTTCTCCGTCTCCTCTCCAAAGGTAGTAATTTCTTCTCCCTTTTTATACACCTCACACAAACAAAGATAACACATAAAAGTCAAAACGTGTAAGAGGTAAAACACGCAAGAGAATAAATCTTTGAAACCCTAAAACATGAAAACGCGTTAAAACCGAAACTGTCACCTTTTCTCATCACTGCCTTGCTCAACCGTGGAGAGAGGGAAGATGGATGGTGGTGTCTGGTAGCAGAAGCGAAGAGATTCATTCAGAAGCTTGGCTCAAGAAAGATGAAGAGGATGGGAGCGGCGCCGTTCGTTCACACAAACCCTTTTCTGAAACAAAACAATTCTAACCCTAAACAAATTTGTCAAACATTGGGCCTGCCCACGCGAACTGTTAAGCCCAACCTCCCAAAACTGGCGCACACCCCCTTCTTTGAATCTATTTGTTTTTCTGTTTGGGCCATGTACATAATCCCCAAGGCCCATTTAAACCCTTTTTTATTTTTTTTACAAATCAACCATTTTTTTTATCACTTTACTTTTTTCCTTTTTTATATACATAACTTAAATTAATATTTTTGTTAAATAAAAATGAAACATTAACTTTTTTACACAAAATTTTCTTAAAAGCTTCTTTTTATTTTTAAAACGATTAAAAATACATAAATATTAGGTTATTAAGTTTAAATAATTTTCTTGTGTTTAAAACCTTTTTTTTTGTTTAATAAATCTTTTTACATAAACTTTAAAACATTAACTAAATACATGAATAATAGAATATTTTAACTTAAGCATTTTACTTTTCTAAACCTTTTGTTTATATAATATTAACAACAACCCAAAAATAAATAAAATACTTAACAATTGCATTAGGTTAACATTCTTTACTCACTTGTAAATAATCATGTGCATCTTACATACTTTTATTTCTCTTTGATTCTTATACATTGTTATATTTTACATTGAGAATGCGATTCGATTTGGTTGTAAATAATATTTGGACACTACTATTCTGACAAGTCTCATCCCTCATTTGTAAATATTTGTATCCCCATCCCCATAATCATGTTGTAATAATTTAGGACTTTAAATTTCCGCATTTAAAAGCTTTCAAATTATGCCATGATAGACCTAGGGTTTGTATGTAAATAAAACCAACAAATAGTTTGACCTAAACACAAAGATAAATGCATGAAAATCAATACACAAATCACACTTGCACCCCTGGGGTTCCTCCACTTGTTGCCTTCAAAAATGGGCCATGTTTGTATGTTGAGTTCTTTGGCAAAACAACAAAAACAAATCAAATGATCATAGTCCCTCGATGACGCTTTCGAAGTTGCCTAAACAAAATGATCATAGTCCCTCAAGAAAAATTGCTAAAGACACTTGGCACTATTGCATTCATGGTCTATACGATGACCCGTGCCCGTCCCATTAACATCCTAACACAAGGTTGTTCACCAAATACAATGGTGAAACAACACTGTTAAAAGGGTTAAAACATAAGAAAGATCTTTGAGTAAATTTAGGGGTAGACAACTCTTAGTTGCTTGATCAAACTTGCAAAATACACTTGCCTACTTTCAAAACACACTCCACAACACAACTTTCAAAACAACTTTCAAAAACATTGAAATATCTTTTCAAAAAGACAAACACCATTGCATATACTCAAACAAGAGTCATTACAATGGTTGCCTAGACAAGGCATATTTTTCAAAACATTTTCAAAAAACACACAAAGCACCATTTCAAACAATTGAAAAGCAAAGGCAAGTGATCTAAAACAAGTAATAAGAGCCCATGGATAACCATGGATGAAAAGGGTGCTAGCACCTTCCCTTTTCATAATCTACCCCCCGAACCCACGAAAACATCTCAAAGGTTTTTTCCTGTGCTTTTTAACCTTTCCTTAGGATAAAATAAAAAGTCGATGGCGACTCTTACTAAACCGAACAAGTGCGAATACAAACGCAAAAACCTCAAGTCAGTTCTCCCACCGTATCACAGAACTGGCGACTCTGTTGGGGAATTTTCTAAAAGTGGGGTTACCTTAGGGTTTTAGATCACCCTTTTGCATGATTAATTGTTTGCTTTGATTGCTTTACCTTTATGGTTCTCTTGTTTGGGCTTGAAATCCTACACCCGGATTTGGGAAACATTCATAGATAGCAATACATTGTGGAAACTGTGCGGGGTATACCGACACGGTTGAAGCAATAGCTATATTAGTGCGACATATTTGTGAGTACCGGTAACCCTTGAGTTCAATCAAGGAGAGTACGGGGCCGCTGAGTGATGTCACTAAGCACTAATGACCTAGAACCTTACTTGACCATCTTGGCCTTTTATTAGGGGTAGTGAGATGACAGGCTCTGGTGCAGTCCAAAGTTGGTAGATACTTTATACTACACTCATTGAGGGTTGTTTTCTTGGAATATTTTGGTCGCTAGTTAAGTGGCTAAACCAAAACAATGAACATGGAAAACAATCCAATGATATTGAGCTCCTTAGAACCTGGTTACTATTTATAGGACAGGTTTTTAAGCCAACTACACTCAAGAGGGTACTTACCTATGAAACCTCATGCAAGCCTGAAACTAGGGTTTTGTGTGAATTGCTTGTACATGTGTTTGTGCATACATCATAAACATCATAAAGCATCATATGCATCCACTGACCATTTCAAGGGTTTGGATCTTCATCTTTGTTCTTGTTTTGTAGGTCATGGAAATTCTTCGCAGGAAAACTATCAAAGTCAACCTTGTGAGAATCCCTCCTCAATTCAAGGAGCTCACATCCAGAATTCCAGAAAGCTCTCTCTTCAGTGAAAGACATGGTAGACTGCTCAGCCTAGTCAACACCAGCATTGAAGAAGACATGATGAAAGTGTTGTTCCAATTCTTTGATCCCTTTCACCATTGTTTCACATTCCCCGACTACCAATTGGTGCCTACTTTGGAGGAATTTTCTCAACTCCTGAGAATTCCTATTCTTAATCAACTACCCTACAACGGTACGGAAAAAGAACCAAAGCCTGAAGATGTTGCTCAAGCACTACACTTGCAACCATCTGACATCAAGGGGCATTGGGAAACTAGAAGTGGTGTCAAAGGCTTCTTGGCAAAATTCTTGTTTGAGAAGGCACAAGAGTGTTGGAATTCTCTGGATCTACAAGCCTTTGAAGAGATTTTGGCACTCCTCATTTATGGGTTGGTCTTGTTCCTAAATCCTGACCAACTCATAGACGTAAATGCTGTCAAGATTTTCCTATCCAAGAATCCCATACCTACATTGCTTGGGGACATCCTCCACTGATTTTACACACGAACAATGAGGAAAAGAGGTGTTTTCATGTGATGTAATCCTCTCCTAGAAAGGTGGTTTATTTCTCACCTTCCACAATCTATTTTGAAGAATGAGCAGGGCTTAAGGTGGTCACAACGATTGATGACCCTCACACATTCTGATGTACATTGGTGTTCTCGGTCCAGAGAAAATGTCATCATCATCGATCACTGTGGTGAGTTCCCTAACGTCCCATTACTTGGCATTAGGGGAGGAATTACCTACAACCCTTGACTAGCTTTGAGACAATTTGGATATGCACGGAGGGATGGCCCTCATGACATGCTGATTCCTGACCTAGTTTTTGACTTCGACAACGATGCGCAAGGACTTCGCCAAAGATTCATCAGAGCTTGGAGGATGCCTAACAAGGTAGATAGCAAGACACTAGGGCACAAGAACTTCATCCCTCTTGAGCCTTACCTCAAGTGGGTACGAACCCGGGCCCAGAGTCTTATGATGCCTTACCCTCATATTCTCCCTTTGATTAAAGAGCATGTTAAGGAATGGAAGGTTCCTTACACCATCCTACATCCTGACATGCCAACATCATGGGAGGAGATGCAGAAGAGTTGGATCCAACTCAAGGAAGAAAGGGATACTTTTGAAGCCAGCTTCTACGCCAGTGAGAAGAAGGTTTTGGAGCTTACCCGCCGACTTCACGAGGATGAGACCCTCAACACTTACATCGCACCAAAGAGGATGCGCAACGTCTTTTTACCTTAAGAAGTTTTTGTAATATTTGGACCATGGGGCATTTATGTACTGACAAATTTCTTCTTATCAATATGACGTGTGTTCTTTTTGTTTGCAACAACTTTGAATTTCTAAATCCTTGAATGCATTGCATGAATAAACATATCATTCATCATATGCATAAGCAGGTCTTCACACCAGGTTTCCTTATCTTTCTGCTGTTTATTTCAGTAAGATGGATCTTGAACAGACGGTCAAAGATCTGCAAGCACAAAACTTGTAGTTTCAACAGCTCCTTATGACCTTGGCAAAGGGTCAGGAGGATCTTAAAGCACTGTTAGGGAACAAAGAGCAAGAAAAAGGAAAAAAGAAGAAGAAAAGAATTGGGGTAGCTACACTGGGAAGAAGATTTGAGAATGAAGCTAGGAGAGTTCTTGAATTCCCCTCCACATCTGATGAGGGGACCGGTAAGGGAAAAGGAGCTGCATTACCTTCTGAGTCCGAGGCTGAAGAGGAAGAGGTTGAGGAAGATGAAGACTATTCGGAGCAGCAATACCTGCCAGCGGACGACAAATACAAAAACCTGGAGGATAGACTGGCAGCTATGGAGCTGCAAAGGGTTCTTGGGTTAGATTTTGAAGAATTGGGATTGATTGTTGGGATTGTGATCCCTCCAAAGTTTAAGGTGCCAATTTTTGCAAAATATGATGGGCTGTCTTTCCCGAAGATGCACCTGAGGTCATATGTCAGAAGAATTCAACCTCATACATCTGATAGAAATCTTTGGGTACACTTCTTCCAGGATAGCCTGTCTGGTACACAACTTGATTGGTTTTACCAGCTTGAGAGGTCAGAGGTACATAGTTGGGAGGATTTGGCAGCTGCCTTTTATCGCCAGTATCAATATAACGCTGACTTGGCGCCAACCCGTACTCAGCTACAAAGTATGGGAATGACCTCAAATGAGGGGTTCAAAGAATACGCCCAGAAATGGTGCGACTTGGCCGGTAGGGTGCAACCACCGCTTTCAGATAGGGAGCTAGTTGATATGTTCTTGGGGACCCTATCTGGCCCTTTCTTCAACCATTTGATCGGGAGCTCTTCCGCAGGGTTTACTGAATTGATTCTGACTGGCGAGCAGGTGGAAGCTGGTATTAAGAGTGGGAAGATTCAAAGGGATGCCTCTGCATCTACGAACGTTAAAAAGCCATTTCCAGCCAAGAAGGAGGCAGTTGTTGTGTACTCTCAAAAAGGATTGGGGAGAACTGAGCGCCGGCCGACTGTAGGGGCCGTGATGATTCAAAATT
Organism: Vicia faba; assembly: GCA_948472305.1. Lineage (NCBI taxonomy): Eukaryota > Viridiplantae > Streptophyta > Magnoliopsida > Fabales > Fabaceae > Vicia > Vicia faba. The sequence continues at coordinate 1,534,907,394 of OX451739.1, forward strand.
CGTCAAATGATCAGCCTCGTACCAATCAGTCTAGACCTAATCAGTAACGGGTAGAGCGGCCACAATGGTAGTTCACCCGCATCAATATGACGCCTGGGCAAGTTCTTCCCCATTTGTTGAAGTTGAATCTGGCTGGTTTAAAGGAGGCGCCGAAAAACCCTAACACCACATCTCCATACTATCATGCCAATGCTAGATGTGCTTACCATTCTGACAACGCCAGACATGACACCAACAATTGTTGGGCGCTAAAGAATAAAATTCAAGACTTAATAAATGCTAAAGAGGTTGAGTTCGACGCCCCCGAGAAGTCGAACGTAATATCCACTCCGATGCCAAAGCATGGCCATCATGTTCACGTTGTCGAAGAAGATCTGTATGTTTCTGCTGTTGATGATCTGGTAACTCCATTACTGACAATCAAGTTGAATCTATTGAAAGCTGGGATTTTTCTAGGTTATAAAGAAGATTGCTACTTTTGTTCCTCCCTACCAACTGACTGTCCATTGCTGAAGATAGGCATCCAAGGCGTAATGGACAACCAACAAATTCTTTTCGAAAAGATTCCTGCTACTCCAATTCCTATCAAGGAAGTTTCAATAATCACCATTTCCGCCAATCTTTCCAAGGTCCCCAAAAGGCCTGTTAAGATTACATCAGTTCCGAAGATTTCACCTCTAAAAATAACCATGCTTGGGCCCGTCCCCTACAAATCTGACAAATCGATACCGTGGAATTATGGTGGAGAAATCTACTACCACGGTGTTAAGCAAATTGAGATAACTGAAGAGAGCTCTGACGAAGAAACTACCGACATTGGAAACATTGCCGGTATGAGCAAGATTACCCGAAGTGGGAGAATTTTCTCTCCAGAGATTGCCCCTCCAAAGGCAATCTTTGGACCCTCAGCTGCTGCCAAGGTTACTCCTGCACCGATAAAACTTTCTGCAAGAACTCCGTTGATTGAAGAAACTGTTACTCCTGTGGTTGTCCCTCCTGCTACTACTGATAAGGGGAAAGGGATCCAAGATGAGCTCCTCAGGACGAGGGCTCAGCCATTGGTCATCCCCGAAACCTCTAAAAAAGAAATGGAGGAGATTCTGAAAATAATTAAGAAGAGTGATTATGATGTGGTAGAGCAACTGGGGAAAACCCCCTCGAAGATCTCCATGTTAGCATTGCTGCTTTGTTCGGAGGCTCATGCCAAAGCCTTGATAAGGTTTTTGAAGACAGCCCATGTGCCCCAAGAAACCTCAGCCGATCAATTCCAAGTTTGTGTAGCCAGCCTTACCGCCGACAACGGCCTGGGTTTCTCTGATGCTGACCTGACTCCGAAAGGAAGAAAGCACAATGACGCACTGCATGTGTCAGTTGAATGTCGGGGAACCACTCTCGCCCATGTCTTGGTCGACACTGGTTCTTCTCTAAACGTGCTGCCTAAGAAGGCTCTCGACCGGTTGGATTGTGAAGGCTTGGAGCTGAAACCAAGTAATATCATTGTCAGGGAATTTGACGGGTCTAAAAGAATGGTGCATGGGGAGGTCGACATTCCCATCAAGGTAGGCACTGAAGTGTTCCACTCAACATTCTATGTGATGGACATCCGCCCATCATACTCTTGCTTGCTGGGAAGACCATGGATACACAATGCTGGGGCAGTCACTTCTTCTCTACATCAGATGCTGAAATACCCTGTTAAGGGAAAAATCATAACTGTACACGGTGAGGAGGAGTACATGATCAGTCATCTGAATTCCTTTTGGTATGTGGAAGTGGATGGCGAATTCATTGAAACACCCTTTCAACACTTTGAGGAAGTGTCTCTCAAAGTGGCAGTAGCAAAGGCAGTAGCTGAGGTACCCAAGCAGGTGGCCAGGATGGCATCTCTGAAAGACGCAAAGGCTGCAATGAAGGAGGGAAAAAGCACCGTGTGGGGCCAGTTTCCTGACTTTCCTCACAAAACAGACAAGTTTGGGTTGGGATTCACCGCTGCGGGGCAAAAGGCTATGCGTCGCTCAAAAATTGAAAAGACACCCATCAAGATTTCTCCTCATGGATCAATGCTTTGGAAGACGAAGATGAAGAGGGTAACATTGAAGATTGGATCTTCCCAACCATCGAAGGGGGACTACACAACTGGGAGGCGAAAGACTTCGTTCCCATTACTTTCATTAATCAGTAATTTATCTTTCGAACATTTCCTGTTGGTCTGTAATAATTACTAAAACAATCTGCACACTACTTTTTCACCTCATGCCTTTCCCGGGGCATGTAGGTCCATTTGTAAGGGTTTTGATTCTCTTCATAATCATATGTCATGTTTAATGAATCATTGGACGTTTTTCATTTATAAACTGCTGTGTTCATTTTCTTTCCTTTTGCATTTTTGTTTGTTTAAGGATGGCTATCCCTTACACACACCCACACTCACAAATGCAGGTACCCATCCACTCCGGATTCCATGGGTGACTATTTTGTTGTATCCTTCAATAACTCTGAAGATTTGGTCAATCAGGCTGAGTATGAAGATGACGAAGATTGTGAAGTACCGGGAGAGCTAGCCAAACTTCTACAACAAGAAGAGGGGCCATCTTACCTCACGAAGAGTTGTTGGAAACAATCAACTTGGGAACAGAGGAAGACAGGAAAGAAGTACAAGTGGGTGCCAATCTGGAACCAAGTGTCAAGGAGCGCTTAATACAGTTGTTAAATGAATATGTTGAAATCTTCGCCTGGTCTTATGAAGACATGCCGGGGTTAGACACATACATTGTGGTTCACCGCCTCCCTACAAGAGAAGACTGTCCTCCGATCAAGCAAAAAGTCCGCCAAATGAGGCCCGACATGTCTGAGAAGATTAAAGCTGAAGTAATGAAGCAATTCAACGCTGGCTTTCTGGCTGTTACATCCTATCTACAATGGGTTGCTAACATTGTGCCCGTTCCCAAAAAAGACGGCAAGGTCAGAATGTGTGTGGACTACCGGGATTTGAACAGGGCTAGCCCTAAAGATGATTTTCCGCTACCGCATATCGACATTTTGATTGACAACACGGCTCGGCACAAAGTATTTTCTTTCATGGATGGATTCTCGGGCTACAACCAGATCAAAATGGCCCCCGAGGACATGGAGAAAACAACCTTTGTTACACAATGGGGTACCTTCTGCTACAAGGTGATGCCGTTCGGACTAAAGAATGCAGGGGCAACTTATCAACACGCCATGGTAGCTTTGTTTCATGATATGATACATCATGAGATCGAAGTTTATGTAGACGACATGATAGCTCGATCGCAAACGGAAGAGGAACACCTTGAACATTTGCAGAAGCTGTTTGCCAGGTTGAAGGAGTACAAACTCAGGCTGAATCCAAGTAAGTGCACTTTTGGAGTTAGTTCTGGTAAACTTCTGGGTTTTATTGTCAGCAACAAAGGCATTGAGGTCGATCCAGCAAAAGTGAAAGCTATACAAGAAATGCCTGCCCCCCGTACTGAAAAGGAGGTTAGAGGATTCTTGGGGCGATTGAACTATATCGCCAGGTTCATCTCTCACCTGACGCCTACCTATGAGCCAATCTTCAAACTATTAAAGAAAGATCAGGTAGTCGAATGGAACGATGACTGTCAAACTGCTTTTGATAAAATCAAGGAGTATTTGCTAGAACCTCCTATTCTGATGCCACCCGTCGAAGGAAGACCGCTGATCATGTATTTGACTATTTTGGACAACTCAATGGGGTGCGTACTGGGCCAGCATGACGAGTCTGGTCGAAAAGAGCATGCCATTTATTACCTTAGCAAAAAGTTTACCGACTGTGAGACTCGCTACTCACTGCTCGAGAAAACTTGCTGCGCTTTGGTATGGGCTGCTCGCCGACTAAGGCAGTATATGTTGACTCATACCACTTTGTTGATTTCCAAAATGGATCCTATCAAATATATCTTCGAAAAGCCTGCTTTATCTGGAAGAATTGCTAGATGGCAAATGATCCTGACTGAGTATGACATCCAGTATACTACCCAAAAAGCTATAAAAGGGAGTGTACTAGCTGACCATCTAGCTCATCAAGCTATCGAAGATTATCAATCCATGAGATTCGACTTCCCAGACGAGGACATCATGACATTGGACAACATTGAAGGTAACGGACCGTATGACGGACCTGAAAATGGATCCCGATGGACCCTATACTTTGATGGGGATTCAAATGCACTTGGAAACGGTATCGGTGCGGTACTCATTTCCCCGGAAGGTTGCCATACACCTTTCACGGCCCGACTTTGTTTCAGCTGTACCAACAATATGGCCGAATATGAAGCTTGCATCTTTGGTCTCAAGGCTGCTATAGACCTGGGGATCAAATCTTTGGTCGTATTTGGGGACTCAGCTTTGGTTATCAGTCAAGTCAAAGGAGAGTGGGATACCAAGCATCCTAACCTTATCCCATACAAAGAACATGTCCTAACATTGTTGCCTCATTTCGAGCAGATCACCTTCGAGCATTTCCCGCGAGAAGAAAACCAGCTGGCAGATGCTCTGGCTACAATGTCTTCCATGTTTAAACTCAATTGGGATAACGAGGCCCCCCAAATCACCATTGAGCGAATGGATGAACCTGCGCACTGTCATGAGATTAATACCGAAGAAGTAGTGGAACAACCTTGGTTTCACGAAATCAAAAGGTATCTCCAGACTAGAGAATACCCTGAAGGAGCTTCCGTCAATGACAAGAAGTTCTTACGGAGATTTGCTGCCAAGTTCTTCCTGAGCAACGACATCCTCTATAAACGCAGCCATGATTGTGTTTTACTCCGATGTGTGGACAAAGCTGAGGCAGAGTTGATCATGACTGAGATACACAGCAGCACATTTGGCACCCACTTGAGTGGACATACGATGGCTAAGAAGATTCTAAGGGCAGGTTATTACTGGTCTACCATGGAAGCTGATTGCCATCAACATTCTCGTACTTGCCACAAATGTCAAGTCTACGCTGACAAGATTCATATTCCTCCTGTTCCTCTCAACGTTCTGACAGCTCCTTGGCCATTCGCAGTGTGGGGCATTGACATGATTGGAGAGATTAAACCCACGGCATCCAATGGACATCGCTTCATCCTGGTCGTTATTGACTATTTCACCAAGTGGGTCGAAGCAGCTTCATTTGCCTCCGTTACAAAAAATGTGGTTGCCCGCTTCATCAAGCAAAACCTCATATGTCGGTATGGTGTCCCCGACAGGATCATCACAGACAACGGTACAAATCTAAACAATACTATGATCACCGCTCTATGCAAACAGTTCAAGATTTATCATCACAATTCATCTCCCTATCGGCCGAAGATGAACGGTGTTGTTGAAGCTGCGAACAAAAACATCAAGAAGATCATTCAGAAAATGACAGTCACCTACAAGGACTGGCATGAGATGTTATCGTTTGCTCTTCATGGGTACCGTACCACGACACGTACTTCAACAAGGGCAACCCCATTTTCTTTGGTATATGGCATGGAAGCTGTCCTGCCCATGGAAGTTCAGATTCCTTCTTTAAGGATTATGAAGGACGCTGGTTTAAGTGAAGACGATTGGATTCAGACCCGACTTGATCAACTCAATTTGATCGACGAGAAGCGACTCACTGCTGTTTGCCATGGTCAGACGTACCAAAAACGGATGATCAAGGCTTTCAACAAGAAAGTCAGACGTCAAGTATACCAAGTCGGAGATCTCGTAATCAAGTGGATTATCTTGCTGCAAAGTGATCCCAGGGGCAAATGGACTCCTACTTACGAAGGACCATTTGTAATCAAGAGCATCTTTTCTGGTGGTGCAATGATTCTGACCATTATGGACGGCGACGATTTGCCGCACCCTGCGAACGCAGACATAGTCAAAAGATACTACGCATAAAATCACCCGACAAGTCGAAAACCCGAAAGGGCGACTGGGGCAAAAATGGGCATCCCGGTGAACCGAAAACCCGAAAGGGCGGTTCAGGCAAAAATTAGGGATAAAACAAAAAAAATGATTTGTACACACGGCAAGTCGAAAACCCGAAAGGGCGGCTTGGGCAAAAAGGGGTTTCCCGGTGGATTGAAAACCCGAAAGGGCGATCCAGGCAAAAGTTAGGGAATTAAAGCGTATGACTATGTCTCGTCGGATCATTTTAAAGAACAATCTCTTCATCAACAAGCTCCGAACTTCTGATCAATCCAATCATCGGCGGACGAAGCATTGAATGGACAAGATATTCAGAGTTGTGAAGGCTATAGCAGAATGGGAATCCCATGGAATCGTTACACATAGCCATCTTTCTTTTGTATAAAAAAAATTTCAATTTTTTTACGACAATATCCTCTTACTAGGATGCATGTCTCCTTTGTACAAAGATACTCATAAAAAGTTAATACAAACACTTTTCCAAATACAGAAATTTGTTTTGTCTTCCTTTTGCTTCTTACACTTATGTTTTATTTGAGAAACGTCCAATGTTTTGTTAAATAGGCATATGCATTTGAACATAATCATTTTCTTACAAAATCAAGAAAGATGATTGCTGATAGGTTGAAGGTACAGATAGTTATCTTGAGGCCCTCTCAGAAGAGATCCCCAGCAGAATTAAACTCCAAATTCCTCGACAAGGTTAATATCCAGAACTTAATTCCTCAAACAGAGTTAAACTTCAGGATCCTCAGTAGAACAAAAGCTTCCTCAAAGTTGATTTCCCCAGCCGGAGAGTCTTCCAGAACTTAATTCCCCTCAGAGTTAAGTTTCAGTTTCCCCAGCGGAGCCCTAAAAATATGAAAATCCTATCCCCAGTGAAGTCAAAGCTATTAATCCCCAGTGGAGCTAAAACTTTCGACTATCAATCCCCAACAGAACCAGACTAGTGAACATTCTCCCCATACTTCCCATCATATTGAAGATTCTCAGTCTCACTCCTCCAGCATGAGTCTCCCAGGTTCTGAACTCCCCAGTAGAGATCATCAGAATTCTCATTCCCCACAAATCACCGAGGATTTCCAATCCCCAGCAGTGGCCCTGAAATCCCTCAACCATTGAAGATCTTGCTCCCCAAGCAATCAGCAGTCAACAAGGATGTCCAAAGATCTCCAATCCCCAACATTTGTTAAGGATTTATCCTCCAAAACAAATTACATTTCAAGTTTCAAATTCCTTCATCACCTGCTGGAAGTTACAACCACCAACAGAATAACGGACAATTGAAGCTCCTAAAAATATGTTCCTCTCAAGAATGAAGACTCTCATCCTTAAAACCTCAGAAGATGGGTATACTCCCAGTTTCTGACCCTTAACAGAATGAAGATTCTCGTCCTTAAAACCCTAGTAGATTGGCATACACCCAAGCTCCTGATATTCCCAACAGAATGAAGATTCTCATTCTCAAAGTGGCAGATAACCTGAATTCCTGATATTCCCAACATAATGAAGATTCTCATTCTCAAAGTGGCAGATAACCTGAATTCCTGATATTCCCCACAGAATGAAGATTCTCATTCTCAAAGTGGCAGATAACCTGAGTTCCTGATACTTCCCAACAAAATGAAGATTCTCATTCTCAAAGTGGCATACAACCCAAACTCCTGATTCCCCCAACAGCGGTCCCAGGACTTCTCATTTTCAAAGATCAAAGGATTTTCAATCCCCTGCAGCAGTCAAAGATTCACTTTCCCCGACAGCAGTCAAGAATCTATTATCTCCGGCTATCCAGGATTCATCTATCCTCAGCAAGACAGCTCATCGGCTTACATGCGTAATCATTACATTCATATCATAAACATTGATATAACATATATTGCATCATACATTTCATGCAACATAACTTTGTGTTTCAGCTAATATTTTACCCTTTTCAGGATAAGATTATTAAGCTTCAATTTCAACGACATACAGTTCAACAAACATTCCAGGTGGCATCTTTAAGCCCATCCCCGACAAGATTTTGTCTCTCCTCCAGATGGCATCTTTAATCCCATCTCCAAATGGCATCTCTAAGCCCATTCCTGCATCCATGTTCTGACGAGTGCAAATTTACGGGCACTCTAGTGTCCAATCTCCTTTTACCTTCGAGACACGAACGACAAACTTGCCAATCTAACTCTTCAGGTTCAAGAAAATTGAACAGGGGCAACTGTTGTACCCCCAAAATTTGCCCTCTCTCTTTTTCATAAGAAATCACAGCTTCGGGCTTTTCCTGATTTTTCAGATTGGCTTAAGAATCGGTCAAACAGACTTTTCTCATCAGTCAGACGAAATTAGGGTTTCTTTTGATTTGTTTGAGTTTGGCTCAGGGTTTGATCAAGCAGACTCTTCTTTAACATTAAATCAAGAATTAGGGTTTGCACGCGCATTCTCAGAAGAATTTGAATCCACAGTGTCTTAATTGGCTGTCACACTGCTTTGACGCCTGATTTCAGTTGGTTTCTCAAAACCTGAACCTCTGGATTAGAAGCTGAGGCTTCTGGTTGGAAATTTGCAGTGTTTGGTTTAATTAGTAGAAGGAAAGGCATATGGACGTTTGTTTGATTAACTGTGCAATGCTTATGGTTAATTGGAACGCCGGGTTTATTATTGGTTAATGCGAAGTTGCAAGACTACAGTGTTTATTAATTATTTATTTATCTAAGTTAAAATAATTGGAATGCATTTCCAGTCGTTTTAATTCAAGAGACTTAAATAAATAAATAAACAGTGAATTAGAGAATTATATGACAAAAGGACTTTTATTTATTTTTAATTATTGGTACAAGTGTTATTTAAATACAGTAATTTTATTTACAGTATTTATAATAATATTTATTACAAATGATTAAAATAAAATAAAACTATATCCTAAATGTCTTGAAATCTTCATCTTCTACTGTTGTTCCCCTTTGCTCAACTGATATTTACCTGCAAAGATAGAAGAAAGAAATCAGTACATATAAATTAAAGGCATTTTCATACAGTTAATCAGAAACTCATCATTAAAGATTTTGGCCGGAATCAGTTTATTCGTCCTCTCTGCAAATCGCAAGAAGATGTCTCTTGGTTCACAAAGAGGAAAGCAATTTATTTGCAAGCATATGAATTATTTTGCAAAATGCACAAAGCTGCATAAATTCAAATTGCAAAGTGTCAACAAAAATGTCAACCAAACTGCATAAATTCAAACTGTCAACCAAAGGGACAAGCTACTGAATATGCCAAAACAGGCTGCATAATTTCAAACCAAATTGCAAACTGAAAAGGCAAACCGAACTGAAAGGACAAAACCAAATTGCATTGTCAAAATGTTAACTAAGCTGTAACTGTCAAAAGCGGTCAACAAGCACACAAAAGCAAGGCAGAAAATCTGGAGGTATGCAGAGGAAAGACAAATGCAAGCAAGCTTGTGAAAAGTGCATTTCTATTCATCATTTTCCAGGCCAAAATCTTTTCAGAAAAAAAAGAGACATTCTAAGCGAAGATGTGCTTTCTGTGGAGAGAGAAAAAGAGGGAAAAGTAGCAGGCTTACAGTTTTCCAGGCAGGCTTAAAGATAAATATAACAAAATCAGAACACTGTCAGAGGAGGGGAAGAATACACATAGAAGGAGATATCACAAAAAACTGTAAACCTCAATCCTTGCAACCTGTTAAAACATTGAAGCATGTTCCAAGCTCGGATCCTAAGAAAACAACAAACAGCCTGCCTGTTACATAACACAAACGAGAAGCCTAACAAACACACCAGAAAAAAGCCAAGCAAAAACACAAGCCTGTTTCCAAGCATCCTGCATCAAAAACCTCTCAAAAGCAAACAAGCTTAGAAACTGAAGCAAGCCTTCAAATCAAAAAGCCTTTCAAAGCCAAAGTTACAAACATTCAACCTGCCTTAAAAGCTTACAAACTGAAGCAAGCCTTCAAATTAAAAAGCCTTTCAAAGCCAAAGTTACAAACATTCAACCTGCCTAAAACCAAGTAAAAGCAAACCTGTCAAAAACTATACAGCATTCAAGCTTCACCCAACCTGTCCTAAACAAACTGATAAGCCTTTCAAGCCCAGCAAGCCTAAAGACCAGATACCACAACAACATAGCCAAAGCCTAAACACCAGCAAACATGCCTCAGAACTAGTTTCCTCATAGGCAAAGAACAACAAAGTTCATCAGAAGTCAGAAGAAAGGAGAAGCAACCCAGGAATACTCAGAATCAAAATCATCATAGCATTGGAAATAAAGCAAGCAATCAGAAGAGGAAAAGAAGCTATACTAGCGTTTTCAGAAGCAAAGCATCATCACTAAACGAAGATACAAAAATACCAGGAAGGCCACAAAGCTAGCATCACCAGTCCCCACGTCTCCGGCCGCCTAAGACACCTCCGGTCCAAGTTCTCTGTCTCCTCTCCAAAGGTAGTAATTTCTTCTCCCTTTTTACACACCTCACACAAACAAAGACAACACATAAAAGTCAAAACGTGTAAGAGGTAAAACACGCAAGAGAATAAATCTTTGAAACCCTAAAACATGAAAACGCGTTAAAACCGAAACTGTCACCTTTTCTCATCACTGCCTTGCTCAACCATGGAGAGAGGGAAGATGGATGGTGGCGTCTGGTAGCAGAAGCGAAAAGATTCGTTCAGAAGCCTGGCTCAAGAAAGATGAAGAGGACAACGAAGAAGAGGATGGGAGCGGCGCCGTTCGTTCACACAAACCCTTTTCTGAAACAAAACAATTCTAACCCTAAACAAATTTGTCAAACATTGGGCCTGCCCACGCGAACTGTTAAGCCCAACCTCCCAAAACTGGCGCACACCCCCTTCTTTGAATCTATTTGTTTTTCTGTTTGGGCCATGTACATAATCCCCAAGGCCCATTTAAACCCTTTTTTATTTTTTTACAAATCAACCATTTTTTTTATCACTTTACTTTTTTCCTTTTTTATATACATAACCCTAAATTAATATTTTTGTTAAATAAAAACGAAACATTAACTTTTTTATACAAAATTTTCTTAAAAGCTTCTTTTTATTTTTAAAATGATTAAAAATACATAAATATTAGGTTATTAAGTTTAAATAATTTTCTTGTGTTTAAAACCCTTTTTTTTTTTAATAAATCTTTTTACATAAACTTTAAAACATTAACTAAATACATGAATAATAGAATATTTTACCTTAAGCATTTTACTTTTCTAAACCTTTTGTTTATATAATATTAACAACAACCCAAAAATAAATAAAATACTTAACAATTGCATTAGGTTAACATTCTTTACTCACTTGTAAATAATCATGTGCATCTTACATACTTTTATTTCTCTTTGATTTTTATACATTGTTATATTTTACATTGAGAATGCGATTCAATTTGGTTGTAAATAATATTTTGACACTACTATTCCGACAAGTCTCATCCCCCATTTGTAAATATTTGTATCCCCATCCCCATAATCATGTTGTAATAATTTAGGACTTTAAATTTCCGCATTTAAAAGCTTTCAAATTATGCCATGATAGACCTAGGGTTTGTATGTAAATAAAACCAACAAATAGTTTGACCTAAACACAAAGATAAATGCATGAAAATCAATACACAAATCACACTTGCACCCCTAAGGTTCCTCCACTCGTTGCCTTCAAAAATGAGCCATGTTTGTATGTTGAGTTCTTTGGCAAAACAACAAAAACAAATCAAATGATCATAGTCCCTCGATGACGCTTTCGAAGTTGCCTAAACAAAATGATCATAGTCCCTCAAGAAAAATTGCTAAAGACACTTGGCACTATTGCATTCATGGTCTATACGATGACCCGTGCCCGTCCCGTTAACATCCTAACACAAGATTGTTCACCAAATACAATGGTGAAACAACACTGTTAAAAGGGTTAAAACATAAGAAAGATCTTTGAGTAAATTTAGGGGTAGACAACTCTTAGTTGCTTGATCAAACTTGCAAAACACACTTGCCTACTTTCAAAACACATTCCACAACACAACTTTCAAAACAACTTTCAAAAACATTGAAATATCTTTTCAAAAAGACAAACACCATTGCATATACTCAAACAAGAGTCGTTACAATGGTTGCCTAGACAAGGCATCTTTTTCAAAACATTTTCAAAAAACACACACAAAGCACCATTTCAAACAATTGAAAAGCAAAGGCAAGTGATCTAAAACAAGTAACTAAGAGCCCATGGATAACCATGGATGAAAAGAGTGCTAGCACCTTCCCTTTTCATAATCTACCCCCTGAACCCACAAAAACATCTCAAAGGTTTTTTCCTGTGCTTTTTAACCTTTCCTTAGGATAAAATAAAAATTCGGTGGCGACTCTTGCTAAATCGAACAAGTGCGAATACAAACGCAAAAACCTCAAGTCAGTTCTCCCATCGTATCACAGTATTGATAGTAAGGAGAAGGACATTATTCTCAAGAATACAGAGTTTATTGAAGGGGTTATGCATGTGAGATATTTAGGTGTTCCCTTAAGCTGTAAAAAGCTTAGTATATACCGTTATCTTCCCTCATTGATCATATAGTCTGCAAGCTCAAGCATTGGTCCACAAAATTGCTAAGCTATGCAGGTAGGATTCAATTAGTCAAGAGTGTTTGTTGTGCTACTACTCAATATTGGTTACAGTGTTTCCCTATTCCTAAAGTTGTAATTAGGAAAATTGATGCCTATTGTAGATCTTTTATATGGTCTGGAAAGTCTGAGATAACTTGAAAGAGTCTAGTGGCTTAGTTTAAACATCATAAATCTGTCTGTTTGGAACCATGTAACTATGCAGAGTTACTTATGGAATATAAGCAAAAAATCTGATAATCTCTACGTCAAGTGGATTCACAAGTACTACTTAAAAGATAGGGATTTATTGGAGATTGAGGAGGGGTCTAACTGGTCATAGATCATGAAGCAGATCATGAAAAATAGGAAGCACATTGAAGTTGATCTTTACCGCTGGCATAGTCTGATGGATGGTCACAAATTTCCCATGAGGACCATGTACTCTAAACTCATCGAGGACAACACTAGAGTTAGTTGGAGCAATATGTTGCATTATAACAATGCAAGGCCGAAAGCTTTGGTTATTCTTTGGTTGCTGCTCCATGGGAATCTGTCCACAAAAGAGAGGATGACGCGCTTTGGGTTTATCCAAGACAGTCTTTGTAACTTGTGTGAATCTGAAGAGGAAATAACTTATCACTTGTTTTTTGGCAGCAAGGAAACTTTCAAAATTTAGAAGGATGTCTTGAGGTAGATAGAGGTGGATCATGACCCAAAAGATTGGCATGAGATATGTCATTGGTTGGTTGGTAAAACTAGAGGTAAAGGGTGGAAAGCTTCGATCATGAAGATGGTTGTGGCAGAATCTGTCTATGGAATTTGGCAGTATAGAAATGGATTTTTTTTGGGATACTTTACATAGGCATAATACAATGGATATTATCATAGAAAAGATTGTGTATAGGGGATGTCATAATAGGAAAATTAGAGATCATCTAGCTAGGATGATGATGTAGTACGTCTTTGTCTTTGTTGTTGGCTAGATCTAGAGGTGGAAATAGGCTAGGCTAAGCTTTATAAGGCCTGAGCCTGGTCTACGACAAACTCACAGGGCCTGAGCCTGGCCTATGACCTACTATAGACTCTTTTTTTGGACATAATCTTTTTAAAAGTCTAACCTGACCTGAAAGCCTATTTAAAAACCTTTTTCTCATTAAGATTTTCAATTAATCCATATTACTTAAGAAGTCTTATAGGTCATCCTATATATGCATATATAAGCCGACCTATTTAGTATATATATATATATATATATATATATATATATATATATATATATATATATATATATATATATATATATATATATATATATATATATATATATATATATATATATATATATATATATATATATATATATATATATATATATATATATATATATACTCCATCCGTTTCAAAATGTCCGTCCTTTTAGCAAATAAATTTTGTTTCAAAATGACTATCATTTTCACTTTTCAATGTAGTAATGATTACTATTTTTTTCAATTATAGTCTTTACTTTTTTACTCTCAACACTACTTCCAATATATTAATAGGGTTACTTTTGTAAAAATTTAATGTCTTTTGGCAACATTATTGAATTTCTTAATTGTCTGTAAAAATCTTAAACGACAGTCATTTTGAAACAGTAAGAGTATATGCTAATCTATTTAGACTATTTTTAATATATATAAAAATATAGACTTACCTATGAAATTTCATAGGCTTTTTAATACCCTTAGCTTAGTCTTTTTAGTTAAATAAATTTTTAAAAAAGTTTAAGTCCGATCTTTTTATTAAAAAAAATTGATGTGACTTCAAATAAACCAGATCATAGAATCCTATAAACCGATCTAACATATTTCTATCCCTATTTAAATTCGAACGATCACCTTGTTTTATATAGTTTTTTGAATATATAATTTCTTAATTCAAAAATGAATTTTACAACCATAAGAATTTAAATTTGTAAGATCTCACTTACTCACTTTCTTTTTTTCCTAACAATTATTTACACTAACAAATAATGATACTAGTATAGTAGTCGTATATCATTTGAACTCTACATTACGTCAATTCTTGTCCAAATCATCAAGACAATGTTTCAAAACACCCAAACGGCATAATACGTCAAAAATACGTCGTATACATCATCGAATTAGACAAAGTTATTGTCACAAAACATTTAATATCATTCCACATCAAAACTTCAACAACAAAAAGACTAAAAAAAACTCGTAAAAAAAAATCGATATTAATTATGTCTTGAAATACTCGAGGAGAAAATATTACAGCCAAGTTTGTGGACCCCACACGTTGTTACAAACGATGATTATTGTTGCAATTGGTGAGAATAGAGCTACTTTTAGAATTAAATTAATAATTAAGAGTTAGTAACATAGTACAAAAAATAATAAATGATGATTAATTTATTATACTAAAAAAAATTAAAAAACACAAAAATGGTAAAAATAGTTAGTTAGAGATAAAAACCAAAATCAATTAAGAGTAGGTGGCGCGAAAACAACCGACCCCACGTCTCCCTCCTTTTTCCTTAACTGAAACCGTTTTTATCATTACCCTTTTTTATTTTTATTTTTATTATTTTATTTTCTTAGCAAAGTTTTTCCTTAACACGAAATCGTTATTAATTATTATTTTTACTTCTTTTAATTCTCTTTATTCGCTTTCTCTTTCCCACTTAGTTTCAAAATCACGAAACTGCCATCGCCGGTGAAACTCCACTCCGGTAACCGGTAACCGTTTTTCGCCTCTCCGTTCATTCTCCGGCGAATCTAATTCGAATCCAAATCGTTGTTACGAGAAGAAGGTGATTGATTCAATCACTCGTTTATTGATTTAGGGTTCTTTCTCGTGGATTCGTTGTTTTATTGATGTGATTAGTTTAATTTCAATTTTCAAGTCGTTTTCGTCTGATTGGAGGATGTTTTATTATCAGTAAACGGTGTTAATTGTTACATTGGAATTGAGTTAATTAGGTTTTTCTTTTAATTAATTTTCCTTTTTAAGCGTTTTGTTTTTTCTATCTAATTTTGTTATGATCTTCATTTATGATTTACTTTTTTTTTTATGCTTGTTAATTATCACATTATGCTTGAACATTTTAGGTTTCTATTTCTGATTGAGTTTTGTGATCTAAATTATATGGTTTCAATTATTTGGTTTCTGAAGGTGGTTTTGATAATTCAATTGAATTGTGAAAATTTGAGAAACACATGAATTTGGAAATGAAATTCAATGAACTTTAGTGTATAGTACTTGTTTCTGTGCAAGAACACTCAAGCTTGTCTTCAGAGAGTGAGACATAAATCTGTGTGAAAATCTGTGTGAATCCAGGCATTTGTCATGGATCTCTGTTCTGGACCCTATATTTTGTTTCTTTTCAATCAATTTTTTAGGCTAATAATTTTTCATGGATTTCAACGATATTCTTCTTACTGTATAGTGCTAAGTTTTAACGGTCGTGGTCGTATTGCAGTCGAGTAAAGGATTTCACGATTTCGTTGTGACATTTGTTGCGGTTGTAGCCATGTAAATTAACCACAATTTTTTCTCTATCACTAAAGTGGTGAATAACAGTATCGATATTGAAAGATGTTGATACCGTTTTGTCGTAGTCTTTTTCTTCAAGTAGGCAAAAATGGAAATGACTACTCTCCATAACTGTTTCTATTTTTTATTATTTTCTTTTTTGTTGTTGTAAAAAATGGTGTCGTGAATCATGTTGGGTTTACACAAATTGTTATTATGGGGATGGTGGACAGTGATCATCGCTGCACGTGGATCTCTTTGTCTATGCCCATTTCTCAAACAACAATAACACTATCAAGTTCAAACTTCCATCTTCAATTAAATTAAGAAAATAATATAAAATATTGTGCAGTGTAGAATACAGACAAAATATATAATTAATTGGTTCTATTGAATATAATATTCTGTTTGCAAATTTGGATGAGGATATTTATTTATACTACTACAAAGCAGTTACTATATGGTAGTAGTAATTATCATTTTGTGGTTCTTTTTATTTCTTCTAAGGAAAAAGTTACACATTGACTTCATTGCAATTTAATTGTGTTGTGAGTTATGACTGTTTGGTTTGATTTGGGGAAGAAAAGGAGGTTGTTATAGGAGAGATTAGTTACTTTATTTTTGGGCCTGCAATGTAAGTTATGGTATCACTTTCACTGAATTCCCTTTCATGAAAATGAGTTGAGAGAGAAGAAGAAATAGGACAGAGTGTGTTTGTGTGGAGTAAACTTATTGCCAGCCCATAGACCA
This sequence comes from Vicia faba, assembly GCA_948472305.1. Classification (NCBI taxonomy): domain Eukaryota; kingdom Viridiplantae; phylum Streptophyta; class Magnoliopsida; order Fabales; family Fabaceae; genus Vicia; species Vicia faba. The sequence goes on from OX451739.1 coordinate 1,534,924,234, forward strand.
TGGCATTCCCGTGAGAGAGACAAAAGGGGAAAAATTAAAGTCTTTCTAACCCTATGTACTTCCTCTTGCTTATCCCTATACTCTTTATTATTCTGTTTTACATCCCAGTATCCCTAATTTCCAAGGGGACCCCCCCTTCCCCTGCAAATCAACTTTTTTGTTTTGTTTTTAATCTTCAGTTAAACACAAACCAACGTTTAATGATAAAAAACGTTAAATGTACGTTGAGACAGTTTCCGCGAGTTTCTCTCATCCATTACACCACCAGATGTTGGTTTCCCTCTCCATATTCTTCCTGCCGTGTCCTGATCTTGTTGGATTCGGGATTTTTTTCATGAAAAAAACATACCCACTTGCTTATATTATTCTCAAGTTCCTTCTCCAACAGATCTGAGTCTCTGTAAAGATGTGCGCTTTTTTATTTTTCCTTTTTTCTCTTTTTGAAGGGGTTTATTCTTTGCGTTTCTTTTCTTTACCAGTCTGTAGTGTCTTACTTTATTTTCATTTGTGACAGATTTATTGCAGGGAAAAGGATCTTCTTTCTGGATAATCTGCTCTGTTCATTTTATTCCATTGGACTTACCAAAGTTGCTATATTTGGCTTAGTTTAATGAAAACTTCCATCAATGTGGTCTGATTGGGATAGAGTGGATGGATGTATGTGAATCTGAGCAAGCATTACGGAAACACAGAACTGGGGAGAGTGCAAGACACCCTTTGGCCCCAGCTGAAAAGAACAATGCAATCACCACAAGGCGGTCCGGAATTAGGGAAGTTAGTTCTAGGTATAAGTCACCTACTCCGGCATCTCCATCTGGTCCCCGTCGGTGCCCATCTCCATCTGGTCCCCGTCGTTGTCCATCTCCAAACAGCTTCACAAGAACAACTGCATCATCTAAATTGTTACCCAAGAGAGCTCAATCAGCTGAGAGGAATCGGCCTGCAACCCCTCCTTCTCCAACAAGTCCGTCTACGCCTGTCCACGACGATGTGCATTTATCCAAAAAGGTAGCTAGTAGCCGTTTGCCAGAGACTCTATGGCCTTCCACAATGCGAAGTTTGAGTGTTTCTTTTCAGTCAGATACCATTTCGATACCTGTTAGCAAGAAAGAGAGGCCTGTTACTAGTGCTTCTGATCGTACTCTGCGGCCAACTTCAAACGTGACACACAAGCAGGTTGAAACAAAAAACACACGTAAGCCTACGCCGGAGAGAAGGAGAAGTCCTCTTCAAGGGAAGAATGCCTCTGATCAATCTGAGAACTCAAAACCAGTTGACAGTTTGCATTCTCGGTTGATAGATCAGCATCGATGGCCAGGTAGAATGGGTGGGAAGGTATCTTCTAATCCCTTAAATAGAAGTGTTGATCATTCAGATAAGATGACCAGAATGTTGAACAGTTCTGTTCCAGGAACTGGTGTATCTTCACTTAGAAGATTGTCGTTACCAGCTGAAGCAAGTAAGCCCTTGCAGAAAACTTCTACTGATGTTGCAAGGCTATTGTCACTTGTTGAAAATGGTAGAATAGGAAGCGAGGTGAAATCATTTGATGACAGCTTCCATGTATTAAGACATCACAAATCTGTTCCTGCCTCTTCATCAGATAAAACAGGATTAGCATTTACTGGAGTCAGATCTCAAGCCTTGATATCTCCAAGGTCACGTCCCGCCTCACCTAGTAGGACTACAACGGTATCTCCTTCTATTTCAAGAGGCGTCAGTCCATCTCGGTCAAGGCCATCTACGCCTCCCAGAGGGGTTAGTCCAAGTCGAATTAGGGCTACCAGTTCATCCGACCAATCCAACAATTCAATTTCCGTTCTTAGCTTTATTGCCGATTTTAAAAAAGGGAAAAAAGGTGCAGCCTACGTTGAAGATGCTCACCAATTAAGACTTCTCTATAACAGATACTTGCAATGGAGATTTGCCAATGCGAGAGCGGAGGATGCATTTTATGTCCAAAATGCAATTGTCGAGGTATGGCTTGCTATCTTTGACAAGCTGGCAAACTCTTCTTCGTGAACTTCCTCTTATACATAGATTGTATATTTGGAACCAGTTACCTACATCAATTTACTAAAACTTGTTGAATGATGCAGAAAACTTTGTATAATGTATGGAGCAATACTATGACTATGTGGGAGTCAATAACTAGGAAGAGGATCTATCTCCAGCAGCTGCAGCTTGAGCTGAAGCTGAATTCTATTATGAATGATCAAGTAATACTTCTCTCTTGACTGAAATATTTTTATCTTTCTCTATGCCATATTTTATTATTACAGTATCAGTTCGGAACTATATTATTGTACATTCCAGTCATGTGTTGTTATTTGTTTTAGTACTTCAAATTCAGATGATTATTGTGGAGTTTATAAGCGACACACATGTACTTTCCAAGAGAATGCTCCTATTATATCAAAAAGTCTGATAATATTATCAATGTTTCATGTTAATGGTTGATTTAAGTGATTATAAGTACAAGAAAAATAGAAAGCTTAGGACTTTGCTTGTTAAAAGTGGAACACTGGAAAAATGGGTAATTGATATAGTGTCGGAGGTTGGTTACATTTTGATAAAAAAATACTGACATTATATGAAATCTTATACATCATTGAGTATCTAACTTCAGTTATTGTATGTGATGCTAGTTTCTTTCCTTATTTAATTTTCAACTTTCAATAATTAATAATAGATTTTTTATGTGGTCAATGAACTAGATGACCTACCTTGATGACTGGGCTACTCTTGAAAGCAATCATGTTGATGCTCTAACTGGGGCTGTAGAAGACTTAGAGGCAAACACTCTTCGTCTTCCACTGACTGGAGGGGCAAAGGTATGCATGGTTTTTGTATTTTTTGGTTTATTGCCTAGAAAGTGACACTAGCATCAATCATTCTATGTTTCCACTCCTACAGGTAGATATTGAGCACTTGAAGGTTGCTATCTGTTCAGCTGTTGATGTCATGCAAGCTATGGGATCTGCAATCCGCCCTTTGCTCTCACGGGTGAGTTAATTGTCTTAAGAGTTCTATTGGTTTGATTCACCTAATCACCTAGCACTTGTTCCACCCTGCTATTTTCTAAGTCAGCACATTTAATGCAAAACCTCTTTTTGCTGGTTGTATGTTTTTCTTTTGATTTTTCAAATTAGTGGAACTACAGTTTTGGGCAGCAAAGGGTTACTATGTTTTTTGTATCATTAATCAGATGTTTTAAGTGATGACAGGTGGAAGCCATGAATAACAAGAGGCTGACCCCATTTTTTACTGTATCTGACAGGTGGAAGCCATGAATAACTTAATTTCTGAAGTTGCTATCTTATCAGCACAAGAGAAAGCCATGCTTGATGAATGTGAAGCGCTACTGGCTTTTTCAGTGTCTATGCAGGTGAGAATCATAATATATAATTTATGAACGTGAACTATGAAAATATAGTTTTTCAATTTTATGATGATGAGTATGGGCATAAATTAGTAGAGTGCATTCCACTCACTTATCACATTTTACATTAAGCTTGATTTCTTGTAATACTTATGTTGTGGGGATTCAATATTTAAGAGCCATATTTCATTAGCGAATCATAATAGAGCTCTAGATCTAAAGAACCTGGGTTGATTTTAAACTAGTTGAACTTTTCTTCTTTGCTATTGCTTTTACTATACTCCCTCATTTTTCACTGAAATACTAGTAATGAATGAATTAGTTGTCGAGGAAAGTTGAACATGTCATAATGTGAAAATGCTTCTAGGGTCATGAGCTTATTTCTTGTCTAAATATTGGCATGCAAATGTAGTTTTATAGTGCTTTCACTTCAGCCATTTAATATCTGAAAATTGTTAAACATAATTAAACTGTTCAATAAAACTTGGTAATGAGTGTGGTGTTGGCGCAAAAAATGCGATCAATTAGAGAGTTGTGTGTGTTTATTGACAAAAATGTGTACCTTTTGTATAGTAATCATCCAATATAGTAGTATAACTGCTATATTGGTTGATTCACCACACATAACTGCTATACCTGCTATATTAGTATATCCATTTCACACCATGGTTTGCCAGTAGTATAGCTGCGGCAACTACTTTATCTATAGATGTTTTTATTAGAGAGTGACGGTCATGATTCAGTTATAAATTGCCAAAAATATATTATATTCATCAATGTTATGCTTGCTTGCTCCATGCTTCCATCTGAATGCAGAAGTGAATAAGCGAAATGTATAGAGATTTTTCTTTTTCGTTTCAAAAAATGGAGGAGCATCCTTTCAACGCTAGGGTCTAGGGCTTTATTAGTCCCTTAAAGTAGGACAGTTATAAAGAAACAAACAGTAGGTAAACTTGTTCTTCAATTCACGGATGAGTAAAGAGTTGAATGTAATGCAGCGCGCTTTTTCATCTTTCCTGTGTTAGTTTCTAATTAATTACTTTTTTTGGCAAAAACAGGTAGAGGAATATAGCCTTCGTTCGCATGTGATGCAAATCAAGCAAGCTTCGGAGGTAAAAAAGTAACCAATCTCAGAAATTTAGACACACATGAGCCTGACTTGCCAAGCCAACGAGGAATAGTCTCTTGCGCTGCACCCAAAATGGGTAGTATTAGTATGTAAATCTTTTAAATAGGTTTTTTTTTTCTTCCCCTCTTCCCTCATACATGTCGGAATTTATAGTTCAATTATCATCTTTTTCTTTTCTAGTCAACACTGGTGACCCGAGCCTTCTTCCACTTGTAATTTTGTATCAGGCAAATGAAAAGAAAATGATAAGCAAAGAAGCAAAATAGTCCATATTTACAATTTTGCATTTATCTCAGTTTTACTTCCATTGTTAATTAATTAATTTTTACATGGTAGAAGTTTTATTTTTTTCTTAAAGGCGTGTTAACTGTTTTACTTCCCTGACAACATGAAGCATTTCATCTTTACTTGGTTGCTTATTATTACTATGAACACCTTGTGCCATAGGTGTGGTGCAGCGATTGAAACCCAAGTTCTTCGTGACTGCTCTACTTAACATTTTAGTTGGCTTTTGATACTCACCAATCACCCGGCTTCTTCGAGACCACTTGCATCTTTTGTTTAAACATTTTGCTATGAGTAGTAATGGCTTCCTCCCCATATTACAATTTGTTGGGAGATTTGGAACAACAAAATTCAACATTGTTCAAACTTTAGATATATAGAAGGGGGATTGGGATTCCTGACTTCGTGGCGGGAAAACCAGGGTGACTTTGAGCCAATCCCATCCGTTTGATATATTGTATGGATCATATATTGCAACATGTCTTATTCTTCATTTTATTTCGTTAATAAAACTTAAATTCAAAAATGACTATTTCCTATAGAATTAGATGCATCTGGAACAATATATTTTGTACCAAACATAATTAGATGCATCTGGAACAATTTCTTGCCGTCAAACCTCAACATCGGTGACCCATTTCCTATTAGTTTCTATTAATTTGACATTTAAGTAGATAATGAGTTTTATTAAAAGGAAAAAAAAAAGGGTTTTTAGTTTATGAACCTATCAAAGACTGTAAAAACAGTTTGGGTGAGAAGAAGAATGTCACAGGTCAAAGCAATACAAATCGCAATCTATGTCTACAAAACGGAGATCCGCATCAGGGGATGATACTGGCACACCAATGAAGGAGTTACGGTGTCAAAGAAAGATTGAATGGGGATGGAAGGTGGAAGTTGAATGGAAGGAAATTGAATCCATTTTTTTCTTTTCTTTTTTTACGGTATAAGGAAAAAGATGTAAAAGAGAAATACGTTGTAGAACATGATGCACATGATTAATCAAATGGGTGATATTGGCTCAAAGTCACCCTCGTTACAAAGTAATAATAATGATGCACATGATGCACACAATTGATTTCTCTAATGAAGTTCTTCATTAACGTAATAATAATTTATAAATTAAAAATAGATTTTATTTGAATTTAATAGTTTTTATTTGACAAATATAAATAGTTGTTTATCGAACTCGTACTACTTCTTCTTCTTTCTTCTCCCAATTTCAGAAATCAAAATTGCAATTGAAAATCATAAATCCCTAAATCCCACCCATTGTTCTTCAAACTTCTTATTCTTCTTCTTGCTTCTTCCAATATGTTCTGGACTGGGCCCGACAGGCCCAAAAGCATTACTAAGGCCCAGTCCAAAGGGACTCACTAAGGACCACACTGGGCAAAGGGGGTCGCATCCATGCCCGACACCCTGATGTCCACCTCGACATCTCGGTGTCCGGCCCCACGATGAAGTCATGCTCGACAACCTGCCGTCCAGCTCCATGTCCTGGCTTCCAGCTCGACACTCGCTGTCCAGCTCGAGGTCTTGGCGTCGAGCTCGGCACCGTGCTGCGCAGCTCGACACGGTCTCGAGCTAACTTGCTAGGGCAGACTTAGCCCACCATTGCCCCAACGATACTCCGGAAAGACCGCGTCTCCGTCCGCCCGCACTTCATGCAGCATATCCAGGAAGGGGACCACGTGCTAGTCCCCACTACCCACGTAGAACCTGGCAGTTCCTCCATTGGGCCAAATCCGCCCGGCCCAATGAAGGAACCTTGGCCCAGCGCTGGGGGCTATAAATACCCTCTGCTTCCAGAGGGTCAGATATTCATCATTCTAACCTCAACTCTATTATCTGCTAGTACTCCCACTGACTTTAGCATCGGAGTGCCTTGCAGGTACCCCCCCCCCCCCCTCCTCGTTCAAAAAGCCTTCAGCTCGGAGTAAGCCGTGACGGTCCAAACCTTCTGATCAGGTCAGATCAGTGGCGCCGTCTGTGGGAAACAGCTTCCCCGTCTAACGAACAGTTTCAAAGACCAAAGCTCAATCCATTCACTGTCATGGCCTCTCCAACTCGTGAAGAACAACACACCCGCGTCCTCGACGCCAACAACGGTCCCGCGGACAAGAATGGGCACCTGGACAATCCCAGTGGTGCCGGCCACAATACCGTCCCCGTGACAACCGCCCCTGGACCTTCCACCCGCAGGGACGGGAACACTGTGTCCTCCTCGACAACTCCTCCAAGACTCGAAGACGACCCGGAGGCTCTCGCCTATCGCCAAGCTGCCCGGTTCTATGAAGTCCAAGTCCCTGCCGGGGCAGATGCCACGACTCAGGCACTGTTCGCGGCCATCAACCAGACGAACTATCTCCTGTTCGCCCAAGGAGAAAGACTAAGGGCACTTGAACATGATCGACGCCCCCCGAGGAGACATCAAAGGCCACCATCTCCACCTCCTCGGGTCGAAGAAGTTCGACACCCTACTCCCCCGCGGAGACATCACAGGGAGAACTCTAGGAGCCCCTCTCCCCCACCAAGGCAGAGGCGGCCCCAGTATGAAAGACAGCCCGTCATCCCTGCCGAAGAGCCCAGTCGCGACCCATCAAGGCACGACAGGAGGCACAACAGAGACGGGCGTGTGACCTTCAACCACCGAGCATCACGCTCGAGGGAATCTCAGCACGACCAGCGTGCCAGACACCACTACAGGACCCCTTCTCTTTCTCCAGAAAGGAGCGACGAGGACGACCCCCGCGGTCCCCTGTCGCAGGCCATCATGGACGCGCCTATTCCCTCGGGCATGGAGAAGCCCCCACACCTAAAGGAGTATGATGGAGTGGCGGACCCAGTCGACCACATTGACGGGTTCGAAGCCATGCTCCACTATCACAATGTCGGGGGGCCCATCAAGTGCCGTCTCTTCCCAACAACTCTCAGGAAGGCGGCCATGGACTGGTACAAAGGACTTGCCCCGGGCTCCATCACCTCGTGGCGGAACTTGAAGAACCAGTTCATCAGTTCCTTCACGGCCTCTCGTTGCCACCCGAAGACCGAGGCAGCCCTCGAGGCCATCATCCAAAGACATGATGAGACCTTGAGGGAATTCATCAACCGCTTCAACCGGGAAGCAATCCAGGTCCCCTGCGCGGACCATATGAAGAGGTACTTGCTGGAAAGGGGCCTCCTCCCTGGCACAGAATTCAGGAAAGCTGTGGGCATCGAGCCACCTGCAACTTTTGATGCTCTCCTCGACAAAGCCCGAGCATATATGGACTACGAGGAGAGAGAAGCTGCCAACAGGGCACGAGACTCCAGGGCTCGCAATCATGGCAGCAGCTCGAGACAAGACCCTCCTCCCCGACGCACCGGAGAGAAGAGGAAGGAAGACAGACCCCGGGAGGTCCGGGAACAAAGGGGCCCCTCTGGCCGGTTTACTGAGTACACTCCGCTCACAGCTTCCCGCGAGCGTATTCTGGCGGAGTGTGCGAGCACAGATTTTAAAGATGGTGGCGTCAAGCGTCCCCGACCAGCTCCTGCCAAGCCAGGAGTAGACAAAAACAAGTACTGTCAGTACCATAGGAGTCATGGTCACTTGACAGAGGACTGCGTCCACCTGAAGGATGCTATTGAAACCCTCATCAAAGGAGGGAGACTTGCACAGTACAGGAGAAACGACGCTCCCCGTCGTGAAGCCCGCGAGGCAAAGGAGCCCGAAGAAGATGCCCGACCATCTGACGAGTCGGTGCCAATCCAGACCGCCTTCTCGGTAACCAGGCCCGAGGATTTCGAACTGCCCGAGCTCCTGCAGGAGCCCCTGACTACACACAGCAGGTGGGAATACTTCCCCTCCGCCATGGTCATCAACGGGGGCGGGTTCAACGACCTCACCATCAACTCAGCCAAGAGGAAGTTGGACGAACTGGTCGACAAAGCTCCTCCTCAAACTGTGACTTTTGAAATGGTGAGGGGAAGATCAGAGCCTATCACATTCTACTTGGAAGAGCTCCCCGGCGGAGCACCGAACGCAGTCATCCCCTTGCTGATAAGGGCAAAGATGGCCAATTTTGACGTGCATCGCATCCTGGTCGACGAAGGGAGTTCCGTCGACGTGATGTACACCCAGCTGTTCCGGACCTTACAACTGGACGACTCCCATCTGTCTCCATATATAGGTTCGGACCTTCAAGGCTTCAACGGCTCGACGTCCAAACCTTGGGGATATGTCGAGCTCCTTGTGACATTCGGGGAAGGAACTGCTACAAGACAGGTGAAGGTCCGCTTCCTCGTCATTGACTGCCCGTCCCTGTACAATTGCATCTTGGGGAGGCCGACATTGGCGGAGCTGACAGCGGTCCCCTCAACTGTCCACCTCAAGATGAAGTTCTATACCAAGAGGGCGAGGGTAGCCACCATCCAGGGCGACCTCGCTGCTGCCCGCAGGTGCTTCAACGCCGCTTCAAGGGGACGGGATACTGTCGACGTGGGTCCCAGCACTAGGCCCGTCAAGAAGACAAAGCAAGAGCCCGACAGAGCATCTCCTGAGGTAGAAGTTCAGAAGGCTCCCCCAAAGGTCGACTCCATTGCGCTCGACGCCCGTTTTGACCAAGACGAGCCGGCCAGCAGCGAGCAAATCCCCCTCCGACCTATTCCGGACGGCGATTTCGAACTCGTTCCCCTCGGAGCAGACCCGACCAAGGGAGTGAAGATTGACAAGGACCTCCCCGACTTGGCCAGGAAGCAAATCAAGGCCTGTCTGCGCGAGAATGTTGATCTCTTCGCCTGGAGCGCTGCAGAGATGCCCGGACTCGACCCTGAGGTCGCCTGTCATCACCTCGCCATTGATCCAGCCGCCAAGGCAGTAATACAACGTAGGCGTAGGCAGTCTCCAGAAAAAACGGAGGCTGCTGAAAAAGCTGTAAAAGACCTCCTAGAGGCAAATTTTATTTCTGAAGCCCGGTACTCCACCTGGCTGTCAAATGTTGTACTTGTTAAAAAGAATAATGGAAAATGGCGAATGTGTGTTGATTATACCGATCTCAATCGGGCTTGCCCGAAGGATGCTTTTCCTCTACCAAACATTGATATGCTGGTCGACAACTCGGCCGGCTACAAAACTTTGTCGTTCATGGACGCTTACTCGGGATACAATCAAATCCCAATGGCTCCGGGCGACAAACGCTGCACGGCGTTCATGACCAGCTCGGGCAACTATTACTACAACGTAATGCCCTTCGGACTAAAGAACGCCGGCGCGACGTACCAACGCATGATGAACAAAGTGTTCAACAAACAGATCGGCGACATGCTCGAGGTGTACATGGACGACATGATCGTCAAATCTCGAGCAGACACCGATCACGCAGCTCATCTCAAGACTGTCTTCGCCCAAGCAAGACAGTGCAAGATGAGGTTCAACCCCGAGAAGTGCACATTTGGGGTTAAGGCAGGAAAGTTCCTCGGATTCTATCTAACAGAACGAGGCATTGAAGCCAACCCCGACAAGTGCCGAGCATTCGCCGACCTCCCGACTCCAATGTCGAAGAAGTCGATACAGATAATGAACGGCATGTTGACATCACTTTCACGCTTCGTCGCGAAGTCCGCTCAGCACGCCCTTCCCTTTTTCAAACTCCTTCGAAAGGAAGCAGCCTTCGAATGGACCGAGGAATGCGAACACGCACTTCGCCATCTGAAGCAGAGCCTGTCTCAACCGCCCGTGCTGTCTCGACCAGATGACAACGAGCCACTTTACCTATACTTGGCAGTTTCAAACGAAGCCATCAGTGCAGCTCTTGTCCGCGAGACTCCCGACGGGCAGAAACCTGTCTACTTCACGAGCAAAGCCTTACAAGGCCCCGAGAGCAGGTATCAACAGATAGAAAAGGTTGCACTGGCCCTCGTCAACGTTGCGAGGAGGCTCAGACACTACTTTCTAGCACACACCATTGTCGTGCGAACCGATCAACCGGTGAGACAACTCCTGGGTCGGCCAGATATGGCGGGCAGAATGCTTAAGTGGTCCCTGGAACTCTCTGAATTCGACATTCAGTACGAGAGCAGGAAAGCCCTGAAAGCACAAGCCTTGGCCGACTTCGTCGCCGAGATGACCTCTAACGACATTCCCCCGGGAAAGGAACACAAATGGACCATCTTCGTCGACGGAGCCTCCAGTGCGTCCGGAAGCGGCGCGGGGATCCTCCTCGAAAACGAAGAGGGTGTGGTAATCGAGCACTCCTTGGTTCTCTCTTTCCCGACGTCAAATAACCAGGCAGAATACGAAGCCCTGCTCGCAGGACTAAGACTAGCCGAGGACCTAGGAGCCCGTGAAGTTCAAATTTACACCGACTCCCAGCTCGTCGCTTCCCAAGTACAGGGAAGCTACCAGGCCAAGAATGACAACCTCATTGAGTACTTGAACTTAGTCAAAAAACACATGGCAAAGTTCGTACGAGCAGAAATCTCTCACGTTCCCCGCGAGCAAAACACGAGGGCGGACATATTGTCCAAACTCGCGAGCACACGAAAGAAAGGTGGGAATAAATCCGTCATCCAGGAATCTCTGGCACGGCCGAGCATCGAACCACCCTCGACTACGGTCGAGGTCCACGCCATCGGGGACGCCACGTCTTGGATGACCCCGGTCTATAATTTCCTTACGAAGGGAGAACTTCCGACGAACCAGGCCGACGCAGCCACAATAAAGCGGCGAGCGTGTTCCTATGTTGTTCTCGAGCAGAAACTATACAGAAGGGGATTCTCCATTCCCCTCCTGAAATGCATTGACGAGTCCGCCATCCCCGACGTACTGCGGGAGATACATGAGGGTATCAACGCCCAGCACATGGGCGGTAAATCCTTGGCAAGGAAAGCCCTTCGAGCAGGATACTACTGGCCGACGATGCAACAGGACGCCAAGGAACACGTGAAGAAATGTGACAAGTGCCAGAAGCACGGGGATATGCCATAGTTTAACCTCATTCTCTTTGGCTGAAACACATGTTGAGGAGAGGTTTAACTCTTGAGGAACCCATAGATAAAAATTGTCTTTAGATCTGATTCCTTTCATGATAACTTCATTATTTTCATTGCACACAAGACATTCTCCTTTGGAGAAGTTAAATTTGAATCCTTGATCACATAGTTGGATTATACTTATTAGGTTAGCTGTTAACCCTTTTACAAGTAACACATTATCAAGTTTAGGAACTTCTAAACAGTCAAGTTTGCCAACACCTTTGATTTCTCCTTTTGCTCTATCACCAAAAGTCACATAACTGGTGGAATGATATTTGACATCCACCAACAGATTCTTGACACATGTCATGTGTCTAGAACAACCACTGTCAAAGTACCAGTCATCTTTGGTTGATACTCTGAGACAGGCGTGGGCAATGAGACTTCTAACATTGGACTTAGGAACCCATTATTTCTTCTTTTTGCTGTTTTGGGGAATCTTATCATTTTGGAGAAGAGGATAATTTTTAGGATACCTATACAGTTTGAAACAGAAGGGCCTTATATGTCCAAGCCTTCCATAGTGATGACATTTACAGGGCCGAGGGTTCTCTCTACTGTGATTAATCTTTTTCTTCCCATGATGTCCTTTCTTCACATGAGGTTTCCCAAGATGTCCTTTCTTATCATGATGTTTGCCCACATGTTGAGACATCTGATTCAACATCTTTGGTCTAGGCTTGGCATGAGTGGAAACAGAAGAAGGCTCTTCTGAGTTAGATTCCTTTTTCTCATTGAAACCTAAACCACTCTTATCTCATGTCCCTCTTCCTTCTTGGAGAATTTCATCTAATGTGTCAGACCCATTATTCAGCATCTTGAGAGATTTGACCATTCTATCAAGACTAGAATTTAGAAAAGACACTTCACTTTCCAGATTAGAAATAGTTTTAAGATGCTCTTCCCTTTCCTCCTTCAGCTGAGTTATAAGGGCTTTTTGTTTCTCCCCTTCGAGACATACTTCTGCACTTGAGACACAATTATTTGTATGAAGTAGCTAACTCATCAAAGGTTAGTTCCCCATCACTAGACTCTTCATCAGATAGATATTTTCCTGTCAATGCTTTCACATATTTGACAGATTCTTCAAGATCACTCTCTGAGTCCTCTTCAGACCAAGTAACAAAGAGATTCTTCTTCTGTTTCTTTAGATATGTAGAACATTTAGCTCTGATGTGACCAAAACCTTCACATTTATGACATTTTATTCCCTTCCCTTGAGAAGTTTTTTCTTCAGCCCTTTTTCTTCCCGTGTCAGATGAGATGTTCTTGACATTTGACCTTTGGTTCCTGTCCATTATTTTTATCACTTTATTAAATTATCTTCCAAGCATAGCTAGGGCGTTTGATATTCCACCATCTGAATCCAGACCACAGTTCTCTTCTTCATCTTCAGCATTGGATACAAATGCTATGTATTTGTTTTTCTTCCCAGATCTTTCATTTATGCTCAATTCAAATGCTAGAAGGGATCCAACAAGTTCACCCACTTTCATTTTGTCAATGTCTTGGGCGTCTTCTATAGCAATTACCTTCATATCAAATCTCTTGGGAAGAGACCTGATCATCTTTCTCACCAATTTGTCTTCAGGTATTTTCTCTCCTAAAGCACTAGAGGCATTAGCAATTTCAAGTATGTTCATATGGAAGTCATTTATACTTTCATCATCTTTCATCCTCAAATTCTCAAGTTTAGTGGTGAGCAGCTGAAGTCTTGACATCTTAACTTTGGATTTGCCTTTATGAGTAGATTGAAGAATTCTCCATGCATCCTTAGCAACTTCACATGTATTCACCAATCTGAAAATATTCTTGTCAATTCCATTGAATATAGCATTCAATGCTTTAGAATTTCCAAGAGAAATTTTATCTTCTACCTTAGACCAATCTTCAGGTTTTAATTAAGAAGTTGGTTCTCCATTCTCTTCCAATTTGATAGGGTGTTTCCATCCTCTTAAAAAAGCTTTCCAGGCCCTGCTGTCTAAGGACTTTAAAAAGGAAATCATATGTGGTTTCCAGTATTCATAATTGCTTCCATCCAGAATGGGTGGTCTGTTCACAAATCCTCCTTCCTTGTACATAGTACCAGAAAGTATCTTCCCTGGATCTCACCCAGATAAAGAGCAGGATGACTGCTCTGATACCAACTGAAATTCTGGTATCAGATATCTGATGTCGAAAGAGATGTCACGACACAAATATCTATTTGCAAGTAAGGTGCATTAAAATCAAAAGCAGTAAAAACACAAGAGATTGTTCACCCAGTTCAGTGTACAACAACACCTACTCTGGGGGCTACCAAGTCAGGGACAAGTTCACTAAATAGTATCAATTCATAGGCCATCAATAAACAACCAGTTTACGATCTAATCACTTAATCACTACCCAAGCTAAACTTCTACCTAAGACTCACCTAGGTATGAGGTCATCCTCAAATCCCTTCAATCACTTACATAATTAATAAGTTTGAAACACGTCAATCATTCAATGCTTAAAAGCTTATGAATGATACCCAATTAATAACCCAAATAACAACTCAAGTATTTAAATTAATACTTAGAGTGTATTACAAATAAAAATCCTAAACTTCTAATCAGAAATAAAGTATTCTTCTTCAAAAATTGCTTGTCTTTGAATAGGGAAGCAAGACCTTATATATGCACAACTTTGGGCTTGGGCATGAAAAGAAATATTTAAATCTTTTGAATATTTCCATAAAAACAGGCTAAGATATAATTATGCAATTTGAAAAATATTCCTCCATATTTTTTGCAACCTGTAGTTCACAAATCCTGAGTTATAGAGTGCTGGAAATCAGGAAACAAATGACTTAACTGATTTTAGGCTGAGATCAGTTTAGTAGGCAGATGTCAAGATATCTGCTTTGACATCATTCAAAATAGTTTTGCTCAAAATGTTAAGACATTTAGAAAAACATTAATAAGTCTTTGTTTTACCAAAATTGCTGCCAATAAACACTTACATTGCAAGCATGAAAAGTGTGACTCATATTTGCTCAAAACTCAGCCAAAACTTGTGTTTCAAGGTGCTAATCACTTCTGGAAGATTGTTAAACATGATTAGAAATAAAAACGCCCAACAATTTGGTGATTAGAAGCCAAATTAACCAATTTTCAATCTAACTATTTTGACAAAATTAGTTTCAAGGTGCCAACTTTGAATCCATGGTGCACACAACTCAAGGGGCTTTATGATCTCATTCTTTTTTCAATGGAAATATTTCACCACAAATTTCCTAATTTGCCAAGAAAGGTAGCATTTGGATGTTTGATTAAAAATTTATGATCAATTAAAATAAGAAAAACACATTGAATTGTGGACTTCGAAAATTTTCAAGTTTTGAGTTCAAAAGTGACTTATAATCTCTTGCCTTCAAATATGGCCTTCCACTCACAATTATGTTTTGGTCGATGAAGATGGAATAAAGTATACTTCTTAAAGAGTATTGTGAAACTTGAATCATCCAAAAAATCCAAACACTGAGAGAGTTATGACCTTGTGAGTTGATGGAAATCCATGAAGTGACCTATAATCGTTTGAACTATTAAGGCATCTTCTAACCATTTTCAAGCTTTGAACATGAAATAAGAGTTGAAGCTCACACTCTTAAAATCATTGTGGAAAAATAATGGGCTCAAGGAGATAAAAAATAACCAAGTTATGATCATTTAAAGTTAAACCCTAAAATTTAAAGACCTTTCAAGGACACTTGCAATCTTTCTTAATCATTAATAATATTCCATTCAAAATTAGCCTTAGATTTCTAAAGAGAGCTCGTTAAGACCATTTAAATAGAATCATTACTTTGGAGTAACTCAAAAATATTAAAAAAATGAGTATTTGGAAGTCAACAATCCCTAGCTCATAGAGTACCAAAAACGACTTGAAACCCATTTCAACTTTTGATAATTTTTCTTGCACAATTGGATCTTGTCATATGAAGAGAGGTTGTTGTTTATGATAATAATAATGCATAGAAAAAAGAAACAACTCAAAATATTGAAAAAATAAGAGAGTTATGCACTTGTGATCACTAAATCAAGCATTTTCTCAATTAGGTCAAACTTGTTGACCCAAACATTGAATATTTTGATCTTTCTTGACAAAACAAAAAATGATGAATCATAATAGGTCTTGAAATGATATTGTCTTGAAGAAAACTCAAACAATGGAGCTTAAGTATCAAAGAAGCTTGTTGAAGAAGGCATGGAAATAAACATATGAACCTATCTCTTTGTGAATGTCAACACCAGCCTTGAGGAAAGTTTAACCTAAATAAGGTGAGGGAATTCTTTGAGCCACAAATCTTTGACATCATGGACATAGACTTGCAACTTGAGCTCTTACAATCCATTTAAGGGTCATTTGATTGAGAATTAACCCTCAACTCTGGGTTATATGGTGAGATGAATGAAATTGTATCACCCCCTACATATTGAACATTTAAAGAAACATATATACATATTTTGATGTTAGTTTAAAGAACACATGTACAAGATATACACTTCAAGGTGTTTGGTAATCCCCCAAGAGCAAATTTAAAGATAAGATGAAGATAGGGAGAACCAACCCTAATGTGTAATCTTGTTGTATTGATAAAAGTGAGATGATGAGAAGTCTTAGGGGTAAAAATTGAGGTATAACAGTTGCCCTTATTTAAGTGTCTTCTATCCGGAGATGTGAAGGTTAAACTCTTCGTGTCGACGCGATTGGAGATACTTAAATATAAAACAAACCCTATTTTCAGACCTAAGATTCCATGAAATTCTTATGATTATGTATGCAAATAAACAAATCCAAAGGTGACACATGAAACCAGTGGGGATGCGGGAAATAAAATAAAGGATCAAAAGAAAGTTCGACAATGAGAAAATAAATCACTGGTGAGCAGAAGACTCAACTCTACTGGGGTAAATACCAAGGAGGATTTAAGACATCATCAACTCAAATAATTAGGAAAGAGTAATGGATGACAATGATCGAAAGATAACTGCGAACTATCTACTCACAGAGAGGATAGAAAAAAAGTAACATTGACTCACAGGGAATTGAAATAGTAAGATAATACCAATAAACACTAATATTAAGGGTGGTAACAAAAGATTGGCATTAGTACTTATGACTGGAAACATATGAACTCTTTAGAGCAAAGTGAATCTCAATGATGGACTATCTCCCATAATAAAGATACTAATCATCCTTTGGAATAACAAATCTCAATAAAAAACTATCTCCCATAATGACGAGGCTACCATTCATCGGGGTAAAAAATCCCAACAATAAACTATCTCCCGTAATGACGAGACTACCATACATCGGACTAAAAAATTTTAACAACGAACTATCTCCCATAATGACGAGACTACCATTCATCGGAGTAACAAATCTCAATAACAAACTATCTCCCATAATAACGAGTCTACCATTCATCGGAGTAATAAATCCCAACAACGAACTATCTCCCATAATGACGGGACTACCATTCATCGGAGTAAACATCTCAACAAAAAACTATCTCCCATAATAACGAGACTACAATTCATCGGAGTAGACATCTCAACAAAGAACTATCTCCCATAATGATGAGACTACCATTCATCGGAGTAACAAAATCTCAATAACGAACTATCTCCCATAATGATGAGACTACCATTCATCGGAGTAACAAATCTCAACAATGAAATATCTCCCATAATGACGAGACTACCATTCATCGGAGTAAAAAATCTCAACAATGAACTATCTCCCATAATGACGAGACTACCATTCATCGGAGTAACAAAAAATAATCTTCTCTGGGAACTAACAGACTTACTGGGGCATTACAGGTTGCTCAAATAAAGAGACCGACCACTTGCTGTTATAAGAAGCCTGTTGGGAAAAGAAATATGACTTCTATGGGGAAATTCAAATGTAATCCTACTGAGGAGGTAAAGTATTTTTGTGAAAAATAAATGTACATTCTCAATCAAGGGATCAAAGCATGCAGAAATCATAATAGCAACGTTGTCGGGGATCACAGATTCAAAACAAAAATAAACCGGAGTGAAACGAACTATCTCCCAAAATGACGAGACTACCATTCATCTGAGTAACCGAATCTCAACAACAAACTATCTCCCATAATGACGAGACTACCATTCATTGGAGTAACAAATTTCAACAACGAACTATCTCCCATAATGACAAGACTACCATTCATTGGAGTAACAAATCTCAACAACAAACTATCTCCCATAAGGATAAGACTACCATTCATCAGAGTAACAAAAATTAATCTTCTATGGGAACTAACAGACTTACTGGGGAAGTGCAGGTTGCTTAAATAAAGAGACCTACCACTTGTTGTTATAAGAATTCTGTTGGGAAAAGAAATATGACTTCTCTGGGGAAATGCCCATATAATACTGCTAAAGAAGTAAAGTCTTCTCGTGAAAAATAAATGCACATTCTCAATCCAGGAATCAAATCTTGTAGAAATCATAATAACAACGTTGTCGGGGACCACAGATTCAAACCAGAAATAAACCAGAGTGAAATGATCAACCAGGACAACACATAATGAGGAATAAGCTCAAAAGGGTATTACATTCCATCCAAATAATGAGCTGAATAGGAGGGATAACTTAGTGTGGAAATTGAAAGGATATGCACTTTCTGCTTAAGGTTGACAATCTATTGGAGAAAGGGTAATATAACTCTGCGAATAGGGTAATATGCCAACAAAAGAATAATGAATGCAAATGAGCAATGAATTCAGTTATGCATGATGTATGTATGAATGTATGAATGTTATCATGTATATGCTGACAAAACAGACATACAATATTGGGAATAAACAGATAAAACCAACTTGGGTAAAGTCAATACTCGGCTAGATCACATCCAAGATTAATATTTCATAAGAAAGTAAGCACCAACTAAGGAAAAAATTCCTTCTTTACGGCCTAACTCCATTGGGAAGAAACAAGGCTTGAAAATGATCACATCATAATCTGATAGTGTTAAACCAATACAGATGCAGGGATATATTACCCTTCTCCAGACTTCACTGGGGAATATCATTCAGACTTCAATAGGGAATACAATGTCTCATTGTTTAGACTTTCACTAAAAATTATAATATTGAATTCACTAGGGAAATTGAACACCACATCATCGAGACTTCAACTGGGGATCTTTTGTCGACTTCATTGGGGAGTACAACATTATATCAATGAGGGGAGCCCAAATGCATTCTTCAATATCAAAAGTAATGTTTATGCAAACTTCTCTGGGGAGAAATCATGAAACCTCATGGGGATAACAACTTTTGGAGATAAGCGTCATCTCGGCTTCATTTGTGGATCTAAGCAGTTTAACGACTCAACAAGAAGTCAAAATTATGGGGATTTTAAATCAAACTCAACATTTGGCGAGAGAAAACCCAAAAAGTTGACAACTGTCTCAACACTTCTTAGAAAAGATATTTCCCTTGTCTGGCTACCCAGCTGGGGAAAATCTGTGCCAAGTCTTGACTGGAGAATATGGGATAGAGGTATCAAACGACTTAAACCAAATAATTAACCTGGAGAAAAATCTAAACAAACATTTAACTGGGGAAAATGGGATTACGGGCCCAACATCGTTCCATATATCAATTGGCATGAATCACAATTATCCAGGGAAAATAACATAAGAGGATCATGCGTATGTCAGCAAGAGTATCCTTGGAGACCTTTCTTCAGGAATCTTTTCAAAACATCGTAGTTCGTCCATCCTTGGAATCACTACTTTTATTCTACTTGAATTAAAAAATCTGAAGTAAAAAGTAATTTGTAAATTCTTTTCAAAAAGCATTTTTATTATTAAATATTTTTGTTTTGAAAATTATTATCAATAATAAATGAAATCTTTGCAAACAGAATAAAATAAGAACTACAAACAAATGGATAAAGGCTCAAACTTTATTAACAGAATGGCAGTCTGCGAATGGCGAGACTCCATGGATGATTACAAAGTTCGGAAAATGGTAAATATATGGAAAAGATACATTGAAATACAATGACTAATATTCTCCCTAACAACTTTGAACTATTGAATAGAGACTTTAGTTGAAGTGAGATGAGGATCCAAGAAGATTGTTGCTTTAATGACCAAGTCTTGTCTGACGCAATTACTTGCCAATAAATCCCTAACTTTTGCCTAAGTTTCCCTTGCGGGTTTTCAACCTAGCGGGAAAATTTATTTTGTTTGTGTCTCTTTTTTGCCTAAGCCACCCTTTCGGGCTTTCAACTTAGCGAGTTGTTCTTTTATTTCTTTAGGCGAAGTATTTCTTGACTATGTCAGCATTCATAGGACGTGGGAACTACTCTCCATCCATAGTTTCAAGAATCTATGCACGACCAGAGAAGGCTTTCTTGACAACATATGGGTCTTCATAATTGGGAGTCCACTTTCCCCTAGAATCAGTGTTAAAAGACATGATCTTTCTGAGCACGAGAACGCCTTCTCTGAATTCACGAGGCTCAACCTTATTCTCAAAAGCTTTCTTCATTGTTTTCTGATATAACTGACCATGACACAAAGTTGTCATTCTCTTTTCTTCAATCAAATTCAACTGGTCAAACCTGTTTTCGACCCATTCAGCCTTTGACAACTTGGTTTCCATTATCACACGCAAAGAGGGAATCTCAACCTCGATGGGGAGCACTACTTCCATACCATACACAAGAGAGAACGGGGTTTCCCTTGTTGAAGTGCGGACGGATGTACGATACCCATGCAAAGCAAAAGGGAGCATCTCATGCCAATCCTTATAGGTAACAACCATTTTCTGGATGATCTTCTTAATGTTTTTGTTAGTAGCTTCAACAACCCAATTCATCTTAGGATTGTAAGGAGATGAGTTGTGATGGACAATCTTGAATCCTTCACAAAGTTTTTTCATCTTCTTGTTATTTAGATTCGAGCCGTTGTCAGTGATAGTCCTACTTGGCACACCATACCGACATAGAAGATTATTCTCGATAAATCATACTACCACCTGCTTGGTGACATTAGGATAGGAAGTTGCTTCCACCCACTTGGTGAAGTAATCAATTTCCACCAAGATAAAACGATTTCCATTTGATGCCCTGGGTTCAATCATTCCAATCATATTAATAATTCACATAGAAAAAGATCACGGGGAAGAAATAACATTGAGAAGCATTAGAGGCACATGCATTTTGTTAGCATAAATTTGACACTTATGGAACTTCTTTGAAAATTTGTAACAGTCAGATTCCATTTCATCTAATAGTAACCTGACGTATGCATCTTCTTTTCCATTGAATGTCCATTGGCATGGGTACCGAAGCAAACTTTATGGATCTCATGCATCAACATGTCTGCTTCGTGTCTATCCACGCATATGAGCAAGACCATGTCATAATTTCTTTTGTATAGCACATCTTCACTGAGGAAAAAGCTACCTGCCAACCTTCTAAATGTCTTTTTATCTTTATTCGATGCACTGACTGGGTATTCTTGGGTCTGAAGAAAGTGCTTGATATCATAATACCAAGATTTTTCATCTAACGTCCCCTGTGTAGCAAACATATGAGCTGGTATATCAAGAAGTCGAACTGTGATCTGAGGTACATCGTTCCAAGCATTCACTTGATACATGGAAGCCAAAGTGGCTAAAGCATCTGCCATCTGATTCTCATCTTTGGGAATATGATAGAATTCAACTTTATTAAAGAAAGTTAATAATCTTCTTGCATAATATTTGTAGGGAATCAAGCCAATGTGACGAGTCTCTCATTATCCTTTGATATGATTTATTACCAAAGTTGAATCGCTATATACATGAAGAATTTTAATTCTGAGATCTATAGCCTCTTTAAGAACCATGATACAAGCTTCATACTCTGCTATATTATTGGTATAATAAAATGCCAACCTTGCAGTAAAAGGGATATGTGACTCATGAGGAGTGATAATCACGACACCAACCTTTCATTTACAGCTCCATCAAACACCATACCCCACCGAGATTCAGGATCAGGACCTTCCTCAAGCAAAGGTTCATCACAATCCTTGGCTTTAAAATACATCACATCCTCATCAGGGAAATCATATTTAACCGACTGATAATCATCAATTGGTTGGTGAGCAAGATAATCTGCCAACACACTACTTTTATAGCCTTTTGATTACGGTATTCAATATCATATTCAAACAACATTATCTGCCAACGGACAATCCTTCCAGTAAGAGTAGGCTTTTTGAAAATATACTTGATCGGATACATTTTAGAAATCAACCAAGTGGTATGATTCAAAATATATTGTCGCAATCGTTTTGCCGCCCAGGCCAGAGCACAACATGTTTTTTCCAAGATAGAATACAGTGACTCACAGTCAGTAAAATTCTTCCTGAAATGATAAATGGCATATTCTTTTCTTCCTGTTTAATCTTGTTTTTCCAAAATACAGCCCATAGAACTATCTAACACAGTCAGATACATAATCAATGGTCTTCCTTCAAAAAGAGGGAGCAAAATTGGAGGTTCAAGCAGATATTCATTAATGCTTTCAAATTCCCTTTGGCAATCGTCCATCGATACACAACCTTGATCTTTTTTTAACAACTTGAAGATCTACTCACATGTTGCAGTCATGTGGGAAATGAATCTAGAAATGTAATTCAAACGTCCAAGGAAACCTCTAACTTGCTTTTCAGTTCTTGGTGCGGGCATTTCTTGAATTGCTTTAACTTTATCAGGGTCAACTTCATTCCTTTGTGGCTGATAATGAAACCTAACAACTTTCTTGAACAAACACCAAAAGTACACTTATTTGGATTCAAGCGGAGACGATATATACTCAAATGTTGAAACTACTTAAACAAATCTTCTATATGCCCTTCCTCAGTATGAAATTTGGTGATCATATCAATAACATATTGTTGCACCCCAAAATTTACCCTCTCATGTTTTCCAAAGTCTTCCCCCTGCATGGTTGATCACAAACCCTTGCCTAAGGAAAAGGAAAATTTTTGAGTGGTGCTTTAAGTACATTTCGATTGGCATTCTGAAGGAGCATTTCGATTGGTGTTCTGAAGGAGCCTTTCGATTGGCATTCTGGACAAGTACTTCGATTGGCATTATAACAGTGTCCTTCGATTGGAATTCCAGAAGGTCCATTCGAAGAGGCATTCAAAGGGTCCATTCAAAGAAGCTTTCGAAAAGCATTCGAAGGACGCCATCAGCCCATTCGAAGGAGGTCATCAAGAGGGCGCCCAAATCAACATGTCCAGGTTCATTCAAGAGACATAAATGTTTCAAAAAAGGAAGTTATTTAATGTGTCCGTTTCTTATCTCATGACATTTAGTGGCCTGTTTAATGGTTGTCTCTTGCTATTACTGCACCCTCACACCCCTATAAATAGAGAGGCCAGTGGCACATTACAAAGACACAGAAAAAATCAAATCCACACACGAAAATTACACAGAAAATATACACACGAAAATATACAACGAAACACACAAAACTCTGCAGGAGAACACACAGAAAAATTGCCTCAAAGAGCCAAAGCAGTCCTTCAGATCAAAGGTGCCCACGCCCAGAAGCCCAGATTGAAAGTACCTGCATCCAGGAAGTGCCCAGATCGAAGGTGCCTACGTCCAGCAAACGTCCAAATCGAAGATCCAATCTGCTGGTAAGAAAGGGTAAATTATTCAACCTCATATTTGCATAATACATTCATACTTGTTGTTACCTCTGATTTGCCATCCTAGACAGGATCGAAAGGCCTGGGTTTGGCACCCAGGTCATGTTTTTCGTTTGCTAACACTTGCTGCAGACAGAGCCTGAAGGGACCCAGCAAGTGCAGGATCTAAGGGCCTGGGGTTCAATACCCAGGCCCTGCATTTTATTTCGCTCACATACTTTTGCAGGTATAACAGCCCAGATCGAAGGAGACACCTTCTCTGGATCGAACCCATTAGCATGCTGGATCAAAGGAGGCATCTCATTCCTGGATTGAAAGCCATGACCTCCATGATCAGAAGACAATCCTCTTCCCTGGATCGAAGGCCACTCACGCCTTACTATCTGGCCCAATCGAAAGGACCAGGACCCTCTTTGGATCGAAGCAGTCCATTCCCTCCCTGGGTCGAAGCTCCTTTTTTCCTTGGATCGAAGGATCCCTCTTGCATGTTATTTTTGTTTTCCATAGACTTCTTTTTTTTAATCTTTTTAATTAACCTTAAAATCAAAAACCACAAAAACATTAGGTTAGTTTTTTTTATTCAAATTAATTTTGTAAGCAAATTAATTAATTATTTTAACTTCATTTTATCAATTTAAAATAAACTAGACTTAGGAGTATTTAATTCAAATATCTTCTTAATCAAAAACAACCAAAAAGATTTTCTTATTTACTTAGAAATTTCTTAGACGTCTCTTTTCCTTGTTTTACGCGCGTTTATTTTATTGTGATTGCCTACTTGGATGTAATAGTTTAAACTAAGACTTTTACTTTACTGCTTTTTATTCCCCCAATTTTGGACATGTAAGTAATCCCCCTCCCCGAAGTCTTGTAATAGCGTAGGATTTACAATTTCTGCACTTTAAATTCCTGTACATATATTAACTGCTTAGATGTATGCTAACTAGGATTGCATGACAAGATTAACTCTTAACTTAAAATCAACAGTAGCTCACCATGACATGCAAGAATAACATAACTGAAAATTCACACACTTGCACATGCCACTCCTAGGGTACACCTCACTTGGTTGCCTCAAATGTGGTCATTAAGTATAGGATGTTTTAGAGGTCGTCCTTCTGTCTCAAGATCATCAGTTGCCTCGAAATGGTTGCCTCGATAAAAATGATCTAAGACATTAGGATTACTACTAAAACGTCCTAACGTTGCTTTAGTGACCACAAGTACCATAAATCGAATTAACCCGAAAACTCCAACGACGATGCTACCTACTCCTCAATAGTGGGATAGCATTTTCTAAAGGGTTTTAGCACAATTTAATTCCTTTTTGAGTAGGTAGAGGTTCTTAAGTACTTGCTCTCTTTTAAAAAACTAAACAAAAACTTTTCGCACTTACACTTTCTTCAAAAACAAAACTCTTTTCAAAACCCACAATCACAAAGAAAAGCAAACCTTTTGAAAACATAGTGAGCAAGTACCTAAGAGCCCGTGGATAACCACGGATAGAAAGGGTGCTAACACCTTCCCTTTCTATAATCTACCTCCCGAACCCGAGAAACATCTCGAAAAGGAATTTTTCTGTGTTTTTTTCCTTTCCCTTGTTGGATAAAATAAAAGACGGTGGCGACTCTTGCTTACCGCGACACTTTGCAAAAACAAACGCAAACGCGAACCATCATATTAAAAAAAAACAGTCAATTCTCGTTCCCATCATAACAGAACTGGCGACTCTGCTGGGGACATATAATAAGTGAGGTGTACCTTAGGACTAGATCACTTGTGTTTTCAATTGTATGCTTTGTATGCTTTAAATTTTGTGGGCTTGTATCGGAGTTCTATAGATCCTAACCCAGATCTGGGGGTACCCTTTTTAGGTAAGTAGCAATAAACTGTGAGGGATCTGTCCGGCGTAGACCGACATGGATGAAGCAGTAGCTACGTTGGTGTGGCACCTTAGTCTGTACCGATATCCCTTGTGTTGAAACGACGAGAATATGGGTCTTCTAAGGAGTCATTAAGCACCAACTGACCTTAGAACCTTAAATTGACCAACTTGGCCATAGAACAGTAGCAGTATGCTACACTCATTGAGACTAAACTCTCGCGATGGTTCCGGTCGCAAGAAAAGGTTGCTAAGCTAGAATTATGACCGATTGAGGGTAGTCAGTGATATCGAGATCCTCTAGAACCCGGTTACTATTTTTTAGGACAGGTCTTAACCAACTGAAACTGAAAGAGGGTAATGCCTAAAACTCCATGCCAGCCTAAACTTAAGGCTATATGTGTGACTTGTGTGCTTTCAAACTTGAACTACTTGCACATTCTTGTTATATGACAACAGAAGTTCCTTGCAGGTTTTGTTTACAGTCCTTATCCAATAACTTGGATTTATTGCAGGGCTTACTTACATCACCTCACATTTTTGCTTAAACGCATAACATACACATCATAACATCATGCCTTAACATTTCTTTAACCATTTCAAGGATCTCAAGGGTCTGTGATGCAGGTTATGGTAAATCAAATGGCTAGCCAGGGACAAGAGGATTTATTTTCCTCTAGCCAAGGTTGTCTAGAAATCCAAGCACGATAACTTGAGTCAGGGGCTATGACCCACTCGATATGGTGAGCCTGACTCTTGAAGAAGGACTCTCAGCAACATGAAGTTCCTTCAATCAAGCTACCAGATTCAAATTCTAACAGTTTCTTGTTTACCCCGCGAGATCCTTGAAAACATTGCATACATATATCATACATATCATTGCATAACAGGTCTTCCAGTACAGGTCTCTCATGTTCTCGCTGTTTATTTCAACAATGGCTTTCCAACCAGACAACCAGGATCTTCATACTCAAGAGACTCAGTTCAGGGAAATCTTCCTAAACCTATCCAAGGGGCAGGAAGAGTTGAGAACACTCCTCATGGGGAATTTGGTCAAGAAAAGTCCTGAAGACAATAAGGACGAACGACTGAAACATCTGCAAGCTGAGGTAGATGCAATGAGAACCCAAATGCTGGGGCAGATGGCTCTTATCCAAGGCTTAGCTCGGGAACAAGAAGAGTTGAGAACCATGATCCACCAGCTTCATCAAGACAGATACAACAACATGAAGTAAACGGTCAAGGTTGGGGATCAACTCATTAATCAGCCTCCAAGAAGACAAGAGTTTGGTATGGTGAAGAATGGACCTATCCAAGTTGCTACTACCTCAAGGGTCCAACAACAACCTCGCCAAGAACAACAGGTTGATCAGAGTAAGCCCAGAAGGAAATTCACTAAGATCAACATGTCACTGGGTCAAGCGCTACAAAGCCTGTTGGAGGCATAGCTGATTACGTTAAAGGCTCCTCTCCGGAACCCAAATACTTCCGCTCCTACCTACCATCCCAATGAAAGGCGTGCATACCACTCTAACAGTCCAGGACATGACACGAACAACTGTTGGGCTCTGAAGAACAAGGTCCAAGACTTGATTGATGCAAAAGAGATCGAACTCGGCCCTCTTGAGACTCCCAATGTGATCACTGCTCCCTTGCCAAAATATGGCTAGGATTGAAAGCACTTTTGTTCATTTGAATTCTGGAATTGTATTTTTCTTTGCTTATTCAAACAATTATTGTCATGCCAAACTTTTGTTATTTCATTAATGCAATGCACGTATTTGTTTTGAATTAATTGTTTTCACTATGCTTAAATTGCTTCATATTTCCTTTTTGCGATGTTCAACTCTCGATCAAAGATTAAAAATTCTAAGCCTTTAGAGGGAGGATGACGAAAACGATACCACGATCTTTACAGTATGCTTTTGAACAGACCCCACTGACGATGTACAGGCATTGTTTCAAATCCTAAACAGTGGAGTTATAAGGAAGATAATCCCCCGTCAACCCCTTTGAGCCAAAGAAGTTGAAGTTTTTCTTTTCACAAATTAAAACCCTTAATTATAACCTGGGGCAGGGTAGTTTTCTCAGTTGATCCAGGTGCACAATGAATGGCATCAAAGGAGTCCTTCCAAAACAAGAGACGGTGATGGTCCCGAATAATCGTAAGGACAGGCAGTCATTATCTCTCAAAAGAAAAGCCCACTGAGCCAAAACCTATAAAGGAAGCTTAAGAAAGCTGGGGCATCCCGCTGACTGTAATCTCGAAAACAAGAACAGTCAGGCAAAAGTTAGGGATAACAAGTCAAAAGAACGAGGTCGCTAAAAATCCTCAATAACATGAAAAATGTTGCAAAAATGACTGCCTTCCAACAAATTCAACTTGTGTGAACCATCACCAAAAACATCGTTCCAGACTCATTTGGAGTTCAAATGCACAATTAACTGAGTTTAGGATTGAAGAACATCACGAAGAGCGGGTGGGTACAGATATACTTTGAGCCTTTATCCTTTGTTTCTTAAACCGTGAACCAAGCCACGTTACAACCCTTCAAAAGTCCTAACTGAAGCATGGGTTAGTTCGAAAGCATACTGTTACAAAAGGTATCCTGACTCCTGTAAGGCTTTGCCCTAAATCTTGTGTTGAATTTGTCTTATAAAGAGTTTTCTGCTAAAAAACGCATTTTCAAAAACTTCAAGACAAGCATAAACTTTGCATTATCTGAATATCACTGTTTTCATTTGGCTATTTGTTTGACAGCGGAGAAATTCACATAACGAATATTCGATGAACGAAAGCCCTCTCAGTGAACAAAATCACTTCAAAAAGGATGAAGCTTCCATTGGAAAATCTCCTATAAACAAGAGGGCATGACATGTCACTATCTAGCACACCTGGGGCAGTCCAGTCAAGATTACAGGAAATCTATGAAGAAGTGCAGAGTAACCAGGGTCAAGTCTCCATCTCCGTCACCTGGGGCATGGGACATGAATTCCAGCAACGAATCTTGCATGATCAAACATCTTCTGGTAGTATGGCAACACGACACTACTGGCAGTGACACCTCCCTACACTCTGAGAGCGTGGACATAGTCAAAAAAGTACTACGCATAATCAAAGACCCGTTAGGTTGACTGGCCTATGCAAAAATAAGGGCTTCCCGGTGAACCAAAAGGGTTCGGGCAAAAATAAGGGATGAAAATGAAAATTTGTACACCCGGCAAATCGAAAACCTGAAAAGGAGGCTTGGGCAAAAAAGGGTATCCCGATGGACTGAAAACCCGAAAGGGCGGTCCAGGAAAAAATTAGGGATCAAAGCGTACGACTATGTCCCGTCATCTCGTCACTTGCCTACCAGAAGAAGATTTGTCACTTAAATCGGCAATGACCAAGCACCTCATAGGTTGGGATAATACTCGATCCACAAGGCCTCCGCAGGCACCTTCTTCTGCAGAAACAGGGGCAATAAAAACTGTCCAAACTGTACAGCTGCTCTGCTCACCAGGTATAAAGGTAGATTCAGCTGAAGAACAGGGCTAAGATACTTTCACTCCCCCGCAGAATAAGACAGTAATGGTAGCTCTCCCAGCTGAGACTTGCAGCTATGTACAAATCAACAATACTCTCCTCAAGCAGAGTTGGTCTACCATCAGCCCTAAAAAGCTTGGCATCCCTATAAGGTCTTAATATTCCCCAGCGGAGTATAAGGATATTCCCCAGCAAGCATAAGAGTATCCCTGGCAGTCTTAATATTCCTCAACGGAATATAAGAATGTTACCCGACAGAATGCAAGGTACCCCCAGTGGAGCCATTTCCCCAGTGCAGTCTAAAAAGGGCTCCCCGCCAGGATTAAGTCATCTTACCCAGTAGATTCTGGAAACTCATCCCCTACAGAGTACAAGATAAATCTTCCCAGCCAAACTCAGAAGGTTATCCTCATAAGAGTCTAACTGGGTTATCCTCAGCAAATGGCAAAGGAAAGATTATCCCCAGCAAAGTTCTTTCTTTCTCCAAGCAGGACTTCTATCCTCAACATATTCAATATCACCAGCAATGGTAATCAATCCTCAGCGGAGTTCATCATCAAAATCCCCGACATAGCTTATCAACGGAATCCCCAGTGGAGTTTATCGTTAAAATCTCAGCAAAGCATCTCTCCCCCACAGAGTAATTCCCCTCGGAGTAATGCCCTCATCAGTTTATTCCCCAACGGAGTCATCCTCTCCTGCAGGTTTATTCTTGCAATCATCTTCGTTCGTCATCCCCAGCGGAAACTAAGAACTCAACTCTATTTTCCAGCAGCTCCGGGATTTACTTTCCCCAGCTAAAACATCGCATTGCCATACATCATGATACATGCATATACGCATCATACCATACAATCTCGTTCATGTTGAGAACATCATTGCTTGATCCATATCATGCATTGCACATGACTGACCTTTACCTTTCAGGAGAGATCCAGTTAAGTTCTCAACTATGTCCAAGACCTCCTCAAAATCAGTTAAATCGATTCCTAAAGATTTTTCTGAGGCGAAGCCAGTTAATGGAGACAAAATCAGTTAAATCGATTCCTAAAGATTTTTCTGAGGCGAAGCCAGTTAATAGAGACAAAATCAGTTAAACCGATTCCTAAAGATTTTTATGAGGCGAAACCTGTCGATAGAGACAACCCATCAAAGGAGACACCCCGTTAAAAGAGACACCCTGTCAATAGAGACAACTCGTCAAAGGAGACACCCTGTCAATAGAGACAACTCGTCAAAGGAGACACCCTGTCAATAGAGACAACTCGTCAAAAGAGACAACCTGTTAATAGAGACAACTCTTCAAAAGAGACAACCTGTCAATAGAGACGACTCGTCAAAAGAGACAACCTGTCAATAGAGACAACTCGTCAAAGGAGACACCCTGTCAATAGAGACAACTTGTCAAAAGAGACAACCTGTCAATAAAGACAACTCATCAAAGGAGACACCCTGTCAATAGAGACAACTCGTCAAAGGAGACACCCTATCAATAGAGACAACTCGTCAAAAGAGACAACCTGTCAATAGAGACAACTCGTCAAAAGAGACAACCTGTCAATAGAGACAACTCGTCAAAGGAGACACCCTATCAATAGAGACGACTCGTCAAAAGGGACAACCTGTCAATAGAGACAACTCGTCAAAAGAGACAACCTGTCAATAGAGACAACTCATCAAAAGAGACAACCTGTCAATAGAGACAACTCGTCAAAAGAGACAACCTGTCAAAAGAGACAAATCGTCAAAAGAGACAACCTATCAATAGAGACAACTCGTCAAAAGAGACAACCTGTCAAAAGAGACAACCTGTCAATAGAGACAACCTGTCAATATAGACACCCTGTCAAAAGAGACGACTCGTCAAAAGAGACAACTTGTCAAAAGAGACAACTCGTCAAAAGAGACAACCTGTCAATAGAGACAACCTGTCAATAGAGACAACTCGTCAAAGGAGACACCCTGTCAGAAGAGACAACCCATCAACCTTTTCATGTTCTAGATCAATACCTGTAGCAAGCCAGGAAAATATCTATGGACAATTGATTGTAGATTGATACCTGTAATAAGCCAGGAAAATTATCTACATGAAGAGATTGAAGATTAACACCTGAAATCAGCCAGGAGAATTATCTTTCTTTCTCAAGTCAGAGATTAATACCTGAAACCAGCCAGGACAAATATCTCCTCGACCAACCTTTTCAAGTTCCAGTAACAAGCCAGGAAGACCATCTTTCTTTCAACAGGTATGCAAGTTCTCGCTAAGGAATCTCTTATGCGATCAACACTCCTGCAGATGGCATCTATAAGCCTATCCTCTTACCAATAATCTCCTGCAGATGGCATCTATAAGCCCATCCTCCTACCAACAATCTCCAGATGGCATCTATAAGCCCATCCTCCTGCCAACAATCTCCAAATGGCATCTGTAAGCCCATTCCCGATGTCACAATGCTGATACTACACCATGCGAGTGCAAATTTCTGGGCACTCTAGTGTTCAATTATCTTCCACCTTCGGATCACGAAAGGCTCGAAAGCCAATCTATATCCTCAGGTTTAAGAAAATTGAACAGGGGCAACTGTTGCACCCCAAAATTTACCCTCTCATGTTTTCCAATGTCTTCCCCCTGCATGGTTGATCACAAACCCTTGCCTAAGGAAAAGGAAAATTTTTGAGTGGTGCTTTAAGTACATTTCGATTGGCATTCTGAAGGAGCATTTCGATTGGTGTTCTGAAGGAGCCTTTCGATTGGCATTCTGGACAAGTACTTCGATTGGAATTATAATAGTGTCCTTCGATTGGAATTCCAGAAGGTCCATTTGAAGAGGCATTCGAAGGGTCCATTCGAAGAAGCTTTCGAAAAGCATTTGAAGGACGCCATCAGCCCATTCGAAGGAGGTCATCAAGAGGGTGCCCAAATCAACATGTCCAGGTTCATTCAAGAGACACAAATGTTTCAAAAAAGGAAGTTATTTAATGTGTTAGTTTCTTGTCTCATGACATTTAGTGGCCTGTTTAATGGTTGTCTCTTGCCATTACTGCACCCTCACACCCCTATAAATACAGAGGCCAGTGGCACATTACAAAGACACGGAAAAAATCAAATCCACACACGAAAATTACACAAAAAATATACACACGAAAATATACAACGAAACACACAAAACTCTGCAGAAGAACACACAGAAAAATTGCCTCAAAGAGCCAAAGCAGTCCTTCAGATCAAAGGTGCCCACGCCCAGAAGCCCAGATCGAAAGTACCTGCATCAAGGAAGTGCCCAGATCGAAGGTGCCTACGTCCAACAAACGTCCAAATCGAAGATCCAATCTGCTGGTAAGAAAGGGTAAATTATTCAACCTCATATTTGCATAATACATTCATACTTGTTGTTACCTCTGATTTGCCATCCTAGACAGGATCGAAAGGCCTGGGTTTGGCACCCATGTCATGTTTTTCGTTTGCTAACACTTGCTGCAGACATAGCCTGAAGGGACCCAGCAAGTGCAGGATCTAACGGCCTGGGGTTCAATACCCAGGCCCTGCATTTTATTTCGCTCACATACTTTTGCAGGTATAACAACCCGGATCAAAGGAGACACCTTCTCTGGATCGAACCCATTAGCATGCTGGATCGAAGGAGGCATCTCATTCCTGGATCGAAAGCCATGACCTCCATGATCAGAAGACAATCCTCTTCCCTGGATCGAAGGCCACTCACGCCTTACTGTCTGGCCCAATCGAAAGGACCAGGACCCTATCTGGATCGAAGCAGTCCATTCCCTCCCTGGGTCGAAGCTCCTTTTTTCCTTGGATCGAAGGATCCCTCTTGCATGTTATTTTTGTTTTCCATAGACTTCTTTTTTTTAATCTTTTTAATTAACCTTAAAATCAAAAACCACAAAAACATTAGGTTAGTTTTTTTTATTCAAATTAATTTTGTAAGCAAATTAATTAATTATTTTAACTTCATTTTATCAATTTAAAATAATCTAGACTTAGGAGTATTTAATTCAAATATCTTCTTAATAAAAAACAACCAAAAAGATTTTCTTATTTACTTAGAAATTTCTTAGACGTCTCTTTTCCTTGTTTTACGCGCGTTTATTTTATTGTGATTGCCTACTGGGATGTAATAGTTTAAAATAAGACTTTTACTTTACTGCTTTTTATTCCCCCAATTTTGGACATGTAAATAATCCCCCTCCCCGAAGCCTTGTAATAGCGTAAGATTTACAATTACTACACTTTTAATTCCTGTACATATATTAACTGCTTAGATGTATGCTAACTAGGATTGCATGACAAGATTAAATCTTAACTTAAAATCAACAGTAGCTCACCATGACATGCAAGAATAACATAACTGAAAATTGACACACTTGCACATGCCACTCCTAGGGTACACCTCACTTGGTTGCCTCAAATGTGGTCATTAAGTATAGGATGTTTTAGAGGTCATCCTTCTGTCTCAAGATCATCAGTTGTCTCGATAAAAATGATCTAAGACATTAGGATTACCACTAAAACGTCCTAACGTTGCTTTAGTGACCACAAGTCCCATAAATCGAATTGACCCGAAAACTCCAACGACGATGCTACCTACTCCTCAATAGTGGGATAGCATTTTCTAAAGGACTTTAGCATAATTTAATTCCTTTTTGAGTAGGTAGAGGTTCTTAAGTACTTGCTCTCTTTTAAAAAACTAAACAAAAACTTTTCGCACTTACACTTTCTTCAAAAACAAAACTCTTTTCAAAACCCACAATCACAAAGAAAAGCAAACCTTTTGAAAACATAGTGAGCAAGTACCTAAGAGCCCGTGGATAACCACGGATAGAAAGGGTGATAACACCTTCCCTTTCTATAATCTACCTCCTGAACCCGAGAAACATCTCGAAAAGGAATTTTTTCTGTGCTTTTGTCCTTTCCCTTGTTGGATAAAATAAAAGACGGTGATGACTCTTGCTTACCGCGACACTTTGCAAAAACAAACGCAAACACGAACCAGCATATTAAAAAAAACAGTCAGTTCTCGTTCCCACCGATCACACATATACTTCAATTTTCTTATGCATCGGATCATGGAATAGGATTGTCATAGCCCTCGGGTACATTGCACCAGCGTTATTCAACCCGAAGGGCATCACTCTATAATAGAATGTTCCCCAGGGTGTGATAAACGTTGTTTTTTCCATATCCTCAGGAGCCACACTGATTTTATTGTATCTATAAAATCCTTCCATGAATGAAAACACTTTGAATTTTGTTGTACTGTCAACCAACATATCAATATGATGTAATGGAAAATCATCTTTTAGACTTGCTTTGTTTAAATCTCTATAATCAACGCACATGTAGACTTTTCCGTCTTTCTTTGGTACCAGAACAATATTGGCAATCCACTGAGGGTACACTGATGTCACAAGAAAACCGGCATCAATCTGCTTCAAAACTTCTTCTTTAACTTTCACTGCCATGTTGGGGTGAGTTCTTCGCAAATTTTATTTGATTGGTGGACATTCTGGCTTTAGCGGAAAATAATGTTCCACAATATCAGTATCTAAACCAGGAATGTCTTGATTAGACTAATCAATGATATCGACATACTCTTTCAACAATTCAATCAACCTGCTCTTCACATCAGGATGAAGCAGTGCTCCAATCTTGACTTCCTTTGGATCTTCCTCTATACCTAAGTTAATCATCTCCAAAGACCCTTTATACGGCTGAATGGTACTTTCCTTGCGCTCAAGCAACCGTGAAACCTCTTCTTGGATTTCATCATATTATTCTTCTTTGGCCACATACACAGGATATTCAAAGTTGGGAGAGGGTGCAGGGTCATTGTACTCAACGAGTTTTTTAATTAATTTGCACATGTGATTTATGATTAATTTTAGAAACTGACACATGAAATAAGTGATTATGCAAATTTATTTATAGTTATTATTTATTTTGAAAGGCTTTTTTTGATTACCATTTTCCAAGAACAAGCAGAAAATAAAGACATAATTTTGGAATCAAAAATAACTTTTATTAATGATTTTAAAAATCAAAACAGAAGATATACCACTACAACATCAATGCTTTCACCTTGGGCAGAGTGAAAGATTTTAAAAATACTAACAAAAACAAATTACTTTGAAATGTGAATGTAAGAGGGAACATCAACAGTGATCCAATTCTGGACTCTGACTCTATGCGTCATGAAGTTCGGCTCCTCTTGCTCTGATTCATCTTCGAGAATAACATTGATCCTTGGACTAGTTGGATGAAGATAGCCTGCACTGCGAAAGATATCTTAGTATTTACTCAAAGAAGAATTCGGATTTGTGATTTCCTTCTTCATAGAGAAACCTAAACCAATGTCATTCATGTTCACAAGAGGATTAATAACATGCCCCCACACCTTGCTAGGGCCTTTCTGCACTACCTGTTGTGCATCCTTAAACGAGGCGATAAATTTCTCATTCTTTCTTATATTATCAATGGACAATGCTTGGAACTGAGTTCCAACAGTGACTTCGTCAACTTCTACAATGCTAAAGTAAGACAAAAGAGATATCAACAGAGCTTGCTCACTGTTCACAATGACCACCTTCCCCTCACAAATAAATTTCAACTTGTGATTCAAGGTTGAAGTAACAACCCCTGCTTCATGGATCCATGGTCGTCCCAGTAAACAATAATAGGAGGGAACAATATCCATAACCTGAAAGGTAATATGAAATAGGTGCGGACCTATGTGAATAGGCAAAACCACTTCTCCGATGACAGACTTTCTCGAACCATCAAATGCTTTCACTATAATGCCACTTGGGCACATAGGAGCTTCCTGGTACTTAAGCTTCATGAGTGTACTCCTTGGTAGGACATTCAAAGCAGACACATTGTCAATCAGCACATTGGACAAAGATTCATTCTTACAATTCATGAAAATATGGAGAGACAAGTTATGGTTCCTTCCTTCAGCAGGAAACTCGTGATCACAAAAGCTCAAATTATTATAAGATGTAATATCCCTACAACACTACTGAATTGATCCAGAGACATATCACTTTCAACAAAATCCTGATCCAACACTTTCATTAGAGATTCCCGATGAGAAGAAGAGTTCATTAGAAAGGCTAGAATGGATATCTTAGATGGACTTTGCAACAATTGATCCACAATCTTGTAATCACTCATCTTGATGATATTCAACAAGTCATCCACATATTTTTCCGAGGAAGCGCCACTAGATCCTCCTATCATTTTATTAGATTTAATATTCTCGACAACCTCTTTATCAGAATTAACATCCCCTCGAAAGGTAGGTGCAAAGACACGACCATTGCGGGTTATCCGACTAGCTTTAGCAATATTCTCGACATGGGACAAAGGTTTGATTGGAATCTCCACACCATCTTCCAGGATAGTTTAATTGTACTTATAAGGCATAACTTTGTATGATTCATATGGGACAGGACCAGACAGACAAATAACCACGGGAGAAACAATAGGCTTACTATGGTACTCAATATCTATAGGAGCGGGAACACCAAAATACGACACAATAACATTCACCCTCTCTTCATAATATTTAGGCATCGCAGAATCATTACCAGAGAAAATACCTTCATCAGAAGAAAATAACTCATCAGCAGAAACATATTCATCATCAGACATGGCCTCAATTGAGTAATCCTCAATCACATTAACTCCATTGATCTTTATTGCCTGTGACTTTTATAGTACCATTATCTAACAATAATTGAACACCTCTTCTTACGACAGAACAACCACGGGAATCCATACAACAGATTTGACAGGAACCATAATGATGTTCTTCTTGGCCATCCATGTGACAAAATGTAGCGTGAAATTATACCAGATCATCGTTCATATAATTCACATAAAAAATCTAGAATTCACTGGGACATCCATAAAACATATTCACGTCTTCTTCATATTCCACCCTTGGTCTGATTATGTTGATAAGACCTTCACCCATCATTTCTTGGAGGTCATCTATCACCTAATCACATCCATGGATATCTGTATTGCAAATACTACAACCAGGATGGTCATGTGTATAATAACTGAATTCACAGAGATCAACATGCATCTTCACTAAATAAAGTGCAAGAACAAACTCATGGTTTCATTTGGGACCAAGAAAAGCTGGATACATATCCAACTACAAAAGGTGAGTTTGAACCCACGGGGTGGGAAGAACAAACTCATAATGATGCTTGAGTCGAATGCTATGGCAAGGATTTTTGCCTATATGGATGAAAACTGGATAAATTCGGCTTTAGAGGTTGGAAATGTTTCAAATATGGCACCTGAAGCCATTATGGTGGAAAAGCTTGGAGAACCAAGCCAAACAACAGCTTCAGAAATCCAGAGGCTTGACTGCATATATGAAGAAGAGCCTTTGGGGTTTGAAAAAGACCCGAGAGAGAATATTTTGAAGATGCAAGCATAAGATCCATTGGAGGAAGTCGACTTGGGTGATGGCGGGATTAGGCGAATTACATACATCAGCACTAAGATCGACAACAAGATGAAGGATCAAGTAATCGACCCGCTTAAAGAATTCAGAGATTGATTTGCATGGGATTACAATGAGATATGTAACGCCTATTTTAAATATAATTAAAATAATCATTTGTGTGTTGTATTATGTTGACTTTGTTGTTGTATTCGGGTGTGCGTGTAGTATTACCGTCAGGCGAGATTGTTGTACCGGATAAATAAATTAATTACCGGAAATAAATTTTATTCGTGGAATAAATGGTGAATAAGATTTAATTGGGACAAACTAGTAGAATAATGTAGTAAAACGGGGTGGTGCAAATAGTGAGCCTAAAAGGAATTATTACCAAATTAATTAAGTAATTAAAATAAAACATTTATTAAAAATAGAAATTAGGTTTCATTTTGGGAAAAACAAAAATAAGGGTTTGAGAAGCGGTAGAAGAGAGAAAGTGCAGTCACGTGGAAATTGGCCGGAAAAACCATAATCGGAGCATTGATCGGAACCAGAATCGGAGAGCGGATTTAGCACCGGAAACCTTAGAGTTGCCTCCAATCCAAAGGTAAGGGGTGGGGTTCAACTTTATAACCGGTTGTATGCTAAATGTTATGTGGGGTTGATTAGGAATTTAATTTTCGTAGCCGATCAATGAGCGTAAATGGTTCTGTCCAAAATTTGAATGAATGTGTTAGTTGTTGTGAATGATTATTCATACGATTGAATTATAAATTATGTTAATTCATTTGTTATGTTGGTCGTGTTAATCGACCATGACTGTGATCAAAACCGAAACGAAAACGAGAGAAAACAAGGAATTCTAGAAGGACTGAAAGTTGGGGACGTCCGCCCCTAAAATTCATAACAGACAAATAAAATAAATGATGAACATGGTGATATAGGGGAAGACCGCCCCTCTCATGGAATGAAAATTAAAAAAAAATTGTGTTGTCTGGTGCAAACAGGGCTGTCAGCCTTTTCCACTTCATATGCAGTAAAAAGAGAAAGAAAACAAAATAAAAATGATAGTTAGGAAAGGGGGTTTCTTAATGCAACAAGGAATAGTCTATATGGAACAAATTGGGAATGTCCTATTAGGTACAGTAAGAGTGAGGAACAAGAGTAACATTAAGATGAATAAAATATGAGTTTATGAGTTAGAAAACAGTGGCACTCATTGAGTAGTAATAAAACAGTAACAGAATAAAACGATTACAAAACATTAGCAATTAACTGGGACACGATTGAAATGATAAAATATTAGTCTGGTAACAAATTAGTAGTTGTTGTACCGGTGACAAAATAACCCGTATCGATGTTGAATGTGTGTAATTAGTTTAATTCATCACGAAAATGTTGCTAAATTATGTTGTTGATAAATACGTTGCTTTGGTTGAATGGTGCTAAATTTTTGTTCTCGTTGAATGATTGACTAGCTTGAAATGTGTGCATATGTTTATGGACGAAAATTGTTGTAGGTCGATGGTTAACATTGAGTTGTGGACTTTATGTTGTTGTTGTTTCGTCAAGTCCATAAATGTTGCATTCATAGCATAAAAATCCACGTTGTGCCCGAGAGGGTGGCCATAAAGGCAAAAATCCACGTTGTGCCCGAGAGGGTGGCCATAAAGGCAAAAATCCACGTTTTTCCCCTAATGGGTGGCCACAAAGGTAAATTTTTATGTTGTGGAGTTCTGCTCCAATGGTACCATATGCATATGCACAGTTGAGTCACATTGCGTCACATTTGATGTTGTTGATGATTATGCTGTGTGAAGTTGATGATTATGTCATTTGATTTATTGATGATTATGCCGCTGAATTGATGTTATGTTGTTAGTTTCCGAAGATTAATGATTGAATTGTAAATAATAGAATTTTGCGATAGTTTATTATGTGGTTGTGAAGCTTCAATTATTATGTCTTTGATTTGATCTCGTTGTGATATTTATCATGCAATTTGTTATATTGTTCAATATCTCACCCATTCTGTTGTATGTTAACGCCAATGATGGTAACTTACAGGTAATCTAGAATGAAGCGGTTGTCTTCATTAGTGAGTCGAGTCGTCGCTCTGATACATAGCACTCGGGGGGATGAACACTTGGCTGTTTTATTGTGTTGATGTTTTAATTACATGCTTAATTTTACTATGCATTGTTGTTGATTCTTGACAATTTTCATTGTTGCTGAATTCTCGTTGTTGAATTCGTATTAAATCAATGTTGCTGAATTTTATTAGCATTTTATGTTGTTCGCTTGGATTTTAAGCAAACGTTGAACTTGCTGAATTTGTAATGCAATTGAAGTTTTAGACTCGTGGTCCTTATTGCATTTGGTTGAATAAAAAGTGATATGAATTTGCTGTTAAAGTTTATGAATTTCCACTGTGTATTAAACGAATTATTTTATGTTTTAAGTATTAGACATGTTGCTGTCGGTTTATCCGATTATATGTGATGCATTAAAAAAGAAGAAAAAAAATTACAGGTGTATGTTTTTAGTATGGATGAAATGTGACATCTCAATTGTTGAACTTTGATTAAATTACTATTATCTGTTGTGGTAGATTTGGGGTGTTACCATAGTGGTATCAGAGCAGGTCATTCCGTTCGACCAAGTTGTCGAGTCAGTCGTTGTGTCTAACATTCGAATATGGTTATTTTTGAAATATGACTGTTGTTGTGTTATAGTGAAAAGTTGCAATGGATGGAAGGAATGACGCTGCAATTGCTGCTGCATTGGAAGAAAATGGCTCATGCTATGGAAAATCAGCCGAACATTGACGGGAATGCTAGATCTCGCAGTTTGGCAACATTTCAGAGGGAGAATCCGCCTACCTTCAAGGGTAAGTATGATCCTGATGGTGCGCTGGAATGGTTAAAAGAAATTGAACGGATCTTTCGGGTGATGGACTGTACACCAGAGCAGAAGGTTCATTATGGGACTCATATGTTGGCAGTCGAAGCTGATGACTGGTAGCTAGAGACTCAGCCGAGGTTAGAAGCTGCAGGTGAGGGAATCACTTGGGATGTGTTCCGTAGGGAATTCACGAGGAAGTATTATCCAGAGGATGTCTGTGGAAAGAAAGAGATAGAGTTTCTTGAACTGAAGCAAGGAAACA
This sequence comes from Vicia faba, assembly GCA_948472305.1. Taxonomy (NCBI): domain Eukaryota; kingdom Viridiplantae; phylum Streptophyta; class Magnoliopsida; order Fabales; family Fabaceae; genus Vicia; species Vicia faba. The sequence goes on from OX451739.1 coordinate 1,534,964,822, forward strand.
AGTCTATCATAGAGTATGCTGCAAAGTTTGTGGAACTGTCTAAGTTTTATCCGCATTATAGCACGACAACTGCTGAATTTTCTAAGTGTATCAAGTTTGAAAATGGATTGCGATCTGAGATAAAGAAAGCAGTCAGGTATTAGAAGATTCGTGTGTTTGCTGATTTGGTTGACATCTATAGGATTTATGAGGAAGATAATAATGCTCATTACAAGATGGTTAGTGAGAGAAGAGGCAAGCCTCAACAGAACTATGGTAAGCCTTATGAAACTCCAGGTGGTATAGGAAAAGGAAGGCAGAGATTTACTGGTGGCAAGGGGACTAGTGGGGGAGATGCTCTTGCTGGGGTTGTCTATTTCAAATGTGGGAAGGCCGATCACAAGAGTAATATGTGTACTGCTGAAGTGAAAAGATGTTTCTGTTGTGGTAAAGTTGGACATACAGTTCCTGAGTGAAAGCATACAGGAATGGTTTGTTTCAACTGTGGTGAAGAAGGACATGTTAGTAGTCAGTGCCAGAAACCAAAGAAAGCGCAGACTGGTGGAAAAGTATTTGCTTTATCTGGGAATCAGGCATCTAATGAAGATAGACTCATCAGAGGTACATGCTTCATTAATATTACTCCTTTACTTACTATTATTGATACTGGTGCTACGCATTGTTTTATTGCTGCTGAATATGCTGAAAGATTCAGTCTTGTGTTGTCTCCCATGATTGGAGAGATGGTCGTCGATACTCTAGCTAAGGGATCGGTGACTACATCTCTCACATGTTTGAAGTGTTCTTTGTCAATTTTTGACACATACTTTCTTGTTGATTTAGTGTGTCTTCCGTTGAGTGGCTTGGATGTAATCTTAGGTATGAACTTGTTAGAGTATAATTGCGTTCATATCAATTGTTAGGATAAGTCAGTGAGGTTTTCTACTCCTGAGGAGGAGGGAACCAGTTTGTTGTCTGCAAGATAGTTGCGACAGTTGATGCAAGAAGAAGCACATGTGTTTTCGTTGATGGTGTCGATGTCTATTGAGAATCAAGCTATAATTGAAGAGCTGGAAGTGGTGCGAGAATTTCCAGAAGTTTTTCCTGACGAAATTCCTGAAGTTCCTCTAGAATGAGAAGTTGAATTTACTATCGATCTTGTACCTGGTACTAGACCTGTGTTTATGGCACCATACAAGATGTATGCATCTGAGTTAGAAGAGTTGAAGAAGCAGTTAGAAGATCTTCTTGAAAAGAAATTTGTGAGACCAAGTGTATCATCGTGGGGAGCTCCAGTGTTGTTGGTTAAGAAGATAGACGGAAGCATGAGGTTGTGTATTGATTACAGACAGTTGAACAAGGTAACAATTAAGAATAAGTATCCGCTTCCAAGAATAGATGACTTATTGGATCGGTTAGTGGGTGCTAAGGTGTTTAGCAAGATTGATTTGAGACTGGGTTATCACCAGATTAAAGTAAAAGACGAAGATATTCAGAAGACAACTTTCAGAACCAGATATGGACATTATGAGTACTCGATAATGCCTTTTGGTGTTACTAACGCACCGAGAGTTTTTATGGAATACATGAACCATATATTTCATACTTATTTAGATCGGTTTATGGTAGTGTTTATTGACGACATCTTGATTTACTCTAAGTCGGAAGAGGAACATGTTGAGCACTTGAGATTGGTATTGCAAGTGTTAAAGGAAAGAAATTTGTATGTGAAACTGTCAAAGTGTGACTTCTGGTTGAAGGAGGTTAGTTTTCTGGGTCACGTGATATTAGGTATTGGTATTGCTTTAGATCCATCTAAGTTTGATGCTGTGTTGCAATGGGAATCTCCAAAGTCGGCTACTGAGATTCGAAGCTTTTTGGGACTTGCTGGTTATTATAGAAGGTTTATTGAGGGCTTTTCTAAGTTGGCACTTTCGTTGACTAAGTTAACTTGTAAGGGTAAATTTTTTGTGTGGGATGTTTAGTGTGAGGAAAGTTTTATAGAATTGAAGAAGAGGTTGACGTCTACTCTAGTGTTAACATTGCCTAATCTAGAGGAATCATTTGTTGTGTACTATGATGCATCTAAGTTTGGTTTAGGTGGTGTGCTAATGCAGAATAATAAAGTGGTTGCTTATGCGTTGAGGAAGTTGAGGATTCATGAGAAGAATTACCCTACGCATGATTTAGTACTTGTTGCTGTTGTTTTTATGCTGAAGATATGGAGACATTATCTTTATGGTTCTAGATTCAAAGTGTTTAGTGACCATAAAAGTTTGAAGTATCTGTTTGACCAAAAGGAATTAAATATGAGACAACGAAGATGGTTAGAGCTGTTGAAGGATTATGATTTTGGGTTAAATTATCATCCGGGAAAAGTTAATGTTGTAGATGATGCTTTAAGTCGTAAGACTTTGCATATGTCAACAATGATGGTTAAGGAGTTGGATTTGATTGAGCAGTTCAGAGACATTAGTTTGGTTTATGAAGTGACACCGCAGAGTGTTAAATTGGAAATGTTAAAGATTAATAATGATTTTCTAGACATCATTAGAGAAGCTCGGAAGCTAGATGTGAAATTGGTCGATTTGATGGTTGGAACCGATCAGGCTGAAGATAATGATTACAAGTTAGATGCGCAGGGTGTGTTGAGATTTCATGGTAGGATCTGTATTCCTAATGATGCAGGAATGAAAAGAGTTATTCTTGAGGAGAGTCATAAGAGTAAGTTAAGTATTCATCCAGGAGCGACGGAAATGTACCGTGATTTTAAGAATTTATTTTGGTGGCATGGGATGAAGCGTGATGTGGTGCAGTTTGTGTATGCATGTTTGGCTTGTCAGAAGTCGAAAGTTGAGCATCAGAAACCTGCTGGTTTGATGCAACCGTTAGAAATTCCAGAATGAAAATGGGATAGCATTTTGATGGATTTTGTAACGGGATTACTGAACACTTTGAGGGGATGTGATTCGATTTGGGTGATCTTTGATAGGCTTACAAAGTCAGCTCACTTCATTCCTATTAAAATCACTTTTCCAGTATCGAAGTTGGCCGAGATTTATATTAGAGTGATTATTAAGCTGCATGGTGTTCCGTTGTGTATTGTGTCGGATCGAGATCCGAGTTTTACTTCTGAAATTTTGAAGAGTTTGCAAGAGGCATTAGGTTCTAAGTTGAGATTGAGTTCGGCGTATCGTCCTCAGACAGATGGTCAAACTGAGCAAATTATTCAGTGTTTAGAAGATCTGTTGAGAGCGTGTGTTCTTGAGCAAAGTGGTTCGTGGGATACGTATCTTCCGTTGATAGAGTTCACGTATGGTCGGAGGTGTAGGACTTTGTTATGTTGGTATGAATCTGGAGAGAGTGTAGTACTTGGACCTGAGGTTGTTTGAGAGACTACTGAGAAGGTGAAGTTGATTCGAGAGAAGATGAAAACTTCATAAAGTAGACAACAAAGTTATCATGACAAACGCAGAAAGGACTTGGAATTTGAAGCTGGTGATCATGTATTTCTGAGAGTCACGCATGTGACTGGTGTTAGAAGGGCTTTGAAGTCTAAGAATCTCACTCAGTCCGTATCAGATATTGAACAGAGTTGGAAAGGTTGCATACCGGGTGGCGTTACCACCAAATTTGTCGAATTTTCTGATGTGTTTCACGTGTCACAACTCCGGAAGAACATTTCAGATCCGTCGCATGTAATTCAGATGGATGATGTGCAAGTGCAGGATAATCTCACTGTGGAGACGATGCCTGTATGTATTGAGGATCGAGGAGTGAAGACGTTGCGAGGAAAGGAGATTACTTTGGTGAAAGTGGTCTGGTTAGGAGCTGCCAGAGAAAGTCTGGCGTGGGAGCTGGAAAGCAAGATGCGGGAATCTTATTCTGAGTTATTTGATCGAGGTAATTTCGATCACGGAATTGTTTTAAGTAAGGGAGAGTTGTAACGCCCGTTTTAAATTTAATTAAACTAATCATTTGTGTGTTGTATTATATTGACTTTGTTGTCGTAGTCGGGTGTGCGTGTAGTATTACCGTCGGGCGAGATTGTCGTGCCAGATAAATAAATAAATTATCGGAAATAAATTTTATTCGTGGAATAAATGGTGAATAAGATTTAATTGGGCCAAACTAGTAAAATAATGTAGTAAAACGGGGTAGTGAAAATAGTGAGCCCAAAAGGAATTATTACCAAATTAATTAAGTAATTAAAATAAAACATTTATTAAAAATAGAAATTAGGTTTCATTCTGGGAAAAACAAAAATAAGGGTTTGAGAAGAGGCAGAAGAGAGAAAGTGCAGTCACGTGGAAATTGGCCGGAAAGACCATAATCAGAGCATTGACCAGAACCGGAATCGGAGAGCGGATTTAGCACCAGAAACCTTAGAGTTGCCTCCAATCCAAAGGTAAGGGGTGGGTTCCAACTTTATAACCGGTTGTATGCTAAATGTTATGTGGGGTTGATTAGGAATTTAATTTTCGTAGCCAATCGATGAGCGTAAATGGTTCTGTCCAAAGTTTGAATGAATATGTTAGTTGCTGTGAATGATTATTCATACGATTGCATTATAAATTATGTTAATTCATTTGTTATGTTGGTCCTGTTAATCGACCATGACTGTGATCGAAACCGAAATGAAAACGGGATAAAACGAGGAATTCTAGAAGGACTGAAAGTTGGGGCCGTCCGCCCCTAAAATTCATAACAGACAAATAAAATAAATGGTGAACAGGGTGATATAGAGGAAGACCTCCCCTCTCATGGAATGAAATTAAAATTAAAAAAAAATTGTGTTGTCGGGTGCGAACAGGGCTGTCCACCCTTTCCACTTCATATGCAGTAAAAAGAGAAAGAAAAGAAAATGAAAATGATAGTTAGGAAATGGGGGTTCTTAATGCAACAAGGAATAGTCTATATGGAAAAAATTGGGAATGTCCTATTAGGTACAGTAAGATTGAGGAACAGGAGTAACATTAAGATGAATAAAATATGATTTTACGAGTTAGAAAACAGTGGCACTTATTGAGTAGTAATAAAATAGTAACCGAACAAAACGATTACAAAACATTGGCGATTAACCGGGACACGATCAAAACGATAGAATATTAGTCCAGTAATAAATTATTAGTTGTTGTACTTGTGATAAAATAACCCGTAAATGTATCTATGTTGAATGTGTGGAATTAGTTTAAGTCATAACGAAAATGTTGCTAAATTCCGTTGTTGATAAATACATTGATTTTATTGAATGGTGCTGAATTTTTGTTGTTGTTGAATGATTGACTTACTTGAAATGTGTGCATCTGTTTATGGACGGAAATTATTGTAGGCCGATTGTTGTACCCCAATTTTTCCCCCTAAGACCCGTTCATCATACCATATTGATTCAATCACAACAAGATCACATTAGGGCTTTTGGTTCTCCTCCCTATCTCTAGCTTTGCTCTTTGAAGAATCACCAAGAACCTTGACTTGTTTTCTTTTGTGATCATGAATGTTTTGTCTTGATTTTCTTTTTAATTAATAAAATGAAATGTTGGTTTGTCTTACTTGTTAATAATGTAGATGAAGGCAATTTGTCTCAGCAAGTTGTTCCATGGGTTCATGAGTTTATTTCCATGCCCTGGTCAATAAAGCTTGAGAAGTTCAAACCTCATCATTAAAGTTATGTTGGAAGAAACAAAATGGCAAGGTTTATCTTGGTTCACCACATTTCAAAGTTATCAAGATTGATTCAAAGGTACAAGGGGTTGATTGAAGAAGTTGTCATGTTTGGATAAGGCATTGTTCCCATTGGTCACAAGTGCATATTTCTCTCAATTCTCAAGATATGGAAGTGGTTTTGGTGGCTATGAATTCTCATTATCATCCTCAACAACTTCTATTTACAAAGAAAAAGAGTTGGTACAAGAAGGTTGTTCAAAATTGTCAAAGTTCCTCAAAGCATTTTCTTGATCTAGGAGCTAGGGTTTTGAACTTCAAAGAAGTATATCTTGCTCATCTTTTGGTATTTTTGAGTGATTCCAAATAAATCCTTCTCTTTAAAGGGTTATCACCTAATCACTTCAAAATTTTCAAGGATTTTTCATGTGGAAGAAACTTTATGATGAAGAAAGATAACAAGTCCTCCAGATGAACCCCCAATTTTCCATGTGTGATTTCAAATGATCATAACTTGATCAATTTTTATCACCTTTAGCCAACTCTTTTTCCAAAATGATCTTGAGGATGTGAACTTTATTCCTTATTTTATGTAAAAAGTGAGAAAATGGATGGAAGATGCCTTAAGGATACAAAAGATTATAGGTCATTTCATGATTGTTTTTCCAACTTCAACAATTCATAACTCTCTTAATTTTTGGATAGTTTTAAAGGTTCAAGTTTCAAAATGTCATTCAAGAGGTCTATTTCATGCCATATTTTTTGGTCAATAGCAATTTCCAAGTGGAAGGCCATGTTTGGATTCAAAGCATTATAAGTAGCTTTTGAAGAAATATTTGAAATATTTATAAGTATGGAAAGTCAACCTTTTTTCCCCAACTTTGACTCAATGCAACATTCATCTCAAGCATCCATTTGATTCCATTCCTTTTCCATTGCAAAGCTTGTAATCTCATCTTTCTAAAGCATAAAGAATCATGCCTTAAGACCCCTTGAGCTGAGAATGCCATTGGATTGAACTTGGTAACTTAGAACTGAAGTTTCTTCATAAGTCAGAATTTGAAATTCATGTTTTAGCCTCTAAACATCAAATTAGCACGCGTTTATGATCTAAACATGTTTAACCAAGTTTCAAAAGTGGATTAGAGACTTAAAACGCAAGGATTGCATGAGTTTTGATGCAAAACAGATCATACCTTGCTCGTGTACCAGGTTCACACGATTTCCCTCCAAACTTCATCATTTCACACGCTTGAACATTCCATTTGATTCCCTATAAATAGAGGATCATCCCTCATTCATTTCCTCAAGCTTGAGAGCCAATTACACTCTGTCAAAACCTTACACGAACTTCAAAATTTTGAATTCAGTTTCTTAGATTCAAGCCTTTTCTTCCAAAATTCTTTACACATTCATCTTCCTTAAGCATCATACAAACTCTCCAGCACTTAAATCAAGCAAAACGTGTTATAATTCAAGCTACAAAAGTCCAGTTTTAGAGCTTCTTTCTTGAACTTCGAAAAGGTATAATTCTCCACCATTTGGATCCAAATAAAGCACTAACATGTTCTACTCCTTCTCCCGATTCTTGTGCTTCTTACAATTTTTAAATCCATTAAGAATTGAGAGAGAAATCTCAAATTGAAGGTGCTCTCTATTTTCTGGGTTTTTGATTCATATCTCTTTGCATACCTTATATAAATTTGGCGCGATTGTGGTGTTAGGATCGTCTTGAAGAGACGAATCCAATGATACTGGTCTGGGATCTTAACTTTTCCATTTGAAAGATCTCAAAAAATATCCATTGCAGGGTGGCTGGAGGTTGAAGACGATGACATGTCTCGTCTCAGCCAATGATAGCGTGTCAAACATTTTAATTTCATTGGTTGCCCATTTTCTGATCCTATGCATATCTTACTAAGGTCCATATCAAGCACAACGCGTCTGGTCCATTAGATTAGCTTACTAACGCGTTTTGACTATGGTCTGATGGCCCACATCTTTTTGGTTTTATTTTATTTTTCTGATTTTATATTTTAATTGATTTAATTTTCAAAAATTTATAACTTTTATTTTTTATCCAAAAATTATGAAAAAATTCACAAAAATACTTTGAATTATTCCTGATCTCATGACTAGTTTTTCACATTTTTATTTTGAAATTTGATATATTTTTTTAATATTTTTTGCATTGTTTTCTTTGTTTTAATTACTTTAAAAATACTTTCTGACATTTTTTTAATCCTAAAAATTTCATAAATATCATTATACATATTTCTGACCTTTTTGAAAATTTTATGGAATTTTATATTGATGTATACTATTTTTGATCTATTTTCTATTTGTTTGAACAATTTTAATTAGTTTTAAAATAGTTTCTGACTTTTAAAAATTGCCAAAAATTTTATAAAAATATTTGAGTCCTTTTCTGATTTTTCTATGGTCTTACTTAATTTTTCTTGATTAATTTGAATATAGTTGATATTTTTCTTTCTTATTTCCTTTTTAAAACATTTTTAAAACATTTTTTTTATGTATATATTAAATGCAATATTATTTTGTGATTCTTTTCTGGATGATCTTGGGTTGAATTTTTGATCATGAACTTTGTTAATATCATTGGATCGATAATGTTGAGTTTAACTCCATAAAAATGGATGAATGATTTTAATAATAGTTTGATTAAAATTTAATTCAAATGTGGTTTGTATTCTTTCCCACCCTTCTTCATCTCATCCATTTCTTATTGCACTAAGTGTTATTGAAGCATGATCTCTATATCATGTTTCAAAACAAATGGTGCATAGGTTTCTATTGACCGACCTCAAAATAGGTGCAACTTCTATATAAGTCCACTTACGATTGCTTAACATAGCGGTAAATTTTGTCCCGATTTGAATAAATGATCATTTATGACCCAAACCTTTGTTTGCAAGCCCAAGTATGTTAATTTGATCTCTTTGATCCAATAACCCTGAGATTCATTGTGTGGAGGTTTTGGTTCTAACAATCCTCTAATGGATCTACATCACTTTTGGTCAACGCGGATCACTTAAACATCGTTGATCATTAAAAGGTACTTGTGAGAATTCCAAATGGATGATATACTTGACAAAAAGCAAATGCAACTTGTTGTGTGGAGGATTTGTTCTACCAATCTGCTAATGAGTCCCAAATGCAAGTTTCAAAATGGTCATCCAACTAACCACTAATTATTAATTTGTTTTTACCTTATGCCTTTTTTATTTTATTTTCATGCTTTATGTACATTTTACTTTAAGCATTACATTTCATGCCATTTTTTTTATTTTGCTCACTTGAGCATTTATATTCTTGTTCTTTTTGTTTTGCTCACTTGAGTTTTTTCTTTCCTCTTTTAAACCACCTAATAATCAACATGAACCATAAAAAGATTTAATGATACTTGGACTATTTGGTTATTATCCTTGGAATTATGGAGTATTGGACTTATTGGACTTAGGGTTAGAAACTTTGGCCTATGTTGGAGACCTTGTGACCTTAATTGATATTTTGTCTAGAGTTCTTGAGGTTTGCCTCAAGACATTGGGTTGTTTGTTTATTTTGTGTGCAGGTTATTGTGATTACATTCTTTGTTTGTAATATGGAATTCACTCGTATACAGCTGTTACTCCGCCCAATTTTTGTGAAGACTTAATACACTTGAAGTTTGTTTCTCTCAAGAGGTCTAGTATATTTGCTTTCTTGGTTCCAATCCAAAGAATGGGAATTCTATCTTGACTCATAATGTCAGGTATTAGCTTCTTATTGGTTAGATGGTTCTTATCCCTAGCTTTTACCTTATGCTTTAAGATAGTCTCTTCTTCTCCTCCCATCTTCTTTAATTTCAAAAATCTTCTTCCTCCTTTAAAAAAAACTCTTCTTGTTTTGAAGCTTGAACCACTTTCATAATAAACTTGGACTTAGGTCCATGCATTTTCAAAATCATTTTCATAAATAAACTTCAATCAATTTAATAATACCTTGACATTTTTTTGTGAGAAGACTAAAAGTCAATCAATCTCATTTCAAACCATTTTTTGCCACTTTGGCTTTTTTAAAACCTTTCTTAAAAGGTTAGACTTTTGTCAATTCTTGTGTGATGAAAACAACTATACTTCTATAATATATAGTGAAGAGAGATATTTTCCACTTGGGTGTTGAGTGAGGCATTGTTGATTTTAAAATCCAAGCCATATCCTCCACTTTAAGATGATGCAAATTCTCCTTTCTCATGATTGTGGATAGTAAGTGTGTTTTTTCCACACGGACAATGACGATAATGTCTTAATCTCATAAAATTAACCAACACACTTGTGTTTTAAATTTTTTAAAGATGAACTACGTGTACCCTGATCCTCTATTGCACGGATGGTGGTATATAGGCACTAAAGGTTCACAACCGCAGCGGGTGAAAAATTCATAAAAAATATATTTCTTTTCTCACCTCCACCATCTATTTTACATACAACATTTTATAGCCAAAATATACAGATTTTTCAAAGAGGTTCCTACAGAGTACCATAGATGTTTAGGATGCTAATACCTTCCCTTTTCATAACCAACCCCTTACCTTGAATCATTCCCTTTATTTTTGGATTACTCGCTCTTTTCCCATTCCTTTGGAAACAATAAAGCGCAGTGGCAATTTTTATTTTGATCTGTACAAGTCTAGTCAATCCAATGACTTATTCCTAAACATTTTTACCGCTACAGAAAAAAATGGCGACTTCACTGGGGAAGATTGACCTCTTGCTGTTCCATCCCTAAGTGGGTTAAACCTATCTTTGTTTATATGTGTATATGTGCTATTTTTGTTTATGCATTATATGTTATATATATGTTTGTCTGGATTTTCCTGGTTTTCAGGGTGCTTGGTGATTACTTATAAGTCCTATACCTGGACTTGAGCAAACTTTAAGATAGGATGGACGGTATGGTCATGTTAACTTTGAGGGAGTAATCCCAAAAAAGGAGGCATGAGATCCCCCACTCAGTGGAGTCCCCTTTGACTGTAGTGTCGCTTCGAGTAATCGGAAAGACGTGCTGCTTTCGACCTAGGAGCTTGCTGAAGCTGAGGACCGTAGAATACCTAACCCATCTTGGCCTTTTAGGTGTAGTGCAGAATATGTGACGGAGTAATCCAGAAATAGTTGTCACGCGATACTACGCTAAGACGAGTTTTTCTTGAGAATATTACTAATTACCGAGTTAATCGGGAAATTGGTAATATCCGAAGGAAGGATGTAGACTCTGGGAACCTCTAGAACCTTGTTCAGCAGGTGATAACTTTTATACCATACCTTATGGGTAGTACCTTTGACCTCATGCTCGTGACGTTGAACCTATGAACCCTATGTTTGTGATCTTGTGTGTGATTGTTACATCATGCATCCATGTATTCATAAGCATCTTTTGAAGGAAGTTTGTGAATATATCAGGTACCTTTTGACCATGGATCCTGGAAAAAGAAAGACCGGAAAATACAGTTTCAAAGATCCCAAAATTGATGAGTTGATCAGTCTAATTCTCGAGATCGAGTGTTCTGCAGATTTTCGAAAGAAGTATGGATTCATCATTCCTCTCATGGAGCTTAGGATGAAGGAGGGCATTCTCTCGACCTTGGTCCAGTTCTATGATCCGATGTATCATTTCTTTACTTTCCCTTACTATCAGTTGATGCCTATTGTAATGCGGCGGAAGAACTAACTTGGTTGTTTTGCGTTTGATCGCAAATGTTGCGATTAGCAAGAGTCGCCACAGACTTTTCTTTTATCCAAAAGGAAAGGCTGAAAAGAACAGGAAAGACCTTTGATATGTTTTCTTGAGTTCGGGGGTAGATTATGAAAAGGAAAGGTATTAGCACCCTTTTCATCCGTAGTTATCTACGGGCTCTTAGGTACTTGTTAGATCACTTGCTTTTGTTTGAAAATATGCTTTGTGTGGTTTTTGAAAGTATTTTGAAAATATCTTTGTAATGGTTCTCGTTTCTATAAGAACGCGTACAAAGTGTTTGTTTTGAAAATAGTTCAAAGAGGTGTTTGTGGAATGTGTTTCTGTTTTTGAAAGAGATTTTGAAAATGTGTCTTCTTTGTAATGGCTCTCGTTTCTATAAGAATGCATACAAAGTGTTTGTCTTTTGAAAATGTTTCAAATGAGGTGTTGGTGTATAAAATGTTTTTGTTGTGAGCAAGAGAGCAACTAAGAGCGATCTACCTACTCAAAAGGTCTTAAATATTCTTTTCCTCCCCCTTTAGATGTTGCTACCTTACCATTTATTGATAAGAAGACCCATCGTTGGATGTAAAGGGACGGGCGCGGAATGTTTGTATAGTCACATAAGGCAACCTATGGGATATTTTAGCAATGTCATTTAGGTACTAGATCGTTTACTGAAGACAACATCGAGGGTCATCGAGGGACCTAGATCTTTTATCGAGGTTCTTTGCTAAAACAGACATGTTTGAGGAACATGACTATTTTCTGATAGGCAAAAAAATGGGATTACCCTAAGGGTGCATGTGTGAATAGTGTGTTTGATTGCATGCATTTAGTATTTGATTTTTAGGTTGTCTACTTGTTGATTTCATGTCTTGCCATACACACCCTAATTACTAACAATACATGAAAGCAATAAAAGTGCGGAAAAGTAAAGTCCTACACTATTACATCATTAAGGTGATGGGGTGTATAAATTTAAAAATGGGGATTGCAAGAAATTAAATTCCTAATTATCTATTACAACCATATTGAAATAATGTACAAGAATTGAAATGGACTTGTTTTGTTTTTGTTAAGAAAAGAAATAAATTGGCTTAGGAAACTATTTTTGATCTTTTAGCTTAAAAAGAGATAAAACAAAGTATGTAAATATAAAAAATTTGTTTTGGTATTTTTGGTTATTAAAGCTAAAATAAGATAAATAAGAGAGAAGGGAGTCAGAATCAACATGTTGCTGAAACGGGAAGGAACAAAAGTTCTGAATCTGATACGCTGCAAAAGAGAAAATGTTAGTAGGAAAGTAGAGAGTCAGAAGTTCTGGGCCTGGGTACACCATGTTCTGAGGTTGTTAGGAATAAAGGAAAACCTAGAAGTTCTGATTGTTGAAGGGGTTCAGAAGCTGTAGTGTAGTTGGGAACCTAAAAGTTCATATATCACTGGCAAGTTAGAAGTTCTGGCTATTTGAGAGAGTGAGGTGATAATATTGTTGGGTAAGGATGTCTAGAAGTTCTGATCTAGGAGTATCGTCTGACAGATAAATGGGTAAAAATGTCAATAAATAAACCTAAAAAGATGCTTCTGGGGTTAGAAACCAGGACCCTTAGTACTAATGTCTTATACGCACACTTTCTACCACTGGGGTGGCTGTACCTCCGGTATTAGAAGCAAAAGCATAAACATGTATCATAAAGTAAACTCTGATGATAAATTCCATCTCTTTCTCCATGCCAGTCAGAGCATCTGCAGCTTAGTCATTTCTCAACAAAACAGAAAATGCACACATAGCATTTATGGCAGGTTTCCATCATGGTTTCAGAAACATAAAAAAACTATCAAGACTTTAAATCAGAAATAAACATGTATTTTCTAATCCTAATTTCCTTAGGAAGTTCTGAACTGATATTCTCCCCATTTAGGCAGAAAGTTTATGAAACCTCAAAATATGTAAAACATCAGAATCAGGATGTCTACATTGTATTTTGAACACGCAACTCTAACAATGCCCAAGTAATATGATGAGGGTCAGCAGAAGCTTAACTTGCAGCTGGAAAATGTTTTGTGAGCTAAAGCCTGATTCTGACTGCTTGTAATGTTCTGATCAGCTTCCTCACGTGCTCAGCAGGCTAGAACAACCTTTATCTTGGGCTATGAATGGCTGGAAAATTCTGGAACATTTAAGAAGCAAAGTTTTGACTTTTTGAAAATGTGTTACAGTCTGAAAACAGAAGTTAGGATGGTTTCTAAATGTATATCAGAAGCTGTATGGATGGTTTGGTCAAGAAACACTTTAGGAAAATTGGAGTTTGAATGCAAGAATAAAAAACTAGCAGGTTTTGTATTTGTGTTTGCAGTTTCGGATTTCTTGAAATTTTAGCAAGGTTTCAAGGCTTTTTCTTTTCAATTTTCCCAACTCTTCAAATTTGCAAATGAAGTTCAATTTATAGGCAAGAACTTTGTATCTTGGAGAAGTCAAAAGTACTAACATCATGCTAGCGTGCTGGCTTGTTCTTGAAGCAAGATAAAAAGTATGGTGGTTAGCAGCTTTTCGCCGTGCCTAAGCTGGATTTGTAAGCACGAATTAAGGAAAAGTACCCTCAGAAGCAAAAGCAAAGCATGGGCCCAACATATTTTTGTACAAGAGTTTGCTTTTTCAAGGACAACACTGTACTTCTATGTCACACGTGGGGAAATCCTTTGGATAAAAACTCAAAAGTGGTTGTAAGCATTAAATGATGATGAGATTTATCAAACCATAAATCCTGCACCATGAGATTGTGCATTATAGCTTAATTCCGGTCTAGAAGTTCAGCCTCAGTGCGACTTAAAACAAACATCCAACTTCTGATCTTTTACTCTCTTTGCTCCAACATGTTATGAGCGAGTTCTCAGACTTTCCGAAAAGCTTGTAACACGCTTTGTAAATCCTCTTTGCATTGCTCTTGCAAATTCTGAATGGACCTACACGAAAATTGGCCCAGAGGTTCTAACCAAAGCCTGTTTTGGAAAGGTCTAGAGTTTGCTGAAAGCTTTAGTTTCATGGACGTATCTTCAAGGATTTGTAGCTTGAAATCCCAGCATTTCTAGGAGAAGTTTTGTTCTGTAATGTTTGAGATCTCATTGAGATCTACAACCCTTGTGTTAGAAGTTCTTACAGAATTAGCTTGCATCATGGTGATAATCTGATCAGAAGTTCTAAGCTTGTCATATTTTTTTAAACACTTAGAAAAATTCTAAGTATTTAGAATTTTGACTTTTCCAAAGTAATTTTGACTTTTGAATTTATTGATGAAACAAACTTCATATTTCAACATGTCTTTATGAAATATGACTCTTGAAATATGACTTTGATCCAAAAGTCAAGGTTTGACTTTTTAGTATATAAAATGACCATTTTGCCCTTGTGAATGACTTTCTTGGAAAATTTGTAATCCAAGGCTTGGAATTGGATGGAAGCAAACCTGAGGGTCCAAGGTGATCCTTTGAGAAAGGGGAGGGAAATTTTTGGGGTACAACATCTACACTGGAGGAGTATTCTTATCTGTTGGATTTACCTATTACCGATCATGTTCCTTTTAGTGGTTTGGAGGGTGAGCCAAAACCACATGAGATTGCTGCTTTGATCCATCTGGGGAAGTCTGAGGTTGAAGCC
The DNA here is from genome assembly GCA_948472305.1 of Vicia faba. NCBI lineage: Eukaryota > Viridiplantae > Streptophyta > Magnoliopsida > Fabales > Fabaceae > Vicia > Vicia faba. Next base: position 1,534,979,853 of record OX451739.1, read on the forward strand.
CATATGACTACTAAAGGAGGTATTAGAGGATTACCAGCTCAATTCTTATCAGAGAAAGCTCATTACTTTTCCAGGATTAAGAGTATTGTCGCTTTTGAGGCCATCTTTGCTCTACTTGCTTACGGGTTGTTCTTATTTCCTAATGTGGATAAGTTTGTTGACGTCAATGCTATCTGGATCTTCATGATTGAAACCCCAATTGTTACATTGTTGGGTGATGCTTATTACTCTATTCATCTTCGAAATTCTTATCATGGAGGGATGACTATCTGTTGCACGCCTCTATTGTACCAGTGGTTTATTTCTCATATGTCTCAGTCTGATGCTTTCTGGGATGTCAGGAAGGAACCCCGTTGGTCTCCTAAGATCATGGTACTTACTCACTCGGATTTTGATTGTTATCATCGGTCTTACCATGATGTAGATATTTTCGATAGTTGTGGTGGTTTCCCCAATGTACCTCTTCTTGGTACAAAGGAAGGATTTAACTACAACCTTGTTCTTGCACGACGATAGCTTGGTCATCCGATGAGGGATATACCAAATAGTATTCATTTGAGTAGTTTCTTCTTGAAGGAGGGAGAAGACCATAAGGAAGCTAGGGATAAGATTGCGAAGGCCTGGCGTCACATTCATAGGAAGAGTAGAAAAGACATGGGAACTAGGGGGGCTGTTTCTTTGGAGCCTTATCTTCAGTGGGTCCAAATGAGAGCTACTCAGTTGAAGATGTCATATTCCCGGGAAACGCCTTTTCCTAATTTTTTTGTGAAGACCACTCCTCCCCTATTGGATGATGTGGAAGAGCTACATCTTGCTTTGGTCAGGATGCAGCAGGAAAGGATGCTTGGAAGAATTAAGTGCCAAGCTTTAAAGATTTCCTATAGAGCAGACTTGAAGGAAAAAGACGAATTGATTGAGATTCTTGAGAGTCAGGCTGTAGAGACCATGGAGAGGCAAGGGGATTTATTTTACCCTAAGCCTCAGTCAGATTCTAGTTGCTCACTTCCTGATTCAGGTGATTGGAAGGAGGTTGCCACCAGATATGGGGAAGAAAACGAGAGGTTGAAGGCTCAGATTTCCAGGCTTACAGGGAAGCGCCAACGTATAGAGTGATCTCCATCAACTTTACTTCTTATGGTTTTTGACTTTATTTCCATCTTGTACTTGGGATTATTGAAACTTGTAATCCATTTTTGAAGTTATTATAATAAAAAATTTCAGTATTTCAAGTATGTTATTACTTTGATATTTATAATGTGTCTATAAATCTTTAAGTCCCTTAAAATATTAATAGTTAAATGAATCATGTGCATTGCATATCATGCATCATATTGCATATATTTCTTGCATTTAGTTGCATATCCAGGTGTCTTACCAAGCTTCTCTACTTAGTTCAGCAAGCTGTCTCACCATTATAACACTCGAGCTAATTTCAGAAGGAAGATGGACAACTTAGAACAAGAGAATCGAGAGCTACGCGAGGAAGTTGCTGCTTTAATGGCCGCCATGGCCAATCTCACTGCTCTGATGGAATCTTTGGTGGCTGCTCAAAATCAGCCACCGAGTGTTCAACCTTAACAAGGAAGCGTTACTACTGAAGCTCTGACTGTTCCTGTGTCTGCTACTCCAACTGTTGTTCAAAATCGCATGCCTCAAGGTTATCCATGGGGAATGCCTGAGAACTTTGTGCCTGAAGGTTTCAACCTTGGTCCTCAAGATGCTTCAGCTGTTCAGACTACTGTTACTCCTGCATCTCTTGTGGTGCATGTTGCTCCTGCTGCACCTCCTTTGGTGAATATGGTTCCAGTTGTTAATGATGATATGTGTCATCCTTTTCCTCCACAAAGTGAAGAATTGGGTCTCTATGATAGAATGGATGATTTTCAAAATAAGTTTGACAAGATGCATGTAAATACGAAGTGCGCCTAAGAGGGGGGGAGGGGGGGGGGGGGTGAATTAGGTACTTTAAAAATTCTGGTTTTTAGTGATGATGGTTCTTATTTTTCTAGTTAAAATTGAGTTTAGGAAAGCTTAAAAATTCAGAAAAATAAAGATACACGGGCGATATATCCTGGTTCCCCTTACAGTCCGAGAGTACTCCAGTCCCCTTTAAACATGAAAGAGATTTCCTTATTGTGGTAAACTTAAACAAAGAACTACCAAGTAACCAAGAACAATCCTATTGGACCAAGAATAATCCTCTTGGATTTTCACTAAGTTATCTATAAGAACAATCCTCTCAATGTAACTACACTTGTATCCAACAACTTTGGAAAGACAAGATTTCAAAAAACACTTAAACTTATTTCCAACAATCCTGGAAAAATAAGTAAGTAAATATCAATTTTTGAGTTTGAGTGAGTAGAGTAATATTTATCACTTAGAGTGATTTAACAAAGTATGATCTTCTCTTCCAATAATATTATTGTACAATGATTCAAGATATAATTGCTCAAAGTTTTCTGTTTTTTAATGTATGAAAATGTGCAGAAAACTTATGCATGAAGGTGAAGAAATGCTTGAGTTTGTATTTTAAAATTTCAGAAAATATTTATGGAAGAGGTGTTGAAATAGATTTTGAAATTGAATATTTATATGTTCATAACACCCTTTTGAAACAACATGAAGTTCTGAAAGTGTATCATGAACAAATGCCAAGTTTGAGCGAAACGTTTCAATGAAAAGGCACGATGAACATGCATGTACAAAGCTGCTGTTTTTCAAAATCGTGCAACATGCAATCGATTGCACCGTTTGTGTAAATTGATTACACAAGCTTTCAACAACTATTTTTTAAAAACTTTTAAGAGGGCAATCGATTTCACTATCAATGCAAATCGATTGCATGCAAAGTCAGTAGCAAAAAGTAAGTGAGTGTAATCGATTGCACTAGCAATGTAAATCGATTGCACTGAGAAACAGAAGCAAATGTTTTGAAAATTTTAAGTATGCAATTGATTGCACAAGCAATGTAAATCGATTGCACAGAGAAACAGAAGAAAAATATCTGAAAGTTTGAAGTGTGCAATCGATTGCACTAGAAAGTAAATCGATTGCATGCAAGAGAAAAATGAAATTTTAACTTTGAAAAACTTGAGTAATGATTTTTAAACATTTATTTTTCATTTTTGAGCATCTATATCTTAAGATCAAAGTAGATAATATTATCATACCTTTAAATTTGTTGAGAGCTTTGGATGAAGATATTATCCTTAGATGATTTGAGCTTGATCATAAATCTTTGCCTTCTTTGTTAGCCATGGTTTGTCTTCATCAAAACAAAAGCTCATTTGTGAAGCTTGATTTTACATTCTCCCCCTTTTTGATGATGACAAACAATCTTGCTTTATGCGATGTACTTTCCGGAAGAGCTTATCCCCCTAAGATGCAAAACTCCCCCTATGTAGGAGAGGGTTGGAATCCTATGCGTTTCTTCATCTTGATTGGAGAGTACCTTAAAAAATTAAGACACAGAAAATACAAGCATAAAGTACCACACATCTTTCTCCCCCTTTGGCATTATCAAAAAGAAGGGAAAGATGCATAAAATAAATAATAATAGAGCACTATATTGAGAAAATTTTTAGAATTAAAACAGTAACACAAATTGTTTAAAGATTACAGAAATTTGAACAAACAAAACATTGAATAGCAAGACAAGAACATAACAAAAAAACAGTTAGCCAGAACATTAAGGGTGATGCATGTCTGGATGGTTATAAGAGCATGAGACTTGATTCGAGAATTGTTGTTGAAGTGGGGGTTCTGTGTAGTGTTGAGGAGGTGCAACTGGATTATTTGGATATGATTTGGATAGGTAGGGAATGAGTTATTTGAAATAAAGTATATTTGGCTTGAGAATATGAGAGAGGAATTTTGACCAACATAATTTTTCTGTCATAAAAGCAAGTTGCAGTACGTGCAATCGATTGGCATACCAGGTGCAATCGATTTGTATACAAACAGAATGGACAGAATTGAAAATACTCAGTGAGCAATCGATTGACACTCTTTGTGCAATCGATTTGCATCAAGAAAAAATGTCCAAAACCAATTTTTTTTAAAAAAATTAAATACCATATAGCATAGATTATCATATAGCATGTGTAAAACATATATAAGAGTTATATCAAGGGTAAAATGGACCTTATAAGTCGCGTTCGTCAAGTATGCCAAGCTCTCGTCGAATTTAGTAGAAATGTTCTTTTGCCAAAGGTTTGGTGAAGATATCGGCAAGCTGGTTATGAGTATCTACAAAGGTTACCTCGACATCTCCTTGAATAACATGATCACGGAGGAAATGATGTCTAATGTCTATGTGTTTAGTTCTTGAATGCATGACAGGATTCTTTGTAATGTTAATTGCACTGGTGTTGTCGCATCTTAGAGGAATGCACCCTAGATCGAGTCCGTAGTCACGAAGTTGTTGTTTTAGCCACAAAATTTGAGCGCAACTACTACCCACTGCTATATATTCAGCTTCGTCCGTGCTTAGAGCAACACATGCTTGTTTCTTGCAGGCCCATGATACTAATGCATTACCAAGAATGTGACAAGTACCACTTGTGCTCTTTCTATCCGTTTTACAACCTGCATAATCTGCGTTAGAATAACCAATTAAGTTGCAGACACTACCTTTAGGATACCACAATCCAACATTTGTTGTCCCTTTGAGATACTTCATGATCCTCTTTACCGCCATGAGATGAGATTCCTTTGGGTTAGCTTGAAAGCGGGCACAGAGACAAACACTAAACATTATGTCAGGACGGCTTGCCGTCAAATACAATAAGGAGCCAATCATACCTCGATATTTAATGATGTCGATGGAAACACCTAATTCATATTGATCAACTTAAGAACCAGAACCCATTGGTGTAGACATTGCCTTACAGTTATCCATGTCAAACCTTTTCAAGAGTTCCTTGCAATATTTGGATTGGTTGATGAAGATGCCATCTTTTAGTTGTTTGATTTGAAGTCCAAGAAAATAGTTCATTTTACCAATCATGGACATTTCAAATTCTCCTTGCATCATTGATGAGAATTCTTCACACATTTCTTGATTTGAAGAACCGAAAATGATGTCATCAACATAGACTTGTGCCAGCAAAGTGTCGTCTTTGATTTTCTTGATAAATAGAGTCTTGTCAACTTTGCCTTTTTCGAAACCTTTTTCGCATAAGAAGTTGCTTAAACGATCATACCATGCCCTTGGTGCTTGTTTCAGTCCATAGAGAGATTTTCTCAATTTAAATACATGAGATGGATTCTTGAAGTCTTCAAACCCCGGGGGTTGCTTAACGTAGACTTCTTCAGTGATATATCCATTCAAGAATGCGCTTTTGACATCCATTTGGAAAAGCTGAAAATTTAATGAACAAGCATAGGCAAGTAAGAGATGAATAGCTTCTACCCTTGCAACTGGAGCGAAAGTTTCTTCAAAGTCTATTCCTTCTTCTTGATTATAGCCTTGTGCTACCAATCTTGCTTTGTTGCGAACAATTATTCCATTCTCGTCAAGTTTGTGTTTGAACACCCATCTTGTTCCAATAATGTGTTTGTTGCTCGGCCTAGGGACGAGTTCCCAAACTTGATTCCTTTCAAATTGATTCAATTCTTCTCGCATAGCTATAATCCATTGGTCATCGCCTAAGGCTTCATCATCTTTGGAAGGTTCAATTTGAGAGACAAACGCCATGTTTAGGCAAGCATCCTTGAGATTTAATCTTGTAGACACACATTGACTTATATCACCAATTACTTTGTCAATAGGATGATCTCTATGAGTTCTCCATTCTTTTGGTAGATCATTGAGATTAGATTCTTGTTGAGGTGATTCTTCGAGTTGAATGGGTTGATCCTTGGAAGAATTTTCTTGAGGACCTTCTAAAATTTCATCATCATCATCACAAACAATATTATCCTCCTTAGAGGGGTTAGTTTCATCAAAAGAAACATGCATAGATTCTTCAATAGTCAAAGTTCTTTTGTTGTATATTCTATATGCTTTATTAGAGAGTGAGTAACCAAGAAAAATACCTTCATCAGATTTCTCATCAAACTTACCCAGATTATCTTTGTCATTGCTTAGGACAAAGCATTTGCAACCAAAGATATGAAATAAAGCAATGTTTAGTTTTCTCCCTTTGAAGAGTTCATATGGAGTTTTCTTTAAGATTGGTCTAATGTTAACTCTATTGCTAACAAAACATGCCGTGCTCACCGCATCCGCTCAAAAGTATTTTGGAAGATTTGAGTCGCTAAGCATTGTTCTAGCAAGTTCCACAAGAGACCTATTCTTTCTTTCAACCACTCCATTTTGTTGGGGAGTCCTTGGAGCCGAGAAGTTGTGAGATATTCCATGTTCTCCACAGAATTCTTCAAATAGAGCATTTTGGAAATCTCAGCCATGGTCACTCCTTATTGAGGCAATTGTTAGAGACTTCTCATTCTGAATTTGTTTAGCATACTTCTTGAACGCCTTGAATGCACCACTTTTCTGCATTAAAAAGAATGTCCAAGTATATCTAGAGAAATCTTCAACAATAACCAAAGCATACACATTACCTTCGAAACTCCTTGTTCTCGATGGACCAAATAAGTCCATATGTAACAATTGTAGTAGCCTTGTAGTGGACACCACATTCTTAGATTTGAAAGTTGATCTAGTTTGTTTCCCTTTTTGACAAGCATCGCATAGTCTATCTTTGACGAAATTTCTCTTAGGTAATCCAATTACAAGATCATGCTTGATTAATTTATTCAAGTGTTCCAAATGAATATGAGCAATTCTTTTGTGCCAAAGCCATGAGTCATCATTGTTCGCCATGAGACATTTAACCGTCAAATATGGAACATCAAGGGAAATCATGAATATATTATTGATTCTTTTACCTTTAAGTATAACCTCATGAGTGACTTCATCTTCTATCAAACATTCATCCTTGGTGAACTTGATTTTGAAGCCTTTGTCACAAAGTTGGCTAATACTTAGAAGATTGTGCTTTAGTCCTTCAACATAAAGAACATTTTAAATGGATGTGAAAGGTGGAGCACCAATTTTGCCTTTGCCTAGGATTCTTCCATTATTATTGTCTCCATAAGTGACAAAACCCTTGGCCTTTAGCGCTAGATGTGAAAATTGGTTTATGTCTCCTGTCATATGCTTTGAACAACCACTATCAAGATACCAAAGATTGCATGTGGTCTTCAAGCATGCCTGCAAAACAAATTAGGTTTTGTTAGGTACCCAAGTTGCTTTGGGTCCTTCATAATTAGTGCCTTTCTTTACCCATACATAATTCCCACTTTCCACACTGAAGTTTCTAACATAGCAAGCATTAGGTGTATGGCCTTTAATACCACAATAAAAACAAGTAGGTTCAAAGTTACTTATATATCTAGAAGGATAAGATTTATTCTTAGAAAATGTTTTCTTTTTAGGATAGTGACGAACTATTTTAGGTTTGTTCACTTTCTCTTTGGATGATTGATTACTAGCCTTAACAAAGATAGTTTTGTTAGAACTTGGTTTTGAAAACTTTGAATATCCAAGTCCACTTTTATCATTGGAGTATCTTTGTTGGCTAAGAACACCTTCCAATCCAATTTAGCCTTTTTCATATCTTTCAATGACTCTTTTTAATTGGACAATTTGGAAAGAGAGTGAATCACAATTTTTGCATACAAAATTCTGTTTTTGTTCATCACTTGATTTTTGTTTTTCTTCTTTGAAATCTTCTTCCATTGAAACATATTTTTCTTCTAAGGATGAAATTTGTTTCTTTTGTGATGAAATGGTTTTATATAGAATTTTGCATTCATTCAATAGTTCATCTATAGCACCTTGTGCATCACTATCAAAAAGAGAAAATTCATTACTAACCTCATTGTCTTCATCATCAGAATGGTGTGAGGCCATCAATGCTAGATTTGCACTTTCATCACTATCAGAATCAGATGAGGAACTTATTTCATTGTCCTCCCATGAGACATAAGCCTTTTTGTTTTTGAATCCCTTCTTGCTTTTGAAGCCACCTTTCTTGGATAGTTTTGGACAATCCGGCTTGATATGACCTTGCTTACCACATTCATAACATGTGATTTCTTGTGTTGATGTGGAGACTTCCTTTTTCTTAAATTGTTTCTTTCCTTTTGAGTGAGAAAAAGGTTTGTCATTTCTATCGAAGAACTTACCAAGCCTTTTAACAAGAAGCATGAAGTTTTCATCTTCTTCCATATTGTCTTCCTTTTCAACTTCCTCGGAGTCTATCTTCAAAGCAATATTCTTGGATTTCTTCTCTTGATTTTCATGCTTTTCAAGTCTTCCGAGTTCCGTTTCGTATTCTTGAAGTTTTCCAAATAATGTTGCGGATGTCATGTTGGAGAGACTTTTCTTTTCTGAAATTGCCGTTACCTTTGGTTGCCATTCCCTAGTTAAGGACCTAAGTACTTTCAGATTTAGTTCATCATTCGTCAAAGTTTTACCAAGAGCACTTAGATGATTTGTCAAGTGCACAAACTCTTTTGTAAGTCAAGAATGGTTTCTCCGGGCTGCATTCGAAATAATTCGTATTCTTGACTTAGGGTATTTAGTCTTGATCTTTTTACTTCAACCGTTCCTTCATGAGTTTGTACAAAGGTATCCCATATTTCTTTTGCTATTTTGCATTCCGAGACACGGAAGAATTCATCCATGCTAAGTGCACCTTGAAGAAGGTTTATTGCCTTTTTGTCATAGAGAACTTTCTTCTTATCATCATCTTCCCATGCAATTTTAGGCTTTGATGAGCCAACACCATTGATTACCGTTATAGGGATAAATGGACCATTTTCGACGACATCCCATATTTCTTCTCCTTGTGCTTCTAGATGTGCCTTCATGCGTATTTTCCAGAAGTCAAAATATTCACCACAAAATAGAGGAGGCTTGTTGTTACTACCACCATCTCTGAAAACAGGATTTTGATTTGCGGAAGCCATTCTGGATCTTTTAGGAACATGTTACCTACAACCCGCTCTGATACCAATTGTAAATACGAAGTGCGCCTAAGAGGGGGGGGGGGGGGGGGTGAGTTAGGTACTTTAAAAATTCTGGTTTTTAGTGATGATGGTTCTTATTTTTTTGGTTAAAAGTGAGTTTAGGAAAACTTAAAAATGCATAAAAATAAAGAGACACGGGCGATATATCCTGGTTCCCCTCACAGTCCGAGAGTACTCCAGTCCCCTTTCAACATGAAAGAGATTTCCTTATTGTGGCAAACTTAAATAAAGAACTACCAAGTAACCAAGAACAATCCTCTTGGATTTTCACTAAGTTATCTATGAGAACAATCCTCTCAATGTAACTACACTTGTATCCAACAACGTTGGAAAGACAAGATTTCAAAAAACACTTAAACTTATTTCCAACAATCCTGGAAAAAGAAGTAAGTAAATATCAATTTTTGAGTTTGAGTGAGTAAATTAATATTGATCACTTAGAGTGATTTAACAAAGTATGATCTTCTATTCCAATAATATTATTGTACAATGACTCAAGATATAATTGCTCAAAGTTTTATGTTTGTTAATGTATGAAAATGTGCAAAAAACTTATGCATGAAGGTGAAGAAATGCTTGAGTTTGTATTTTGAAATTTCAGAAAATATTTATGGAAGAGGTGTTGAAATAGATTTTGAAATTTAATATTTATATGTTCATAACACCCTTTTGAAACAACATGAAGTTCTGAAAATGTATCATGAACAAATGCCAAGTTTGAGTGAAAAGTTTCAATGAAAAGGCATGATGAACAGGCATGTACAAAGCTGCTGTTTTTCAAAATCGTGCAGCATGCAATCGATTGCACCCTTTGTGTAAATCGATTGCACAAGGTTTCAACAACTATTTTTTCAAAACTTTTAAGAGTGAAATTGATTGCACTATCAATGCAAATCGATTGCATGCAAAGTCAGTAGAAAAAAGTAAGTGAGTGTAATCGATTGCACTAGCAATTTAAATCGATTGCACTGAGAAACATAAGCAAACATTTTAAAAATTTTAAGTATGCAATCAATTGCACAAGCAATGTAAATCGATTGCACAGAGAAACAGACGCAAAATATCTGAAAGTTTGAAGTGTGCAATCGATTGCACTAGAAAGTAAATCGATTGCATGCAAGAGAAAAATGAAATTTTAACTTTGAAAAACTTGAGTAATGATTTTTAAATATTTCTTTTTCATTTTTGAGCATCTATATCTTAAGATCAAAGTAGATAATATTATTCTACCTTTAAAGTTGTTGAGAGCTTTGAATGAAGATATTATCCTTAGATGCTTTGAGCTTGATCATAAATCTTTGCCTTCTTTGTTAGACATGGTTTGTCTTCATCAAAACAAAAACTCATTTGTGAAGCTTGATTTTAAAATGCAGAGGGAGATGAAGGCCCTCAAGGGAAAGGAGTTGTTCGGGCAGAATGTGAATGATTTGTGCTTGGTCCCAAATGTTAAGATACGTGCGAAGTTTAAAGTCCCGGAATTTAAGAAGTACAAGGGCAACACTTGTCCTCGTGCTCATCTTGTGATGTATGTAAGAAGAGTGTCTTCCCATACTAATGATCAACGTCTGTTGATTCACTTTTTTCAGGATAGTTTGACTTGTGTTGCACTGAAGTGGTATATGAGTTTGGACATAGTAAACATCCATACTTTCAACGACTTGGGAGAAGCATTTATCCAACAATAAAAATACAACATGGACATGGAACCTGACTGTGATCAACTCAAGGCCATGGTCTAGAAGGACCGGGAATCATTCAAAGAATATGCACAGAGATAGTGTGAGGTAGCCGCCCAAGTGATTCCTCCCATGGAAGAGAAGGAGATGACTAAGATTTTATTGAAGACTCTGGGTGCTTTCTACTATGAGAGGATGGTAGCAAGTGCACTAAGTGACTTTACTAAAATGGTGGGCATGGGTATCCATTTAGAAGAGGCTGTAAGAGAGGGCCGTCTCACGAAGGGTGAAAGTTATGAAATATGAAGAAGCCATCCTATGGGTTTTCCAAAAAGAAGGAAGGAGATACACATGTTGTTATGCAAGAGATGAGGGTTAACACTCCTAGAAGAAATTATCAGCGTCATCAGCAAGTCACATCAGTAACTCCAATTGTTGGTGTAACTCCAACCACCATCGCTTATCAGAGACCATCCCATAAGGGGAATCAAGGGTATAATCAGAGAAGGGAGAGTTATGACCATATCCCTATGAGTTATACAGAGTTACTCCCAGCGTTAATTCAGAAGAAGTTGGTTCAGACCCGACCACCTCCTATTGTACCATCACCATTTCCTTGGTATTACAAAGCAGACCAAACACGTGCTTTTCATCAGGGAGCACCAGGGGATAATGTTGAGAACGGATATCCTTGGAAGATTGAAGTACATAAATTGGTGAAGTCTGGTATCCTATATTTCAAGGATGTAGGCCCTAATGTGAAAGACAATCCTCTGCCCAAGCATGGAGGGGAAAATGTTATGAACATGGTGGCCAGTTGTCTAGGCGACTTCCATATTTTTGATATTAAATTGGTTAGAGGAGATTTGGTAAAAATTCATGCAGACCTCTGTGAATTTAGCTATTATACGCATGACCATGCTGGTTGTGCTATTTGCAGTATGAATATACAGGGTTGTGAAAAGATGAAGGCTGATTTGCAGGAGATGATGGATGAGGGCCTCATCCACATAATCAGGCCTAGGGCAGAGTATGAAGAGGAAATAAACATGGTTTCTGGATGTCTTGGAGAGTTCAGAATCTTTGATGTGGAACATATGAATGAGGATCTTGTACAATTGCATGCTACTTTCTGCCACATGGCTGGTCAGGAATAACATCAGTATGGATCTTGCCGAATTTGCTGTCGGGACTCCCGAGGATGTCCAATTGTAAGGAAAGGTGTTCAGTTGTTATTGGATAATGGAACTATCAAAGTCACAGGTCAAAGGGATGATTACCACGAGGTTAATGAGATTGAGGTTTGTTTTGCTAAAGAAGAGTTAGATGATGAGTATGCCTCCGCAGATGAGTTCTTCTCTGATGAAGATTTCTTTTCCAAGGATGACTCTGTAATGACTGATTATGTTGAAGGAGGAGTAAATGTTATTATGCCTTGTTTTGGTGCACCCATCCATTTTGAAGTTGAATATCATAACAAGCCAATTATTACTTTGTTTTTTGATTAGTTTATCGGGTCCTGTTCCCTACAAGTCAGATAAGGCTGTACCCTACAAATATAATGCTTCAATTTTGGAGGATGGTGTGGAAGTTCCCATCTAGCCAATGCCTAATGTTGGAAATATTTATGAGACTAGCAGAGTGACCCGCACTGGTCGTGTATTTGCACCAGTTGTTCGTGGAGATGTTAGTATTGGAAAGAAAATTGTTGAAAGTGTTAAACCTAAGAAAGCAAGGGGTGAATCTAGTGGAGCTACGCTAGAAAAAGAGGTGGATGATATTTTAAAGATAATCAAGATGAGCGACTACAGAATTGTAGATCAGCTACTGCAGACTCCTTCAAAAATATCTATCTTGGCTTTATTGATGAACTCCTCTACTCACATAGAATCTTTGATGAGAGTATTGGACCAAGATTTTGTGGAAAGAGATATGCCTGTAGACCAATTCAGAAGTGTAGTAGGGAACATTACTTCATGTAATAACCAGAGTTTCTGCGACGATGAACTTCCCGATGAATGAAGGAATCACAATCTGGCGCTCCACATCTCTATGAACTGCAAGAATGATTTGTTATCCAATGTGCTGATTGACAATGGATCTGCATTAAATGTTATATCGAGGAACACGCTTATGAAGTTAAAATATCAAGGAATGCCCATGCACCCAAGTGGTATTATCATGAAATTGTTTGATAGATCAAGGAAAATTGTTATTGGTGAAGTGGACTTGCCTATTCATATAGGCCCACGTTTGTTTTAGATTACTTTCTAGGTCATGGAAATTGTACCCGCTTACAACTGCTTTTTGGGACGGTCGTGGATACATGAGGTAGGGGCTGTCACTTCGACTTTACACCAGAAGTTGAAGTTTATGCGTGAAGGAAAAGTGGTCATTATAAATGGAGAATAAGCATTATTGATATCTCATTTGTCCTCTTTCAACATTGTGGAGGCGGATGAAGATGCTGTTGGAACCCAGTTCCAAGCTTTATCCATTGATAACATAAGAGGAAATGATAATTCTATGGTTTTTCTTAGGGATGCGCAGCAGGTTATGCGTAATGGCCATAGTGAAGTTTGGGGACAGATTGTGGATCCACCTGTAAACAAGAATAGAGCTGGCTTGAGGTTCTCTGTGAAGAATGACAAAGGTAAGAGCATGAAGCCAAAGTATGTTGCAGAAAAGTATCAAGACATCTTTCGTAGCGGGGTTTATCTTCATCCAACTGTTTCCAGGATTAATGCCATTGTGGAAGATGAAGCAGAGCCAGAAATGCCAAATTATGTGACGTAGAGTTAGGGTTCAGAACTGGATCACCATTGATGTTCCCTCTTGCATAGATATTTCAAAGTAATTTGTTTGTGTTAATATTTTTGAAAAGCTTTCGCTCTGCCCAAGGTGGAAGTATTAATATTGTATGGGCTTATCAGTTTGCTTTGATTTTTAAAATCAATAATAAAAGTTGCCTTTGTTTCCCAATTGTGTCTTTATTTTTTGCTTTTTTCTGTAATTGCACGCTTCTCAAGTCATGTTTAAAGCATTGGTTTTGATGAAGACAACATGGATATTGTTGTACCCCAAAATTTGCCCTCCCATATTCTTCAAGATTTGCAAAGAGCATGCTTCAAAATCTCCCAAGGGTTGCACAGTTCAAGGGCCTCCTAACAGTCAAAAACTAGGGTTTTGGTTCTGTCAAAGAAATTGAAGTTTTCAAGGGTCCAATCAAGTCCCACATGCCTACAAACATTGTCAAGCATCCATATGTCAAGTTTCAAGACTCACAGCACAAAATTGCACAGTCAAAAACCCTAATTGCTCAGCAGTCAACTGCAGGGGTAAAATGGTCATTTGACAGTCAAAAGTTCAAATTTTTTGTCAACATCTTATTTTGAAGCCACAAACATCATTTGATCAATGCTTGATCATGATTCTCAAGGCATGGCTCAAAAAGTCTCAAGATGCAAAAGTTTCCATATTTGGACAGTTGAAAAAGTCAACTGTAACTTGACCAAGGCATAACTTCCACATGGTTTATCAGAAAAATTCCATCCAAAGCTCATTTTGAAGAGAAAGAAATTTCCTACAACTCCTCTTCACACTTCAAGTCCAAGAAATTCTCTCACAAAAAGTTATCAATCTCAACATTATAGGTCATTTTCAAAAGTCAACAAAAAGGGACTTTAAGTCAAAGACCATAACTTGAGATTGGTAAATCAAAATGACATGGTAGCAAAGGCATTGGTTATAGGACTTCAAGACCTTTCCAAAATGTCCAAGAACATGATCAAAGCTTAAAAATTGAGCAAGATATGCCTTGTGGAAGTTGGGAAATTTTTGGGGATTTTGAAAAGTCAACTTTGCTTCAAATGCCTCAAAATTGCTAATGGGCCACATTTTCTTCCAAGAATCATTATCCAAAGGCTATGCACGACCATTTGACCCAAAGGGGATTTATTTCATCATTTTTTATTATTTATTTGAATTTTTATCACCATTAATTCATTTAATTAAATAAAATATGACAAAAATACTAAACAAATGTTTTTGAATCCTTTTATGCAGCATATGCCCTCATTATTCACTCAAGATCTCGTGCACATCAAAAAAGGAAAGATTTTGTGCAAATTGGCATGTTCTTCATGAGGAAAAGATTGGAAAAGATTCCATGGAAATCAAATATTTGATTCATCAATACAAAGGTTTATGGACTCAAATTTCTACCCTAATTCGTTCCATATAGATACTCAAACACAACCCTAATGCTAGAGACCTGAAAGCTGCGCCCAAACCTGAATACACACTTTGCATTTTTGTGAAAAAACTTCAAAACTGAAAACACAATTTCAGTGCAATTCAAAGCGAAATAAGCATTCCAATAGCTTACCAAGGCATCAAGGAAACTTTCTGGATCAAAATCACATCTCCATACACAAAGAACGGGTAGAACGAAGCCGCCCTGTTCTTGATATTTTGCATAATCGTATTTGCCTTTCCATGCCATATTCATACATTCTAATGCTTGTTTCACACTAACATGAACTCAACGAAACTCATGGTATCATTGAATTGAATTAACATTGCTTGTATAGAGAATTGCCATGGCTGTTTTTTTAGGGTTTCAGGAACCATGAATTGGGGCTTTGTGCTTGGTGAAAAATTGGCCAACAAGACTTATGCCATTAGAATCAGAAGCTTCACACGAATTCAGTCCACATGTCGCGCTCAATTTATGAGCAACGATGTCCTATTCGCTATTTTCACATACACCATTTAGTGGGGGTTTAAAACCCCCGCTATCTCTTTTTTATTTACAGGAAACATGAAGAAGATGGAGGACGTGTCCACTGATCATAGGCGCGTTTGAATTTTCGCGCGATGGACATCACTAAGCGTTGTGTCATGTTATGTTGTTCGCTGGCCAATTCCAATACAAAGTGTGCGCGTAGCTCAGATGGCTGGATGTGTAGTGGGTAAACGTTGGGACCTGGGTTCGATTCCCAGGTCCCCTTTGCATCTTTCATATTTTTTTCCTTAACTGGTTCCTACGCAGCATGTCTTCCAGGGATCCATCATATACCCTCACCAACGGCTTGCCAGGTGGCCATGAGCGCCCATCCAGTGGCCAAGAGCTAGGGTCCAGGGAATACCTCAGTCAACGCATGTGCACGTGGTCTGAAAAGTCAAAAGGGGCCTCAATTGCTAATGGGCCAAACTGCTTCATTCAAACCTCCAAAGGGTCAACAAACCCACTCTTGTTTGTATTTCTCTCTCTTTCTTATTCCTTTTCTTTTATTTATTTGTTATTTATAATAATTATTTTATTTAACTCATAAAAATTAATTTTAAAATACAAAAATCAGAGAAGACAAAAATAAAAATATATTTTATTTAAATGTTTTGTAAATAAATTTAATAACCAATTAGTGTAATTCTAGGTTTAATTTTAATATTTCTTTAATAAACTAAAAAATGTAGAAATTAGGGTTTTAATGCTTTTATTCCTTTTTCTTTTCTTTTACCATATTTAATTATTAATTATTTTTGTAAATAAATTTATCATTAAATAATTAGGATAAAACTAGGTCAAACTTAAACATTTTTTTTTAATAAATTAAAAATAGTTTAGAATTAGGGTTTTTAATTCCATTAATTTTCTTAATTTCATAAAGTACAAAAAATATCAAAAAATAAGTCTTTTTCCTTTATTTAATTTAATTAATTTCATAATCTCAATTTAATCTCTTTAAAAGGGTCCAACGCCCTCGCTTTCGATTATAATTTCGTTTCGCGCGCTTATTTAATTTCTTTTCTTATAAAATTCATGTACTTTCCCCAAAGCCTTGTAATAGATTAATTAGGATATTTACTTTCCGCATTTTATGTTATTCAAATCGGGTCTTGGATTAATTTGGCGATGTAGACCCGCGCCTTTGTAATAGCGTAGGACTTTTTAATTCCGCATCTTTTAACTGTTAATAACTTGCATGAAAGAATGAATGCCAAAAATAAAAACAAAACGTAGATCACCAATGCATGAACAAGACAAATATAACTGAATATGACACACAAATCACACACCACCCCTAGGGTACGCCTCATTGTTGCCTTGCCCCTCGAAAAGGGGTCGTCGAGTAGAGGACGTTTTAGTAAGTCCTCATGTCCATGAACATGGCATGAGTGTAGCTTCTAAGGTGTCCTACTATTGCTCTGGTGACCACACTGTCCCTAATCCTCGAATTGACCCGAACACCTCCAACGGTGGTGCTACCTACCTCTCAATGGCGGGATGGCACTACCTTAAGGACATTTACACAGACTAATTCCTTAGGGTAGGTAGATGACTCGTAGATACTTGCTCTAAATTCAAAACAAATCAAAAACTTCTTTTCACACCGACACTTTGCAAAAAGCTTTCAAAAACGACTTTTCAAACACTCTTGAGGACTGATACAAGAGTCGAACTGAAATTTTAAACGGAACTTTTTCAAACCCACTCACCTGGAAAAGCAAACAAACATTTTGAAAACACAAATGAGCAAGTATCTAAGAGCCCATGGATAACCATGGATAGAAAGGGTGCTAACACCTTCCCTTTCTATAAATCTACCTCCCGAACCGAGAGATAATCTCATAAGGAATTTTTCTGTGCTTTTGTCCTTTCCATATTGGAGAAAATAAAAGACGGTGGCGACTCTTGCTTCCGTGATATTTCGCGAACCAGCGTTAAACAGTCAGTTCCAGATCCACCGATCACAGAACTGGCGACTCTGCTGGGGATAATTATAAAGTGAGGTGTACCTTAGGACTAAGATCACTGTGTTTTCAATTGCTTTGACTTGTTTGCTTTAAAATTGTGGGTTGCATGGGAGTTACATAGATCCTAACCCAGATCTGGGGATACCCCGTTTAGGTAGCATAAGCTGTGAGGGACCTGTCCGGCGTAGACCGACATGGGTGAAGCAGTGGCTACGTTGGTGTGGCACCTTGGTCTGTACCGATATCCCTTGTGTCGCAACGAGGAGAATATGGGTCTTCCAAGGAGTCATGAAGCACCAACAGACCTTAGAACCTTAAATGACACAACTTGGCCATTAGAACAGTAGCAGTATGCTACGCCCATTGAGGCTAAACTCTCGTGATGGTTCTGGCCGCAAGAAAAGATTGCGACGCTGGAGTTATGACCGATTGAGGGTAGTCAATGATATTGGGATCCTCTAAGAACCCGGTTACTTTTGATAGGACAGGTATGAACCAACGAACTGAAAGAGGGTAATACCTAGACCTCATGCTGGCCTAAACTCTAAGGGCTTCTCTTGTGTGACTTGTGTGCCTTCCAACTTGACTACTTGCATGCTTGTTATCTGACACTTGAGTTTCATGCAGGTTTTGTTTATAGTCTTTAATTGGGACTCATGACAGGTTTTACTTGAGTTTCTTGCAGGTTTTGTTTATAGTCCTTAATCTGGACTCATAACAGGGTTTACCTATATCACCCCATGCATAGCATAACATCATAACATCATACCGTTGCATGCATCCTACATAAGGACTAACCCATTTCAAGGATCTCAAGGGCTTGTGATGCAGGTCATGATGAACCAGCATGTCTGGCAAGGGGATTTATTTTCCTCTAGCCAAGGTTGTTAGGGGCTATGACCCACTTGATATGGTGAGCCTTGACTCTTGAAGAAGGACTCTCAACAACATGAAGTTCCTTCAATCAAGTTACCAGTTTCCAACTCTAACAATTTTCTTGTTTACCTCGCGAGGTCCTTGAAAACATTACATGCATATCATACATATCATTGCGTTACAGGTACCCTTGTTACATGTCACTTACCTTCTCCGCTGTTTATTTCAGCAATGGCTTGCCAACAAGATAACCAGGACCTTCTTGCTCACGAGACTCGGTTCGGGGAAATCCTCCTGAATCTATCCAAGGGGCAGGAGGAGCTGAGAACACTTCTCATGGAGACTTTGGTCAGGAACAGCGCTGAGGACGAACGGATGAAACATCTGCGAGCTGAAGTGGATGTAATGAAAGCCCAGATGCTGGGGCAGGTGACTGCCATCCAAGGTTTAGCTCAAAGACAAGAAGAGCTCGGAGTTCTCATCAACCAACTGCTTCAGGGTAAACAACTGGGGCAAACGTCTAAGGGTAAAGAGCCAGTCATCATTCAACCATCTTTGAGACAAGGAGATAAGGGGAGAGCTCCTCACATGGCTCCAGTGACACAAATTCAGCATCAACTTCACCAGCTTCAGCCAGACAAGCCCAGGAGGCAATTCTCCCAGCTCAATATGTCGCTGTTTCAAGCTCTACAACGCCTGTTGAGATTGAATCTGATCACATTAAAGGCTCATCCCCGGAACCCCAACATAGCAGCTCCTACCTATCATCCCAATAAAAGGTGTGCCTACCACTCTGCCAGTCCAGGACATAATACAAATGAGTGTTGGGCTCTGAAGAACAAGATCCAGGACCTGATTGATGAAGGGGCATTGGAGTTCACACAAGATGGTCAGGCTGAGTTTTTCTACCATCCCTCCAAGGCGCACCATTTGAAGTAACGAGCCCTGAAGATGAAAAGACTTTTGTTCATTAGGATTTTCAAGTTGTAATTTTCTTTTGTTCAAACATTTACTCATGTTAAACGTTGTTACTCCATTAATACATCGCATACGTCTGTTTTGAAGCAATATATTCGTATTCACTATATGCAAATTATTTTCATATTTTTTCTGATGATCAACGCTCGATTAATAATGCTAAGCCTCTTGAGGGAGGATGACGAAAACGATACCACAATCTACAGTATGCTTTTGAACAGACCCCGCTGATGAGGTACAGGCATTGTTTCAATCCCTAAACACTGGAGTTATAAGGAAGATAATCCCTCGTCAACCCCTTTGAGCCAAAGAAGTAGGAGTTTTTCTTTTCGAAAATTAAAACCCTTAATCATAACCTGGGGCAGGGTAGTCTCTCAGTTGATCCAAGTGCATAACGAATGGCACCAAAGAGGTCCTTACAAAACAAAGAAAGACAGTGATGGTTCCGAATAATCAATAAAGAAAGGCAGTCATTATCTTTCAAAATAAGAACCCATTAAGTCAAAACCTAGGAAGGAGACTTACAAAACTGGGGCATCCCGCTGTCTGTAATCACAAAAGAACAGCTCAGGCAAAAAAAAGGGATAACAAAAATCAGAAAAAGAAAGAGGTCTTACAAACCCTCGACAAAAAATGACTGCCTATTCAAAATAAGTTATCAACATCCGAATCATCAGCGGAAAATCAGAGCAAAGACTCAAACAAGGTCTAACGTATGATCAACTGAGTTTAGGTTTGGAGAACATCACGAAGAGCGGGTGGGTACAAATAAAATTTGAGCCTTTATCCTTTGTTTCTTAAACCGTGAACTAGACCACGTTATAACCCTTAAAAGTCCTAGCTGAAGCATGGGTTAGTTCGAAAGCATACTGTTACAAAAGGTATCCTGACTCCTTAAGGCCTACGGTAAATACGGAGTTGACATCACGTTTTACAAACATTCACTTGTTTTATGAAAAAGAATGCATTTTCAAAATCTTCAAAACAGACATAAGCTTTGCATTTTTGATATAACATTGTTTGCATATGACTATTTGTTTGAACAACAGGGAAATTCACATGATGAAAGCCTAGTGAACAAAGGCACTTCCAATCAGGGGGCATGACATGATCATGGTCTATCATCCAGGGAAGTTAGGTCAAGATTCAGGGAATCTCTCAAAATGTCAAATAGCCAGGGAAAAATCTCCGCCTGAGTCGCTTAGGGCATTGGACATGAATTCCAGCAACGAATCTTTCCTGATCAAACGTCTTCTGGTGGCATGGCAAAACAATTATAACAGGGGCAATTCCCTACATTCCGAGAGAACGAACATAGTCAAAAAATACTACGCATGATTAAAGACCCGCTAGGTTGACATGCCTAGGCAAAAATAAGGGCTTCCCGGCGAACCAAAAGGGTTCAGGCAAAAATAAGGGATGAAATGAAAATAATCTATACACTCGGCAAGTCGAAAACCTGAAAAGGCGGCTTAGGCAAAAATGGGTATCCCGGTGGACCGAAAACCCGAAAGGGCGGTCCAAGCAAAAATTAGGGATCAAAGCGTACGACTATGTCCTGTTATCTTGCCACCTGCCTACCAGAAGAAGGTTTGGCCATCAACAACTATCAGCACCTCACAGGTCTTCCTCTCCCACCTCAGAAACAGGGGCAATAAAGAGTTATCTAAACAATCTAATTGTTCTGTCCTCCAAGGTATCAAGGTGGGTTCGGCTGAAGAGCACAACCAATATATCTTATTCCCCCAGAGAGTGAGTCAGCAGGTCAATACACTCTCCCCAAGCAAAGCTATACATTCAGCCTTAAGGAAGTTGGGTATCCCCAGCAAATCTCAACATTCCCCAGCACGATATACAGGCATTCTTAACAAGCATCCCCGACAGTCTTGACCTAAAGATTATTCCCCGGTGGTATGTCGAACATTCAATGGAGTCACTTCCCCAACATAGTTCAAAATTTCCCCAGGAGAGTCCAACCAAGATTTCCCCAGGAAAGTTGGAATCCATCTCCCCAAGCAGTAAGCTTATCCCCAGTAGATTCTGGAAGCTTATTCCCCCCTGTAGAGCATGAACGCGTCCCCCGGCTTTATTCAAAGGTTATTTCCCTACCAGGATATAACTGGGTTATCCTCAGCCAAAAGCCACGGAAAGTTCGTCCCTGACAAAGTCTTCCTATCCCCAGCGGAGTCTATTAACAATTCCAACATAACAATGATATCCCCAGCGAAGTTACCATCAACATTCCAGCAAAGGACCTCTCTCCCCACAGAGTATTGCTCCCTAGCAAGATCGCTAGAGTACTTTTCTCCCCGCAGAGTAATCCATTCGTCAAGTTTATTCCCCAACGGAGTTATCTTCTCCTACCGGTATTCTTGCAACTATCCTCCCCAGCGGAAACAAATATTCTTTTCTTCAAACATCAGTCCAGGAGTTGACTTCCCGACAACCGTCAAGGATCTATTTTCCAAGACAAAAACATACGTTCATAAACATCACATCACATACATGCATAAACGCATCATACCCTACAATCTCATTTATGTTGAGAACATCATTGCTTGATCCATATCATGCATGGCATATGACTGACCTTTACCTTTCAGGAAAGATCCAGTTAAATTCTCATCTATGTTTCAAGACTTTAGTCTGGTTCAGTTAAATCGATCCTAAGATTTTCCTGATTCTTATCCAGCCAAAGGCCTTCTCTGGTTCAGTCAGATCGACCCTAAGATCTCCCTGATTCTTATCCAGTTGAAGTTATTCCAAGACCTTGTCCGGTTCAGTTAAATCGACCCTAAGATTTTCCTGATTCTTATCCAGTCAAAGGCCTTCTCTGGTTCAGTCAGATCGACCCTAAGATCTCCCTGATTCTTATCCAGTTGAAGATTTCAAGACCTTGTCCGGTTCAGTTAAATCGACCCTAAGATTTTTCTGTTTCTTATCCAGTCAAAGGCCTTCTCTGGTTCAGTCAGATCGACCCTAAGATCTCCCTGATTCTTATCCAGTTGAAGATTTCAAGACCTTGTCCGGTTCAGTTAAATCGACCCTAAGATTTTTCTGTTTCTTATCCAGTCAAAGGCCTTCTCTGGTTCAGTCAGATCGAACCTAAGATCTCCCTGATTCTTATCCAGTTGAAGATATTCCAAGACCTTGCCCGATTCAGTTAAATCGACCCTAAGATTTTCCTGATGCTTATCCAGTCAAAGGCCTTCTCCGGTTCAGTCAGATCGACCCTAAGATCTCCCTGATTCTTATCCCAATAGAAGACATCCAAGATTCTCTCAGCGTTCCTGTTGAGGTAGTAATCGCCCAAGGGTCTCTCAGCGTTCCTGTTGAGGTAGTAATCGCCCCCAGATTCTCTCAGCGTTCCTGTTGAGGTAGTAATCATCCAAGATTCTCTCAGCATTCCTGTTGAGGTAGTAATCGCCCAAGGTTCTCTCACCGTCCCGTTGAGGTAGTAACCATCCCTGGTTCATTCATAACCTTTTGAAGCTCCAGACCCAATTCCTGTAACCAGTCAGGACACATCTACACAAAGAGTTTGAAGACCAGCTCCTGTAACAGGCCAGGTAATCATTTTCTTTTTTCAGGTACGCAACTTCTCGCTAAGATAACTCTTACGCGATCAACACCCAGATGGCATCTATAAGGCCATCCACCTATCCATCATCTCTTAGCATGACATCTATAAGCCCATCATCCTATCCATTAATCTCCAAATGGCATCTATAAGCCCATTCCCACCATCACACTGCTACTATGTGAGCGCAAATTTCTGGGCACTCTAGTGTTCAATCATCTTCCACCTTCGGATTACGAAAGGCACGTCAGCCAATCTACATCCTCAGGTCTAAGAAGATTGAACAGGGGAAACTGTTGTACCCCAAAATTTACCCTCCCATATTCTTCAAGATTTGCAAAGAGCATGCTTCAAAATCTCCCAAGGGTTGCACAGTTCAAGGGCCTCCTAACAGTCAAAAACTAGGGTTTTGGTTCTGTCAAAGAAATTGAAGTTTTCAAGGGTCCAATCAAGTCCCACATGCCTACAAACATTGTCAAGCATCCATATGTCAAGTTTCAAGACTCACATCACAAAATTGCACAGTCAAAAACCCTAATTGCTCAGCAGTCAACTACAGGGGTAAAATGGTCATTTGACAGTCAAAAGTTCAAATTTTTGGTCAACATGTTATTTTGAAGCCACAAACATCATTTTATCAATGCTTGATCATGATTCTCAAGGCATGGCTCAAAAAGTCTCAAGATGCAAAAGTTTCCATATTTGGACAGTTGAAAAAGTCAACTGTAACTTGACCAAGGCATAACTTCCACATGGTTTATCAAAAAAATTCCATCCAAAGCTCATTTTGAATAGAAATACATTTCCTACAACTCCTCTTCACACTTCAAGTCCAAGAAATGCTCTCACAAAAAGTTATCAATCTCAACATTATAGGTCGTTTTCAAAAGTCAACAAAAAGGGACTTTAAGTCAAAGACCATAACTTGAGATTGGTAAATCCAAATGACATGGGACCAAAGGCATTGGTTAGAGGACTTCAAGACCTTTCCCAAATGTCCAAGAAAATTATCAAAGCTTAAATATTGAGCAAGATATGCCTTGTGGAAGTTGGGAAAGTTTTGGGGATTTTGAAAAGTCAACTTTGCTTCAAATGCCTCAAAATTGCTAATGGGCCACATTTTCTTCCAAGAATCATTATCCAAAGGCTATGCACGACCATTTGACCCAAAGGGGATTTATTTCATCATTTTTTATTATTTATTTGAATTTTTATCACCATTAATTCATTTAATTAAATAAAATATGACAAAAATACTAAACAAATGTTTTTGAATCCTTTTATGCAGCATATGCCCTCATTATTCACTCAAGATCTCGTGCACATCAAAAAAGGAAAGATTTTGTGCAAATTGGCATGTTCTTCATGAGGAAAAGATTGGAAAAGATTCCATGGAAATCAAATATTTGATTCATCAATACAAAGGTTTATGGACTCAAATTTCTACCCTAATTCGTTCCATATAGATACTCAAACACAAACCTAATGCTAGAGACCTGAAAGCTGCGCCCAAACCTGAATACACACTTTGCATTTTTGTGAAAAAACTTCAAAATTGAAAACACAATTTCAGTGCAATTCAAAGCGAAATAAGCATTCCAATAGCTTACCAAGGCATCAAGGAAACTTTCTGGATCAAAATCACATCTCCATACACAAAGAACGGGTAGAACGAAGCCGCCCTGTTCTTGATATTTTGCATAATCGTATTTGCCTTTCCATGCCATATTCATACATTCTAATGCTTGTTTTACACTAACATGAACTCAACGAAACTCATGGTATCATTGAATTGAATTAACATTGCTTGTATAGAGAATTGCCATGGCTGTTTTTTTAGGGTTTCAGGAACCATGAATTAGGGCTTTGTGCTTGGGGAAAAATTGGCCAACAAGACTTATGCCATTAGAATCAGAAGCTTCACACGAATTCAGTCCACATGTCGCGCTCAATTTATGAGCAACGGTGTCCTATTCGCTATTTTCACATACACCATTTAGTGGGGGTTTAAAACCCCCGCTATCTCTTTTTTATTTACAGGAAACATGAAGAAGATGGAGGACGTGTCCACTGATCATAGGCGCGTTTGAATTTTCGCGCGATGGACATCACTAAGCATTGTGTCATGTTATGTTGTTCGCTGGCCAATTCCAATACAAAGTGTGCGCGTAGCTCAGATGGCTGGATGTGTAGTGGGTAAACGTTGGGACCTGGGTTCGATTCCCAGGTCCCCTTTGCATCTTTCATATTTTTTTCCTTAACTGGTTCCTACGCAGCATGTCTTCCAGGGATCCATCATATACCCTCACCAACGGCTTGCCAGGTGGCCATGAGCGCCCATCCAGTGGCCAAGAGCTAGGGTCCAGGGAATACCTCAGTCAACGCATGTGCACGTGGTCTGAAAAGTCAAAAGGGGCCTCAATTGCTAATGGGCCAAACTGCTTCATTCAAACCTCCAAAGGGTCAACAAACCCCCTCTTGTTTGTATTTCTCTCTCTTTCTTATTCCTTTTCTTTTATTTATTTGTTATTTATAATAATTATTTTATTTAACTCATAAAAATTAATTTTAAAATACAAAAATCAGAGAAGACAAAAATAAAAATATATTTTATTTAAATGTTTTGTAAATAAATTTAATAACCAATTAGTGTAATTCTAGGTTTAATTTTAATATTTCTTTAATAAACTAAAAAATGTAGAAATTAGGGTTTTAATGCTTTTATTCCTTTTTCTTTTCTTTTACCATATTTAATTATTAATTATTTTTGTAAATAAATTTATCATTAAATAATTAGGATAAAACTAGGTCAAACTTAAACATTTTTTTTAATAAATTAAAAATAGTTTAGAATTAGGGTTTTTAATTCCATTAATTTTCTTAATTTCATAAAGTACAAAAAATATCAAAAAATAAGTCTTTTTCCTTTATTTAATTTAATTAATTTCATAATCTCAATTTAATCTCTTTAAAAGGGTCCAACGCCCTCGCTTTCGATTATAATTTCGTTTCGCGCACTTATTTAATTTATTTTCTTATAAAATTCATGTACTTTCCCCAAAGCCTTGTAATAGATTAATTAGGATATTTACTTTCCGCATTTTATGTTATTCAAATCGGGTCTTGGATTAATTTGGCGATGTAGACCCGCGCCTTTGTAATAGCGTAGGACTTTTTAATTCTGCATCTTTTAACTGTTAATAACTTGCATGAAAGAATGAATGCCAAAAATAAAAACAAAACGTAGATCACCAATGCATGAACAAGACAAATATAACTGAACATGACACACAAATCACACACCACCCCTAGGGTACGCCTCATTGTTGCCTTGCCCCTCGAAAAGGGGTCGTCGAGTAGAGGACGTTTTAGTAAGTCCTCATGTCCATGAACATGGCATGAGGGTAGCTTCTAAGGTGTCCTACTATTGCTCTGGTGACCACACTGTCCCTAATCCTCGAATTGACCCGAACACCTCCAACGGTGGTGCTACCTACCTCTCAATGGCGGGATGGCACTACCTTAAGGACATTTACACAGATTAATTCCTTAGGGTAGGTAGATGACTCGTAGATACTTGCTCTAAATTCAAAACAAATCAAAAACTTCTTTTCACACCGACACTTTGCAAAAAGCTTTCAAAAACGACTTTTCAAACACTCTTGAGGACTGATACAAGAGTCGAACTGAAATTTTAAGCGGAACTTTTTCAAACCCATTCACCTGGAAAAGCAAACAAACATTTTGAAAACACAAATGAGCAAGTATCTAAGAGCCCATGGATAACCATGGATAGAAAGGGTGCTAACACCTTCCCTTTCTATAAATCTACCTCCCGAACCGAGAGATAATCTCATAAGGAATTTTTCTGTGCTTTTGTCCTTTCCATATTGGAGAAAATAAAAGACGGTGGCGACTCTTGCTTCCGCGACATTTCGCGAACCAGCGTTAAACAGTCAGTTCCAAATCCACCGATCACAGAACTGGCGACTCTGCTGGGGATAATTATAAAGTGAGGTGTACCTTAGGACTAAGATCACTGTGTTTTCAATTGCTTTGACTTGTTTGCTTTAAAATTGTGGGTTGCATGGGAGTTACATAGATCCTAACCCAGATCTGGGGATACCCCGTTTTGGTAGCATAAGCTGTGAGGGACCTGTCCGGCGTAGACCGACATGGGTGAAGCAGTGGCTACGTTGGTGTGGCACCTTGGTCTGTACCGATATCCCTTGTGTTGCAACGAGGAGAATATGGGTCTTCCAAGGAGTCATGAAGCACCAACAGACCTTAGAACCTTAAATGACACAACTTGGCCATTAGAACAGTAGCAGTATGCTACGCCCATTGAGGCTAAACTCTCGTGATGGTTCTGGCCGCAAGAAAAGATTGCGACGCTGGAGTTATGACCGATTGAGGGTAGTCAATGATATTGGGATCCTCTAAGAACCCGGTTACTTTTGATAGGACAGGTATGAACCAACGAACTGAAAGAGGGTAATACCTAGACCTCATGCTGGCCTAAACTCTAAGGGCTTCTCTTGTGTGACTTGTGTGCCTTCCAACTTGACTACTTGCATGCTTGTTATCTGACACTTGAGTTTCTTGCAGGTTTTGTTTATAGTCCTTAATTGGGACTCATGACAGGTTTTACTTGAGTTTCTTGCAGGTTTTGTTTATAGTCCTTAATCTGGACTCATAACAGGGTTTACCTATATCACCCCATGCATAGCATAACATCATAACATCATACCATTGCATGCATCCTACATAAGGACTAACCCATTTCAAGGATCTCAAGGGCTTGTGATGCAGGTCATGATGAACCAACATGTCTGGCAAGGGGAAAAGGGGATTTATTTTCCTCTAGCCAAGGTTGTCAGGGGCTATGACCCACTTGATATGGTGAGCCTTGACTCTTGAAGAAGGACTCTCAACAACATGAAGTTCCTTCAATCAAGTTACCAGTTTCCAACTCTAACAATTTTCTTGTTTACCTCGCGAGGTCCTTGAAAACATTACATGCATATTATACATATCATTGCGTTACAGGTACCCTTGTTACAGGTCACTTACCTTCTCCGCTGTTTATTTCAGCAATGGCTTGCCAACAAGATAACCAGGACCTTCTTGCTCAAGAGACTCGGTTCGGGGAAATCCTCCTGAATCTATCCAAGGGGCAGGAGGAGCTGAGAACACTTCTCATGGAGACTTTGGTCAGGAACAGCGCTGAGGACGAACGGATGAAACATCTGCGAGCTGAAGTGGATGTAATGAAAGCCCAGATGCTGGGGCAGGTGACTGCCATCCAAGGTTTAGCTCAAAGACAAGAAGAGCTCGGAGTTCTCATCAACCGACTGCTTCAGGGTAACCAACTGGGGCAAACGTCTAAGGGTAAAGAGCCAGTCATCATTCAACCATCTTTGAGACAAGGAGATAAGGGGAGAGCTCCTCACATGGCTCCAGTGACACAAATTTAGCATCAACTTCACCAGCTTCAGCCAGACAAGCCCAGGAGGCAATTCTCCCAGCTCAATATGTCGCTGTTTCAAGCTTTACAACGCCCGTTGAGATTGAATCTGATCACATTAAAGGCTCATCCCCGGAACCCCAACATAGCAGCTCCTACCTATCATCCCAATAAAAGGTGTGCCTACCACTCTGCCAGTCCAGGACATGATACAAATGAGTGTTGGGCTCTGAAGAACAAGATCCAGGACCTGATTGATGAAGGGGCATTGGAGTTCACACAAGATGGTCAGGCTGAGTTTTTCTACCATCCCTCCAAGGCGCACCATTTGAAGTAACGAGCCCTGAAGATGAAAAGACTTTTGTTCATTAGGATTTTCAAGTTGTAATTTTCTTTTGTTCAAACATTTACTCATGTTAAACGTTGTTACTCCATTAATGCATCGCATACGTCTGTTTTGAAGTAATATATTCGTATTCACTATATGCAAATTATTTTCATATTTTTTCTGATGATCAACGCTCGATTAATAATGCTAAGCCTCTTGAGGGAGGATGACGAAAACGATACCACAATCTACAGTATGCTTTTGAACAGACCCCGCTGATGAGGTACAGGCATTGTTTCAATCCCTAAACACTGGAGTTATAAGGAAGATAATCCCTCGTCAACCCCTTTGAGCCAAAGAAGTAGGAGTTTTTCTTTTCGAAAATTAAAACCCTTAATCATAACCTGGGGCAGGGTAGTCTCTCAGTTGATCCAAGTGCATAACGAATGGCACCAAAGAGGTCCTTACAAAACAAAGAAAGACAGTGATGGTTCTGAATAATCAATAAAGAAAGGCAGTCATTATCTTTCAAAATAAGAACCCATTAAGTCAAAACCTAGGAAGGAGACTTACAAAACTGGGGCATCCCGCTGTCTGTAATCACAAAAGAACAGCTCAGGCAAAAAAAAGGGATAACAAAAATCAGAAAAAGAAAGAGGTCTTACAAACCCTCGACAAAAAATGACTGCCTATTCAAAATAAGTTATCAACATCCGAATCATCACCGGAAAATCAGAGCAAAGACTCAAACAAGGTCTAACGTATGATCAACTGAGTTTAGGTTTGGAGAACATCACGAAGAGCGGGTGGGTACAAATAAAATTTGAGCCTTTATCCTTTGTTTCTTAAACCGTGAACCAGGCCACGTTATAACCCTTAAAAGTCCTAGCTGAAGCATGGGTTAGTTCGAAAGCATACTGTTACAAAAGGTATCCTGACTCCTTAAGGCCTACGGTAAATACGGAGTTGACATCACGTTTTACAAACATTCACTTGTTTTATGAAAAAGAATGCATTTTCAAAATCTTCAAAACAGACATAAGCTTTGCATTTTTGATATAACATTGTTTGCATATGACTATTTGTTTGAACAACAGGGAAATTCGCATGATGAGAGCCTGGTGAACAAAGGCACTTCCAATCAGGGGGCATGACATGATCATGGTCTATCATCCGGGGTAGTTAGGTCAAGATTCAGGGAATCTCTCAAAATGTCAAATAGCCAGGGGCAAATCTCCGCCTGAGTCGCTTGGGGCATTGGACATGAATTCCATCAACGAATCTTTCCTGATCAAACGTCTTCTGGTGGCATGGCAAAACAATTCTAACAGGGGCAATTGCCTACATTCCGAGAGAACGAACATAGTCAAAAAATACTACGCATGATTAAAGACCCGCTAGGTTGACATGCCTAGGCAAAAATAAGGGCTTCCCGGCGAACCAAAAGGGTTCAGGCAAAAATAAGGGATGAAATGAAAATAATCTATACACCCGGCAAGTCGAAAACCTGAAAAGGCGGCGTAGGCAAAAATGGGTATCCCGGTGGACCGAAAACCCGAAAGGGCGGTCCAAGCAAAAATTAGGGATCAAAGCGTACGACTATGTCCTGTTATCTTGCCACCTGCCTACCAGAAGAAGGTTTGGCCATCAACAACTATCAGCACCTCATAGGTCTTCCTCTCCCACCTCAGAAATAGGGGCAATAAAGAGTTATCTAAACAATCTAATTGTTCTGTCCTCCAAGGTATCAAGGTGGGTTCGGCTGAAGAGCACAACCAATATATCTTATTCCCCCAGAGAGTGAGTCAGCAGGTCAATACACTCTCCCCAAGCAAAGCTATACAATCAGCCTTAAGGAAGTTGGGTATCCCCAGCAAATCTCAACATTCCCCAGCACGATATACAGACATTCTTAACAAGCATCCCCGACAGTCTTGACCTAAAGATTATTCCCCGGTGGTATGTCGAACATTCAATGGAGTCACTTCCCCAACATAGTTCAAAATTTCCCCAGGAGAGTCCAACCAAGATTTCCCCAGGAAAGTTGGAATCCATCTCCCCAAGAAGTAAGCTTATCCCCAGTAGATTCTGGAAGCTTATTCCCCCCTGCAGAGCACGAACGCGTCCCCCGGCTTTATTCAAAGGTTATTTCCCTACCAGGATATAACTGGGTTATCCTCAGCCAAAAGCCACGGAAAGTTCGTCCCTGACAAAGTCTTCCTATCCCCAGCGGAGTCTATTAACACTTCCAACATAACAATGATATCCCCAACGAAGTTACCATCAACATTCCAGCAAAGGACCTCTCTCCCCACAGAGTATTGCTCCCTAGCAAGATCGCTAGAGTACTTTTCTCCCCGCAGAGTAATCTATTCGTCAAGTTTATTCCCCAACGGAGTTATCTT
Source organism: Vicia faba (assembly GCA_948472305.1). Classification (NCBI taxonomy): domain Eukaryota; kingdom Viridiplantae; phylum Streptophyta; class Magnoliopsida; order Fabales; family Fabaceae; genus Vicia; species Vicia faba. Next base: position 1,535,010,967 of record OX451739.1, read on the forward strand.
CTCCTACCGGTATTCTTGCAACTATCCTCCCCAGCGGAAACAAATATTCTTTTCTTCAAACATCAGTCCAGGAGTTGACTTCCCGGCAACCGTCAAGGATCTATTTTCCCAGAAAAAAACATACGTTCATAAACATCACATCACATACATGCATAAACGCATCATACCCTACAATCTCATTTATGTTGAGAACATCATTGCTTGATCCATATCATGCATGGCATATGACTGACCTTTACCTTTCAGGAAAGATCCAGTTAAATTCTCAGCTATGTTTCAAGACTTTAGTCTGGTTCAGTTAAATCGATCCTAAGATTTTCCTGATTCTTATCCAGCCAAAGGCCTTCTCTGGTTCAGTCAGATCGACCCTAAGATCTCCCTGATTCTTATCCAGTTGAAGTTATTCCAAGACCTTGTCCAGTTCAGTTAAATCGACCCTAAGATTTTCCTGATTCTTATCCAGTCAAAGGCCTTCTCTGGTTCAGTCAGATCGACCCTAAGATCTCCCTGATTCTTATCCAGTTGAAGATTTCAAGACCTTGTCCGGTTCAGTTAAATCGACCCTAAGATTTTTCTGTTTCTTATCCAGTCAAAGGCCTTCTCTGGTTCAGTCAGATCGACCCTAAGATCTCCCTGATTCTTATCCAGTTGAAGATTTCAAGACCTTGTCCGGTTCAGTTAAATCGACCCTAAGATTTTTCTGTTTCTTATCCAGTCAAAGGCCTTCTCTGGTTCAGTCAGATCGAACCTAAGATCTCCCTGATTCTTATCCAGTTGAAGATATTCCAAGACCTTGCCCGATTCAGTTAAATCGACCCTAAGATTTTCCTGATGCTTATCCAGTCAAGGCCTTCTCCGGTTCAGTCAGATCGACCCTAAGATCTCCCTGATTCTTATCCAGTTGAAGATATTCCAAGACCTTGCCCGGTTCAGTTAAATCGACCCTAAGATTTTCCTGATGCTTATCCAGTCAAAGGCCTTCTCCGGTTCAGTCAGATCGACCCTAAGATCTCCCTGATTCTTATCCCAATAGAAGACATCCAAGATTCTCTCAGCGTTCCTGTTGAGGTAGTAATCGCCCAAGGGTCTCTCAGCGTTCCTGTTGAGGTAGTAATCGCCCCCAGATTCTCTCAGCGTTCCTGTTGAGGTAGTAATCATCCAAGATTCTCTCAGCGTTCCTGTTGAGGTAGTAATCGCCCAAGGTTCTCTCACCGTCCCGTTGAGGTAGTAACCATCCCTGGTTCATTCATAACCTTTTGAAGCTCCAGACGCAATTCCTGTAACCAGTCAGGACACATCTACACAAAGAGTTTGAAGACCAGCTCCTGTAACAGGCCAGGTAATCATTTTCTTTTTTCAGGTACGCAACTTCTCGCTAAGGAAACTCTTACGCGATCGACACCCAGATGGCATCTATAAGGCCATCCACCTATCCATCATCTCTTAGCATGGCATCTATAAGCCCATCATCCTATCCATTAATCTCCAAATGGCATCTATAAGCCCATTCCCACCATCACACTGCTACTATGTGAGCGCAAATTTCTGGGCACTCTAGTGTTCAATCATCTTCCACCTTCGGATTACGAAAGGCACGTCAGCCAATCTACATCCTCAGGTCTAAGAAGATTGAACAGGGGCAACTGTTGTACCCCAAAATTTGCCCTCCCATATTCTTCAAGATTTGCAAAGAGCATGCTTCAAAATCTCCCAAGGGTTGCACAGTTCAAGGGCCTCCTAACATTCAAAAACTAGGGTTTTGGTTCTGTCAAAGAAATTGAAGTTTTCAAGGGTCCAATCAAGTCCCACATGCCTACAAACATTGTCAAGCATCCATATGTCAAGTTTCAAGACTCACATCACAAAATTGCACAGTCAAAAACCCTAATTGCTCAGCAGTCAACTACAGGGGTAAAATGGTCATTTGACAGTCTAAAGTTCAAATTTTTGGTCAACATCTTATTTTGAAGCCACAAACATCATTTGATCAATGCTTGATCATGATTCTCAAGGCATGGCTCAAAAAGTCTCAAGATGCAAAAGTTTCCATATTTGGACAGTTGAAAAAGTCAACTGTAACTCGACCAAGGCATAACTTCCACATGGTTTATCAGAAAAATTCCATCCAAAGCTCATTTTGAAGAGAAAGACATTTCCTACAACTCCTCTTCACACTTCAAGTCCAAGAAATGCTCTCACAAAAAGTTATCAATCTCAACATTATAGGTCATTTTCAAAAGTCAACAAAAAGGGACTTTAAGTCAAAGACCATAACTTGAGATTGGTAAATCCAAATGACATGGGACCAAAGGAATTGGTTAGAGGACTTCAATACCTTTCCAAAATGTCCAAGAAAATGATCAAATCTTAAATATTGAGCAAGATATGCCTTGTGGAAGTTGGGAAATATTTGTGGATTTTGAAAAGTCAACTTTGCTTCAAATGCCTCAAAATTGCTAATGGGCCACATTTTCTTCCAAGAATCATTATCCAAAGGCTATGCACGACCATTTGAACCAAAGGGGATTTATTTCATCATTTTTTATTATTTATTTGAATTTTTATCACCATTAATTCATTTAATTAAATAAAATATGACAAAAATACTAAACAAATGTTTTTGAATCCTTTTATGCAGCATATGCCCTCATTATTCACTCAAGATTTCGTGCACATCAAAAAAGGAAAGATTTTGTGCAAATTGGCATGTTCTTCATGAGGAAAAGATTAGAAAAGATTCCATGGAAATCAAATATTTGATTCATCAATACAAAGGTTTATGGACTCAAATTTCTACCCTAATTCGTTCCATATAGATACTCAAACACAACCCTAATGCTAGAGACCTGAAAGCGGTGCCCAAACCTGAATACACACTTTGCATTTTTGTGAAAAAACTTCAAAACTGAAAACACAATTTCAGTTCAATTCAAAGCGAAATAAGCATTCCAATAGCTTACCAAGGCATCAAGGAAACTTTCTGGATCAAAATCACATCTCCATACACAAAGAACGGGTAGAACGAAGCCGCCCTGTTCTTGATATTTTGCATAATCGTATTTGCCTTTCCATGCCATATTCATACATTCTAATGCTTGTTTTACACTAACATGAACTCAACGAAACTCATGGTATCATTGAATTGAATTAACATTGCTTGTATAGAGAATTGCCATGGCTGTTTTTTTAGGGTTTCAGGAACCATGAATTGGGGCTTTGTGCTTGGGGAAAAATTGGCCAACAAGACTTATGCCATTAGAATCAGAAGCTTCACACGAATTCAGTCCATATGTCGCGCTCAATTTATGAGCAACGGTGTCCTATTCGCTATTTTCACATACACCATTTAGTGGGGGTTTAAAACCCCCGCTATCTCTTTTTTATTTACAGGAAACATGAAGAAGATGGAGGACGTGTCCACTGATCATAGGCGCGTTTGAATTTTCGCGCGATGGACATCACTAAGCGTTGTGTCATGTTATGTTGTTCGCTGGCCAATTCCAATACAAAGTGTGCGCGTAGCTCAGATGGCTGGATGTGTAGTGGGTAAACGTTGGGACCTGGGTTCGATTCCCAGGTCCCCTTTGCATCTTTCATATTTTTTTCCTTAACTGGTTCCTACGCAGCATGTCTTCCAGGGATCCATCATATACCCTCACCAACGGCTTGCCAGGTGGCCATGAGCGCCCATCCAGTGGCCAAGAGCTAGGGTCCAGGGAATACCTCAGTCAACGCATGTGCACGTGGTCTGAAAAGTCAAAAGGGGCCTCAATTGCTAATGGGCCAAACTGCTTCATTCAAACCTCCAAAGGGTCAACAAACCCCCTCTTGTTTGTATTTCTCTCTCTTTCTTATTCCTTTTCTTTTATTTATTTGTTATTTATAATAATTATTTTATTTAACTCATAAAAATTAATTTTAAAATACAAAAATCAGAGAAGACAAAAATAAAAATATATTTTATTTAAATGTTTTGTAAATAAATTTAATAACCAATTAGTGTAATTCTAGGTTTAATTTTAATATTTCTTTAATAAACTAAAAAATGTAGAAATTAGGGTTTTAATGCTTTTATTCCTTTTTCTTTTCTTTTACCATATTTAATTATTAATTATTTTTGTAAATAAATTTATCATTAAATAATTAGGATAAAACTAGGTCAAACTTAAACATTTTTTTTTAATAAATTAAAAATAGTTTAGAATTAGGGTTTTTAATTCCATTAATTTTCTTAATTTCATAAAGTACAAAAAATATCAAAAAATAAGTCTTTTTCCTTTATTTAATTTAATTAATTTCATAATCTCAATTTAATCTCTTTAAAAGGGTCCAACGCCCTCGCTTTCGATTATAATTTCGTTTCGCGCACTTATTTAATTTCTTTTCTTATAAAATTCATGTACTTTCCCCAAAGCCTTGTAATAGATTAATTAGGATATTTACTTTCCGCATTTTATGTTATTCAAATCGGGTCTTGGATTAATTTGGCGATGTAGACCCGCGCCTTTGTAATAGCGTAGGACTTTTTAATTCTGCATCTTTTAACTGTTAATAACTTGCATGAAAGAATGAATGCCAAAAATAAAAACAAAACGTAGATCACCAATGCATGAACAAGACAAATATAACTGAAAATGACACACAAATCACACACCACCCCTAGGGTACGCCTCATTGTTGCCTTGCCCCTCGAAAATGGGTCGTCGAGTAAAGGACGTTTTAGTAAGTCCTCATGTCCATGAACATGGCATGAGGGTAGCTTCTAAGGTGTCCTACTATTGCTCTGGTGACCACACTGTCCCTAATCCTCGAATTGACCCGAACACCTCCAACGGTGGTGCTACCTACCTCTCAATGGCGGGATGGCACTACCTTAAGGACATTTACACAGACTAATTCCTTAGGGTAGGTAGATGACTCGTAGATACTTGCTCTAAATTCAAAACAAATCAAAAACTTCTTTTCACACCGACACTTTGCAAAAAGCTTTCAAAAACGACTTTTCAAACACTCTTGAGGACTGATACAAGAGTCGAACTGAAATTTTAAGCGGAACTTTTTCAAACCCACTCACCTGGAAAAGAAAACAAACATTTTGAAAACACAAATGAGCAAGTATCTAAGAGCCCATGGATAACCATGGATAGAAAGGGTGCTAACACCTTCCCTTTCTATAAATCTACCTCCCAAACCGAGAGATAATCTCATAAGGAATTTTTCTGTGCTTTTGTCCTTTCCATATTGGAGAAAATAAAAGACGATGGCGACTCTTTCTTCCGCGACATTTCACGAACCAGCGTTAAACAGTCAGTTCCACATCCACCGATCACAGAACTGGCGACTCTGCTGGGGATAATTATAAAGTGAGGTGTACCTTAGGACTAAGATCACTGTGTTTTCAATTGCTTTGACTTGTTTGCTTTAAAATTGTGGGTTGCATGGGAGTTACATAGATCCTAACCCAGATCTGGGGATACCCCGTTTAGGTAGCATAAGCTGTGAGGGACCTGTCCGGCGTAGACCGACATGGGTGAAGCAGTGGCTACGTTGGTGTGGCACCTTGGTCTGTACCGATATCCCTTGTGTCGCAACGAGGAGAATATGGGTCTTCCAAGGAGTCATTAAGCACCAACAGACATTAGAACCTTAAATGACACAACTTGGCCATTAGAACAGTAGCAGTATGCTACGCCCATTGAGGCTAAACTCTCGTGATGGTTCTGGCCGCAAGAAAAGATTGTGACGCTGGAGTTATGACCGATTGAGGGTAGTCAATGATATTGGGATCCTCTAAGAACCCGGTTACTTTTGATAGGACAGGTATGAACCAACGAACTGAAAGAGGGTAATACCTAGACCTTATGCTGGCCTAAACTCTAAGGGCTTCTCTTGTGTGACTTGTGTGCCTTCCAACTTGACTACTTGCATGCTTGTTATCTGACACTTGAGTTTCATGCAGGTTTTGTTTATAGTCTTTAATTGGGACTCATGACAGGTTTTACTTGAGTTTCTTGCAGGTTTTGTTTATAGTCCTTAATCTGGACTCATAACAGGGTTTACCTATATCACCCCATGCATAGCATAACATCATAACATCATACCGTTGCATGCATCCTACATAAGGACTAACCCATTTCAAGGATCTCAAGGGCTTGTGATGCAGGTCATGATGAACCAGCATGTCTGGCAAGGGGCAAAGGGGATTTATTTTCCTCTAGCCAAGGTTGTCAGGGACTATGACCCACTTGATATGGTGAGCCTTGACTCTTGAAGAAGGACTCTCAACAACATGAAGTTCCTTCAATCAAGTTACCAGTTTCCAACTCTAACAATTTTCTTGTTTACCTCGCGAGGTCCTTGAAAACATTACATGCATATCATACATATAATTGCGTTACAGGTACCCTTGTTACAGTTCACTTACCTTCTCCGCTGTTTATTTCAGCAATGGCTTGCCAACAAGATAACCAGGACCTTCTTGCTCAAGAGACTCGGTTCGGGGAAATCCTCCTGAATCTATCCAAGGGGCAGGAGGAGCTGAGAACACTTCTCATGGAGACTTTGGTCAGGAACAGCGCTGAGGACGAACGGCTGAAACATCTGCGAGCTGAAGTGGATGTAATGAAAGCCCAGATGCTGGGGCAGGTGACTGCCATCCAAGGTTTAGCTCAAAGACAAGAAGAGCTCGGAGTTCTCATCAACTAACTGCTTCAGGGTAACCAACTGGGGCAAACGTCTAAGGGTAAAGAGCCAGTCATCATTCAACCATCTTTGAGACAAGGAGATAAGGGGAGAGCTCCTTACATGGCTCCAGTGACACAAATTCAGCATCAACTTCACCAGCTTCAGCCAGACAAGCCCAGGAGGCAATTCTCCCAGCTCAATATGTCGCTGTTTCAAGCTCTACAACGCCTGTTGAGATTGAATCTGATCACATTAAAGGCTCATCCCTGGAACCCCAACACAGCAGCTCCTACCTATCATCCCAATAAAAGGTGTGCCTACCACTCTGCCAGTCCAGGACATGATACAAATGAGTGTTGGGCTCTGAAGAACAAGATCCAGGACCTGATTGATGAAGGGGCATTGGAGTTCACACAAGATGGTCAGGCTGAGTTTTTCTACCATCCCTCCAAGGCGCACCATTTGAAGTAACGAGCTCTGAAGATGAAAAGACTTTTGTTCATTAGGATTTTCAAGTTGTAATTTTCTTTTGTTCAAACATTTACTCATGTTAAACATTGTTACTCCATTAATGCATCACATACGTCTGTTTTGAAGCAATATATTCGTATTCACTATATGCAAATTATTTTCATATTTTTTCTGATGATCAACGCTCGATTAATAATGCTAAGCCTCTTGAGGGAGGATGACGAAAACGATACCATAATCTACAGTATGCTTTTGAACAGACCCCGCTGATGAGGTACAGGCATTGTTTCAATCCCTAAACACTGGAGTTATAAGGAAGATAATCCCTCGTCAACCCCTTTGAGCCAAAGAAGTAGGAGTTTTTCTTTTCGTAAATTAAAACCCTTAATTATAACCTGGGGCAGGGTAGTCTCTCAGTTGATCCAAGTGCATAACGAATGGCACCAAAGAGGTCCTTACAAAACAAAGAAAGACAGTGATGGTTCCGAATAATCAATAAAGAAAGGCAGTCATTATCTTTCAAAATAAGAACCCATTAAGTCAAAACCTAGGAAGGAGACTTACAAAACTGGGGCATCCCGCTGACTGTAATCACAAAAGAACAGCTCAGGCAAAAAAAAGGGATAACAAAAATCAGAAAAAGAAAGAACTCTTACAAACCCTCGACAAAAAATGACTGCCTATTCAAAATAAGTTATCAACATCCGAATCATCACCGGAAAATCAGAGCAAAGACTCAAACAAGGTCTAACGTATGATCAACTGAGTTTAGGTTTGGAGAACTTCACGAAGAGCGGGTGGGTACAAATAAAATTTGAGCCTTTATCCTTTGTTTCTTAAACCGTGAACCAGGCCACGTTATAACCCTTAAAAGTCCTAGCTGAAGCATGGGTTAGTTCGAAAGCATATTGTTACAAAAGGTATCCTGACTCCTTAAGGCCTACGGTAAATACGGAGTTGACATCACGTTTTACAAACATTCACTTGTTTTATGAAAAAGAATGCATTTTCAAAATCTTCAAAACAGACATAAGCTTTGCATTTTTGATATAACATTGTTTGCATATGACTATTTGTTTGAACAACAGGGAAATTCGCACGATGAAAGCCTAGTGAACAAAGGCACTTCCAATCAGGGGGCATGACATGATCATGGTCTATTATCCGGGGCAGTTAGGTCAAGATTCAGGGAATCTCTCAAAATGTCAAATAGCCAGGGGCAAATCTCCGCCTGAGTCGCTTGGGGCATTGGACATGAATTCCAGCAACGAATCTTTCCTGATCAAACGTCTTCTGGTGGCATGGCAAAACAATTCTAACAGGGGCAATTCCCTACATTCCGAGAGAACGGACATAGTCGAAAAATACTACGCATGATTAAAGACCCGCTAGGTTGACATGCCTAGGCAAAAATAAGGGCTTCCCGGCGAACCAAAAGGGTTCAGGCAAAAATAAGGGATGAAATGAAAATAATCTATACACCCGGCAAGTCGAAAACCTGAAAAGGCGGCTTAGGAAAAAATGGGTATCTCGGTGGACCGAAAACCTGAAAGGGCGGTCCAAGCAAAAATTAGGGATCAAAGCGTACGACTATGTCCTGTTATCTTGCCACCTGCCTACCAGAAGAAGGTTTGGCCATCAACAACTATCAGCACCTCACAGGTCTTCCTCTCCCACCTCAGAAACAGGGGCAATAAAGAGTTATCTAAACAATCTAATTGTTCTGTCCTCCAAGGTATCAAGGTGGGTTCGGCTGAAGAGCACAACCAATATATCTTATTCCCCCAGAGAGTGAGTCAGCAGGTCAATACACTCTCCCCAAGCAAAGCTATACAATCAGCCTTAAGGAAGTTGGGTATCCCCAGCAAATCTCAACATTCCCCAGCACGATATACAGACATTCTTAACAAGCATCCCCGACAGTCTTAACCTAAAGATTATTCCCCGGCGGTATGTCGAACATTCAATGGAGTCACTTCCCCAACATAGTTCAAAATTTCCCCAGGAGAGTCCAACCAAGATTTCCCCAGGAAAGTTGGAATCCATCTCCCCAAGCAGTAAGCTTATCCCCAGTAGATTCTGGAAGCTCATTCCCCCCTACAGAGCACGAACGCGTCCCCCGGCTTTATTCAAAGGTTATTTCCCTACCAGGATATAACTGGGTTATCCTCAGCCAAAAGCCACGGAAAGTTCGTCCCTGACAAAGTCTTCCTATCCCCAGCGGAGTCTATTAACACTTCCAACATAACAATGATATCCCCAGCGAAGTTACCATCAACATTCCAGCAAAGGACCTCTCTCCCCACAGAGTATTTCTCCCTAGAAAGATCGCTAGAGTACTTTTCTCCCCGCAGAGTAATCCAATCGTCAAGTTTATTCCCCAACGGAGTTATCTTCTCCTACCGGTATTCTTGCAACTATCCTCCCCAGCGGAAACAAATATTCTTTTCTTCAAACATCAGTCCAGGAGTTGACTTCCCGGCAACCGTCAAGGATCTATTTTCCCAGACAAAAACATACGTTCATAAACATCACATCACATACATGCATAAACGCATCATACCCTACAATCTCATTTATGTTGAGAACATCATTGCTTGATCCATATCATGCATGGCATATGACTGACCTTTACCTTTCAGGAAAGATCCAGTTAAATTCTCAGCTATGTTTCAAGACTTTAGTCTGGTTCAGTTAAATCGATCCTAAGATTTTCCTGATTCTTATCCAGCCAAAGGCCTTCTCTGGTTCAGTCAGATCGACCCTAAGATCTCCCTGATTCTTATCCAGTTGAAGTTATTCCAAGACCTTGTCCGGTTCAGTTAAATCGACCCTAAGATTTTCCTGATTCTTATCCAGTCAAAGGCCTTCTCTGGTTCAGTCAGATCGACCCTAAGATCTCCCTGATTCTTATCCAGTTGAAGATTTCAAGACCTTGTCCGGTTCAGTTAAATCGACCCTAAGATTTTTCTGTTTCTTATCCAGTCAAAGGCCTTCTCTGGTTCAGTCAGATCGACCCTAAGATCTCCCTGATTCTTATCCAGTTGAAGATTTCAAGACCTTGTCCGGTTCAGTTAAATCGACCCTAAGATTTTTCTGTTTCTTATCCAGTCAAAGGCCTTCTCTGGTTCAGTCAGATCGAACCTAAGATCTCCCTGATTCTTATCCAGTTGAAGATATTCCAAGACCTTGCCCGATTCAGTTAAATCGACCCTAAGATTTTCCTGATGCTTATCCAGTCAAAGGCCTTCTCCGGTTCAGTCAGATCGTCCCTAAGATCTCCCTGATTCTTATCCCAATAGAAGACATCCAAGATTCTCTCAGCGTTCCTGTTGAGGTAGTAATCACCCAAGGGTCTCTCAGCGTTCCTGTTGAGGTAGTAATCGCCCCCAGATTCTCTCAGCGTTCCTGTTGAGGTAGTAATCATCCAAGATTCTCTCAGCGTTCCTGTTGAGGTAGTAATCGCCCAAGGTTCTCTCACCGTCCCGTTGAGGTAGTAACCATCCCTGGTTCATTCATAACCTTTTGAGGCTCCAGACCCAATTCCTGTAACCAGTCAGGACACATCTACACAAAGAGTTTGAAGACCAGCTCCTGTAACAGGCCAGGTAATCATTTTCTTTTTTCAGGTACGCAACTTCTCGCTAAGGAAACTCTTACGCGATCGACACCCAGATGGCATCTATAAGGCCATCCACCTATCCATCATCTCTTAGCATGGCATCTATAAGCCCATCATCCTATCCATTAATCTCCAAATGGCATCTATAAGCCCATTCCCACCATCACACTACTACTATGTGAGCGCAAATTTCTGGGCCCTCTAGTGTTCAATCATCTTCCACCTTCGGATTACGAAAGGCACGTCAGCCAATCTACATCCTCAGGTCTAAGAAGATTGAACAGGGGCAACTGTTGTACCCCAAAATTTTCCTCCCATATTCTTCAAGATTTGCAAAGAGCATGCTTCAAAATCTCCCAAGGGTTGCACAGTTCAAGGGCCTCCTAACAGTCAAAAACTAGGGTTTTGGTTCTGTCAAAGAAATTGAAGTTTTCAAGGGTCCAATCAAGTCCCACATGCCTACAAACATTGTCAAGCATCCATATGTCAAGTTTCAAGACTCACAACACAAAATTGCACAGTCAAAAACCCTAATTGCTCAGCAGTCAACTGCAGGGGTAAAATGGTCATTTGACAGTCAAAAGTTCAAATTTTTGGTCAACATCTTATTTTGAAGCCACAAACATCATTTTATCAATGCTTGATCATGATTCTCAAGGCATGGCTCAAAAAGTCTCAAGATGCAAAAGTTTCCATATTTGGACAGTTGAAAAAGTCAACTGTAACTTGACCAAGGCATAACTTCCACATGGTTTATCAGAAAAATTCCATCCAAAGCTCATTTTGAAGAGAAAGACATTTCCTACAACTCCTCTTCACACTTCAAGTCCAATAAATGCTCTCACAAAAAGTTATCAATCTCAACATTATAGGTCATTTTCAAAAGTCAACAAAAAGGGACTTTATGTCAAAGACCATAACTTGAGATTGGTAAATCAAAATGACATGGAACCAAAGGCATTGGTTAGAGGACTTCAAGACCTTTCTAAAATGTCCAAGAACATGATCAAAGCTTACAAATTGAGCAAGATATGCCTTGTGGAAGTTGGGAAACTTTTGGGGATTTTGAAAACTCAACTTTGCTTCAAATGCCTCAAAATTGCTAATGGGCCACATTTTCTTCCAAGAATCATTATCCAAAGGCTATGCACGACCATTTGACCCAAAGGGGATTTATTTCATCATTTTTTATTATTTATTTGAATTTTTATCACCATTAATTCATTTAATTAAATAAAATATGACAAAAATACTAAACAAATGTTTTTGAATCCTTTTATGCAGCATATGCCCTCATTATTCACTCAAGATCTCGTGCACATCAAAAAAGGAAAGATTTTGTGCAAATTGGCATGTTCTTCATGAGGAAAAGATTGGAAAAGATTCCATGGAAATCAAATATTTGATTCATCAATACAAAGGTTTATGGACTCAAATTTCTACCCTAATTCGTTCCATATAGATACTCAAACACAACCCTAATGCTAGAGACCTGAAAGCTGCGCCCAAACCTGAATACACACTTTGCATTTTTGTGAAAAAACTTCAAAACTGAAAACACAATTTCAGTGCAATTCAAAGCGAAATAAGCATTCCAATAGCTTGCCAAGGCATCAAGGAAACTTTCTGGATCAAAATCACATCTCCATACACAAAGAACGGGTAGAACGAAGCCGCCCTGTTCTTGATATTTTGCATAATCGTATTTGCCTTTCCATGCCATATTCATACATTCTAATGCTTGTTTTACACTAACATGAACTCAACGAAACTCATGGTATCATTGAATTGAATTAACATTGCTTGTATAGAGAATTGCCATGGATGTTTTTTTAGGGTTTCAGGAACCATGAATTGGGGCTTTGTGCTTGGGGAAAAATTGGCCAACAAGACTTATGCCATTAGAATCAGAAGCTTCACACGAATTCAGTCCACATGTCGCGCTCAATTTATGAGCAACGGTGTCCTATTCGCTATTTTCACATACACCATTTAGTGGGGGTTTAAAACCCCCGCCATCTCTTTTTTATTTACAGGAAACATGAAGAAAATGGAGGACGTGTCCACTGATCATAGGCGCGTTTGAATTTTCGCGCGATGGACATCACTAAGCGTTGTGTCATGTTATGTTATTCGCTGGCCAATTCCAATACAAAGTGTGCGCGTAGCTCAGATGGATGGATGTGTAGTGGATAAACGTTGGGACCTGGGTTCGATTCCCAGGTCCCCTTTGCATCTTTCATATTTTTTTCCTTAACTGGTTCCTACGCAGCATGTCTTCCAGGGATCCATCATATACCCTCACCAACGGCTTGCCAGGTGGCCATGAGCACCCATCCAGTGGCCAAGAGCTAGGGTCCAGGGAATACCTCAGTCAACGCATGTGCACGTGGTCTGAAAAGTCAAAAGGGGCCTCAATTGCTAATGGGCCAAACTGCTTCATTCAAACCTCCAAAGGGTCAACAAACCCCCTCTTGTTTGTATTTCTCTCTCTTTCTTATTCCTTTTCTTTTATTTATTTGTTATTTATAATAATTATTTTATTTAACTCATAAAAATTAATTTTAAAATACAAAAATCAGAGAAGACAAAAATAAAAATATATTTTATTTAAATGTTTTGTAAATAAATTTAATAACCAATTAGTGTAATTCTAGGTTTAATTTTAATATTTCTTTAATAAACTAAAAAATGTAGAAATTAGGGTTTTAATGCTTTTATTCCTTTTTCTTTTCTTTTACCATATTTAATTATTAATTATTTTTGTAAATAAATTTATCATTAAATAATTAGGATAAAACTAGGTCAAACTTAAACATTTTTTTTAATAAATTAAAAATAGTTTAGAATTAGGGTTTTTAATTCCATTAATTTTCTTAATTTCATAAAGTACAAAAAATATCAAAAAATAAGTCTTTTTCCTTTATTTAATTTAATTAATTTCATAATCTCAATTTAATCTCTTTAAAAGGGTCCAACGGCCTTGCTTTCGATTATAATTTCGTTTCGCGCGCTTATTTAATTTCTTTTCTTATAAAATTCATGTACTTTCCCCAAAGCCTTGTAATAGATTAATTAGGATATTTACTTTCCGCATTTTATGTTATTCAAATCGGGTCTTGGATTAATTTGGCGATGTAGACCCGCGCCTTTGTAATAGCGTAGGACTTTTTAATTCCGCATCTTTTAACTGTTAATAACTTGCATGAAAGAATGAATGCCAAAAATAAAAACAAAACGTAGATCACCAATGCATGAACAAGACAAATATAACTGAATATGACACACAAATCACACACCACCCCTAGGGTACGCCTCATTGTTGCCTTGCCCCTCGAAAAGGGGTCGTCGAGTAGAGGACGTTTTAGTAAGTCCTCATGTCCATGAACATGGCATGAGTGTAGCTTCTAAGGTGTCCTACTATTGCTCTGGTGACCACACTGTCCCTAATCCTCGAATTGACCCGAACACCTCCAACGGTGGTGCTACCTACCTCTCAATGGCGGGATGGCACTACCTTAAGGACATTTACACAGACTAATTCCTTAGGGTAGGTAGATGACTCGTAGATACTTGCTCTAAATTCAAAACAAATCAAAAACTTCTTTTCACACCGACACTTTGCAAAAAGCTTTCAAAAACGACTTTTCAAACACTCTTGAGGACTGATACAAGAGTCGAACTGAAATTTTAAACGGAACTTTTTCAAACCCACTCACCTGGAAAAGCAAACAAACATTTTGAAAACACAAATGAGCAAGTATCTAAGAGCCCATGGATAACCATGGATAGAAAGGGTGCTAACACCTTCCCTTTCTATAAATCTACCTCCCGAACCGAGAGATAATCTCATAAGGAATTTTTCTGTGCTTTTGTCCTTTCCATATTGGAGAAAATAAAAGACGGTGGCGACTCTTGCTTCCGCGACATTTCGCGAACCAGTGTTAAACAGTCAGTTCCAGATCCACCGATCACAGATATCAAAATTCAAAGGATGTGCAAAAAGTTTATCAATATCATATAAAACCTTGTTACAAGTCTTGAAGATTAGAAGAAGAATCATTAAAGAAACAACAAATGTCAAAAGGTATAAATAATTCTTAAACTTGAATATAGATTTTCACAAATATGCATTCATAATCATATACATATCCCACATTTTTAACAATAAGAAAAACTATGTTTGAAATCTTTTTCAAAAGGATTTTTTTGAAAATAAACTTTCAGGAACCGGTTCCTACCTAACAGGGAACCGAGTTCCAAACTTGTTCAAAAATCACTTCCCTGGAATTTGTACCAGGAACCGGGTTGTACCTATAGGGGAACCGGTTCCTGCGTGTTATTTTTGAATTCTGGGTTTAACGTTCACGAGGAACTGGGTTCTGCCTGGGTCGGAACCGGTTCCCAGCGAACCAGTACAGATTTTCTTTTGTTTTTTGAACATAATTCAAATGGTATTCTTTCATGATTGCATTGCATCTTTTCATATCAAATGGCATGAATGAAGAGGTATTTGTGACATTATAAATTGTGCAGATTTTCAAATTCAAATAACCTTCTTCAATTAACAATTTCCATCATTCAAATTTGCATATTCTTACAAACTTTCAAGTGTTCTTACAAATCATAAATTTTGTGAAACTTGCCATATACATTTTCATTAAGAAATCATTACAAGTTTCATACATTCATTGTGAACATTTATAATCATTTCTTGATAATTGTTTCTTTCTTGAAGAAGAAGATCAATCAAAGATTGATAGTGCTCTCCATCTCTTTCAAATAAATCATTGTATTGCAAAAAGAAAGTATTCCCTTACTATCCAGGATTGTTGGAAGTAAGTGTTGTGTTTTGAAGAGGATTGTTCTTCATTCACATTAGTGTTTGTTTGACCTTAAAGGTGTTAAGAACCTTTGGTCACCCTATAGGTTAGATAGTAAGCATAGGCTGTACAATCATTCTAAACTATAGTTAAATCTCTTTCGTGGTGGAAAGGGGACTGGAGTACTCTCGGATTGTGAGGGGAACCAGGATATATCGCCGTGTTCTTTACTTTTCCGCTTTTATCGTTTTCATCACCATAATCAAGAAAAGATAAGATATAGTCAAAAACCTTCAAACACTTAACCACAAATTACTACAAGTATTCTCATAAAACCGAATAAATTTTTATATACCTAATTCACCCCCCCTCTTAGGCACTCTTAGACTTATAATTGGCATCAGAGCAAGTTATAGGTAACTTGTTCCTAAAGATCCAGAATGGCTTCCGCAAATCAAAATCCGGTTTTCAAAGATGGTGGTAGTAACAACAAGCCTCCATTGTTTTGTGGTGAATACTTTGACTTTTGGAAAATTCGCATGAAGGCTCATCTTGAAGCGCAAGGAGAAGAAATATGGAATGCTGTTGAGAATGGTCCATTTACTCCGGTGTGTGTTGTCAATGGTGTTGGGTCATCAAAGCCTAAAGCATCATGGGATGACGATGACAAGAAAAAAGTTCTCTTTGACAAAAAGGCAATTAATATTCTCCAAAGTGCTCTTAGTATGGATGAATTTTTCCGAGTATCGGCATGTACAACGGCAAAGGAAATTTGGGATACTCTTGTAGAAACTCATGAAGGAACCGCCAAAGTCAAAAGGTCTAGATTGAACACTTTGAGTCAAGAATATGAATTATTCAGAATGCTGCCCGGAGAATCCATCCTTGACTTGCAAAAGAGATTCGTTCACTTGACAAACCATTTGAAGGCACTCGGTAAGACTTTAACTAACGATGAATTAAATCTTAAAGTGCTTAGGTCTTTAACTAGGGAATGGCAACCAAAAGTGACGGCAATATCCGAAAAGAAAAGCCTAGCAACTATGACTTCCGCAACACTTTTCGGAAAGCTTCAAGAATATGAGATGGAACTTGGAAGGCTTGAAAAACATGAGAATCATGAGAATAAATCTAAAGGCATTGCTTTGAAAGTTGATTCAAAAGAAAGTCAAGATAAAGATGCATCAGAGGAAGATGAAAACTTCTTGCTTCTTGTAAAAAGGTTAGGAAAATATTTTGGTCATAAAAATAATCTTCATAATGCTAACTTTGTCAAAAGAAAGAAATTTTATAAGCATAAAGATAAAGAAGCCTCCACATCAACACAAGATGTCACATGCTATGAATGTGGAAAGCAAGGTCACATAAAGCCGGATTATCCAAAACTCTCCAAGAAAAATGGATTCAAAGGCAAAAAGGAGTTCAAGAACAAAAGGGCTTATGTTGCATGGGAAGATAATGAGATAAGTTCTTCATCCGATTCGGATAGTGACGAAAGTGCAAATCTAGCATTGATGGCTTCACATCACTCCGACGATGAAGAAGAGGTTAGTAATGAATTTAATCTTTTTGATGATGATGTTCAAGGTGCAATTGATGAACTCTTGAAAGAATGCAAAAGTTTATACAAAAAGGTGTCAAAACAAGAAAAAGAACTTCTAATTTGTCTAGAAAAAATTGACACCATGACTAAAGATTTTGATCTTCAAAAACAAAATTTTATTAAAGAAAAGGAAAACTTTGCATGCTCCAAGTGTGAATCAAATGTCTTTCAAATTGTTCAATTGAAAAGAGTCATTGAACGATATGAAAAAGGACAAATAGGATTGGAAGGATTACTAAGCCAACAACGTTATCCAAATGATAAAAGAGGTCTTGGTTATGTGAATACTAAGAAACCAAGTAACAATCCCACTGTTTTTGTAAAGGCTAGTGATCTAACCTGATCAGACTTGGACCGTCACGGCTGGCTCCGAGCTGAAGTTTTGAACGAGGTGGGGGGGGGGGGGGGGAGGGGTACCTGCAAGGCACTCTGATGCTGAAGTAAGTAAGAGTATGAGCAGGCAAAGTGTGAGTATATGTGATAGAATGAATACCTGACCCTCTGGGAACAAAGGGTATTTATAGCCCCCAGCGCTGGGCCAAGGTTCCTTCATTGGGCCGGGCAGGTTTGGCCCAATGGAGGAACTGCCAGGTTCTACGTGTGTAGTGGGGACCCGCACGTGGTCCCCTTCCTGGATGTCCTACGTAAAGTGCGGGCGGACAATGACGCGGTCTTTTCGGGGTCTCGTTGAGAGTGTAGTGGACCGTGTCTGCCGTTGGAGGAGTGCTCGAGCCGAGGTTGAGCTGGATAGTACGAGGTTGAGGATGTCGCCCCAGTGAAGTATGTCGGGCATAGCTGTGGTCCTTAGGTCGGCGTGACCCCTAGCAAGTCCGTTTGGATTGGGCCTTTGTCGTTGCTTTTGGGCCAGCCCGGCCCAGTCCAGAACAGGAGCCCCCCAAGTCGTGGTTCCTTGAGTTAGGAGCCATGACTTGATCTTAGGTCGCTTCCGTTGTGGGGCCCCGTATCCAGACAAGAGATGTAGCTCCTCGCGGGGTACTCGAGGGTTTCCCCGTATTGTGCTCGTGGACAGGTTCCCTGCGAGGAATGCTCGAGGGATTTCTCGGCAGCCTGCGTCTGTCGAGCACGCGAGGTCTCTTTTGGGGAACTGCGCTGCCACCCTATGGAGGATAGGGTCATCATTACCTAGGGGAGCTGTGCATCGAGGAGGGGTACCCGAGGTGACGTTTGGTATTCCACGTCATCACTATAAATAGGGTCCTTGGGCCCCAGAACGTGTTTCCACTCTTTGCGCTTCTCCTCTTCACTCTGTTTCTGTTGTTGCTGTTCTTCCAAGATTCTTATAGGACCGCCGCGATCTCCGTCGCTGATTCCTTTCCTCCGTCGTCAAATTTCCTTCTTGATTCCAAGTAAGTGACTTGTCCCCTTTGTTTTTCTGTTGTGATGCATGATTTTTCATTGTTTTTAGACGTTTAGAGACTGTACGCCTAGGATTAGCCCGATAGATTCATATTTAGCTCGACAAATCCATGCGTATGTCCGACAAGTGCATGTTCGTGCCCAGTAAATGCATAGTTTAGGTTTTAATCTGCAGTGCTGCCCGGGGTCTTCATGATCCAGGGCGCCTAATTCGTGATCGTGCCCTGTAGACTCATAGCTCTAGCTCTAGGCTTTATGATTTTGCTCGCCATGTTCATACCCTAGGTCGACGTATTCATGAGTGACCGAGTTGTCGGTTTATTTAGGCGACTTGTAGGAGGACTTGTCGAGGTATCTGGGAGTCGGGGAGATGGCTGCTGTTTTTTGTTCCAAAACACCAACTTTGCAGTCACGCGTGGAGCGACGTGGCTTGTCGTGCCCTTCATCTCGTCCGTTATGGCGAGCGTGTGGTTTCGCGCCCAATTGATTGGTTTCCCGTGCTTTATAGGTAACCATGGCGGACGAACCGTGCTCTTCAGGACGCCCAAAGGTGGAAGAACAAAGCGCTGACGAGAATGTGAATTTGGTCGACACCATAGAGGACCCTCTGCTGGAATGGGTGGGTGCCGAACCTAGAGGGATAGCTTCGGTCTATAACCAACGTAGCCGAAGGGCATACACTATCCTCGAGGCGGGCCACAACCAGCCCGGTTTCCAGAAGAATTTCGTCATCACTTGGCCATCTTTCACTGCTCGAATTTGCTCGGTGTTCCCCGAGTACAGTTTCCCTATGTATGAAATTGCCTTCAAAGACCTTGGGTTACAACTGCCCTTCAGCAATTTTCAGGTCGGGGTCTTCAGCCATCTGGGGCTGGCCCTGTCGTAGCTTCACCCAAATTCGCTCGCTTTTATCCGGGCGTTTGAGTTAACTTGTCATTTTCTGAGGATTGGGGCGACCATACCCCTCTTCTTCAGAGTCTTCCACCTACAGCGCCAATCCCGGGGAGGAAAGCATAGCTGGGTTTCCCTGAAACAGTCGAAGAGACTTTTCAGGATGTACATGGATTCCGTGCGGGGTTTTAAAGACAAGTGGTATGTTGTGAGGCCGGTTACCACAACAGGTTTAGAGTCCGTGTATGAGGAGGAAGCGGGCATAACCGACGACGACGGGGAGGCCCTTTTGGACGACGAAGGGCATCCGGTGTTAGGACGCACGGCCAAATTTCCCGTGCATTGGATCTCAAGGCATTACGAGCATGGTACCGGGTATTACCATACGTCCGCGGGCGAGATGAGCTCCGAAGACGAGAAGGCTTACGATACTCTTTGTCGGTATGTCGATAGCTTCCACCCCGCCAGATGGGTCACGAGGGAGGGGGAGGATATTCTAGAAGAGGAAGGTTATCCGACCATCGAGGCCCGACCGATTGACACGAAGGCACTCGTGGAGTGCCAGTCCTTTGGGCAGGCTGCGCGTTTGCTAGGTCGTTTATTGTTTGAATTTCTTTACTTGTCATTTGTTTGCTTATCTGCTCGACACTAACCCGGGTTCTTTCGTGCAGGTTTGATGGCCGGACGAAGGGAGAGGCTCTTGAAGTTGTCCTGTGACAGGAAGGTGAATAATAGGGTGGTGAGAGCTCCTCAAGCGACGAGGATGGGCCCGCCACATAGTCCGGGCACTTCTCATGCGACGAGGGTGGACTCACCGCCTAGCTCGGGAGCTGCTTCGGGAGGGATCCAGGATGTCCAGGAGGTCGAGCCACATGCCGACCTGATACAAAGGAAAAGGAACCAGGTGAAAATTCGGCCGGAAGTCGGTGAGGACTCCAGCGCTGTAAGGTCCTTCGGGTTGCCCCCTTGCTTTAAAGAGGAGGGTTTCTTCGAGGGGTTTCCCTTGTCCGTGAACACCGATGAAGCTGAAACTATCAGGCGGATGAGCAAGGAAAACCGGAGGAGGCACCTGGCCGCCAATATGGCCGGGCTGATCAAGATGGCCGAGATGGCCGTCGTGTTGGCCGAGGAGGGGGAGGACTCTGACCGTATCAAAGAGTTGGAACAGGAGAAAGCTGCCCTCACCTCGAATTCACGAAATTTGAAGGCTGCCCTGGAGCGCTCCGAGGAGATGTTCCGCGAGCAGGCCGAGCTGCTGGCGGCAGAGACAGAGTTGCTGACTTTGGAGAAAGAGAACTCGGGGAAGCTGGCCGAGGAGAGAGACCTTTCTCGTGCGGATCGGGAGCGTCTGGAAATTGACAATGGGCGCCTCACCAGAGAGATCGAGGACCTGAAGGCTGCTATGCTTCCAGCCGAGGACGAGTCAGAGGATACAGCTCCTTTGAGGAGTCGATCGGAACTGGTCGCTCGTATTCAGCTCCTCGAGGCAGATTGTGTCGGCGCTATGGAGGAGGGCTTTGAGGCCGCGGTCAGCCAACTTTCCCTGCTGAATCCCGGACTGAACATTGAAGGGACGGGCCATATGTCTCAGATCGTTGATGGTAAGATCGTGCCTCCGCCCGACTCTCCTGTTGTTTGTGGTGATAGCTCCGGGGAGGCTGAGCTGTAAGATTCTGATAGGGCTTGCGTGCCTTTGTTGATGTTCATTTTGGGCCTGCTTGCCCGTTCATATTTCTTGGGCCTGCGTGCCTGTTCTTTGTATTTCCTGAACATTACCGGCCTTCTTGGTCGGTGTCCATCTATTTGCTTTGTTGCCTTCGGGAATTTTGAATGAATGTGTTTCCATTTTTAATTGTTTGCCCGTGTATGTGTTTTATATATTTGCTGTGACTTCGTTGGAAAATTTGCTTAAGTCTTTTGCTCGTGTATGCGTTCGGCCTCTTCTCGACGGCCGGAGTCGCCTGACTGGTGAGTCCGAGAGGAGAGACTCTTTTTGACCCTTTTAGATGGCCCGACGTTCTTCGAGACGCGTCGGGTATGCGGAGCGGAGCCGTTCGGTCTAGTATATGACCCAATCGGGGTTATTTGCCCGCGGCGTGAACTGCCCATCGCGAGCTGGGTGTTCTTCCCTACAGGTACTTCGACGGTGGAGCTCGGTAGAGGTGTCCACGTCGGGAACTATCGTTTGGTCTTGTTTTGTTGAACGATGTTGTGCGGTTTGGACGTAGGTCGGGCCTGTACCTCGGCCTCTCTACGGGGTTGGACGTTTTTCCTCGTTGACCGAGCGCGGGTGTCGACGGTCGAGGGTCCTAGACGTCGTTGGTTTTTAACTATAGTACTGCTTTAGTTTAGCAGCGTTCCAGGGTCGTGGTAGTGGTTCTCCGTCTAATTGCTCGAGGTAGTATGCCCCGGTACCAGTGGTGCCGTGGACGCGGTAAGGCCCTTCCCAGTTCGCGGCCAGTGGTGCCGATTTCGAACTCGCGCTTGATGACCTTGTCGTTGTGGCGCAGAGCCACTCGTTGTTTTAGGGAGGCTTCACGGAGGGCCGCCCCAGATCGTATTTCCTCGACTAAGTCGAGTTCGTCCCTGAGTGCCTCGTCGTTCATTTCTTTGTCGAGGGGGTTCTCCGTCCGTCTAGAAGGTTCCATGATTCCCACTGGGATAACGGCCTCAGTGCCGTATGTTAGTCGAAATGGAGTCTCGCCCGTCGTCGAGTGGGGCGTGGTGCGGTATGCCCACAGGATGCTGTGAAGCTCCTCGACCCATCCCCTCTTCGCTTCACCGAGTCGGCGTTTGAGTCCCCGGAGGATGACTCTGTTCGCGGCTTCGGCTTGCCCGTTGGTTTGAGGGTGTTCGACTGACGTGAAGTGCTGTTTTGTTCCCAGTTTGGTGACAAAGTCTTGGAACCCGTGGTCGGTGAATTGGGTGCCGTTGTCGGTCACCAGTGCCCTAGGAATTCCAAACCTGGCGAGGATGTTTCTTTTGTAGAAACGGAGGATGTTGTGCAAGGTGATCTTCGCGAGAGCCTCGGCCTCGATCCATTTCGTGAAGTAATCCACAGCCACGATGAGGAATTTATTTTGATAAGTCCCTTGCACGAAGGGCCCGAGGATATCCATACCCCACCAAGCGAACAACCACGGGGACGACAGTATGCTCCGCTCGTGAGGAGGGGCGAGGTGCATGTCACCGTGCCTCTGGCACTTGTCACATTTCTTGACGTGTTCCTTGGCGTCTTGTTGCATCGTCGGCCAGTAATATCCCGCTCGAAGGGCTTTCCTTGCCAAGGACTTACCGCCCATGTGCTGGGCGTTGATCCCCTCGTGTATCTCCCGTAATAACTCGGGGACTGTGGATTCGTCGACGCATTTTAGGAGGGGGATGGAGAATCCTCTGCGGTATAGTTTGTGCTCGAGCACCACGTAGGAACATGCTCGCCGCTTTGTGATGGTTGCATCGGCCTGGTTCGATGGGAGTTCGCCTTTTGTCAGGAAATTATAAACCGGGGTCATCCAGGACATCGCATCCCCTATGTCATGGACCTCGAATGTAGGCGAGGATCTTTCGATACTCGGGCGTGCTAGGGATTCCTGGATGACGGATTTGTTCCCGCCCTTCTTTCTTGTGCTTGCGAGTTTGGACAATATGTCTGCCCTCGTGTTTTGCTCGCGGGGAACATGTGAAATTTCCGCCCGTACAAACTTTGTCATGTATTTTTTTGACTAAGTTCAAGTACTCGACGAGGTTGTCGTTTTTGGCTTGGTAACTCCCCTGTACTTGGGAGGCGACGAGTTGGGAGTCGGTGTAGATCTGTACCTCGCGGGCTCCCAGGTCTTCGGCTAGTCTCAATCCTGCGAGTAGCGCCTCATATTCTGCTTGGTTGTTTGACGTCGGGAAGGAAAGAGCTAGGGAGTGCTCGATCACTACACCCTCTTCGTTCTCCAAAAGGATTCCTGCACCGCTTCCGGACGAGCTGGATGCTCCGTCAATGAAGATGGTCCACTTGTGTTCCTTCCCCGGGGGTGGGTCATGAGTGGTCATTTCCGCAACAAAGTCGGCCAGGGCCTGTGCTTTCAGGGCTTTCCTGCTTTCGTACTGAATGTCGAATTCGGAGAGTTCCAAGGACCATTTCAACATTCTACCCGCCATATCGGGCCGACCCAGGAGTTGCCTCACCGGTTGGTCGGTTCGCACGGTGATTGTGTGGGCCAAAAAATAGTGTCTGAGCCTCCTCGACGCGTTGACGAGGGCTAGAGCCACCTTTTCTATCTGTTGGTATCTGCTTTCAGGTCCCTGCAGGGCTTTGCTCGTGAAGTAGACGGGTTTCTATCCGTCGGGGGTCTCGCGGACGAGAGCCGCGCTGATCGCTTCGTTCGAGACGACCAAGTATAAAAATAGTGGCTCCCCATCGGCTGGTCGAGATAGCACGGGCGGCTGAGATAGACTTTGCTGTAGGTGGCGTAGCGCCTGTTCGCACTCCTCGTTCCATTCGAAGGCTGCTTCCTTTCGAAGGAGTTTGAAGAAGGGGAGGGCGATCTGAGCGGACCTCGCGACGAAGCGGGACAATGATGTGAGCATGCCGTTCATGATTTGTATCGACTTCTTTGACGTTGGCGTCGGGAAGTCTGAGAAAGCCCGACATTTGTCGGGGTTAGCTTCAATTCCTCGTTCTGTTAGGTAGAATCCTAGGAATTTCCCTGCCTTGACTTCGAACGTACACTTCTCGGGGTTGAATCTCATTTTGCATTGTCTTGCTTGGGCGAAGACTGCCCTGAGGTGTGCTGCATGGTCGGTGTCTGCCAGGGATTTGATGATCATGTCGTCCATATACACCTCGAGCATGTCGCCAATCTGTTTGTGGAAAACTTTGTTCATCATGCGCTGGTAAGTTGCCCCGACATTTTTTAGTCCAAAGGGCATTACGTTGTAGTAATAGTTGCCCGAGCTGGTCATGAAAGCCGTGCAGTGTTTGTCGCTCATGGCCATCAGAATTTGGTTATAGCCCGAGTAGGCATCCATGAACGACAATGTTTTGTAGCCGGCCGAGTTGTCGACCAGCATGTCAATGTTAGGCAAAGGGAAAGCATCTTTCGGGCAAGCCCGGTTGAGATCGGTATAGTCAACACACATCCTCCATTTTCCATTATTCTTTTTAACGAGTACAACGTTTGACAACCAGGTAGAATACCGGGCTTCAGAAATAAAATTTGCCTCTAGGAGGTCTTTTACAGCTTTTTCAGCAGCCTCCATTTTTTCTGGAGATTGCCTACGCCTACGTTGTACTACGACCCTAGCGGCTGGATCTATGGCGAGGTGGTGACAGGCGACCTCAAGGTCGAGTCCGGGCATCTCCGCGGCGCTCCATGCGAACAGATCATCATTCTCGCGCAAGCAGGCCTTGATTTGCTTCCTGGCCAAGTCGGGGAGGTCTTTGCCAATCTTCACTCCCTTGGTCGGATCCGTGCCGAGGGGGACGAGCTCAAAATCCCCGTCCGGTATTGGTCGGAGTGGGATTTGCTCGCCGCTGGAAGGCTCGTCCTGGTTGAAGCGAGTGTCCAGAGCTATAGAATCGACCTTTGGTGGAGCTTTCTGGACTTCTTCCTCGGGGGACTCTTTCTTGTCGGGCTCCTGTCGCGTCCTTTTGGCGGGCCTGGTCCCTATGTCGATAGTATCACGTCCCTTAGAAGCGGCGTTGAAGCACCTCCGGGCAGCGGCTAGGTCTCCTTGGATAGTAGCTACTCGTGCCCTCTTGGTGTAGAACTTCATCTTCAGGTGGACTGTCGAGGGCACCGCTGTCAATTCTGCCAGTGTTGGTCTCCCCAAGATGCAGTTGTACAGAGAAGGGCAGTCGATGACGAGGAAGCGTACTTTGACTTGTCTTGTAGCCGTCCCTTCGCCGAACATAACCAGAAGCTCGACATATCCCCAAGGTTTGGAGGTCGAGCCGTTGAAACCTTGTAAGTCCGACCCCACATACGGCGAGAGATGTGATTCGTCCAGCTGTAGGGTTAGGAACAGTTGGCTGTACATGACGTCGACGGAACTCCCTTCGTCGACCAGGATGCGATGTACATCAAAATTGGCCATTCTTGCCCTTATCAGTAAGGGGGTGACCGCGTTCGGGGCTCCGCCGGGGAGCTCTTCTAGGTAGAAGGTGATGGGCTCTGACCTGCCCTTCACCCTTTCGAACGTCACTGTTTGCGGGGGAGCCGCGTCGACCAGCTCGTCCAGCTTCCTCTTAGCTGAATTGATGGTCAAGTCGTTGAACCCGCCGCCGTTGATGACCATGGCGGAGGGGAAGTATTCCCACATGCTGTGCGTTGTCAGCGGCTCCTGCAGGTGCTCGGGGATGTCGAAGTCCTCGGGCCTGGTCACGGAGAAGGCGGTCTGGATGGGCACCGACTCGTCAGATGGTCGGCCGTCTTCCTCTGGCTCCCTGGTTTCTTGGGCGTCACCACGGGGAGCGTCGCTTCGCCGGTACTGCGCGAGCCTCCCTCCCTTGATGAGGGTTTCAATGGCGTCCTTGAGGTGGACGCAATCCTCAGTCAGGTGACCATGGCTCCTATGGTACTGACAATATTTGTTTTTGTCTGCTCCGGGCTTGGCGGGAGCAGGTCGGGGACGTTTGACACCGCCGTCCTTGAAGTCAGTGCTGGCACACTCCGCCAGAATGCGCTCGCGGGAAGCTGTGAGTAGAGTGTATTCGGTGAAACGCCCCGAAGGTCCTCTTTGTTCCCGGACTTCCCGGGGTCTGTCTTCTTTCCTTTTCTCCCCGGTTCGTCGAGGAGGAGCTTCTTGGTGCGAGCTACTGTTGGGCCCGCGAGTTCTGGGATCTCGGGCTCTGTTGGCCGCCTCCCTCTCCTCTTAGTCCATGTATGCCCGAGCTTTTTCGAGGAGGGCACCGAATGTCCGAGGTGGCTCGATACCCACGGCCTTTCTGAATTCCGTGCCAGGGAGGAGCCCCCTCTCCAGCAGATATCTCTTCATATGGTCCGCGCAGGGGACCTGTATGGCTTCCCGGTTGAAGCGATTGATGAACTCCCTCAAGGTTTCATCCTGTCTTTGGATGATGGCCTCGAGAGCCGCCTCGGTCTTCGGATGCTGCCGAGAAGCCGTGAAGGAACTGATGAACTGGTTCTTCAGGTTCCGCCACGAGGTGATTGAGCCCGGGGCGAGTCCTTTGTTCCAGTCCATTGCCGCCTTCCTGAGAGTCGTGGGGAATAGACGACACTTGATGGGGCCCCCGACATTGTGATAATGAAGCATAGCCTCGAACCCGTCTATATGGTCGACCGGGTCCGCGACTCCATCGTAATCCTTCAAATGCGGGGGTTTCTCCATTCCCGGGGGGATGGGCGCTTCCATGATGGCTTGCAACAGGGGACCGCGGGGGTCGTCCTCGTCGCTCCTCTCCGGGGATAGAGATGGGGACCTGTAGTACTGTCTGGCACGGCAGTCATGGTCGTGCTGAGTCTCCCTCGAGCGTGATGCTCGTTGGTTGAATCTCACACGCCCGTCTCCGGAGTGCCTTCTGTCATGTCTTGCCGGGTCGTGACTAGGTTCTTCGGCTGGGATGACGGGCTGCCTCTCCAAGTAGGACCGTTTCTGCTTTGGTCGGGGTGATGGGCTCCGAGAGGTTTCTCTGTAATGTCTCTGCGGGGGAGACGGGTGTTGGACTTCAGTTACTCGAGGAGGTGGAGTATGGGGCCTCAGATGCCTCCTTGGGTGGGGGTCTTCGGTCATCTTCGAGCGCCCTTAGTCTTTCTCCTTGGGCGAAGATGAGATATTTCGTTTGATTGATCGCTGCGAACAACGCTTGAGTTGTGGCATCCGCCCCAGCAGGGACGGGGACTTCCTGGAATCGGGCAGCCCGGTAGTTCTCGAGGGTTGCCTCGTCTTCTTCGAGTGGCGGAGGGACCGAGGAAGACGACGCAGTAGCTCCGTCGCGGTAAGTTGAAGGTCCGGGGATAGTTGATGCCGGAATGGTGTTGTGACCGGGGTTGCCGGTGTTGTCAAGGTGTCTGTTTTTGTCCGCGGGGCCGTGATTGGTGTCGACGACGCGGATGTTCTGTTCATCGCGAGCTTGATCAGCCATGACAGTGGTAGTTGAGTTTGAGCTTTGGTCTTAGAGTTTTGCAAGACGGGGAAGCTAGTTTCCCACAAACGGCGCCACTGATCTAACCTAATCAGACTTAGACCGTCACGACTGGCTCCGAGCTGAAGTTTTGAACAAGGTGGGGGGAGGGGGGTACCTGCAAGGCACTCCAATGCTGAAGTAAGTAAGAGTACGAGCAGGCAAAGTGTGAGTATATGTGATAGAATGAATACATGACCCTCTGGGAACAGAGGGTATTTATAGCCCCCAGTGCTGGGCCAAGGTTCCTTCATTGGGCCGGGCAGGTTTGGCCCAATGGAGGAACTGCCAGGTTCTATGTGCGTAGTGGGGACCCGCACGTGGTCCCCTTCCTGGATGTCCTGCGTAAAGTGCGGGCGGACAAGGACGCGGTCTTTTCGGGTTCCCGTTGAGAGTGTAGTGGACCGTGTCTGCCGTTGGAGGAGTGCTCGAGCCGAGGTCAAGCTGGATAGTACGAGGTCGAGGATGTCACCCCAGTGAAGTATGTCGGGCATAACTGTGGTCCTTAGGTCGGCGTGACCCCTAGCAAGTCCGTTTGGATTGGGCCTTTGTCGTTGCTTTTGGGCCAGCCCGGCCCAGTCCAGAACAGCTAGTAATAGTTCCAATCCCAAGAAAGTAGAAAAGAAGCAAGTTGTTCATAATCATCAAAAGAAAAAGGCCAATGCATCTAAAAGAAAACAAATTCCTAGATACAAGAGCAAATTTGTTCCAAACTGTTTTTACTGTGGTATTATTGGACACACACCCAATGCATGCTATATTAGAAATTTCAGTATGGCTAGTGGACATTATGCATGGGTGAAAAAGGGAACTAACTATGAAGGACCCAAGGAAACTTGGGTACCTAACAAGAAATAATTTGTTTTTGTAGGAATGCTTGAAATCCACATCAAATGTTTGGTATCTTGATGGTGGATGTTCAAAGCATATGACAGGAGATGTACACCAATTTTCATATCTAGTGCATAAAGCCAAAGGGTATGTCACCTATGGAGACAACACCAAAGGAAAGATACTTGGCGTTGGAATAGTTGGCACACCTCCATCCATTCAAATTGAGGATGTTCTCTATGTTGAAGGATTAAAGCATAACCTTCTTAGCATAAGTCAACTTTGTGATAGAGGGTTCAAGATCAAATTCAACAAAGAAGAATGCCTTATTATGGATGAGGCAACCAATGAGGTAAAACTCAAAGGTAAAAGAATTAATAATATATTTATGATTTCCCTTGATGATCCATCTTTGAAGGTAAAATGTCTCATGGAAAACAATGATGATTCATGGCTTTGGCACAAAAGGATTGCTCATATTCATATGGAACATTTGAATAAACTAATCAAGCGTGATCTTGTCATTGGTTTGCCTAAGAGAAAATTTGTCAAAGATAGACTTTATGATGCTTGTCAAAAAGGGAAACAAACAAAATCATCTTTCAAATCTAAGAATGTGGTGTCTACTACAAGGCCACTACAATTGTTACA
This sequence comes from Vicia faba, assembly GCA_948472305.1. Taxonomy (NCBI): domain Eukaryota; kingdom Viridiplantae; phylum Streptophyta; class Magnoliopsida; order Fabales; family Fabaceae; genus Vicia; species Vicia faba. The sequence continues at coordinate 1,535,040,054 of OX451739.1, forward strand.
CATGGATCTCTTTGGTCCATCAAGAACAAAAAGCTTCGGAGGTAATGTATACGCTTTGGTTATTGTTGATGATTTTTCTAGATATTCTTGGACTTTGTTTCTTGTGCAGAAAAGTGATGCCTTTAAAGCTTTTAAGAAGTATGCTAAGCAAATCCAAAATGAAAAATCACTAAAGATTGTATCCATAAGAAGTGATCATGGTGGAGAATTCCAAAATGCACAATTTGAAGAATTTTGTGAAGAACATGGTATCTCTCATAATTTTTCAGCACCTAGAACTCCACAACAAAATGGAGTAGTTGAAAGAAAGAATAGGTTTCTAGTGGAACTTGCAAGAACAATGCTTAGTGATGCAAATCTTCCTAAATATTTTTGGGCGGATGCGGTTAGTACGGAATGTTATGTTGGAAATCAAGTTATCATTAGACCTATAATAAAGAAGACTCCATATGAACTCTTCAAAGGAAGAAAGCCAAATATTGCTCACTTCCACATTTTTGGATGCAAGTGTTTTGTTCTTAACAATGACAAAGACAATCTCGGTAAGTTTGACGAGAAATTCGACGAAGAGGAAGTAGTTGTGTGTGATGATGATGATCCTATAGATTTACCCCCGGAAGAACTTTCAAATGATCAAGTTGTGAAATCACCGGAAAATCAAGAAGACATTGTACAACAAGATTCAAACATCAATGATCTACCAAAAGAATGGAGAACTCATAGAGACCATCCTATTGACAAAATTATTGGTGACATTAGCCAAGGAGTATCAACAAGATTAAATCTAAAAGATGCTTGCTTAAACATGGAGTTTGTTTCTCAAATTGAACCTACCAAAGTTGATGAAGCCTTAGGATATGATCAATGGATTATTGCTATGCAAGAAGAATTAAATCAATTCGAGAGAAATCAAGTTTGGGAACTTGTTCCTAGACCAAGTGGTAAACACATCATAGGTACCCGATGGGTGTTTAAGAACAAACTTGATGAGAATGTTCTAATTGTTCGAAACAAAGCAAGGTTGGTTGCCCAAGGCTACAATCAAGAGGAAGGAATCGACTTTGAAGAAACATTTGCTCCGGTTGCAAGGTTAGAAGCTATACGTCTTTTACTTGCTTATGCTTGTTCATTAAATTTTCAGCTTTTTCAAATGGACGTCAAAAGCGCATTCTTGAATGGATACATCAATGAAGAAGTCTATGTCAAACAACCTCCGGGATTTGAAGACTTCAAACATCCTACACATGTCTTTAAGTTGAGAAAGGCTCTTTATGGCTTAAAGCAAGCACCAAGAGCATGGTATGATAGACTTAGCAATTTTTTGTGTGAAAAAGGTTTCGAAAAGGGTAAGGTTGATAAAACGTTGTTCATTAAGAAAATCAAAAGTAACACTTTATTGGTTCAAGTCTATGTTGATGATATCATTTTTGGATCGACTAACAAAAATGTGTGAGGAATTCTCATTGATGATGCAAGGAGAATTCGAGATGTCTATGATGGGAAAGATGAACTACTTTCTTGGACTACAAATCAAGCAACTAAAAGATGGAATCTTCATCAACCAATCTAAGTATTGCAAAGAATTATTGAAAAAGTTTGATATGGACAATTGTAAAGCAATGAATACTCCAATGGGCTCCGGTACATATGTTGATCAAGATGAAGGTACTCCAATTGATATTACAAAATACCGAGGTATGATTGGTTCCTTATTGTATTTGACGGCAAGCCGTCCTGACATAATGTTTAGTGTTTGTCTTTGTGCTCGCTTTTAAGAAAATCCAAAGGAATCACACCTCATGGCAGTTAAAAGGATCATGAAGTATCTCAAAGGAACAACCAATGTCGGTTTATGGTATCCTAAAGGTAGTATTTGCACTTTAATTGGTTATTCTGACGCGGATTATGCAGGTTGTAAAACTGATCGTAAAATCACAAGTGGTACTTGTCACATTATTGGAAATGTATTAGTATCATGGGCTTGTAAAAAGCAAGCATGTGTTGCTCTTAGCACGGCCGAAGCAGAATACATAGCAGCGGGTAGTTGTTATGCACAAATTCTTTGGCTCAAGCAACAACTCCGTGATTACGGACTTGATCTCGGATGCATTCCTCTTCGATGCGACAATACAAGTGCTATCAATATTACAAAGAATCCGGTCATGCATTCAAGAACCAAACATATAGATATTCGACATCATTTTCTCCGTGATCATATACTTCAAGGAGATGTCGAAGTCACTTTTGTGGATACTCATAACCAACTCGCAGATATCTTCACAAAACCGCTTGCTCGAGAACCATTCTTCAAAATCCAAAGAGAACTTGGTATTTTGGATGAAGGTGATCTCTAAATGTTTCTCATAAGTTACAAGAATTCAAGGAGATAAGGAGGCTATTACAGATGCAACCGCTCTTAAGAACACTGGAATCATTCTTGATGCAAGAGGTCACCTTCACTACAAAGAGGAATTCGAACCAACTGTCCACTATGTTGCTCAACCTCCCGAAGGCGGCTACACCATAGACATGTTGTTTAATCAAATGACCATCTTCCAAAGACATGTAGATGATCGCTTTGATGTGCTCCAACAAGAAAATGCTTCCGCACGGAGACAATTACGCAATGTCCAAAGAACTCAAAAGCTTATTCTTGATCACCTTGATAGAAAAGAAGTTCAAGAGGAAGAGGAATCCGAAAGTGGAAGTGATAGTGAAAATGGAAGTGAAGATAATGGTGATGAGATGAATGAGGATGAAGACTAAAGACTTACTTTTAATTTCTATGTCATTTCTTTCATTTTCGTGTTTTACTTTGTTATTTCTAGACAATGTTCCATCTTATGTTTCATGATGTTTAGGTTTCTTATGTTTCGTTGTTATATGTTGTATCGTACAATTCGTTATGTTCGTGTTTTAGTGTGTGGTTGTGTTTAAAATTGTTTGTGTTTTTTAAATAAATTTGTTTCACTCTTTTTCCCCATCCTTTTGGATGTTAACAAAGGGGGAGAAGAATATGCATATGTGTTGTTTTGTTTCAAAGAAATTGCAGGCCAAAATAACTATCATAAAACTCACTCCAAAATTCAAAGAATCATGGACTTAGGGGGAGCATACAATTTAGGGGGAGCCTTGCATTTGCTTAACATTTTTGCTACACAAAACAACATAAATATTTCAAGAATTGTTTTCAAGACTTGGTTGTCATCATCAAAAAGGGGGAGAATGTAATTTCAAGCTTCTCAAGTCATGTTTAAAGCATTGGTTTTGATGAAGACAACATGGATATCAACATTCAAAGGATGTGCAAAAAGTTTATCAATATCATATAAAACCTTGTTACAAGTCTTGAAGATTAGAAGAAGAATTATTAAAGAAACAACAAATGTCAAAAGGTATAAATAATTCTTAAACTTGAATATAGATGTTCACAAATATGCATTCATAATTATATACATATCCCACATTTTTAACAATAAGAAAAACTATGTTTGAAATCTTTTTCAAAAGGATTTTTTTGAAAATAAGCTTTCAGGAACTGTTTCCTACCTAACAGGAAACCGGGTTCCAAACTTGTTCAAAAATCACTTCCCTGGAATTTGTACCAGGAACCGGGTTGTACCTATAGGGGAACCGGTTCCTGCGTGTTATTTTTGAATTCTGGGTTATAACGTTCACTAGGAACCGGGTTCTGCCTGGGTCGGAACCGGTTCCCAGCGAACCAGTACAAATTTTCTTTTGTTTTTTGAACATAATTCAAATGGTATTCTTTCATGATTGCATTGCATCTTTTCATATCAAATGGCATGAATGAAGAGGTATTTGTGACATTATAAATTGTGCAGATTTTCAAATTCAAATAACCTTCTTCAATTAACAATTTTCATCATTCAAATTTGCAAATTCTTACAAACTTTCAAGTGTTCTTACAAATCATAAATTTTGTGAAACTTGCCATATACATTTTCATTAAGAAATCATTACAAGTTTCATACATTCATTGTGAACATTTATAATCATTGCTTGAGAATTGTTTCTTTCTTGAAGAAGAAGATCAATCAAAGATTGATAGTGCTCTCCATCTCTTTCAAATAAATCATTGTATTACAAAAAGAAAGTATTCCCTTACTATCCAGGATTGTTGGAAGTAAGTGTTGTGATTTGAAGAGGATTGTTCTTCATTCACATTAGTGTTTGTTTGACCTTAAAGGTGTTAAGAACCTTTGGTCACCCTATAGGTTAGATAGTAAGCATAGGCTGTACAATCATTCTAAACTATAGTGAAATCTCTTTCGTGTTGGAAAGGGGACTGGAGTACTCTCGGATTGTGAGGGGAACCAGGATATATCGCCATGTTCTTTACTTTTCCGCTTTTATCATTTTCATCACCATAATCAAGAAAAGATAAGATATAGTCAAAAACCTTCAAACACTTAACCACAAATTACTACAAGTATTCTCATAAAACCGAATAAATTTTTATATACCTAATTCACACCCCCCCCCCATTCAGCCATATAAAGAGGCATTGGAAGTAATCAATTTGGGCTCAGAAGCATATATGAAGGAAGTCAAGATTGGAGCATTACTGCATCCTGATGTGAAGAGAAGGTTGATTGAGATGTTGAAAGAGTATATGGATATTTTTTCCTGGTCTTACCAAGATATGCCTAGTCTAGATATAGATATTGTAGAGCACCATTTGCCGCTAAAGCCAGAGTGTCCGCCAATCAAACAGAAGTTGCAAAGAACTCACCCAAATATGGTAGTGAAGATCAAAGAAGAAGTTCTAAAGCAAATTAATGCCAGTTTTCTTGTGACATTAGTGTACCCTCAGTGGATTGCCAATATTGTCCCAGTACTGAAGAAAGACGGAAAAGTTCACATGCGCGTAGTTTACAGAGATCTAAATAAAGCTAGTCCAAAAGATGATTTTCCATTGCCACACATTGATATGTTAGTGGATAACACAGTAAAATTCAAAGTTTTCTCGTTCATGGACGGGTTTTCCGGGTATAATCAAATAAGGATGGCTCCTGAGGACATGGAAAAAACAACGTTTATCACACCTGGGGAACATTCTGTTACAGAGTGATGCCCTTAGGGTTGAAGAACACTGGTGCAACGTACCAGAGGGGTATCACAACCCTATTCCATGATTTTATGCACAAGGAAATTGAGGTATATGTTGATGATATGATTTCTAAATCCCAGACTGAAGAAGGGCATGTAGAAGATTTGTTGAAGTTGTTTCAGCGTTTGAGGAAGTATCGTCTCCGCTTGAATCCAAATAAGTGTACCTTCAGTGTTCGGTCAGGGAAATTGTTGGGTTTCATTGTTAGCCAGAAAAGGATTAAAGTTGACCCTGATAAAGTCAAAGTAATTAAACAAATGCTAGCGCCGAGAACTGAAAAGCAAGTCAGAGGGTTCCTAGGGCATTTGAATTATATTTCCAGATTCATTTCTCACATGACTGCAAAGTGTGAACCAATCTTTAAGTTGTTAAAGAAAGATCAAGGCTATGTATGGACAGATGACTTCCAAAGGGCATTTGAAAGTATTAAAGAATATCTGCTTGAACCTCTTATCTTTCTCCCTCATTTTGAAGGAAGACCATTGATTATGTATCTGACAATGTTAGATAATTCCATGGGTTGTATTCTGGGACAATAAGATGAAACAAGAAAGAAAGAGTACGCCATTTATTATCTCACTAAATTTTTTACTGATTTTGAGTCGTAGTATTCCATGCTGGAAAAGACATGATGTGCTCTGGCCTGGGCAGCAGAGCGTTTGCGGCAATATATGTTGAATCACACTACTTGGTTGATCTCCAAAATGGATCCAATCAAGTACATTTTTGAAAAGCATGCTCTTACTGGGAGAATTTCCCGCTGGCAGATGCTGTTATCTAAATATGACATTGAATACCGCACTCAAAAAGCTATTAAAAGCAACGTGTTTGAAGACTACCTTGCTCACCAACCAGTTGATAATTATAAGTTTGTGAAGTATGATTTCCATGATGAGGATGTCATGTTTCTGAAAGTGAAAGATTGTGATGAGCCATTGCTTGAGGAAGGTCCTGATCCTGAATCTCGCTGGAGTATGATATTTGATAGAGCTGTGAATGCTTATGGTAAAGGAATTGGTGCTGTGATTGTCACTCCACATGGATCACACATTCCTTTTACTGCAAGGTTGACATTTGATTGTACTAATAATATGGAAGAATATGAGGTTTGCATCATGGGTCTCGAGGAAGCTATTGATCTCAAAATTAAAATTCTAGATATGTATGGCGATTCAGCTTTCATAATAAATCAGATTAAAGGAGAGTGGGATACTCGTCACCCCGGCTTGATCCCTTACAAAGATTATGCTATAAGATTGTTACCCTTCTTTAATAAAGTTGAATTCCATCACATCCATAAAGATGAAAATCAAATGGCAGATGCTCTGGCAACTCTGGCTTCTATGTATCAAGTAAATACTTGGAATGATATACCTCGGATTATAGTTCAGCGACTGGATAGGCCCGCTCATGTGTTTACAACAGAAGAGGTAGTAGATGAGAAACCTTGGTATTATGATATCAAGCATTTTCTCAAGACTCAGGAATACCCGATTGGTGCATCAAATAAAGATAGAAAGACATTGAGAAGATTGGCTGGCAGCTTCTTCCTCAGTGAAAATGTGTTGTACAAAAGAAATTATGACATGGTCTTGCTCAGATGCATGGATAGACACGAAGCAGACATGTTGATGCATGAGATTCATGAAGGTTCCTTATGAACTCATGCCAATGGATATTCGATGGCTAAAAAGATGCTAAGAGCAGATTACTATTGGCTGACAATGGAATCTGACCGTTACAAATTTGCAAAGAAGTGCCATAAATGCCAGATTTATGCGGACAAGATTCATGTGCCTCCGACACTTCTCAACATTATTTCTTCCTCGTGGCCTTTTTCTATGTGGGGTATTGACATGATTGGAATGATAGAACCCAAGGCTTCAAATGGACACTGTTTTATCTTTGTAGCAATTGATTACTTCACGAAATGGGTGGAAGCTGCTTCATATGCTAATGTTACTAAGCAAGTGGTAGTGCGCTTCATTAAGAATAATCTCATATGTCGGTATGGTGTGCCAAGCAGGATTATCACCGACAATGGCTCGAATCTGAACAACAAGATGATGGCAAAACTTTGTGAAGAATTTAAGATTGTCCATTACAATTCATCTCTGTACATGCCGAAGATGAATAAGGTTGTTGAAGCTGCTAATAAGAATATCAAGAAGATCATCCAAAAGATGGTTGTTACTTATAAAGATTGGCATCAAATGCTCCCTTTTTCTTTACATATCGGACATTTGTCCGCACTTCAACAGGAGCAACCCGATTCACCCTTGTGTATGGAATGGAAGCAGTGCTCCCAATCGAGGTTGAGATTCCCTCTTTGCGTGTGATAATGGAAACCAAGTTGTCAGAGGTTGAATGGGTTCAGAACAGGTTTGAGCAATTGAATTTAATCGAATAGAAGAGAATGACGGATTTGTGTCATGAGCAGTTATATCAGAAGAGAATGAATAAAGCTTTTGATAAGAAGGTCAAACCTCGTGAATTCAGAGAAGGATACCTCGTGCTCAAAAAGATCATGTCTTTTAATGCTAATTCCAGGGGCAAGTGGACTCCCAATTTTGAAGGCCCATATGTTGTCAAGAAAGCCTTCTCTGGCGGTGCATTAATTCTTGAAACTATGGATGGCGAGGAGTTCCCACGTCCCATGAATGCTGATGCAGTCAAGAAATACTTCGCCTAATGAAATAAAAGAACAGATCGCTAAGTTGAAAACCCAAAAGGGCGACTTAGGAAAAAAGGAGCGTCTCGGTAGGCCAAAACCCGAAAGGGTGGTCTAGGCAAAAATTAGAGACATAAACATAATAAAACTTCCCGCTAAGTTGAAAACCCGCAAGGGCAGCTTAGGCGAAAGTTAGGGACTTTCTTGGCAAGTAACTACATCAGACAAGACTTGATCATTGAAGCAACAATCTTCTTGGATCCTCACCATACTTCAACGGAAGCTGCTGCTCAGGATTTTAAAAGTTGTTAGAGGGAATAGTGGTCATTGTATCTCAATGTATCTTGTCCATTATATATTACCATTTTCTGAACTTTGTAATTATCCATGGAGTCTCGCCATTCGCAGACTACCATTCTATCAATAAAATTTGAGCTTTTACCCAATTCTTTGTATTTATTATTTTATTCAGCTTGCAAAGACTCCATTTATTATTGATAATAATTTTCAAAGCGAAAATATTAAATAACAAAATTGTTTTTCAAAAAGAATTTACAACTTAATTTTACTTTAGATTTTGTGATTCAAGAGGAAAACAAAAATGGTGATCCCAGGAATGGACGAACTTCAATAATTTTGGGAAGTTTTGTTTCCCCCGGGAAGGTTTTCTCAGGTCATTTTCGCTGGTATGCGCATGATTTTTGTATATTGAAGACGATACTGATTGGCGTAAGGTATGGTATTAGGTTTGTGATCCCGGTGTCCCAAGTCAAACGTTGGTTCATTTTCTGATTTTTGGGTTTGCTTGGTCTGAAGCCTCTATCCCAGATTCCCCAGCAAAGTCTTCTCTCATATGACAAAAGGTCTTGTTCCCTTGGTGTGCTGAGATGGAACTTTTTGCAAAATGTCGATCTTTCTACAGTATTGGCATTATTGTTGGTATTTATTTCCTAAGAAACTAGACCAGGGTAGTATATTTTCTAAAGAAGCGTTGAGACAGTTGTCAACTGCTTGGGTTTTCACCTGCCAAGTGTTGGGCCTGATTTAAAATTCCCATGAGTTTGGCCCCTTTTTCTATAATGTTGACTCCTCATTTCCCCATCGAAGGCCTCACTTATTTGATAGAAGTCTTTTCTCCCCATGCATGCTGAGTTGGACTCATTTGTGAAGCATCTCCTTTAAGTGGTATTTGCATTTTGTTGATTTCCCGATAATCAGGCAAAGGCAGTGTTTTATTTAAGAAGTGTTTGGATTGGTTATCAATTTTTTGGGTTTTTCACTCGCCAAGTGTTTAGTTTGATTTAAAATCCCCATAAGATTGATTTCTCGCTATGATGTTTGACTTCTTAACTCTCGAAGTTGTTGTTCCCATGATGTTTCATACTTTCTCCCCAGAGAAGTTGGTGTAACACTTACTCCCAGTATTAAAGAACGTATCTGGTTTCCCCAGTGGAGAACGTATCTTGGTTTCCTCCCTTCGATGCGGTGTTGACCTCCCCAATGGAGTCAGTACGAGTTCACCTGTTAATGTCTTGATGATAATGCATTATCTCCCTTAGTGAAGTTTGTAGGATATCTCTCCAATAAAGTCGGCTCGAATTCCTCTGTTGATGTTTTGACCGATATGGTTTCTGTTTGCCTTATTTGAAATCAGTATTGAAATCCCTAGTAGGAGTATAGACCGTGAAACATTTGTTTTTCCCATTTGAAGTCTGAGTGATACTCCTCGGTGAATCCTGGAGAAGGATGTTATTTCCGGATTATGTCCTTTCCCAGTGAAGTTAAGCCATGAATTAGGATTTTGTTTCCTTAGTGGGTGCTTATTTTCTTATGGAATGTTCATCTCGGATGTGATTTAGCCGAGTGTTGTTTGTGTACGAGTTGGTTTTGTTTGTTTATCCCCAGTGTTATATGTCTATTTTGTCAGCATATACATGATAACACTGATACATTCATACATACATCATGCATATTCAAATTTAGAAAATCATTGCTCATTCACATTCATTAACTTTTTTTATTTACATATTACCCTATTTTGCAGAGTTATGTTGTCCTCTTTTCAATAGAGTGTCGGCTTTAAGAAGAAAGTGTATATTCTTTCAATTTCCTCGCTGAGTTATCCCTCGTGAAAGATTTTTGCTTCAACCTTCTGGTGCAGCTCTTTGTTTGGATTATTTGGGTTTCCCTCTTGAGTTTATTTCTCGAAAAATGTATTTCAACTAACTGTTACACTCCAGTTTATTTCTGGTTCGAATCTTTAGTTCCCAGCAATATTATTACTTTGGATCTCCGCAAGCTTCGGGTTTTGGTTTGAAAATGTGCATTTTTTTTGCACGAGAAAACTTTTATCTCCTCAACACTAATATTGGCATTTCCCCAGGAAGCCATATTGTTTCCCCATGAAGCTATACTACCATCCCCGTGAAGTCATGATTCATTCCCCAGGAAGTCATGACATTTTCCCCAGGAAGCCATTTTACAATCCTCCATAACAGCAAGTAGCAGGTCTCTTTATTTGAGCAACTTGTATTTCCCCGTAAAAGTCGACGTTAAATTTTTTCTATCTTCTCTATGAGTGGATAGTTTGAAGTTCGTTGTCAAATTGCTCCAGTGGATGGCTAGTCTTTTCAATATCGTAGAGACAATTCATTGTGAAACCTTTGTAAGTGGTGGTCTCTTTATTTGAGACATGTTATTGTAGCAACTGGTTTTTTAATCAGAGTCGCCACCATTAGTTTTTATCCTAAGGGAAGGGAATCTAACAGAACACCCTAATTCGCAGAGAGAGATTCTAGGTTTCAGACTCAATTAGACGAAAGGAAGGTGTTAGGAACCTTTCATCCACCTTGTTCACAAGGATATTAAGCTCTAGGTTTAGGTTTGGGATAAACAGGGTTTTAAGTTTTAATTAGTAAGACTCGCCATGATTTTTGATTGCGTACCTACGTAACCTCTTATGAGGAATCAGAGTCCCAATTCGTAGTTCGTATGGGTTGGTGTCTTTTAGAGGGTTTGTAAACATATTTTGAATCACTTCACACTCGGTCGGCAGTAGTGATTGTGGAGATTTTGACTGAGTACGCAGTAAGCAAAAATCGGTTTGAAACCCTATTTGCAAAAAAGACTGTTGATTAGCTTAATTTGTTTGCGAAAATAGTTTGAGATTTGTTCGTGTTTTTAATTGTATTAGTTGCGAAAATCTTGATTAGTGCATGGTTAAAAAGATTTAATGCAAATATATATATATATATATATATATATATATATATATATATATATATATATATATATATATATATATATATATATATATATATAATATGCTATTTTGATATAAAAATAATTTTTCTTTATGTATAATAATAATTAATATAAAAATTAATAATAGCAATTATTGTCAATAATAATAATTATTATATAAAAAAAAATTATAAGTATAAGAATTAAAAATATAATGTATTGAAAATAATAAAAATTAATAATTGAATAAACCCGGGGGGGGGGGGGGGGGTGCGTTCTCAGTTATGCATCAAAAATAGGGGGTGTTGTTTAGTAATCTGGGTTTAGGCCCAAAATAATTCTGGACAGGAGGGGTGCATCTTGCTTTTGGATTTAGCAAATTATTAGAAAGGAGGTGTGTAGAGCTGTGGGCCTGGCCCAATGCATTTTTGAAGAGGACAGGGTGATTGCATGTTACGCGGTGTATAGACCCTATGATGCTGCTTGGCCTCATGGCCGCTTGATCAAAATTGGATGGCCAACAACGAAAGAACAAAATCGCTATGGTGAGCGCGCGACACAGGATACACACTGCTAAGAGTTTCATTTTTTTATCATTTTTTTCTGTTTCATTTTACAGAACTTGTTCTTTCGTCTTCCTCTCTCTCTCAAAAACACCCACCCACTTTCAAGCCCTAGTTTGATATAACTTCCGGTGGTGCTCACCAACCAAACCTGAACCCCTCTCGCTTCTTCACCCTTCCTACGTTCTTGATCAAAAAACAACAAATAAAGCCATGCACCCTTTACCTTTCTTCCCTCTTTCGTATACAATTATAGCGGTGATTAGAGAGCTTGAAGATCGTGCTCGACGGACGAGCGACGACACGATGAGACGGCAGTGAGGTTGATCAAACAGTTAGCGATTAGGGTTTCAAATCTTGAAACCCTAATCTCTCCTTCTTCTTCTCTCAACAATTTGGGCTCGCCACCTTTGTCTCGGTATATCCCTTCTTCGCCTTGTTCTTCTTCTGTCAAAGAAAAAAAAACCCTTTCTGTAAAATATCCCTTAGTATATATAGGTTTTAGAATTTTAGGGTTTTAATTATCGTTAGAGATTTAGAGATCAATTAGGGATTTTGAAATTGTATATTTGATTTTGCTTCTGTAATATACGCATTCCAGATCTGGTTTGGTAGAAGATCTTTTTGGATTTGGCATTTGATTAAATATTCTGTTTTATTTGATTTAGTTTATAGAAAGATTTGATTAGTTTTTTTTGTAATTTTTCTGAATTCAGATTGTAATTGATACGTGATTAGATTTCCTTTTCCAGATGAGACTTAATTTGAATGTGTAACCTTCAGATAAAAATCAGGGCTTGGACTTTGAATCTCGTTTTGATTGATTCCCCAAATTTTCTGTTAAAAGAATTGATTATATGATAAAGATTCCATTCTGTTTAAGATTTCCACAGTAATTGTTAGTGCCATAAACGTGCGTTGATTCAGATTTGATTGGAACAATGTCTATTTTTCTTCACTTGGGCTTTTCATTTCTTTAATTTGAGTTTGGGCCTGCACGTTGTTATTTTTCTCCTATCCCAACCATCAACCTTTTTATAACAGCCAACAATGCTCTAACAAATTGGGCTTTTGCTCCCTGTATTATTTTTTTCAAACAGAGTTTTTTACTACACAAAACCCTTAATAAAATCAAGTTAATTAATCTCTTATAATAAAAGTTATCAGCAAGTAGTACTAAATAAAACATCTTGTTTTAGTTATTACATTTTTTATTACAACAGTAACACACAGTTTTAATAACATCTAATGGGCCTTAAACATAACGGGCTTAAAATTTGTACCAAACCCAAAGCAAGACAAATAATTTTTAACAGTTTACCTCCTTTTTGGTAACAACTGAAGTAAATTTATTTTAACCAGTTGCGAAGAAGGATTTCCTTAAAAAGGTGATGATAACAGCAAACACTTTGTATTAATTTTATACAACAAATCCGTAATAGAAATGACAGATGGATCGATTTCAGAAACCTCAATGGCCTTGTTATTTGTAACTATACCCCCTATTTTTACTAAAATAAACTTAACCTACACGATTTAAACTTGAGCGGGATTAACTTAACTTCAAGCTCCCTACTTAATAATTTATAAATTTATAGTTACTCCATTAATTTCCATTTACGAATCGCATGGGCCAGTGGCCAACATGCCTCATGAATGGATTCACGGACACGCGAGTCTTTCTGATTTAGAAAGCCCCATTTTCCTGAATTAAAAATACACCCCCTAGCCAGATTAAGACGAACCCTCAGATATCGCTGTACCGTCTTTAATTAAATATTTTCTTTATTTCAAAAAAATATAATCATCGCGGTAGGACAAATTTGGGGTACGACACTTATATATTACCCTTTCCAGGCGAAGTGCCTCGGTTAAAGAAGAAGTTGAGACCCGTTCTAGGTGAAACGCCAAAATTTTAGGGAAAACTTATTATCTTTTTGCTACCTTCAGTGAACGTTGGTAGTTCATTGTCAGTAAACGTCGGTGCTATGATGTATTCTCTTTCTACCTTTAGTGAAAGTTGGTGGGTCACCTTCAGTGAAAGCTGGTGATTGTTATCTTTTTGCTACCCTCATTGAATGTTGGTAGTTCATCATCGGTGAATGGAGATGCTATGATAAATTCTCTTTCTACCTTCAGTGAATGTTGGTAGTTCACTGTTAGTGAATGTTGGTTCTATGATATATTCTCTTTTAACCTTCATTGAAAGTTGGTAGGTCACCTTCAGTGAAAGCCGGTGATTGTTATCTTTTTTCTACCCTCAGTGAACGTTGGTAGTTCATTGTCAGTGAACAGCGATGCTATGATATATTCTCTTTCTACCTTCAGTTAATGTTGGTAGTTCACCGTCAGTGAACGTTGGTGCTATGATATATTCTCTTTTTACCTTTAGTGAAAGTTGGTAGGTCACCTTCAGTGAAAGCTAGTGATTGTTATCTTTTTTGCTACCCTCAATGAACGTTAGTAGTTCATCGTCGGTGAACGGTGATGCTATGATATATTCTCTTTCTACCTTCAATGGAAGTTGGTAGGTCACCTTCAGTGAAAGCTGGTGATTGTTATCTTTTGGCTTCCCTCAGTGAATGTTGGTAGTTCATCGTTAGTGAACGGCGATGCTATGATATATTCTCTTTCTACCTTCAGTGAAAGTTGGTAGATCACCATCAGTTAAAGTTGGTGATTGTTATATTTTTGCTACCCTCTGTGAATGTTGGCAGTTCATCGTCAGTGAACGGTGTTATCATGATATAGTTTCTCTCCACCTTTAGTGAAAGTTGGTAGTTCACCGTCAGTGAACATCGATGATTTTTTCTACCTACCTTCAGTAAACGTTGGTAGCTCGAAGATGTATTTGATTGGATCCATCTTAGATATCAACAGAGTAGTATGAGTCAACATATACTGTCTTAGTCGGCGAGCAGCCCATGCAAAAGCGCAGCAAGTTTTCTCGAGCAATGAGTATCTTGTCTCACAGTCGATAAACTTTTTTCTAAGGTAGTATATTTCGTGCTCTTTTCGACCAGACTCGTCATGCTGCCCCAGCACACACCCTATTGAATTTTCTAGCACTGTTAAGTATAATATCAAAGGTCTTCCTTCAACTGGAGGCATCAGAATTGGCCGTTCTTGAAGATATTCTTTGATCCTTTCGAAAGCAGTCTGGCATTCGTCATTCCACTTTACCACTTGATCTTTCTTCAAAAGCTTAAAGATGAGCTCACAAGTAGCAGTTAGATGTGAAATGAACTTGGAGATATAATTCAAGCGTCCCAAGAAACCTCTAACTTCCTTCTCAGTACGGGGAGCCGACATCTCTTGTATGGCCTTTACCTTTGCGGGGTCTACCTGAATACCTTTGTCACTAACGATGAAACCCAAAAGCTTACCAGACCTTACCCCGAAGGTGCACTTGTTCGGATTCAACCTCAGCTTGTATGTCTTCAACCTATCGAACAACTTTTGTAGATGACCGAGATGTTCCTCTTTGGTTTGAGACCTGGCTATCATGTCATCAACATAAACCTCGATCTCATGGTGAATCATATCATGGAACAAAGCGACCATGGCTCGCTGATAGGTTGCCCCAGCATTCTTCAACCCAAAAGGCATCACCTTGTAACAGAAGGTGCCCCACTGTGTGACGAAGGTCGTCTTCTCCATGTCTTCAGGAGCCATCTTGATCTGGTTGTAGCCAGAGAAACCATCCATGAAGGAGAAGATTTTGTATTGCACGGTGTTGTCAACCAGAACATCAATATGGGGAAGCAGGAAGTCATCCTTGGGATTTTCCCTATTCAGATCTCTGTAATCCACACACATCCATACCTTGCCATCCTTCTTAGGTACCGGAACAAAGTTAGCGACCCACTGCGGATAGGAGGTGACAGTTAAGAACCCTGCGTCGAACTGCTTCATGATCTCTGCCTTGTTCTTCTCTGACATTTCAGGGTGCATACAGTGGACCTTCTATTTAACCGGAGGACAATCCCCTTTAGTTGGCAGACGGTGTACCACAACGTCAGTGTCTAAACCAGGCATGTCTTCATATGACCAGGAAAAATCTCAACGTAGTCGTGCAACATCTGTATCAACCGCAGTTTGATCTTAACTTCCATATTTGCACCGATCTTGACTTCTTTTCTGTCCGTCTCTGTGCCCAAGTTTATTGTCTCAACTGGCTCTTCATGAGGCTGTATATCCCTCTCTTCCTGTTGTAATAGTCTAGCCAGTTCTCAAGGCACTTCACAATCGTTCTCACCTTTGTCCTCGGCTCGGTTGATCGGATTTTCGAAGTCATAGCTGGTAATAGTTATCAATGGGATCCAGAGTGGGTATGGATCTGCATTTTTATATGTGCATGTGTGTAAGAGCATAGCTGAATTGATAAAGTAAAAACAGAAAAGAAAAAACAGAGAGCGCAAAATTTGTATGCAAAGAACGTCCAATGCTTCATTGATGATATATGAGATGACATATAATAACCCTCACAAATAGAACCATTGTGCCTCGGGTAAGACATAAGGCCAAAAAGTTTTTTTTTTAAAATTGTCCATTACAAATTCAGAACCTAAGTAAGACAATTACTGCGGAATAAAAGAAACTGGAATAAAATCTCTAGCCGTCCAGTTATTCGGTCCACCGTTGGTAGTCGGGTAGATCCAGCTGTCAATGTCAGGGTCTTCCTTATTGTCTTCGATAGCGTTAACCCCACGATTGCTGATGCATAGGGGAGGTCCTCCAGCCCGAGCACGTTGAACAACCCTTTAAGCCCCTGAAGTAAAGCCCAAACCAAATTTGTCAGTTTTTTGAGTGAAATCAGGGAGCCGTCCCCAATTGGCACACCCACCTTCTTCAACCACTGTTCTGGCGTCCTTGAGAGAAGCCATCTTCAAAGGAGGTTTAGTACTAGTGGTAGTCTCGATCGACGCTAAAATCTGGGGAACCTCTTAAAAGTTTTGACAAGGGGTCTCTATGAATTCCCCGTCCATCTCCACATGCCTGAAGGAGTTCAGGTGGCTCACCATGTACTCCTCTTCTCCATGCACAGTGACTATCTTCCCCTTCACTGGATACTTCAACATTTATTGTAATGTAGAAGTAACAGCCCCAGCTTTATGGATCCAAGGACAATCCAACAAACAAGAGTACAATGGCCTGATGTCCATCACATGGAAAGTGGACTCAAAGGTCTGAGAGCCTACCTTGACAAGGATGTCCACCTCTCCATGCACCATTCTCTTCGACCCGTCAAAAGCCCTTACCATAATGTTACTAGGCTTCAAGGTCAAGCCCTTACAATACAGCCGATCAAGAGCCTTCTTAGGCATAACTTTCAATGAAGACTGAGTATCCACCAGCACATGAGCCATAGTGGTGCCCCTACATTCGATCGAGACATGCAGAGCATCATTATGCTTCCTCCCTTTCGGTGTCAAGTCGGAATCCGAAAAACCCAGCCCATTGTCAACAGTCAGGCTGGCCACACAGTCTTTGAATTGATCGACTGAGGTTTCTTGCGGCACGTGCACGGTCTTGAGGAATGCAATCAGGGCCTTTGCATGGGCCTCAGAACATAACAACAACGACAACATCGATATCTTCGAGGGGGTCTGTCCCAACTGCTCGACCACATTGTAGTCTCTCTTTTTGATTATTTTTAAGATTTCCTCTATCTCTTGCTTAGATGTTTCTACGATAATCTTTCTAGGTGCCCCCGTCCGAGAAGGCTCACCTATAGCTTCTTTGCCTAGAGTCCCAGATGACTCAACGACAGGAGTGACAATTGGAGTAAGAACATGAGTAGTAGTTGAAGTATCGGTAGGAATAGCAGGTGAAATGACAACAAGCTTATTGACAATCTTTGGGGAAGTCATGGGAGAGAAAACCCTTCCACTTCTGGTGATCTTACTGGTCTCGACAATGTTACTGACATCAGGATCAGCCTCTTCATTCTTCAAATCTTGTTTGATTCCATGATAGTACACATCGGCACCATAATGCCAAGGGACAACTTTATCCGAGGCGTATGGGACAGGACCAGGAAGGGTGATTATTAACGGAGCAACTCTCTGGGTTGGTGTAATCCTAACAGGTCTTCTCGAGGAGGCCTTGGAAGGATTGGAAGAAATGGTTATAATAGCAACATCTTCAAACAGGATGATGGGAATCAGAGTTTTCTCGAACAAAATTTCTCTACTATCCATCAGGCACTGGACACCTATCTTCAGCAAATAGCAACCAGAGGGCAGAGATGAATACATGTGGCAACCTTCACCACAACCCGGAAATAAACCGACCATCAACAAATTCTTCTTAACAGTTATAAGGGGAGTAGAAACTTCATCAACTTAGGTCACAAATAGATCGGTATCAACGATGTTAACTCCATGGTTGTGCTTAAGCATGGGAGCATTTATGATATTGGGTTTCTCTGGGGCATCGAACTCTATCTCCTTGGCTTTAATCAGATCTTGTACTTTATTCATTAGAGCCCAACAGTCATTTGTATCGTGACCAGGACTCTCAGAATGGTAGGCACATCGAGCATTCAGATTGTACCGAGGAGAGGAGGTATTAGGATTCTTGGGAGCCTATTTCAAAGTTGCCAAGTTGGATCTCAGTAGGTGGGGTATAACCTCTGTCAATGTCATGTTAATCTGGGTGAACTGCCTTTGCAGTATTTCTACCCTTTGCTGATTGTTGCATTGTGGAGCAGCCGCAAGCCTAGGTATCATTACAGCACTTACCGTCAGACTGTGTTCAACTCTGCTCTAACCTATTGGGCTATAGATAGCACTAGCTTCCTTCTTACCAGCGAAGGGCTTCTTTACTGAACTCGAGAAGGTGTCTCTTTGTATTTTACTGCTCCATAACCCAACATCTACCCTTTCTCCAGTTAATATCAGCTCGGTAAAACTAGTCGATGAGCTACCAATCAAATGGTTGAAAAATGGACTAGACAGCGTTCCCAGAAACATGTCGACCAACTCCCTATCAGACAAAGGGGGTTGGACTCTTCCAGCCAAATCTCTCCACTTCTGCGCATAGTCCTTAAAGCCTTCACCTGCACCCATGGACATACTCTGGAGTTGAGTACGAGTAGGGGCCAGGTCGACATTGTATTGGTACTGCTTGTAAAAAGCAACAACCAAATCCTCCCAGTTTCGGACATTGGTTCCCTCCAATTGGTAGAACCATTCGAGCTGAGTCCCTGAAAGGCTGTCTTGAAAGAAGTGAACCCACAAGTTTCTATCAGCGGTGTGGGGCTGGATCTTCCTTACATTGGAATGGAGATGAAGATTTTGGCAAGACACCCCATCATACTTTGCGAAAACTGGAGCCTTAAATTTCCGCGGGATGACCACTCCCGACACCAATCCCGGTTCTTCGAAGTCCAACCCAGGTATTCTCTGGACTTCCATGGTGCTCAACCAATCCTCTAACTGCTTGTATTTATCCTCAATGGGAGGATATTGCTCATCATTGTAGTCGGTATCATTGTCAGAAACTTCAGGACTGAGGTCCTCTTCCCTTGTCTGCCTCTCTTGATTCTCCCCTTCTTTGGATGAGGAGGACATGTCAAGTGATTACTTTAGCGCCCCCCTGAATCTTCTACCCATATTAAGGATACTAGCGGATTTCTTCTTCTTCTTCTTCTTCTTCTTCTTCTTCTTCTTCTTCTTCTCTTTCAGGATGAGGGCCTTCAGATCCTCCTGCCCTTTTGCCAGGGTTATGAACATCTGTTGAAATTGGGCATTTTGTGCCTGAAGATCTTTGATGCTTTGTTCAGAAGACATCTTTGCTGAAATAAACAGCGAAGAAGATGAGAAACCTGTAATGGTACCTGTTTATGCAATGCTATGGATGGGATGCGTATGCGATGATTTCAAGGACTTTAGGGAATTTAAACTTTGCAAACCAAAATGAAACAAAGATTTTATTAGTAGAATTAAAAGTACAATTGCCTCTTAGGCGTTATAATTAAAAAATTTAAAAACTAAAAAAAATCAAGTTTCCTATGGATGCTTCCTCTTCGTACCGAGATAGGCATTAAGGATTCTTTCCTCATGAAGCTGCTTTGTGAGCTCTAAAACCTTCTTCTCCTTGGCATAGAACTAGTCCCTATAAGTATCCCGCTCCTTCTTCAACTGAATCCAAGACCTCTATAATTCTTCAAGATCAGTGGGCATATCAGGATGAAGAACCGTGTAGATAATATCCCCTTTAGTAATGGGCTCCACAATCACTGGTAATACGGATATGTAGGGAATTATAAGTTTCTGAGTGCGAGCTCGTACCCATTGGAGATAAGGTTCCATAGGAATGGAATTCTTCGGCCCGAAAGTCTTGGCGTCAGATCTGTTTATCATGCCCCAAGCTCGTATGAACCTCTGGCTATCCCGTTGAACATCCCCCTCATAGTTGAATACAATGCCCTGGATAAGTAACTCATGAGGACCATCCCTTCGAGCATAACCAAATTGTCGCAGAGCCAAACAAGGATTGTAAGTTATGCCTCCCCTAATTCCAAGTAGTGGGACATTAGGGAACTCCCCGCAATGGTCAATAATAGAAACATCTCCCATAAATCGGGAATACTAGAGTATATCCGCGTGAGAAAGTGACATTATCCTTTGCGACCAACCCAAATCTTCTTCATTCTTCAGCACTGACTTAGGGAGGTGAGAAATAAACCACCTCGACAGTAATGGCATGCAACATATATGGACCCCTCTTCTCTTCTTGGTACGAGTATGGAGAGCGTGCAAGACATCTCCGAGCAAGGTAGGCACAGGGTTGCGAGAGAGGAAAATATTGATAGCATTCACATCTATGAGTAAGTATGGATTAAGGAACAGTACTAAACCATAGATTATAAGGGCCAAGACCTCCTCAAAAGCTTGAAAGTCCAAATCATCTCAAAACAGTTGGGCCCTATCTATTAGGAACTTGGCTAGAAAACCCTTGACTCCGCTTCTTGTTTCCCAACTAGATACCACGTCGGCCCGTTTTAGATGCAAAGCTGAGGCAATGACTTCTGGCTTCGGAACCTCTTCTAAACCTGTGAAAGGTACCTGGTCAAGAATGGATATATTCAATAACTGAGAGAACTCTTCCATGGTAGGCACCAACTGATAGTCTGGAAAGATGAAGCAGTGGTGCTCGGGATCAAAGAACTGAAAGAGTACGCCCATCATCTTCTCATCAAAGCTTGAAGTAGCGAGGTTGAGAAATCGACCATGCCTCTTAGTGAACGTAGAAGTTTCAGGAACCATTGATATTAGTTGTTTGAGTTGGGGAGGTGTTCTCACAAAGCTGATTCAGATAGTGTTTCTACGAGCAAAAGCCATGACCTACAAAATAGAACAAAGATAAAATTCCTTGGTCCTTGAAATGGTTAGTGTAATAAGAACGGATGCTATGTTATGATGCATGATGCTATGTTCAAACAGAGTAAATCATACACAAGCGAAGCATACAATAGGCCTTAGTTCAAAGGCTTGCATGGGGTTAAAGGTAAGTACCCTCTTGAAGTTTAGTTGGTTTCAAAAATGTCTTAGAAAAGTAACCGGGTTCTAAGGATTCTCAATATCACTGATCATCCTCTATCGGGCATTGTTTCAGCTCAGGCAATCTTTTCTTGCGGCCGAAATATCCCGAAAGTATGATCTCAATGAGTGTAGCATTGAGTATCAACCAATCCTTAGCTATATACCGAGGCTAGCTATCTCACTACTTTCTAATGGCCAAGTTTGTTCAACTAAGGTTCTAAGGTCCATTAGTGCTTCACGACACCACGCGGCGGCCCCGTATTCTCTTCGTTTCCACACGAAGGATACCGGTACCAACCAAAGTGTCACACCAACACATCCATCGCTTAAACCGTACCGGTCTATGTCGTACAGTCTCCACGATCTTTTGCTATTTACCTAATAAGTGTCCCCAGATCCGGGTGTAGGATCTTTAACAATACCGAAGAAGAAAACCCTTAAATGTAAATCAAACAAGTCAAACAAATAAAAGCAAGTAAAGGTGATCTAACCCTAAGGTAACTCCACTTTTAAATTCCCCAGCTGTAGCGGTAGAAATGTTTCAAGACTAAGCTATTGGATTGACTAGACTTTATACAAATCAAAAATAAAAATCGCCACTATGCTTTATTGTTTCCAAAGGAATGGGAAAAGAGCGAATAGCCCAAAAAAGGGGGAAAGATTCAAGGTAAGGGGGTTGGTTATGCAAAGGGAAGGTATTAGCACCTTAAACATCTACGGTACTCCACAGGAACCTCTTTGAAAGATCTGTATATTTTGGCTATATAAAATGTGTTGTATATAAAAGGATGGTGGAGGTGATAAAATAAATATATTTTATGATTTTTGCACCCGCCGCGGTTGCGAACCTTTAGTGCCTACGTACCACCTTTCGTGCAATAGGGGATCAGGGTACACGTAGTTCCTCTTTTAAAAGTTTGAAACACAAGTGTGTTGGTTGATTTTAAGAGATAAGACATCATCGTCATTGTCCGTGTGGAAAAACATACTTACTATCCATAATCATGAGAAAGGAGAATTTGCATCATCTCAAAGTGGAGGATAATGGCTTGGATTTAAAAATCAACAATGCCTCACTCAACACCCAAGTGGAAAATATCTCACTTCACTACATATTGTAGAAGTATAGTTGTTTGCATCACTACAAGGATTGACAAGAGTCTAATCTTTTAAGAAAAAGTTTAAAGATAAAAAATCCAAAGTGGAAAAATGGTTTGAAATGAGATTGATTGACTTTTAATCTTCTCACAAAAATGTCAAAGTATTATTAGATTGATTGAAGTATATTTATGAAAATGTTTTGAAAATGGATGGACCTAAGTCCAAGTTTATTATGAAAGTGTTTCAAGTTTCAAAACAAGAAGAGTTTTCAAAAGGAGGGAGAAGATTTTTGAAATTAAAGAAGACGGGAGGAGTAGAAGAGGCTATCCTAAAGCATAAGTTAAAAGTTAAGGATAAGGACCATCTAACCAACAAGAAGCCAAAAACTTGACATTATGAGCCAAGATAAAATTCCCATTCTTTGGATTGAAACTAAGCAAGCAAAGATACTAGACCTCTTCAAATGCATTAAGTCTTCACAAAAATTGGGCAGAGTTACGACTGTATACAGGTGAATTCCAAATTACAAACAAAGGATGTAATCACAAAAACCTACACACAAAAACAAACAAGCAACCCAATATCTTGAGGTAAACCTCAAGAGCTCCAGACAAAATAATCAGATAAGATCACAAGGTCTTTAAGATAGGCTAAGGTTTCTAATCCTAAGTCCAAGAAAAAGTCCCACGCTCCATAATGCCAAGGCTAGTAACCAAATAGTCTAAGTACCATTAAAAGTTTTTTAGGGTTTAAGTTGATTATTAGGTATCTTAGGAAAAGAAAAAGAAAAGCTCAAGTGAGCAAAGTAAAAATGGCAAGAAGATAAATGCTCAAATGAGCAAAGATAAAAATGGCATGAAAATGAAAAATGCTAAAAATAAATAGTACATAAAGCATAAAAGAATAAAGACATAAGGTAAAACAAGTCAATAATTAGTGGTTAGTTGGATGACCATCTTGAAACTTGCATTTGGAACTCGTTAGAGGATTGGTAGAACCAAAGCCTCCACACAACAAGTTGCATTTGCTTTTTGTCAAGTATATCATCCATTTGGAATTCATATAAGTACCATTTAATGATCAACGATGTTTAAGTGATCCGTGTTGACAAAAAGTGTTGTAGATCCATTAAAGGATTGGTAGAACCAAATCCTCCACACAATGAATCTCAAGGTTATTGGATCAAAGAGATCAAATTAACATACTTGAGCTTGCAATCATAAGTTTGGGCCATGAATGATCATTTATTCGAATCAGGACAAAATTTAGCACTATGTTAAGCAATCGTAAGTGGACTTATATAGAAGTCGCACCTATTTTGAGGTCGGTCAATAGCAATCTATGCACCATTTGTTTTGAGACATGATATAGAGATCATGCTCCAACAACACTTAGTGCAATAAGAATGGAATGAGATGAAGAGGAATTAGGGTAAAAAGAGAAACCACATTTGAATTAATATTTAATCAAACTATTATTAAAATCATTCATCCATTTTTTGTGGAGTTAAACTCAACACCATGGATCCAATGAGGTTAATAAAGCCATGATAAAAAAATCAACCCAAGACAGCCAGAAAATAATCACAAAATAATATCATATTTAATATATACATTAAAAGGTTAAAAAATGTTTTAAAAAAATGGAAAATAATGAGGAAAATATCAATTACATTCAAATTAACCAAGAAATGAAAAATAAGACCATAGAAAAATCAGAAAAGAGGCCAAGTAACTTTACAAAATTTTTGGGAATTTTTAAAAGTCAGAAACTATTTTTAAAATTAAAATAAATGGGTAAAATAAACAAAAAATGGTAAAAAATAGTAAATTCAGAAACAAAAATAAAATAAGGTCACCAATATTTGTCACAATATCATTGGATCATTCCATAATTTTTTTCAGAATTTAAAAATGTATAAAAGTATTTTTAAACATTTTAAACAAATCAAATAAGTGTAAAATTTAAAAAAAATACCAAAACACAAAATTAAATTGTGAAAAAATAAAAATCAGAAAGAGAATAATCAAAAATTTTTTTCATAATTTTTTTCAGATTTTTTGGATTATAAATGAATTTTCTATGATTTTTTGAAATTTAAAACAATTAAAATATAAAAATTAGAAAAAGAAAATAAAAGTATAAGATGTGGACTATTGGATGAGAGTCAAAACACGTTAGTAATCAAATCCAAGTGATCTGGCGCGCTGTGCATATTATGGTCTTTAATGAATAATGTACAGAATCAACAATAAAATCAGAATTTGAAAAATACAGATGGCGCGCCTTCATTGGTTAGAAGATGACACGTTGGTCATCTTCAACCTCCAGCCATCACGAATTGCAGGTCTCTATAACTGTAAAATCGGAAGCTCAGACCTATGCCATTCGCTTTGTCTTTTCAAGACGAAGATAACCACACCCTCGCGCCAAATTTATATAAACTATAACTCAAGAAATTTGGAAATAAAGTTTTGAAAAGGGATTTGAAAATTCATGGTCAAAACGAGTTTCCAGATGAAAGTAAGTGTTACGACTAGAACCAGGGCAATGAGAGCATCACAATGATATCAAAGTTTTGAAGAATTGATGAAGGAATCTACCTATTGAAGTTGAGTTGCAGAGCTCTGAAGCTGGACTTCTATGGAGCAATATAGGGAACGATTCTTGAATGTAATTATATGGTTAGCTTCAGGGAAGATCAAAGAAGGTGAATTGAGGGGAAAATGGATTGAAAAAGGCTTGAGAATAGAATTTGAAGTTGCTGAATTTTGGGTCGTGAAGCAAGTTTGGCAGGGTGATTCTGGCTATCTAAGCTTGGGAAATTGAATGGGGGATGACCCTCTATTTATAGGGAAGCAAATGGGATCAAAAGGAATAGCAAATGATGCATTTTGGAGGGAATTCGTGTGGGTTTGCATCATGAAAAAAGTGTGACTCAATCCTGATCAAAACTCAGCCAAATCGTGTGTTTCATGATGCTAATCACTTCTGGAAAGTTGCTAAACATGATTAGAAACAAAAACGCATGGAAATCTTGTGATTAGAAGCCAAAACAAAGATTTCAAAATTCTGACTTTGTGCAAAATTCAGTTTCAAACTACCAAATTCAAATCCATGGCATTTCCACCTCAAGGGGTCTTAGGGCATAACTCTTGATGCTTTAGAAAGATGAGGTTACAAGCTTTGCAATGGAAAAAGAATGGAATCAAATGGATGCTTGTGCTGAAAGTTACATGGAGTCAAAGTTGAAGAAAAAGAGTTGACTTTCCATACTTAGAAATATTTCAAATTCTTCTTTAAAAATGACCTATAATCCTTTGCATCCAAACATGGCCTTCCACTTAGAATTTGCTCTTGAACAAAAAAGATGGAATTAAGTAAATCTCTTGAATGACATTTTTCAATTTGAACCAATCAAAATCTCCAAAAATTAAGCAAGTTATGACTTGTTGAAGTTGGCCAAAAATCATGAAATGACCTATAATCTTTTGCATTCTTAAGGTAACTTCCATCCATTTTCTTACTTTGCAAATAAAAGAAGGCATGAAGTACACATCCTTAAGATCATAAAGAAAAAAGAATGGGCTCAAGGTGATAAAAATTAACCAAGTTATGACCATTTGAAGTCACATATGGAAAATTGGGGATTCATCTGGGTGACTTGTAATCTTTCTTCTTCACCAAGTTCCTTCCACATGAAAACCTTGGAACTTTTGAAGTGATTTATTGGTAACTCTTTAAAGAAAAGGATGTTTTTGGAATCACTCAAAAATACCAAAAAATGAGAAAGATATGCTCCTTTGAAGTCCAAAACCCTAGCCTCTAGATCAAGAGAATGCGTTGAGGAACATTGCCAAGTTTGAGAAACTTTTTGTGCCAATATTCTTCCTTTATGAATAGAAATTGTTGAGGATGATGATGAGGACTCATGGCCACCAAAACCACTTCCATACAAATTCTTCCAAAACAACTTCAATGGTGAACTTTGAATTTCTCAAGCTATTGACTAGGGCATGGAAATAAATGATGGGTTTAATCTGTAACGTATAGCCTAAATGTAGTACTGCAAGTGTACAGCCTATCGAAGTAATATATAAGATTATCGAACCACAGAGACCAATTGTCAATCTATCAACTCTATTGCTAAGGTGCTTATCTAAGGCGAACAAGAATATTGATGTGAGTGCAGTGTACAAAGTAAATGAGCGAGGTAAATAACAGTTTAAAAGACATGTTGGAATGTAAATCATGTAATCAGATATTGGTCCGGTCATGCGTAGATGAACCTACTTATGGGGCAGTATTTTCTATTGATAGCAGAGAATCAATTTAACGGGAACTTGTAGCTTTTGACTACTAAGAACCGAGTTTACTCTTTAAATTAAATTCCTTTATTGTCACATATAAAGGGTGCCTTCCGCGTTAAAGAGGTAAACCTATTTTTAAGAAATTGATAGTTTTGACTTAACAGAAAAGTGATTTTACTTGGAAAGATTAACTTAAAGAGACTTTTGGCTTTTGACCAAGAGTCAGATTTCAAACCTACATACGCGTCCGAAAATAGTTTCAAAATCGTTTTCTAAAAAGGTCAATGATTCCTATTTAACCAATCAACGACTTTCGCTCTTTTTGTTTGGTTAAATAATAATCAAGTCGTATCATTAGTTTGGACGGCTTTCGATCTTATCCAATAAACATTTAAACACAATTGACTTAAGTTAGAAGCAAAACATCCCCAGAGTATTTTCACTAGCATGATAATTGGAACACAACCATGATGACAATCATTACATCCTAACCTTTATAGTTTAGCCAGACATAATAAGTGCGAGTCTATAAAACGTGTAGACTATGGTAAGAGCATTTAAAGTCTATAAAACGTGTAGACTATGGTAAGAGCATTTAAAGTCTATAAAACGTGTAGACTATGGTAAGAGCATTTAAAGTCTATAAAACGTGTAGACTATGGTAAGAGCATTTAAAGTCTATAAAACGTGTAGACTATGGTAAGAGCATTTAAAGTCTATAAAACGTGTAGACTATGGTAAGAGCAATTAAATAAAGAAATGCAATAAAATAGAACCTTGCTCCAGTCGGAGACTTGAATCTGATACAAATCTACGGAAAAGTAAGGCTGGTATGATAAACTTCAACCAAAGTGCTCCAAGACTCGATTACAACTCAATCTACACCGCAATAACTCCCCGATGTGAAGAGATTATCACTTTACAGAAACTGATAGTATATGGCTTAAGATTGTACTAAGCTTGGATGAAACTAAAGAATGAGAATCGAAAACTATTTATAGAGGATCTTTGAGGTGCGTAAGGACCAGCATGCCCCTTAACTTCTTTTGAGCGGGAAGCTTATTGTGAAGGCCGCGGGCGCAGTGGGGGTGGTCGCGGGCGCGGTGCATGGAACTGCCACATCATGGGAACGTGGCAGTTGATCTCTGGGTGAAAGTGGGCCACGTCATCGCGTTCCCTGTAGCCAGCGCGGTGCTCAACGCCATAAGTGCAGAATATCTTGAAAAACCCTAATTTCTTGGCGTTTTGGCTCGTTTCTTCATAGAAGGCTCTGAAATGACAAGGATCCTGAAAACAAAGGAAAAAGGAACATAATACGAGAAAATGACAATAAAAACTAAGGAAAACATGTGATATTTGAGTCAGAAACATAATGCGATTTAGAGCGATCAAATCCTCCCACGCTTAGACCTTTGCTTGTCCTCAAGCAACAACTCTTAGAAGTAGTTGAAAGAAAATTATGGTGTATACAGGTTTTGGGCAAAGAGGGCTTCTAAGTCCGAGTAAGGGTGTGTTGTCAGGCACTAACTATCTGAATCAAGGGTATCGTAATTACAATATTCGCAGAAATGCGGACATAAACCTCATAAGTATACAGATCGATCCTAATATCCTTACTATGCTCAGACTTCCCCTTTTTACGAGGTCCTTTTTCATTCAGGCGCAATCACATTAAGCCCGTTATCCGTACATACTCATGGTGTAGTGACCGGTTAGTGACTCTGATCTCAAGTGATGGGATTCTGGTACAAGAGTTGGTTTAATCCCTTTTTATTTTACCCATTTGCAGTTGCGGGGGATCGGACCGTAGTCCGCCCTACCAAGTTCAGCACCAGATACCTCTGAACCAACTACAACAGATATGCCTTATATATTTTTTTTCTTTGCTTTTGTTAGTGCTTACAACTTTCTTGAGTTGAGTAATCTTTGTGAGGATCACCCAACTCGTAGTTGTATTCATACTTTATTTTATAACTTTTAAGGCAAAATAGAGATCATCCACTTATATTCATCGATCCCACACTTAGAGCATGCTTAGGCCGGAGCTGACTGCTAAGATAAACTACTTGAAGACCTATTTGTACAGTTTTATTCAAAATCATAGCATATTGGGGAGAAAGGATCTAATCTAAATATTCAAAAAGGCTTATGGTGTAAAAATGATAACGAATTTTTCAAAAAGTGAGTGTCCGAGAAACAGACCCTATCTAGGACCTGTCTCATAGCCCAAATCCTTAAAAACAACCATAAATCTTTG
Source organism: Vicia faba (assembly GCA_948472305.1). Taxonomy (NCBI): domain Eukaryota; kingdom Viridiplantae; phylum Streptophyta; class Magnoliopsida; order Fabales; family Fabaceae; genus Vicia; species Vicia faba. Next base: position 1,535,068,884 of record OX451739.1, read on the forward strand.
AAAAATAAAAATTTTGTAAGGCTAAAAGGTGGGGGAAATGAAAGGGTACACTACGCAGAAAGACTCGCCTATCACATGCATTTTATTAACTACGAATATAAAAAAGGAAAAATGCGGAAGGGAAATAAAAGCAGGAAAAACGGAAAATAAAAGCGAAAAAATAAAAGCGAAAATGGGAAATAAAAGCGATAAATGCTCCTCCCACACTTAAATCAGACATTGTCCTCAATGTTCCAAAATAAGGTAGGAGGAGGTACCTGAAAACACTAGTGGGGGCCACTAGGACCTTCACCATCCTGGTTGGTACGACCGGAACAGCGGCTACGGCTGCGACGACGGCTATCTCGGTCCAAAACAAGCTGCCCCAGTCTCTCTGACAAGGCGGCGTTTGCCGCTTGTAGCTCTTGGGTCCGACCAATGAGGGTGCCTTGGGTTGCCTCCATCAATTGGAAGTGACGAGCGTATATGGTCTGGTGTAGGTGTTGTTCTCTCTGGAAAGCCAGCTGACTTTCCATAATAGTGCACAGAGAGCTAGCATTTTGTTCTTGGGACGCTTGCATGAAGGCCATGTTGTCGGCCGCCTGTTGCTGCAAGGTAGCAAGGAGGGTGTCCCTCTGGGCCTCTCGGGCCATATGCTCACGCCACATGTCCTCAGTGACATGGAAACTAGGAGCTATACCTGCATGTGGGTTAGAGGTAGAAGGTGTCGTGTGTGGTGGTGAAAAATGGGGTGGTTCCTCTGTTTGGAAATCGTACTCATCATCAGTGTTGTTACCCTCATTTAAAGGTAGATTTGGGGGCAACGGACCAATAAAAGCAGGAGCGTTGAGATCGTAGGTCCAGTTACGCTCAAATCTAATATCAGTACGACGGGTGCAAGGCATAACAACACTGGGTATAGCAGCACCTCCAACCATGAGGAAGTAACCACCTTCCTTCCTCGTCTTGCATAAACGCATATCCCTGAAAAATTTAAGATTTGCAATCCGAGGAGGAAGTGGTTCAAGGGTGGCAAGTTCCGTATACAATCCTATGGCACGGGCAATAGTGGTAATCAGTCTACCAAAGGAAATCGGCCCACCTTTTCTTAAAACATGGTGCATGTGGGCAATCATGAATGGGACGGGATTAACTTTGGTGTCTGTGAGGCAGCTCTGCATGATAATTAATTCTTTAGCATTCACCTTGTTTGGGTTTTCCCGAGCGAAGATGGTGGATGCTAAAAGAAATCTAAAGACACGAAGGGCAGGATTGTGGATGTGAGAAGCAAGAAGGCCATCAAAAGATGTTGCATTTTGTTTAGTAATTCTGGCCCAAAATGCTTCAAATGCCCAATCCGTGTCTAAAGGTGCTTCACAAATGGCACCATCCCCATAAGGCAATCCTAACATGGCGGCTAGACCGTCAGTGGAGTAATCATATTCAACATTAAACATTCTAAATTTGACTCCACCTACGGTGCTAGCAGTGTTAGGAGAGACGTTATAAATTAAAGAACTTAAAAACTCGAACGTCAGCCTAGGGTAGGTTGGTGCTTGAGTATCAAAAATATCATGCATACCTATTTTATCTAGAAGGAAGAATACACTATGGTATATACCTAATGAATATAGACAGTTTTCATCGATATACCTGGTAGAGTGTATTGGTGTTGTCAGCAATTTTTCAAGCCGCTTTAGTTGCCTTTCTCCGGCTTGGCCACCACGCAAAATGTAACCGTGATACTCCATAGGATTTTCTTGTGGTTGAATAGAGAGAAAGAATGGGATGTAGAAGTAATGAAGGTGTGAGGAAGAAAATGAAATAGTGGGGGTATTTATAGGAAGGAAAGAAAAAATGGTGGTTGTAAATATTTATGATGAGAATAATGGAAATAAATGTAGTGGGTTGGTATGGGTAATGAAGGAAGTTATGGTGGGTGAAAAATGGAAGAAAATGGGATTGGAAATGGAAAAAGTGGTAAAATGGGGGGGAAAACGAGCAACTAGCCGTTAGGTGACCGTTGCGTCACCTCGGGCGCGGCAGGGCCTACCTCGGGCGCGGTGAGGTCGAGGTCAGTTGGGCTGGCCTGACTTCCTTTCCATTGGGCTTTTTCTTCCTCGCCATTAGCTTCAATTTCTGGAGGTGTACCTATTTTTCTTATGAATGTGCATATATGTACGTGAATACATATACACATGTATATTTATTTTATTTTTATATTAAAACTATGGTGACCAGAAAAACAAAAACATTAGTAAATAAATAAAACATATGCATATATATATATATATATATATATATATATATATATATATATATATATATATATATATATATATATATATATATATATATATATATATATATATATAGGTACGGACATTGGGTCACCAAAATAAATATTAACAACGCAGGAAACAGATAATGCAAAATAAAAATGAGTCTGAAAAGGAAATCAACATAATACTAATAATACTGAAACTAGATATCTTGTGAACAATACAGATCTATTGCCAACCGGTAGGATGCTCTGCAGGAGTGCCTGGGCCACGCAGCTCAGTCAGCTGGCGTCGAATCTCTGCCACCTCGTGAGCTAATTCATCTAACTCACCAGCAAAGGTAACATCATTCACTTCCAACTGCAAATGAAGGTCAGCCACCTCATTGCGGAGAGTGGTTATCTCAGTGCGCATAGCAGTCAATAGAGTGCGAATATCAGGTTCCTGCAAGCTGAGGTTATTAGTAAGAACAGTAGTGTGTGTAACCTCGGGTCGGGATGTGTGATCCGGAGTGGAGTCCTCGGGAGCAGGAGTGTAGTCCTGAGTGGGATCTTCGGAAGCAGGGGTGTATTCTGGAGTGAGATCTTCGGAAGCAGGGGTGTATTCTGGAGTGAGATCTTCGGAAGCAGGAGTGTATTCTGGAGTGTACTCTGATATCTCACCCCAACCTTCTACAGAATAGTTCCAATTAGCAGAGTTGGAAACACAAGTCATCTGAGGGTCTGGCATTGTGAAGGTGTAAACTGTCTGGTCATTGATAAGCAATCTGTACCGATATGGGTGGAAAGAGGCCCTCCTCATGAATCCACGATCCATGCAAAAGTCTAAATCCAGAAAAGTATATCCACAGTATGGGGTCAGCTGTGCTATCATACTGTCCAAACCCAAAGCAGAAGCTATCTGTGTCACATTCCCTCCGGAATGAATGAGCCCTACAGCGGATCGAGCAGTCTGCTCGAGGCTCTCTATCAGAAAACCTCCACTAGCTATAGGTCTGGACTGACTGGCACAGTATAGGAAAAGGATCTCCTCAGCGGTGACCAAGTGGTCACAGTAACTCCTCCCAAAGAAAGTGTGGCACAGGATCATCTCGAAGTATCGGAAGGCCGGGTTATGGATCTTCCGGGACAGCTGGGTAGAGGGGTCAAGGCTGGCTCTATCAGTAATGTCCTGCCAAAATTTATCAATATCTCTGTCCATGTAGCAACTCAATGGAAACTCAGTGATAGCGGTCGATCCAGTTTGGAAACCAAGCAAATCCCCAAATTCTTTGGTAGTCAGGGTATACTCGGTACCAAACAATCTGAAACTTAGGCATCCTCGCTCATCTCCTTCACCCACTCGTGGGTTATAGTCCATAGAGCTAAGAAACTCCAGAGTAAGGTTCCTGTAGGTTTTGTGGACATCATCAGCATAAGAATCCCAGCTAAGTTGGTTGCATAGATACCTAATACTTGGCTCAATCCCGAGTGCCTCCATGCAGCTCTGATCGGGGTACCTAGTGGGTACCATAGGTCTAGCAGATAAGGTAGCAAATCGGGCCTTTTGTGCTTCATCTCTGAAAATCACAACCATACCATCGGGGTAATGCATCCTGAAAATATAAACACAAGAAATTAGTCCAGATAAAATATATAAATTACTAAAATAAAATAAAATAAAGAATAAACCATGGGTTGCCTCCCATGCAGCGCTTGTTTAACGTCGTTTAGCTTGACGATTAGATCTTACTTTATGTGGGTATTGGTGGGTCTATAAGAATATGACTAGAGTAGTCAACAGGCAAATCGCCTCCTTTGTAGAGCTTCAGTCTTTGTCCATTTACCACAAATGGAGCGCATGAATTGTTTTTGATTTCTATTGCTCCAGACTTTAGAACTTTTGACACTTCAAATGGACCTGTCCATCTTGAACGAAGCTTACCAGGAAAAAGTCGTAACCTTGAGTTAAATAGGAGAACAGGGTCACCAATGTTGAAATCTTTCTTGATGATTTTTTTATCATGCCACATCTTGGTTCTTTCCTTATATATGATGGCATTCTCATAGGCATTCAAGCGAAGCTCTTCTAGCTTGTGAATGTCCAGGATACGTTTTTCTCCGGCTTTTAGGTAATCTAGATTCAAGGATTTAATGGCCCAATATGCTTTATGTTCTAGTTCGAAGGGTAAATGACAAGACTTTCCATAAACCAATTGATAAGGAGTTGTTCCAATAGGGGTTTTATAAGCCGTTCTATAAGCCCATAAGGCGTCTTTAAGTTTTCCAGACCAGTCTTTTCTGGATAGTGATACGGTTTTTTCTAGGATCTGCTTAATCTCCCTATTCGATACCTCTACTTGGCCACTGGTTTGCGGGTGATATGGTGATGCTACTCTATGTTGTACTCCGTATTTGCTTAGAAGCTTGTCAAATATCTTGGATATAAAATGCGATCCTCCATCACTTATGACTAACCTCGGGGTTCCAAACCTAGGAAAAATAATATTCTTAAACAGTTTGATAACTACCTTGGTATCGTTTGTGGGTGATGCAACAGCTTCGATCCACTTTGAGACATAATCGACAGCTACTAGGATATACTTGTTACCCATTGAGGAAGGAAAAGGTCCCATGAAATCTATACCCCAGACATCAAATATTTCCACTTCTTGGATGTTACTTAAAGGCATTTCATCACGTCTTGAGATGTTCCCAGTGCGTTGGCATCGATCACATTTTGTAATGTAAGTGTGGACATCGCGCCATACAGTAGGCCAATAAAAACCTGCTTGAAATATTTTGGCGCATGTTTTAGACGTGCTTGCATGTCCACCATAAGGTGAAGCATGACAATGTTTAATGACATTGCCTACTTCTTCCTCCGGCACACATCGTCGGAATATATTATCTATTCCTCTTTTGAATAGGAGGGGTTCATCCCAAAAGAAGTGTTTAACATCTCTAAAAAACTTCTTCTTCAGTTAGTAGCTTAAGTCAGGGGGTATGATATCAGCGGCTAGATAATTCACAATATTTGTGTACCATGGTATGTTGTTCATGGTTGAGATTTCCTCATAGGTCTCTTCTTCAGTTGAGTTTATCCCAGCTATTAATCTTTCATAAGTAGAGTGATCGTCTATAGGTATAAGTTCAGGCTTAAGGTGTTCTAACCTAGAGAGATGATCAGCTACTAAGTTTTCAGCTCTTTTTTTATCCTTAATATCCAAGTCAAATTCTTGGAGTAAAAGTACCCATCTGAGCAATCTAGGCTTAGCATCTTTCTTACTTAACAAGTACCGGATTGCTGCATGATCTGTGTATACTATTATTTTTGCTCCCACCAAATAAGATCGAAATTTATCAATAGCAAAAACTACGGCTAGCAATTCTTTTTCTGTGGTTGTATAATTTAGCTGGGCAGCGTCTAGTGTTCTACTAGCGTAGTAAATTGCATGCAGTTTTTTGTCTTTTCTTTGCCCTAGTACAGCTCCTACAGTGAAATCACTAGCATCGCACATGATTTCAAAGGGTTGTGTCCAATCAGGTGGTCTTATGATAGGTGCTGAAATAAGAGCTTGCTTTAAAACTTCAAAGGCCTCAAGACATTTTTGGTCGAATTCAAACTCGACATCCTTCATCAATAAGTTAGTTAAAGGTTTTGTTATTGCGGAAAAATTCTTGATGAAACGTCGGTAGAACCCGACATGTCCTAGGAAACTTCTTATTTCCCTAACGGTCTTAGGTGGGTTTAAGTTTTCTATAACTTCTATCTTGGCCTTATCGACTTCTATACCTCTTTCAGAAATAATGTGTCCCAAGACTATCCCTTCACTTACCATAAAGTGGAACTTTTCCCAATTCAACACAAGGTTTACTTCCACACATCTTTTTAAGATTTTCTCCAAGTTCGAGAGGCAGTTTTTGAAATCAAACCCACACACTGAAAAATCGTCCATAAATACTTCCATAATTCCATCTAAGTAGTCTGCGAAAATTGACATCATACAACGTTGGAAAGTGGTAGGTGCATTACATAGTCCAAAGGGCATTCGTCTATAAGCGAATGTTCCATAAGGGCAGGTAAATGTGGTTTTTTCTTGGTCCTCTGGGTGAATAGGGATTTGGAAAAACCCCGAATACCCATCAAGATAGCAGAAACATGAGTGTCTTGCTAGACGTTCAAGCATCTGATCTATAAATGGGAGAGGGAAATGGTCTTTTCTCGTTGCCTTATTCAACCTTCTGTAATCTATACACATACGCCATCCTCCTTCTGTTCGTTTTGCCACATGCTCACCTTTTTCGTTTTTCAGAACAGTGATACCTCCTTTCTTGGGTACCACATGGACTGGGCTTACCCATTCACTATCCGAAATTTGGTATATGATACCAGCTTCTAATAACTTAAGAACTTCTTTCTTGACTACATCACTCATGATAGGGTTTATTCTTCTTTGATGTTCTCTTGAGGGTTTTGAATCTTTTTCTAGCATAATCCGATGCATGCATACGGATGGGCTTATACCTCTTAAATCTGAAACTTTATACCCTAAAGCTGAGGGATATTTTCGCAAGGTATCTAAGAGTTGATTTGTTTCTATTTGGTTTAGAGTGGCGCTAATTATAAAAGGTCTATTCATCTCCTCATCCAAAAACTCATATCTTAGATTCTTGGGTAGTTCCTTAAGTTCTATAGTGGTTTTCTCAGCACGCGGCATAAGGTCATGGGTAAGAGCTAAGCATTCGAAAAGGTTGTCGTCAATGTACAGTTTGATACTCTCAAATCCGTCATCCTCTAAAATAGGGGTTGATGGTAATTTGGTTAAGAATTCGTTTTGTTCGAGCTCATTTACACATTCATCAATAATGTCGATGGCATAACACGCATCTCCTATCACTGGTGCCATTAGAAATTTTGATAAAATGAACTCAATCTTTTCATCTCCTACCTCGAAAGTCAGTTTCCCTTTCTTAACATCTATTATAGCTCCGGCGGTCGATAGGAAGGGTCTTCCTAAGAGGATTGGGATGTCTTCATCTTCTTTGATATCCATTACGACGAAGTCGGTCGGAATGTACAACTGACCAATCTTGACAGGTATGTCTTCTAAAATACCCATGGGATATTTGACAGATCTATCAGCTAGTTGTAAGGACATCTTAGTAGGTTGAAGTTCTCCTAATTTTAACCTCTTACAGACGGCCAGAGGCATCAGACTTACGCTTGCTCCTAGGTCTAAAAATGCTTTGTCTATCATATGGTTACCTAGGATGCAAGGGATAGAAAAACTTCCAGGGTCTTTATCTTTCTTGGCGAGTTTATTTTCGGATATAAAATGACATTCTAAAGGCTTGGGATCATCGAGTCGCCGTTTATTGGTCAAAATATCTTTCAAAAACTTAGCATATGATGGTATCTGGGTTATAGCTTCAGTAAAAGGAATCTCAACATGGAGTTTCTCTATTACCTTAATAAACTTTTGGTACTGGTTTTCTACTTTGGTGTTTTTCAGCCTCTGTGGGAATGGAATAGGTGGTTTATAAGGTTGTTGAGTGTTTTTCTCTACTTCTGGTTTTGATTGCTTTTCTGGTTTCTCTGGTTCCTCCACCTGGTCTTTGGGCGTAGCATCTTCCATAGGTTTTTCTGATGTGCTTAAGTTAGGATTTCTAGGCCCTTCATAAGCAGTTCCACTTCTTAATGTGATAGAATTTGCTTGGCCTTTTGGATTTGGTTGAGTTTGTCCAGGGAGTTGTCCTCCAGGTGCAACTTGTACAGAGGTGTTTTGGGCTACTTGGGAAATCTGAGTCTCAAGCATTTTGGTGTGGGTTATTATCTGGTCAAACTTGGTTGCCAGTTGAGTAACTAGTTCGTTCGTGTGAATGTGTTGGTTCATAAACTCCTTATTTTGCTGGGTTTGGGCCTGAATAAAGGTGTCTATGGTTTCTTTAAGGTTTGGTCTTGGGGGTACTATTTGCATAGGTTGGTTTTGTTTTTGCGTTTGGAATCCTTGAGGTCTCGAAGGTCCGGGATTTTGGATAGGGTTGTTGTTTTTGTAAGAGAAATTCGAGTGGTTCCTCCATCCAGGATTGTAGGTATTCGAGAAAGGGTTCCCTTGAGTATAGTTAACTTGGTCTGAGCTTGATTCGTTCAAAAGGTTACAGTCAACGGTTTGATGTCCTTGAGTTCCACAGAGTTCGCACTCCGATTGGATTGCTGCTACTGTGGTTGGGTTTTGAGACATGTTCTCGACTCTCAAGGCTAGGGCGTCCATCTTGGCATTAATCATAATCATGCAACTTACCTCATTCTTTCCTCCATGGCTCTCCTTTTTCTCTACTGTCGCTCGTTCTAATCCCCATTGGGCGTGGTTTTGGGCCATGTCCTCTATTAGGGCACAAGCGTCAGGGTAAGGTTTGTTCATCAACGCTCCGCCAGCGGCAGCGTCTATGGACATCTTTGTGTTGTAATGGAGTCCATTATAGAAGTTATGTATGATTAACCATTGCTCCAGGCCATGGTGCGGACAAGCTCTTAAAAGTTCTTTATATCTCTCCCAAGCATCAAAAAGTGATTCGCCTTGGTTTTGGGTGAAACAAGTGATCAGGTTCCTAAGAACAGCGGTCTTGCTTGGTGGAAAATACCTCGCAAGAAAAGCTCTCCTAAGGTCTTCCCAAGTTGTTATTGAGTTAGTTGGAAGGGCGTCTAACCAGTCGTGAGCTTTACCTCTAAGGGAAAAAGGAAACAGTCTTAATCGGATAGCTTCGGGTGTGGCTCCATTTGCCTTAAGGGTGTCAGCTAACTGGATAAATACCTTTAAATGTTGATTCGGGTTCTCGGTAGCGAGACCAGCGAATTGGTTTTGTTGTACTAATTGTAGTAACGAGGGCTTTAGTTCAAAGTTGTTGGTAGTTATAGCAGGGTTTACTATACTAGAACTAGGTTCCTCGTTAGATGGTTGGGCGAATTCCTTGAGCGGTCTTTGGTTACGATCTTCTGCCATAGCTCTTCTTATCTTGCGAATAAAAAGACGGGCACGAGCGTAACGTTCAGGTTCTACTAAAGGATCTATTAGGTTGCCGGTGCTACGATTTCTACGCATCTACCGGCTAGAATAGCCTTAGTCTAAACGGGATAACAATAGGGTACGAAATTTGACGAAGTTGGTCCCCGGCAACGGCGCCAAAAACTTGATGGGTTTAATCTGTAACGTATAGCCTAAATGTAGTACTGCAAGTGTACAGACTATCGAAGTAATATATAAGATTATCGAACCACAGAGACCAATTGTCAATCTATCAACTCTATTGCTAAGGTGCTTATCTAAGGCGAACAAGAATATTGATGTGAGTGCAGTGTACAAAGTAAATGAGCGAGGTAAATAACAGTTTAAAAGATAGGTTGGAATGTAAATCATGTAATCAGATATTGGTCCGGTCATGCGTAGATGAACCTACTTATGGGGCAGTATTTTCTATTGATAGCAAAGAATCAATTTAACGGGAACATGTAGCTTTTGACTACTAAGAACCGAGTTTACTCTTTAAATTAAATTCCTTTATTGTCACATATAAAGGGTGCCTTCCGCGTTAAAGAGGTAAACCTATTTTTAAGAAATTGATAGTTTTGACTTAACAGAAAATTGATTTTACTTGGAAAGATTAACTTAAAGAGACTTTTGGCTTTTGACCAAGAGTCAGATTTCAAACCTACATACGCGTCCGAAAATAGTTTCAAAATCGTTTTCTAAAAAGGTCAATGATTCCTATTTAACCAATCAACGGCTTTCGCTCTTTTTGTTTGGTTAAATAATAATCAAGTCGTATCATTAGTTTGGACGGCTTTCGATCTTATCCAATAAACATTTAAACACAATTGACTTAAGTTAGAAGCAAAACATCCCCAGAGTATTTTCACTAGCATGATAATTGGAACACAACCATGATGACAATCATTACATCCTAACCTTTATAGTTTAGCCAGACATAATAAGTGCGAGTCTATAAAACGTGTAGACTATGGTAAGAGCATTTAAAGTCTATAAAACGTGTAGACTATGGTAAGAGCATTTAAAGTCTATAAAACGTGTAGACTATGGTAAGAGCATTTAAAGTCTATAAAACGTGTAGACTATGGTAAGAGCATTTAAAGTCTATAAAACGTGTAGACTATGGTAAGAGCATTTAAAGTCTATAAAACGTGTAGACTATGGTAAGAGCAATTAAATAAAGAAATGCAATAAAATAGAACCTTGCTCCAGTCGGAGACTTGAATCTGATACAAATCTACGGAAAAGTAAGGCTGGTATGATGAACTTCAACCAAAGTGCTCCAAGACTCGATTACAACTAAATCTACACCGCAATAACTCCCCGATGTGAAGAGATTATCACTTTACAGAAACTGATAGTATATGGCTTAAGATTGTACTAAGCTTGGATGAAACTAAAGAATGAGAATCGAAAACTATTTATAGAGGATCTTTGAGGTGCGTAAGGACCAGCATGCCCCTTAACTTCTTTTGAGCGGGAAGCTTGTTGTGAAGGCCGCGGGCGCGGTGGGGGTGGCCGCGGGCGCGGTGCATGGAACTGCCACATCATGGGAACGTGGCAGTTGATCTCTGGGTGAAAGTGGGCCACGTCATCGCGTTCCCTGTAGCCAGCGCGGCGCTCAACGCCATAAGTGCAGAATATCTTGAAAAACCCTAATTTCTTGGCGTTTTGGCTCGTTTCTTCATAGAAGGCTCTGAAATGACAAGGATCCTGAAAACAAAGGAAAAAGGAACATAATACGAGAAAATGACAATAAAAACTAAGGAAAACATGTGATATTTGAGTCAGAAACATAGTGCGATTTAGAGCGATCAATAAACTCATGAACCCATGAAGCAACTTGCTAAACCTCATTGCCTTTACCTACATTTTTGACAAGTAAGACAAACCAATATTGTATTTTGTTAATTAGAGAGAAAATCAAATCAAAATATCCATGATCACAAAAGAAAACAAGTCAAGGTGCTTGGTAACTCCTCAAAAGAGAAAAGCTAAAGATAGGGAGAAAAACCAAGAAACCCTAATGTGGTCTTGTTGTGATTGAAACAATATGGTACGATGAAGGGATCTTAGGGGAAAAAATTGGGGTACAACAACTGCCCTTATTTAAGTTTCTTCTATCCGGAGATACGAAGGTTAAAAATCTTCGTGGCGACGTGATCGAAGATACTTAAATATAAAACAAACCCTATTTTTGGCCCTAAGATGCCATGCAAATGCTTATGCATATGAATGCATACGAACAGAACCAAAGAGACGCAAAGTAACATTGGGGATGCAACAAAAATAAAGAAACAAAGGAGTAATCCCACCGGGAAAATAAATCACCGGTGCACCAAAGGAACTGAATCAGAGAGGAAGATAACAAGCATCGATGTTCATTACCGATGTTCTACCAACGTTCACTGAAGGTAGAAAGAGAAAACAAACACCGACGTTCACTGGAAATGTACTACCAACGTTCACTGAAGGTAGAAAGAGAAAATAAACACCGACGTTCACTGCCGATGAACTACCAACGGTTCACAGAAGGTAGGAAGAGAAAATATATCTTACCACGGCCGTTGACTGACGATGAACTATCAACGTTCACTAAAGATATCAAAAAGATAATAAACACCGACGTTCACTGCCGATGTACTACCAATGTTCACTGAAGGTAGAAAGAGAAAATATATCATACCACCGCCGTTGAGTGACGATAAACTATCAGCGTTCACTGAAGATAGCAAAAAGATAACAAACACCGACGTTCACTGTCGATGTACTACCAACGTTCACTGAAGGTAGAAAGAGAAAATATATCATACCACCGCCGTTCACTGACGATGAACTATCAACATTCACTGAAGATAGAAAAAAGATAATAAACACCGACGTTCACTGCCGATAAACTACCAATGTTCACTGAAGGTAGGAAGAGAAAATATATCATCCCACCGCCGTTCACTGATGATGAACTATCAACGTTCACTGAAGATAGCAAAAAGATAATAAACACCAACGTTCACTGCCGATGAACTACCAACATTCACTGAAGGTAGGAAGAGAAAATATATCATACCACCGCCGTTGAGTGACGATAAACTATCAGCGTTCACTGAAGATAGCAAAAAGATAACAAACACCAACGTTCACTGTCGATGTACTACCAACGTTCACTGAAGGTAGGAAGAGAAAATATATCAAACCACCACCATTTACTGACGATGAACTATCAACATCCACTAAAGATAGCAAAAAGATAACAAACACCGACGTTCACTGCTGATGAACTACCAACGTTCACTGAAGGTAGGAAGAGAAAATATATCATACCACCGCTGTTCACTAACAATGAACTATCAGCGTTCACTGAAGATAGCAAAAAGATAACAAACACCGACGTTCACTGCCGATGAACTACCAACGTTCACTGAAGGTAGGAAGAGAAAATATATCATACCATCGCCATTCACTGACGATGAACTATCGACGTTCAATGAAGATAGAAAAAAGATAACAAACACCGACGTTCACTGCCGATGTACTACCAACATTCACTGAAGGTAGGAAGAGAAAATATATCATACCACCACCGTTCACTGATGATGAACTATCAACGTTCATTGAAGATAGCAAAAAGATAAAAAACACCGACGTTCACTGCTGATGTACTACCAACGTTCACTGAAGGTAGGAAGAATAAATATATCATACCACCGTCGTTCACTGACGATGAACTATCAACGTTCACTGAAGATAGAAAAAAGATAACAAACACCGACGTTCACTGCCGATGAACTACCAACGTTCACTGAAGGTAGAAAGAGAAAATATATAGTTTTCCCCAAAATTCTGGTGTTCCAACTAGAACGGGTCTCAACTTCTTCTTTAACCAAGAAATCTGACTGGAAAAGATCAAACATAAGTTGTCTCAAATAAAGAGACTTGTTATTTGTTTTCATGGGGAATTGCAAATAGAAATGACCTTCCGGGGATAGAAACATGATTTCCCGGGGAAATGCCATGATATTCCTGCTGAGGGGATAAAGTCTTCCCGTGAAAAATAAATGCACAAACCAAAACTCAAAGTTCTCAGAAATCCAAAGTAAATAATATTGTCATGTAACCACAAATCCGATTCATAAATAAACTGGAGCAAGACGTCCAATGCAGATACATCCTTGGAGAAATAAACTCAAGAGGGAAAACCAAATTCAACTAAGCAAAGAGCGCTGCGGGAAGATCAGAACACAATGTGAATGAACGATGATTTTTAGTAATGCATGATATATGTATGAATGTATGAGTGATGTCGTGCATATGCTGGTAAAAGGATACATGATCAGTACAATCAAACAACACTGCCTCCGGTACTAACAACATTGGGCTAAACTTCAACCAGAAAGATTAATCCAAGAAAATTAAAAGTAACTGCGGAAACCAAAACTATTGCCTGTCCTAACTTCACTGAGGAGAAACATAATCCGGATGTAGCCAAATCAAACATATACTGGGATAGAACATCATTCTTCCGGTTTCATCGGAGAAGCAGTTTTACAAAAGCAACACGCCTACTGGAGATTGCAAGACCAGCCTCAAATAAAGCAGACTGACACCGACACAACCAAACCTCATTGGGGGATTCAAGTCTACCTCCCTGGAGAAAAAACTGCGGATTGAAAATTTTCATCACGAACACCCATTCCAATAAGAGATACCCTAGGATAACCTTCTCGGCAAATCAAGAAGTCAACACTAGTGCCAAAATTGTAAAAAGAGCGACATCTTAGCACACCAAGGGGATAAAACCTTTCATCATATGAGGGAAGACTTTGCTGGGGAATCTGGGACGGAAGCTTCTGACCATGCAAACCCAAAATCAAAAGCGAACCAAACTTGGTTGGGGATAATGGGATCACAAACCCAATACTATATCTTACACCCCCTGGTATCGTCTTTAACTATCTGAGAAACAAAGATTGTGCACATACTTGTAAAATGACCTGAGAAAAACCTTCATGAAGGAAGTAAATCTTCTTAAAACAATCGGAGTTTGTTCATTCTTGGATCACCATTCTTGTTGTCATTGTTTCATCACAAACTCCAAAGTAAATTGAATTGTAAAGATCTCTTTTTTTTAAAAGTCAATTTTTCTTTTTAATCTTTTAGCTTTAACAGTTATTATCAGTAATAAATGGAGTCTTTACAAGCTAAATAAAAATAAGAACACAAAGAATTGGGCAAAAGCTCGAATTTCATTCATAGAATGGTAGTCTGTGAATGGCAAGACTCCATGGATGATTACAAAGTTTGGGAAATGGTAATACATAATGGAAAAGATATATTGAGATACAATGACCACTATTCCCCCTAACAACTTTTGAAATCCCGAGCTGCAGCTTTTGTTGAAGTATGGTGAGGATCCGAGAAGATTGTTGCTTCAACGATCAATTCTTGTCTGACATAGTTACTTGCCAAGAAAAATCCCTAACTTTTGCCTAAGCTGCCCTTGCGGGTTTTCAACTTAGCGGGAAATTTATTCTGTTTATGTCTCTAATTTTTGCCTAGACCGCGCTTTTTGGTTTTCGGTCTACCGAGACGCTCCTTTTTGCCTAAGCCGCTCTTTCGGGTTTTCAACTTAGCGAGTTGTTCTTTTATTTCTTTAGGCGAAGTATTTCTTGACTGTGTCAGCATTCATGGGACGTGGGAACTCCTCACCATCCATAGTTTCAAGAATTAATGCACCACCAGAGAAGGCTTTCTTGACAACATACGAGCCTTCAAAATTGGGAGTCCACTTGCCCCTAGAATCAGTGTTGAAAGACATGATCTTCCTGAGCACGAGGTCGCCTTCTCTGAATTCATGAGGTTTGACCTTTTTATTAAATGCTTTCTTCATTCTTTTCTGATATAACTGCCCATGACACAAAGTTGTCATCCTCTTCTCTTCAATCAAATTTAATTGGTCAAACTTGTTTTGGACCCATTCAGCCTCCGTCAACTTGGTTTCCATTATCACACGCAATGAGGGAATCTCTACCTCAATAGGGAGTACAACTTCCATTCCATATACTAGGGAGAACGGGGTTGCTCCTGTTGAAGTGCGAACAGATGTTCGATATTGTGATGTGGTGGGAGAACTGACTTGAAGGTTTTGCGTTTTATCGCAAATGTTCTGGTTAGCAAGAGTCGCCACCGACTTCTTTTATCCAAAAGGAAAGGTGAAAAAGCACAGGAAATACCTTTGAGATGTTTTCTTGATTTCGGGGGGTAGATTATGAAAAGGGAAGGTATTAGCACCCTTTTCATCCATGGTTTTCCATGGGCTCTTAGTTACTTGCTTAGATCACTTGCTTTGGTTTGTTTGAAATTGTGTTTGGTGTGGTTTTGAAAGTATTTTGTAAAAGAGGCCATTTGTTTAGGCAATCTTTGTAATGATTCTTGTTCGTAAGAATGTATACAAAGATGTTTGTCTTTTGTAAATGTTTTCAATGTTTGTAAGACGTATTTGAAATGTGTGTGTGTTTGTTTTGAAAATAGAAAGGATTTTGTTTGAAATGGAGCAAGTAACTAGAAGCTATCTACCTACTCAAATGTCTTTCTTATGTATTTTCTATTCCTTTTACATTGTTGTCTTACCATTGATTTGGTAAGCAACCCTATCTTTGGATGTAAACGGGACGGGCGTGGGTCATCGTATAACCATGATTAGTAATGTTTGCAAAGTATCTTAGCATTTTTGAGGGACCAAGATCATTTTGTAAGGCAACTTTTGAATAGCGTCATCGAGGGACTATGATCTTATATTTGTTTTATTTTGCCAAGATACTTCGCATGCGTAACATGGCCATTTTTGTTTTAGGAAACCAAGTGGGGAAACCCCAAGGGTGCTTGTGTGCAAGTGTATTATTCTCATGCTTTTGATTTTATCTTGTATTTAGGGTTTTCTATTTTGCTTTGTTTTGTTCTTGTCATACAAACCCTAATTACTAATCATGGCATATAAAGCGATAAATTGCGTAATGTAAATATTTCTAAGCTATTACAACAATTCATGGGAGGGGGAATACAAATTTGAATGGGGATTTGCAAAAATATAAATCTAAATAAATTATTACAACCAAATCGACTTTGTACGAATTAAGATAAATACAATACAATATTTAAAATGCAATGCAATGTACATGTAAAAAAAGATTTTTGTGTCTTGTTTTTATGCAAAAGAAAACTTAATCTAAACCTAAGAATATAAAGAAAAGGAATTGATTTTTAAAAGGGGTTTAACCCTAATTATTATTTAAGAGAAAATAAAGTTTTTATAGGTATTATTTTGTGTATTTTCTTGTATAAGAATAATAAATAATATTGCATAAAAAAGTATGAAATTATATATGCAAAAATAAGTATTTATAAGTAGGAAATGAAAAATAAATTGAACTAAATATGTTTAATTATATTTACAAGTTTATTAAGAAAATAAATGATATCCTATTAAAATAAAATATATTTTATGTGAGAAATAAACTAAAAAATAAAATAAAAGTGCAATATTATTAATTTACATTTTTTGGGATTTTTATGTTTTAAAGAAAAT
Source organism: Vicia faba (assembly GCA_948472305.1). NCBI lineage: Eukaryota > Viridiplantae > Streptophyta > Magnoliopsida > Fabales > Fabaceae > Vicia > Vicia faba. Next base: position 1,535,085,754 of record OX451739.1, read on the forward strand.
ATTTAAAATATTAAATATGAAGATAAAACAAATAAAAAAAATAAAAACATGAGAAATTGGCAAGGGGGGTAAAGCAGCAGATTAAGTGGTAATGTTAGTAAAAACTATGGCCCAAAGCATAAAGCCCAAACCTGCAAAAAAGTGTCAAAACTGAAAAATGATAAAAATGCAAAACAAAAGTAGCGCGCAGGTTCGAATCCAGGACATGGGTCTCACCAGCGCACTGCTTTGCCACTAGGGTGGCTATACTTCCATTGTCTTCAGTGAAATGAAAACAACATATTCTAAACCAAGTCCTTGCCCTGTTTCATCTTCTTCCTCAAGCTTGGCCAGACACCCTATAACTCTCTCATACTTCCATGAAAATAAAAACTTATAACATGAAAATTATAGTAATTGAACTCACGATTCCAACCATGTAAGCTATGTAATCTAACTATCAAAGATCAAAGAGAATTTTAAATGCCCTAAATTCTAACCTAATATTTTCAGAAACTTCAAGTTCCAAATTCTCTCAGCACAAGTAAAATCAATGCAAGATAATGGTATATACAACTTCGTTATGATGAGGACTATATTTTTTATACATAAATCGTGGCCTAAGGTTGTCTGTACAAGGAGATAGATTTTGAAATTTTACCTCCTTCAGTTGGAATAGTGAATGGAACTGGGGTGAGTTTGAGGGAGGCATGATGCTTGCTTGAGCTTCCTTGAACTTCCCTGGATGTATCCCAACCCTTGCCTTGCTTTGAAAGTAGCTGGAACTCCTTGGCCAAGTCAAACTGCAAGCTCTGAAGTCAACAATGGAAGATGGTGGAGGAGTGATTATAGAACAAGGATGAAGGCCTAGATTGACTAGGTATCAAGTATGTAAGATGTTTGAATGATCCAAACTCAAAATGCACGAGCCAAAGGGAAGTTGGATGTGCTTAAGCAAAATATGCAATTTTGGACATATTTTTTGGTGTTTTGCTGGTTGGGAGTGTTTCAGGTCCTTGCCAATTGTGCATTGTGTTGCATAATGTTGGTATATTAGTATTGAAATGATTTTAGGCCAGCTCTTCAACAGATCTGCAAGCCCTAGCCTTTTTGCAACTTTCCTTGCATTTGAAGTAAAGTGAAGTGACTATACTTGCCATGATTGTACTTGCTCCCTTAGGGTTGGTATTAGTTTGTACAACTTACTTGAGACCTGTGAGACTTGTATGCACCAAGGGGACAGGTCCAAAGCTCAAAATTGTAAAGTTTGCAAAAGTTGCTCTTTTTCAAAATGGCAATGGAACCTTTTTGCCATAAATGGAATTACAAGTTGGATAAAGGTTCAAAAGCATGGATCAAAGCTTTGTCAATTGAGTAAGAATTTAATTAAGGAGTTTGGAACAAGTTTAGGACCTTTACAGTATGAATTATCCAGCATAGGATTGATTTGCAACTTTGTTCTTCATGAAATGGCTTGGACAAAAAGTGAGAAATTGCCAACTTCATCTCTTCGATTCTCTCTACTCAAAAATGATCTTTGGGAGTTATTGGACATTTTGGAAAGCTTGCAATGTGATATATAATTCATCTTTGAAATTAATTTTTATATACCTCTTGGAACTAGGTGAAAAATTGCCATGAAGTTGGGTCCAAAACCTGCCTAAAATAGGGCAAAATTTCACTAAGTTAACAAGTTCATGACCATGTATTCACAAATTTATATCTTGAGATCCAAGCATATTTAGGGAAGCGTTTGTGAAGAAAAGTTGTATATTTCATGGAGTTCTACAACTTTCATGTTGGGGACTTTCCTTGAATCAATATGCATCATGGTGAAAAATTGGCCTAAAGTTGAGAAAAATTAAGAAAATTTTCTATACTTAGAAAATTTCTAAGTTAGGAAAATTTTCAAATTCAAACTCTAATTTTCAAATTTTGTTTTATTGGTGAACAAGTTTCACATTTTGACATGTTTTGATGAATTATGACCCTTGGTACTTGATTTTGACCAAAGAGTCAAAGTTTGACTTTTCAGTATACAGTTGACTTTTGATCAGTTGACTGCAAATTTCATCTGTCAATCCAATGAATTTGAGATGTTTTGAGCCATGTAATTATGTAAATATGATTCCATTGAATTATTGAAATCATGCTTGAACTCAATTGGTCATTTGCTAGGTTAAAAATCATAAATTGCCCTTCCTCAGTCAAAACCCTAATTTTGACCATTTTGCCCTTTTGATGATTTGATCAAATTTCTTGAGGAGTTGTAATCCAAACTTGACCAAATGGTACATATGAGTCTAAAATGTTGATGTGGATAAAAAATTATGAAGTTTGACTATAAACTGGCCATGGTTGACTTTTTCCCCAATACATCTGATTTTTAGGTCAATTGTCCAATTGACTGATCAAAAATGTGGTTCAAGGCTTGAAACTTGTCATGAGAAATTCTTAGGGATCCACAATGATGTTTGAAAGTAACATGAAGCATTGATAGTCCAAAAATCCTTGTGCAATATCAAACACTAATTTGGGGTTATCAGTGTAAGATGAGATGTCTTGAGCTGACCAAACCCTAATCTTGTCTTGAGTCAAAGAGATCTTGTGAGAGAAGTCTAGATAAATGAGAGGGAAAATTTTGGGGTACAACAAATATCCATGTAGAGCGAAAGGGAGCATTTCATGCCAATCCTTATAAGTGACAACCATTTTCTGGATAATTCTCTTGATATTCTTATTAGCAGCTTCAACAACCCCATTCATCTTTGGCCTGTATGGAGATGAATTGTGATGGACAATATTGAATTTTTTGCACAGTTTTGTCATCATCTTATTGTTAAAATTCGAGCCATTGTTAGTGATGATTCTACTCGGCACACCATATCGGCATATAAGATTGTTTTTGATGAAACGCACAACCACCTGTTTGGTAACATTGGCATATGAAGCAGCCTCTACCCATTTGGTAAAGTAGTCAATTGCTACCAAGATGAAACAGTGTCCATTCGAAGCTTTGGGTTCTATCATCCCGATCATGTCAATACCCCACATAGAGAAAGGCCATGGGGAGGAAATCACATTGAGAAGTGTCGGAGGCACATGGACCTTATTTGCATAAACCTGGCATTTATGGCACTTATTTGCAAATTTGTAATAGTCAGATTCCATCGTCAACCAATAATAACCTGCTCTTAGCATCTTTTTATCCATCGAATGTCCATTAGCATGAGTGCCAAATGAACCTTCATGAATCTCATGCATCAACATGTCTGCTTCATGTCTATCCACGCATCTGAGTAAGACCATGTCATAATTTATCTTGTATAACACATTTTCACTGAGGAAGAAACTGCCTGCCAATTTTCTCAGTGTCTTTCTATCTTTCCTCGATGCACCAATTGGGTATTCCTGAGTTTGAAGAAAATGCTTGATGTCATAATACCAAGGTTTTTCATCCGCTACCCCCTATGTTGCAAACACATGAGCGGGCCTATCTAATTATCAAATTGTAATTCGGGGTATATCATTCCAAGTATTTACTTGGTACATGGAAGCCAGAGTTTCCAGAGCATCCCCCATTTGATTTTCATCTCTAGGAATGTGATGGAACTCAACTTAATTGAAGAAGGGTAGTAATCTTCTGGCATAATCTTTGTAAGGGATCAAGCCAGGGTGAAGAGTGTCCCATTCTCCTTTGATCTGATTTATTACCAAAGCTGGATCGCCATACACATCTAAAATTTTAATTCTGAGATCAATAGCTTCCTTAAGACCCATGATGCAAGCCTCATATTCTGCCATATTATTAGTGCAATCAAATGTTATCCTTGCAGTAAAAGGAATGTGCGACCCGTGAGGAGTGACAATCACAACACCAATTCCTTTACCATAAGCATTCACAACTCCATCAAATATCATACTGCAACGAGATTTAGGGTCAGGGCCCTCCTCAAGAAATGGTTCATCACAATCTTTCGCTTTCAGGAAAATCACATCCTCATCGGGGAATTCATATTCTGCAAACTGATGATCTTCCACCGGCTGGTGAGCAAGTTAATCTGCCAATACACTACTTTTAATAGCCTTTTGAGTGCGGTATTCGATGTCATATTCAGATAACAACATCTGCCAGCGGACAATTCTTCCAGTAAGAGCAGGCTTCTCAAAAATATACTTGATTGGATCCATTTTGGAGATTAACCAAGTGGTATGATTCAACATATACTGCCGCAAACGCTTTTCTGCCCAGGCCAAAGCACAACACATTTTTTCTAGTGTGGAATACCGTGATTCACAATCAGTGAACTTTTTTCTGAGATGATAAATGGCGAACTCTTTCTTTCCCGTTTCATCCTGTTGTCCCAGAATACAACCCATGGATTTATCTAACACTGTTAGATACATAATCAAAGGTCTTCCTTCTACGGGAGGGAGCAAGATAGGAGGTTCAAGCAGATACTCTTTAATACTCTAAAATTCCCTTGGGCAGTCAACCTTCCATACACAACCTTGACCTTTCTTTAACAACTTAAAGATTGGTTCACACGTTGCAGTCATGTGGGAAATAAATCTGGAGATATAATTCAAACGCCCGAAGAAACCCCTGACTTTCTTCTCAGTTCTTGGTGCTGGAATTTCTTGAATTGCTTTGACTTTATCAGGTTCAACTTCAATTCCTTTCTGGATAGCAATAAAACCCAACAATTTCCCCGATCTAACTCCGAAGGTACATTTATTTGGATTCAAGCGGAGACAATACTTCCTCAAATGCTGAAATAACTTCAACAAATCTTCTATATGCCCTTCTTCAGTTTGGGATTTGGAAATCATATCATCAACATATAATTTGATTTCTTTGTGCATCAGATCATGGAATAGGGTTGTCATAGCCCTCTGGTACGTTGCACCAGCGTTCTTCAACCCGAAGGGCATCACTTTGTAACAAAATGTTCCCCAGAGTGTGATAGACGTTGTTTTTTCCATGTCCTCTAGAGCCATTCTTATTTGATTATACCCAGAAAATCCGTCTATGAACGAGAATACTTTGAATTTTGTTGTGTTGTCCACTAACATGTCAATGTGAGGCAAAGGAAAATCATCTTTTGGACTAGCTTTATTTAGATCTCTGTAATCTACGCACATGCGTACTTTTCCGTCTTTTTTCAGTACTGGGACAATATTGGAAACCTATTGAGGATACACTGACGTCACAAGAAAACCAGCATTGATCTGCTTTAGGACCTCCTGTTTGATCTTTACTGCCATATCTGGGTGGGTTGTTCTCAACTTTTGTTTAACCGGCGGACACTCTGGTTTCAACGGAAAATGATGCTCGACAATGTCTGTATCTAGACCAGGCATATCTTGATAAGACCAAGAAAAAATATCCATATACTCTTTCAACAGCTCAATCAACCCGCTCTTTACATCAGGATGCAACGATGCTCCAATCTTAACTTCCTTCGGATCTTCTTCTGAACCCAAATTAATCACTTCCAAAGGCTCCTTATACTGAATGGTATTTTGCTCATGCTCAAGCAACCGTGAGACCTCTTCTGGAATCTCACCATAATCTTCTTCTTCAGCCCCAAATACAGGGCAATCAAAGTTGGGAGAGGGTGCAGGGTCATTGTATTCAACATGTTTTTTAATTAACTGCACATGTGATTTATGATTGCTTTTAGAAACTGACACATATAACAAGTGATCATGCAGATTAATTTTCAGTTATTATTTATTTTGAAAGTTTTTTTATTTATTTTTTTATTACCATTTCCCAAGAAAAAGAAGAAAATAAAAGACATAATTTTGGAAGCAAAGACAACTTTTATTAATGATCTTAAAAGTTATAGCAAACAGATAATCCCTACAGCATTAATACTTCCACCTTGGGCAGAGTGAAAGATTTTCAAAAGAAACAAATTAACAAAAAAAATTACTTTGAAATATGTATGCAAGAAGGAACATCAATGGTGACCCAGTTCTGAACTCAAAATCCATGCGTCACATAACTCGGTACTTCCTACTCTGCTTCATCCTCTTCAACAACATTAATTCCAGAACCAATTGGATGGAGATAGCCTCTGCTGCGAAAAACATCATGATAACTGTTCACAGAAGACTTTGACTTCAAACTTTCTCCTTTACCATTCCTCAAAGAGAAACCCAAACCGACTCTGTGTTTGGTTACGGGTGGATCCACAAGTCATCCCCAAACTGCATTATGACCATTACGCACAACTTGCTGCGCGTCCTTCAGGGAAACCACATAATTTTCATTTCTCCTTATGTTGTCACTGGATAGGGCTTAGAACCGGGTTCCAACAGCAGCCTCATCCGCTTCTACAATATTGAAAGAGGATAGATGGGATATCAACAACGCCTGCTCCCCATTTATGATCACTACCTTCCCTTCACGCACAAATTTTAGCTTCTGATGCAAAGTTGAAGTGACAGCCCCTGCTTCGTGTATCCATGGCCGTCCTAGCAAACAACTATATGCGGGAATAATGTCCATGACCTGGAAGGTTATTAGGAACAGATGTGGTCCTATATGGATGGGCAAGTCCACTTTACCGATGAATGATTTCCTCGACCCATCAAAAGCCTTCACAATGATGCCACTCAGGCGCATAGGTGTTCCCTGATACTTTAACTTCATGAGGGTACTCCTCAGTATAACATTCCATGCGGATCCATTATCAATTAGCACATTTGATAGTGAATCATTCTAGTAGTTCATGGATATATGGAGGGCCAGGTTATGATTCCTCCCTTCATCTGGTAACTCATCATCGCAGAAACTCAAATTGTTACATGACGTAATATTTCCAATTACGCTACTGAATTGATCTAACGGCATGTCATTCTCCACAAAAGCCTTGTCTAGTACTCTCATCAGTGATACTCTATGAGCTGAGGAATTCATTAATAAAGCTAGGATGGATATCTTTGAAGGAGTCTGCAATAGATGATCTACAATTTTGTAGTCGCTCATCTTAATTATCTTCAAGATATCATCCACTTCTTTCTCTAATGTGGCTCTGCTAGTCTCTCCTGCAGCCTTCTTAGGCTCATCATTCTCAACAAATTTCTTTCCAGCAACAACATCTCTTCGAATAACCGGTGCAAACACACGACCACTACGGGTCACCCTGCTATTATCAGCTATATTTCCAACATCTGGAATTGGATGGATGGGAATTTCCACCCCATCTTCTAAGATTGTAGCATTGTATTTGTAAGGCACATCCTTATCTGATTTATAGGGAACAGGACCTGGCAGACTAATTACCAGTGGGGTAACAACTAGTTTGCTATGGTACTCCACCTCAAGATGAACGGGTGCACCAAAACAAGGTACAATGACGTTTACCCCTTCCTAAACACATTCAGCCCTCAAAAGATCATTTCCAGCAAAAAAATCTTCGTCTGAAGAGAAATACTCATCCACAGAGGCATACTCTTCCTCTGATTCTTCTTCCATCAAACAAACTTCAACCATATCAATCTCGTGATAATCCTCTCTCTGACCTGTGATCTTGATAGTTCCATTGTCTAACAGCAATTGAACACCCTCTCTCATAAGAGAACATCCTCGGGGGTCTTGACAGCAAACTATGCAAGATCCATATTGGTGTTCCACCTGACCAGCAGTACAACAGAAGGTAGCACACAACTGCACGAGATCCTCATTCAAATGATCCACATCAAAAATTCTGAATTCACCCGTACATCCAGAAACCATATTCACTTCCTCTTCATATTCTGCCCTAGGCCTGATTATATGGATTAAACCTTCATCCATTATCTCCTGTAAATCAGCCTTTATCTTCTTGCAACCCTGTATGTTTATATTGCAAACATCACAATTGGCGTGGTCATGCGTATAATAACTGAATTCACAGAGGTCTACGTGCATCTTCACCAAATATCCTCTAACCAGATTAATGTTAAAAGTCCAGAAGTCACCTGGACAACCATCCACCATATTTACAGTATTCACTCCTCCGTGCTTAGATAGAGGATTGTCTTTCACATTAGGTCCCATGTCTTTGAAAGATAGAATTCCAGACTTCACCAACCTTTGCACTTCAGTACTCAAAGGGTAACAATTTTCAACACTATGCCCTGGTGCCCCCTGATGAAAGGCACACGTCTGGTCTTCTTTGTAATACCAAGGTGTGATACGGTGGGAGAACTGACTATGAGTTTTGCGTTTGTACTCGCACTTGTTCGGTTGAGCAAGAGTCGCCACCGACTTTTTATTTTATCCTAAAGGAAAGGTTAAAAAGCACAGCAAAAACCTTTTGAGATATTTCGTGGGTTCGGGGGGTAGATTATGAAAAGGGAAGGTATTAGCACCCTTTTCATCCATGGTTATCCATGGGCTCTTAGTTACTTGGTTTTTTAGATCACTTGCCTTGATTTTCGATTGCTTGAAAATGGTGTGTATGTGTGTGTGTTTGAAAATGTTTTGGAAGAAGATGCCTTGTCTTAGGCTACCCTTGTAACAATTCTTTACTCGAATGTTTTACAAAGAGGTGTATCTTTTCGAAAAGATGTTTCAAAATGTTTTGAGAGTTTGTTTTGAAAGTGTTCGTGGAGTGTGGTTTTGAAAAGAAGGCAAGTGTTTTTGCAAGTTGATCTCAAGTAACTAAGAGTTTGGTCTACCCTATTGTACTCAAAGGTTTTCTCTATGTTTTCAACCCTTTTTAACAATTTTGTTCCACCATTGCATTTGGTGGACAATCTTGCATTTTAGGATGTTTAACGGGACGGGCGCGAGTCATCGTATGGACCATGAATGCAATGGTGCCAAGTATCTTTGGCAATTTGCTTTGAAGGGACTATGATCATTCCATTTAGGCAACTTTCGAAAGCGTCATGGAGGGACTTATGATCATTTGAATTTGTTTTGCCAAAGAAACTCGACGTGCGAGCATGGCCCATTTTGGAAGGCAACATGTGGGATTACCCTAGGGGGTGCAAGTGTGATTGTGTATTGATTTCACGTATTTGTCTTGTATTAGGTTATCTAGCGTTTGATTTTATGTACATGCAAACCCTAGGTCTAACCATGGTATAATTGAAAACGGTAAATTGCGGAAATGTAAAGTCTACGCTATTACAAAATAAGTATCCGGGAGTGCGGGTACAAATTTACAAATGGGGATGAGACTTTAGGAATGTAATGTCCAATAGGTTACAACCAAATCGAATCGATCAAATGTAAATGTAACGTATATAATGTATAAGATCAATAAATATATAATGTATCAAATGTAAGTATATTGTGTAAGTGTACGTGCATATGTGTATGTAATTATTTACAGGTTAGGAAAATGTGAATTTAAATGCGTATTAAGTATTGTTTTAACTTTAAAGAAAAGAATTAGATATTTATTTAATTAATCTTTTATAGTCTTGTATTTTCTTTAATATGTAAAAAAAGGAAAATTTAAGAAAAGAAAATATTCTAAGTTTGAAAGTTATTATTTAAATTGTGTATATGAATTTGCATCTTTATATCTTTGTGTTTAATATGTACAAAGAGTATTTAAATTAAATGTTTTAAATTAATTAAAAATGTATTTTTATGTATTTTAGTATTAATGTACAAATTAAGTATTAATCTTAAGAAAAATTATATATTTATGTATGTTGTACCCCAAAATTTGCCCTCGCATTTTTTCCACAAGAGATCGCAGCTTCAGGCATTTCCTGATTTTTCAGACTGGATCAAGAATCGAACAAACGGACTTTTCTCGTCAGTCAAACAAAAATTAAGGTTTTATTGATTTTCAGGGCTCTGGAATGTTTCACACAGTTGGCTTAGGGTTTTGGTTGATTTTGGCTCAACTTTGATCAGGCGAACGCTCTTTGGAATTTAATCAGGAATTAGGGTTTTTTGGGCACATTCTCAGAAAGATTTAAATGCTTTGCAAGTTATTCCGAGATTTGGGTTGAATTCGCATTATTTGACTTAATCAGTAAAAAGAAGGCAGTTGGTTTGAACTCATGTTTGTTTGATTGAACCAGTCAAAAGGCACATTCAGTTGGGATTTGCAGTATTGGGAAAAAAATCAGTGAAAAGGGAATGCGCCTGATCAGTTGATTTGATTAACTGTTGCTTTGCTTTGGATGTTAGAGGTACCAGGTTTAACTGATCAATTTGTTAAAGCTTTGTTTATTTAAATTATTTATTGTTCTAAAATTAAGTAATTGGAATTTATTTTTCAATTGTTTTAATTCAAAGAATTTTAAATAAATGAATAAACAATAAAAGAGAAAATAGAATTAATTGGATAATGAAAACTCTTATTTATTCTTAAATTAATTGTACAATTATTGTTTACAATTTATTTACAAACAATGATTTTACACTAATTTAAATTTAAATAAAAAATGAAACTATCCTATTTTTTCTAAGTCTTTTATTCTTCAAATTCTTCATCCTTTGCTCCCCTCCATTCAATTATTCATCTGCAAGAGAAAAAGAGAAAAGTCAAAAAGCAGATAAATAAATAATGACAGATAAAAAGAGTTCATCATTAAGGGCCACTGATTGGGATCAGTTAACCCTCTCTGCAAATCACGGGATTTCTCCCGGTTCACAAAGAGGGAAGAATTTTATTTGCTAATCATGAATGCAAAGTTGAGAAAAAATGCAAAGTGTCAAACTGCATAAGTTCAAAATCTCAAACTCCAAGTGCAAATCAAACTAAAAAATCCAAATTGCAACTTGCTGTCAAAATGCCAAAAAGGTTACCCAAGCTGTCAAAGAAAAAAAGATTTGGCAAAGATATGAAAAGTTCCAAAGGTACAAAAGTTGTCAAAAGAAAAGATAAAATATGCAGAGGAAAACTATTATGCAAGCAATAAATCTCACTTTCATCATTTCCCAACAAATGGCCCTTTCAGAAAGTACAACAAAAACATTATTATAATGCAAAGTGTACTAGAGAGAGAGAAGAGAAAAAGAAGTAGGTTTTAGGCTTTAGGCAGGAGGATAGAAACATATACAAAAGAACTAAACACAGTAGAAAAAGGGAGAGAAAAAGATACAAACACATAACCATCAAGCTACTACTGCATAAACCTATCTCACCAAAAATCCTCAGACCTGCATTATCCTTACCTCCAAAAAGCCTCAAACCTGAAGCATCAAAGACCAGTTCAAGGCTAAACCTAAAATCAACATGGCCTAAACCAATATACAAACCTGCAGAAGAACCAAGTCCAAGCCATACCAGCATATACACCAAACCAAGTCCTAACCTGGCCCAAAACCATTCAAAACCTGGCCTAAACCATTCAAAACCTGGCCTGATATCCAAAACCATACCAGCATAAACAACATACCAGCCTAGAGCAAGCAAGGCCATCAACCTGAAATGTCAAACCTCAAGCAAAAAACCAGTTAAACCTGCCTGAAGCAAACCTCACCCTACCTGTCAAACACCTTAAACCAATAAGCTGTATAAACCATTTCCATAAACCTGCACAACCATTAACCTGCATCAACCCCTTAACCAAAAACAATAAAAAAAACCAGTTCACTACAAGGATACCTGCTAAGGCCATCAACTTAACCTTAATCAAAAATCTGCCTAAACATCCAACCTGCCTAAGTATCAACCTGAAGTTAAAAACCCCAGGCCTAAGCATAAACCAGTTAAGCAACAAACTTGTAAACCAGTAACAACCATCACACTACATAAACCCTGTCCTGTATATCATTAAACAAAGCCATACCAGCATGTGTCTAAAAAACCCTTTACCCTGTCAATAACCAGTTGAAGCCTCAAAGCCTCACCACCTGCCAAACTCAACTACACAAGCCTCAAACTTGTGAAACCTGAACCAAGTCCAGGCCTGCATCAACGCGTATGTTCAAAACCATTCAACAAAAGCAACTCAAAAGGCAAATCATTCAGAAGCAACATCAAAGCATACAAAGTGGCTCAACAATAACATTTCAAGCATACATGCAAGGCCCTCAGAACTCTAGGCTCATCATGGGGCGAGGAAGAAGTAAATAGGCAACTCGAAGGCATCAAGACAACAAAGAGGAAGTGAATATCAAAAAGGCCTCAGAAATCCTCATCACAGGCAAAGCGCTCAAAGGCCAACACTCAAGGCAACATAAACAGAAGGCATTCAAAGACATTCAAAAGCATACAACACTCAAAGCAACATAAGCAACGAGTACACAGGGAGAGAAGAAGAAAGAAATGAATTTTCAGAAAGGGGTTTTCAGTTTGTCACATATCATCATGAAACCCTAAACAAAAGAGAAAAGTATAGAAATACCAAGCTCTCATCGCGCAATCTTCCTTCGCCATCGAGCCTCCTAGCTTTCCCCACCCTCCTTCCTCCTTCTCCAGGTAGCAACTTCGCACTCTTTTTCGCTCAAATTCCTCAAATAATAACATAATAAAACCAACTAAGAATCAATAAACATGGAAAATCACGAACATGCAATTATAACCAAAGCCTAACGAAAAAGAAAGCGTTTATACCGTATATCCGTTGCCCCCTAGCGTCCGGGTGGAGGGAGGAGGAAGATGGAGAACCGGTGGCCGAGGAAGGAAGGCTCAGAAGCGAACGTGGAAGCGAAGAAGGCGAAGAAGACAAGCACGAATGGCGTCGTTCGCTGTAACCTAAAGCGTTTCCCTAATGAACAACATTCAGTGAACCCTAACAAAAACTAATTGTCTCAAGCAAATGGGCTTTGCCCCAACCATCTATGCCTAACTAAGCCCATTAATTTCCAATTAACACCCCCCATTCGTGGCTCTTTTGTTCTGGGCCACCATAATCCTCCAAGCCCATTTCTTTTATACATAAACTCAACCTTTTCTTTTTTTTTTAATTAATTAAAATAATTTAAACATTAATACTAAAAATACTTGAAAATACATTTTTTTTACATAACTTAATTAGAATTTAAAACATTTTATTAAATTTTCTTTTTGTACATAAATAACAAAAATACATTTTTTTTACACCATATAATTAAAATTGAAAACACTTCTTTTCTTTTAAATTCAAATTTTCTTATTAATAATATAAAGATACCTTTTTTATATATCAAATGTAAAATAATAACTTTCAAACTTAGAATATTTCCTTTTTCTTAAAATTATCTTTTTGTGCATATTAAGAAAATACAAGATTATTAATTAAATAAACCTTTAATTCTTTAAGTCAAAACAATACTTAATACACAGTTAATTTCACATTGTCGCACCTGTAAATAATTACATACGCATATACTTGTACACTTACACAATACATTTACATTGCCCCTATACACATTTGCTTATTTTGTATATTCGTTACATTTACATTTGATCGCAAATTCGATTTGGTTGTAACCTATTGGATATTACATTCCTAAGTCTCATCCCCATTCATAAATTTGTACCCCCACTCCCGGATACTTATTTTGTAATAGCGTAGATTTTACATTTTCGCAATTTACCGCTTTTGAATTATACCATGGTTAGACCTAGGGTTTGCATGTACATAAAATCAAACGCTAGATAACCTAATACAAGACCAATACATGAAATCAATACACAATCACACTTGCACCCTCTAGGGTAATCCCACATGTTGCCTTCCAAAATAGGTCATGCTTGCACGTCGAGTATCTTTGGCAAAACAAATTCAAATGATCATAAGTCCCTCGATGACGCTTTCGAATGTTGCCTAAACGGAATGATCATAGTCCCTTCGAAGCAAATTGCCAAAGACACTTGGCATCATTGCATTCATGGTCCATACGATGACCCGTGCCCGTCCCGAACAAACTTCCTAAACGCAAGATTGTCCACCAAATTCAATGGTGGAACAAAATTGTTAAAAAGGGTTGAAAACATAGAGAAAACCTTTGAGTACAATAGGGTAGACAAAACTCTTAGTCACTTGAGATCAACTTGCAAAAACACTTGCCTTCTTTTCAAAAACCACATTCCACAAGCACTTTCAAAACAAACTCTCAAAACATTTTTGAAACATCTTTTCGAAAAGATACACACCTTTGTAAAATATTCGAGTAAAGAATTGTTACAAGGTTAGCCTAAGACAAGGCATCTTCTTCCAAAACATTTTTCAAAAACACACATACACACACCATTTTCAAGCAATCGAAAATCAAGGCAAGTGATCTAAAAAACCAAGTAACTAAGAGCCCATGGATAACCATGGATGAAAAGGGTGCTAATACCTTCCCTTTTCATAATCTACCCCCCGAACCCACGAAATATCTCAAAAGGTTTTTGCTGTGCTTTTTTAACCTTTCCTTTAGGATAAAATAAAAAGTCGGTGGCGACTCTTGCTCAACCGCACAAGTGCGAATACAAACGCAAAACCATAGTCAGTTCTCCCACCGTATCACAATGTACAAATATTTATTTTACTTAAAAGAAAAGGAAAATGTTTTCAATTTTAATTACATTGTGTATAAAAGATACATTTCATTTATTATGTACAAATAAAAATATTTTAAGTTAGAGGAATAAAATACATTGCATTTGAAATTGTAATTTCAAGAAAAATCAATATTTGATGTAAATAAATAAAAAGGGTTTTGTTAATTTAAATGTATAAGAAAAGAATATGATGGTTAAAAAAAAGTGTGAAATAAGTCAGAAATGGGCTCAAGGGTTTGAGGCCCAAATGTAATTTAGGGGGAATGCATAGAACAAGAGGGGGGGTGAATTAGGAGTTCGCTTGGGCTTAGGTACTTCAGAAACGTGTTAGGCCCATTTGCTCTAAACAAGTTTTAGGGTTTGACTATTTGCTTTCAGTTGAAACGCACTAGGGTTCTCTGAGACAGAGGCGCCATTTGTGTCACTTCGCTCGCCCTCTTCCACCTTCGCCTGAGTTCCTCTTGCCCATGGCTTCTGAACACAGCTCCATGCATGGTTTTCAAGCGCCACCGTCTGCTCCTCCACCCTCCATAGTCGAGCACGACAATGACAACCGAAGGTGATCACCTCTCGTTTTACATTCTTTGTTTTAGTTCGCGCATGTGAGCTAACAGTCTTTGACAGTTTCTAATTTTGTTTATGTTTTGTGAGATGCTTTAAGGAAAGGGAAGAGTTTTACCTTTTTGGAGACGAAAACCTTTTGGAGATGGAGGAGGAGTTCGACCCGGAGGTGCATTGGACGGCTGAGAGCGAAGGTTTGATGAAGCTGGAAGCTAGCTTGGGAAAACTGGTTTGTGTTAGGTTTCGTGATGTTTACTCTGAAAACCCTTATATCTTCTTTCTTCTTCTCTTTTACTGCATGCTTCTGCTTATGTTGCCTTGAGATATCTTTTCCTTTTGTGCTTGTTGAAATGTGATGCTTGATGCCTTCTTTCTCTTCTCGCCCCTGACTTCTGTTGCCTATCCCTCACCTATTTTGTATGCTATGCTTTATTATCCTTTGAAACACTTGTTGCCTTTGAGTTGCCTTTGAACGTTTGCCTGTGAATGTTGATTTTTTTCGCCCAGTGATGATGTCTTTCTGAGGGCTTAGAGTTGACCCTGAATGCTTGAGTATGCTTGAATATGGCTCCTTATCTTCAACCGTCTTGTTGCCTTTGGAATGCTTGTTTCATTATCCTTTTGCCCAATGATGGTGCTTTTTGAGGGCTTGAGGGTTACAGGTTTCAGGTTAGGCCCTTTTTTACTGGTTTATCGTTTGGGTTGGTCGGTTTGATGTTTTTCTTGAATGGTAGGCACAGGCTGGTATTACAGGTTCAATGCTTCAGTAGGTTAATGGCTTTTTGCAGGTTTGCACTTGACAGGCTCAGGTTTATGAGGTTTCACAGGTTATTTGCTTGTGAAGTTTCACAGGTTTTCAGGCTTGTGTGTTATCTTTGTTTGATTGCAGGTCTTGGGCATATGTTAGTTATGTTTGTGTGCTTGAAGGCTTTAGGCAGATTGGGTGTTTTTGAACTGGTTTAAGGCTTTAGGTTAGGCCTTTGACAGGTTATGCTTGTTGGTTTAAGGCTGGAAGGCTTTGGTTATGAACTTGGGTGAGTGTTCTGGTTTGGTGATGGTTAAGGGAGGACAGGGTTTTATTAGGATGGTACAGGTTTCATGCTTGTTGGTAAGGCTTATGCTTCTTCAGGTTTTGGTTCTTTGACAGTGGTTTAAGGCTTTGACAGTGGTTTAAGGCTTTCTTGGATTTGCTTTTCTTTGTGGTGTATTGGCTTACCTCTCTCTATTGTACTGTGTTCAGTTTTGCTTTATATCTTTTCTCTATCTCTCCAGCCTAAAAAACTGTAAAACCTACACTTCTTTTCCTCTTATTCCTCTCTTTAGTACAGTCAATATATTTTAAATATGTTTATGCTCTATACTTTCTGAAAGGGCCACTTGGGAAATGATGAAAAATGAGTATGTTGCTTGCATATCTATTTTCCTCTGCATATTTGTCCCTCCTTTTGACAGTTTCTTGTACTTTTGGATCTTTTGATATCTTGCCAAATCTTCTTTTTGATAGCTTGGGCAGCCTTGTACAGTTTGACAGCAAGTTTGAATTTTTCAGTTTGGACTTTGTAGTTTGATTTGCACTTGCTTTTGAACTATGCAGTTTGACAATTTTTGAATTGTGCAATTTGACTTTTGTGCATTCATTTTTAGAAAATAAATATTCGTCCCTCTTTGTGAACTGGGAGAAATCCCGTGATTTGCAGAGAGGGTTAATTGATCCCAATCAGTGGCCCTTAATGATGAATTTTATATCTGTCTCTTTTATTTATCTGCTATTGACTTTCCTTTTTTTTCTTTTGCAGATGAATAATTAAAACGGAGCACTGGAGCGAGGGATAGCAGATGAAGAATTGAAGAATAGAAAATGTTTAGGATAGTTTATTTAGGTTTAAATTACTTGTAAAATCATTGTTGTAAATAAATTGTAAACAATAATTGTACGAATAATTTAAAAATAAATAAAAGTTTTATTATCCAATTAATTCTTTTTCCTCCTATTGTTTATTTATTATTTACAATTCTTTAATTATAATAATTGAAAATAAATTCCAATCATTTAATCTTAGAATAATAAATAATTTAAATAAACAATGCTTTAGCAATTTGATCAGTTAAACCTGGTATTTCCAATATCCAAAGCAAAACAAAAGTTAATCATAACCACTGATCAGACGCATTCCCATTTTTACTGATTTTTTACCAAACACTGCAAATCCAAACTGAATGCATCCTTTGACTGGTTTAATCAAACAAAACGTGAATTCAATCCAAAAGCCTTCTTTTACTGATTAAGTCAAACAATGCAAATTCAAACCGAATCTCGGAATAACTTGCAAAGCATCGTAGAATTAAACCTTTCTGAAGAACCGCGTATGAACAACCCTAATTCCTGATTAAATGCCAAAGAACATTCGCCTGATCAAAGTTGAGCCAAAAATCAATCAAAACCCTAAGCCAACTGTTTGAAACATTCTAAAGCCCTGAGAATCAGTAAAACCCTAATTGTGTCTGATTGACGAGAAAAGTCCGTTTGGCCGATTCTTGAGCCAGTCTGAAAAATCAGGAAACGCCTGAAGCTGTGATTTCTTGAGGAAAAACGCGAGGGCAAATTTTGGGGTACAACAGTTACCCCTGTTCAATCTTCTTGAACCTGAAGAGTTAGATTGGCAAGTTTGCCTTTCGCGACTTGAAGGTAAAGGAAGATTGGACACTAAAGTGCCCAGAAAATTTGCACTCGGTGATGTGATGGTAGAGGTGAATGGGCTTAAAGATGCCATTTGGTGATGGGCTTAAAGATGCCATCTGATGCGATAGAATCTTGTCGGGGGATGGGCTTAGAGATGCCATCTGGAAATGGGCTTAAAGATGCCATTTGGTGACTGCTGGTAGGAGGATGGGCTTGTAGATGCCATCTGGGAATGGGCTTAAAGATGCCATTTGGTGATGTTGAACTTGTATGTCAATGGTGAGTGGACGAGTATCAGAAAGGCACCCATGTTTTGGAACATCTCTGAACCGGGGGTCCGAGCAAGCAATAGATTGACATCCGGTGTTGGGAAGCGTCCGTAAACTGTTTTCAAAAGTTGAGAAGAGTCTGAACAAGTGATAGGTTAACATCCGTTACTGGAGAACCCGTGAACTGTTTTCAGAAGTTTGAGAAGAGTCTGAATGAGTGATAGGTTAACATCCGTTACTGGAGAACCCGTGAACTATTTTCAGAAGTTTGAGAAGAGTCTGAACAAGTGATAGGTTAACATCCGTTACTGGAGAACCCGTGAACTGTTTTCAGAAGTCTTGAGGTGAGTCTGAACAAGTGATAGGTTAACATCCGTTACTGGAGAACCCGTGAACTGTTTTCAGAAGTCTTGAGGTTGAATAAGCAATAGAGCAGCATCCGTTGTTGGGAAGCGTCCGTAAACTGTTTTCAAAAATTGCATCTGAACAAGTTGGTAGATTAACATCCGTTGTTGGGAAGAATCCGTAAACTGTTTTCAGAAGTCTTGAGAAGAATCTGAACAAGTGATAGGTTAACATCCGTTACTGGAGAACCCGTGAACTGTTTTCAGAAATCTTGAAGTTGAATAAGCAATAGAACAGCATCCGTTGTTGGGAAGCGTCCATAAATTGTTTTCAAAAATTGCATCTGAACAAGTTGGTAGATTAACATTCGTTGTTGGGAAGAATCCATAAACTGTTTTCAGAAGTCTTGAGAAGAATCTGAACAAGTGATAGGTTAACATCCGTTACTGGAGAACCCATGAACTGTTTTCAGAAATCTTGAAGTTGAATAAGCAATAGAGCAACATCCGTTGTTGGGAAGCGTCCGTAAACTGTTTTCAAAAATTGCATCTGAACAAGTTGGTAGATTAACATCCGTTGTTGGGAAGAATCCGTAAACTGTTTTCAGAAGTCTTGAGAAGAATCTGAACAAGCGATAGGTTAACATCCGTTACTTGGAGAACCCGTGAACTGTTTTCAGAAGTCTTGAAGTTGAATAAGCAATAGAGCAGCATCCGTTGTTGGGAAGCGTCCGTAAACTGTTTTCAAAAAATCGCATCTGAACAAGTTGGTAGATTAACATCCGTTGTTGGGAAGAATCCATAAACTGTTTTCAGAAGTCTTGAGAAGAATCTGAATAAGTGATAGGTTAACATCCGTTACTGGAGAACCCGTGAACTGTTTTCAGAAATCTTGAAGTTGAATAAGCAATAGAGCAGCATCCGTTGTTGGGAAGCGTCCGTAAACTGTTTTCAAAATTTGCATCTGAACAAGTTGGTAGATTAACATCCGTTGTTGGGAAGAATCTGTAAACTGTTTTCAGAAGTCTTGAAGAGGAACCGGTGTAGGGTTTCCTGATGATGAGCTCGTGTAAAACTGCATCTGGATGAATCTGGAATAAGTATCAGAATGTCGCCGTGTCCGGGTCACATCTGAACTATTTCTGGATGAATCTCAGAAGATGATCTGTGTCTGTCGACTGATCTTACCTGAAAAGGTAAAGGGTTAGTTGTATGCAATGTTATGATGCATGATACAATGTATATGATATGAATGTAAATGGATGCGCATGTAAGCTGGAGAGCTGTCTTGCGGAGGATAAATGAATCCTGGATGGCTGAGGATAAAAGAATCTTGACTGCTGCCGGGAAAATAATTCCTTTGCTGCTGCTGTGGAGGGCAAGAATCTTCTGGTTGTTGAAAAGTGAGAAGTCTTGGGACCACTGTTGGGGAAATCAGAAGCTTGGGTTGTATGCCAAACTACTGGGGACTTCCTGTCTTGAGGAGATCTTCACCGGAGAATATTCGAGCATTCTGTGGGGAACTGAGAATGAGAGTCTTCAATCTGCTTGGGGATTGACAGTTGGAAGTTTTTAGCTTTGCTGGGGATAATGAAACTTGATTCTGAGGGGAATTAGTTTCCGGAAGGTTCTCAGGCTGGGGATTGCAAGAGTCCTCTGATTGCTGCGGGTGTTGGTCTGGAATAAGTTACTGAATCTCGCCATCTCTGGGTCACATCTTGAACTATATCATGAAGGTCTGAATGAGTTATAGAATGTCGCCATCTCTGGGTCACATCTTGAACTATATCAATCTTCTGAGGTGATAAGGAAATTGTTGAACACTTTTGACATTCGAATGCCCCAAGTGGTGATTAAGGAGTCTTGAATTAGATTACTCTGCGAATTAAGAGATTTCTTGAAATCTTGACTGGACTGCCCCAGGTTAACTGAACTTCGAAAGATCTGTTGAAACCTTGACTGGACTGCCCCATGTAATGCCCCTTGTTGATAGGAGATTTGTAAAGGAAGTGTCGTCCTTTTGAAGTGATTTTGCTCACTGAGAGAGTTTTCGTTCCTCCGAACATTCGCTGTATGAATTTCTTCGCTTTCAAACAAAAAGCCAAATGCAGACAGTGATATTCAAGCAATTCAAAGTTTATGTTTGTCTCAAAGTTTTTGAAAAATGCGTTTTTAGCAGAAAACTTTTCATAAGACAAGTGTGATCGGTGGATCTGGAACTGACTGTTTAACGCTGGTTCGCAAAATGTCGCGGAAGCAAGAGTCGCCACCGTCTTTTATTTTCTCCAAATGGAAAGGACAAAAGCACAGAAAAATTCCTTAAAGAGATTGCTCTCGGTTCGGGAGGTAGGTTATAGAAAGGGAAGGTGTTAGCACCCTTTCTATCCATGGTTATCCATGGGCTCTTAGATATTTGCTCATTGTGTTTTAAAAAATGGTTTGTTTGCTTTTCAACTGTGGGTTTTAAAAAGTTTCTTTGAAAATTCCAGTTCGACTCTTGTATCGGTCCTCAAGAGTGTTTGAAAAATTGCTTTCGAAAGCTTTTTGAAAATGTGTTGGTGTGAAAAGTATTTTGATTTGTTTTGAAATTTAGAGCAAGTATCTAGAGTCGTCTACCTACCCTAAGGAATTCATCTGTGTAGATGTCCTTTAAAGTAGTGCCATCCCACCATTGAGAGGTAGGTAGCACCACCGTTGGAGGTGTTCGGGTTAATTCGAGGTTTGGGACATGGTGATCACCAGAGCAATATGAAGATACCTTAGAAGCTACCCTCATGCCAGGTTCCCGGATCATGAGGACTTACTAAAACATCCTCTACTCGACGATCACCTTTCGAGGCAAGGCAACAGTGAGGCGTACCCTAGGGGTGGTGTGTGATTTGTGTTTCGTTTTCAGATATTTTGTTTTATTCATGTCATGGGTGATCTACGCGTTTGTTTTTATTTTTTTCATTCATTCTTGCATGCATTATTAACAGTTAAAAAGTGCGAAAATTAAAGGTTCCTAAACTATTACAAAGGCGCGGGTCCACATCGCCAAATTTAATCCAGGACCCGATTTGACAGAAAATAAAGAAGTAAAGTGCGAGAAATATAAATTTACACGGCTTTGGGAGAGTTACATAAATATTATAAGAAATAAAATAAAATGCGCGAATTGAATTGAAATTGAAAGCGAGGGCGTTGGACCCTTTGTTATGAAATTGAATTAGAATTATGAAATTGATTAAATTAAATAAAAGAAAGAAATTGTTTTTGAGGTTTTTGTATTTATGAATTTTTAATAAGAGAATTAAATGAAATTGAGAAATTAACCCTAATTCTAGTTTTTTTTATTTATTAAGAAAAACATGTTAAAATTAAACCTGAAATTAATCTAATTATTTATATGGTAATTTATTTACAAAAATAATATTTAATAATTAATTATGGTGAAAGAAAAGAAAAAGAATAAAAAATACTTAAAACCCTAATTCTACACTTTTTTAATTTATTAAGAAAAACATGTTAATTAAACCTAAATTTAAAAAGCTAAATTAAATTAATGAGATTTATTTACAAAAATATTAGTTAAAATATATTTTGAATTTTGTCTTTTCTGATTTTTATATTGTTTTATATTTTATGAAAATAAATTAATTGAAAGAATTATATTAAAACTAATTAAAATAAATAAACTAGAAAAAATATGCAAAAAGAATGAAAGGCAAACCATGGGGGGTTCTGTCCCCAGATTAGAGGTCAAGTTGTAGCAATTCTGGCCCAATAGCCTTTGGCCTGGTTGACTTTTCATGCCAGCGTGTGTTTGCATTGACTAACGCCTATGGTGTTCTTCAAATCTCCACCTTTAGATTGCCATCATGAGATGCGTGGCATGCCTGGATTGTGAGTTGCATGGTGGACGCTGAAGCTTGAACTGCATAGGAGCGTGATTATAAAAATAACATGGAATAAGAAGGGGGGACCTGGGATTCGAACCCAGGTCCCAGAGATTACCAATACACACGCCTGCCAATTGAGCCGTTCACGCACTTTGTTTATTATATGACCACTAAACAATATCAGTCAAAACGTGAGTTAGTGGATAAATTTAGCGCGAAATTCAAATAGACCAACCACGCCTTGACACCTGATCTTCTTCTTCGTGGCTTATGTTTTTCCTGAAACAAAACAAGCAAGATTGCAGGGGTTTTAAACCCCCACTATATGCATTGTGAAAAAATAGCGATTAGGAATCCCTGCATCAGAAATTAGGCGCGATATGTGGAATTGATTGACATGAAGCTTCTGAATCTGATGGTATGGGTCTTGAGTCTTAATTTTTCCATAGGAGTAAACCCCCAATTTTTCAGGTCTGAAACCCTAAGGTGCTTCAATGGTGATTCTTCATAAAATGCGTGAAAACTCAATTAAATCATATGGTTAGTTTCAGAATCAATCAATTAGTATGAATCCACAAAAAAAATGCAATGGAAATGCTTGAAAATTGAAATACGAATATGGATAAAATGTGAGACATCTTGAGTTCCATATACCAATTCTGGGCGTTAGAGTTGATGATTTTTATTCAAACACCTTCCTTGATGTCTCAGCAAGGCAATAGAATGGTTATTTGATCTTGAAAAGCCTTGCAATCGTGTTTTCAGTTTTGGATTTTTTCACAAAAACTCAAAGTTGGTTCTTCTTTTCTGGCGCAGCTTTGTGGTCATCAGCACTAGGGTTGGCTTCATGCTTATGTATGGAATGATTAGGGTTGAGTTTTTTGTCCAAAGAATTAAAGCATTGATGGAATCAATATTTGATTTTCATGGCATATATTTTCCAATCTTTTTCATGCAAATTTGATTCCAATCATGCCCAATTACCATGATTCTTTCTATATCTGATCATGCACGAAATCTTGAGTGTGTTTCATGCATAAAAAGATTTAAAAAGCTTCCTTAGGTATTTTCCACATATTTTAATTAATTAAATGAATTTCTAGCAATTAAAAATTCAAATAAATAAAATAAAAATGATGAATAACTTCCCTTTTGGCCAAATGGTCGTGCACATGCCTTGGATGATGAATCTTGGGAGAAAAAGAAGGCCCATTAGCAATTTTAAGGCTTTTGAATCAAAGTTGACTTTTCAAAATATCCAAAAATTTCCCAACTTCCACAAGGCATATCTTGCTCAATTTTTAATCTTTGATCATGTTATTGGACATTTTGGAAAGGTCTTGAAGTCCTCTAACCAATGCCTTTGGTCCCATGTCATTTTGATTTACCAATCTCAAGTTATGGCCTTTGACTTAAAGTCCCTTTTTGTTGACTTTTGAAAATGACCTATAATGTTGAAATTGATAACTTTTTGTGAGAGAATTTCTTGGACTTGACGTGTGAAGAGGAGTTTTAGGAAATGTCTTTCTCTTCAAAATGAGATTTGTATGGAATTTTTCTGATAATCCATGTGGAAGTTATGCCTTGGTCAAGTTACAGTTGACTTTTTCAACTGTCCAAATATGGAAACTTTTGCATCTTGAGACTTTTTGAGCCAAGCTTTGAGAATCATGATCAAGCATTGATCAAATTATGTTTGTGGCTTCAAAATGAGATGTTGACCAAAAATTTGAACTTTTGACTGCCAAATGACCATTTTGCCCCTACAGTTGACTGTAGTGCAATTAGGGTTTTTGACTGTGCAATTTTGTGCTGTAAGTCTTGAAACTTGGTATGAGGATGCTTGACCATGTTTGTAGGCATGTGGGACTTGATTGGACCCTTGGAAACTTCATTTTCTTTGTCAGAACAAAAACCCTAATTTTTGACTGTTAGGAGGCCCTTGAACTGTGCAACCCTTGAGGAGATTTTGAAGCTTTAACTTGGCAAATCTTGAAGAATATGGGAGGGCAAATTTTGGGGTACAACAGTTTCCCCTGTTCAATCTTCTTAGACCTGAGGATGCAGATTGGCTGACGTGCCTTTCGTAATCCGAAGGTAAAAGATGATTGAACACTAGAGTGCCCAGAAATTTGCGCTCTTATAGTAGTATGATGGTGGGAAATGGGCTTATAGATGCCATTTGGAGATTGATGGATAGGATGATGGGCTTATAGATGCCATGCTAAGAGATGATGGAAGGTGGATGGGCTTATAGATGCCATTTGGAGACTGTTGGTATGTGGATGATGGGCTTATAGATGCCATCTGGGTGTCGATCTCGTAAGAGATTCCTTAGCGAGAACTTGCGTACCTGCAAAAGAGAGTGATTACCTGACCTGTTACAGGAGCTGGTCTTCAAATTCTTGGTGTAGATGTGTCCTGACTGGTTACAGGAGTTGAATCTGGATCTTCAAAGGCGATGAATGAACCAAGGATGGTTACTACCTCAACAGGAACGGTGAGAGAACCTTGGATTATTACAACCTCAACAATAACGCTGAGAGAATCATGGGCAACTTCAACCTCAACAATAATCATTGAGAGAATCTGGGGACGATTACTACCTCCACAGTAACGGGGAGAGAACCATAGGCGACTTCAACCTCAACAGTAATCATTGAGAGAATCTTGGGCGACTTCAACCTCAACAGTAATCATTGAGAGAATCTTGGGTGACTTCAACCTCAACAGTAATCATTGAGAGAATCTTGGGCGACTTCAACCTCAAC
The DNA here is from genome assembly GCA_948472305.1 of Vicia faba. NCBI lineage: Eukaryota > Viridiplantae > Streptophyta > Magnoliopsida > Fabales > Fabaceae > Vicia > Vicia faba. Next base: position 1,535,110,683 of record OX451739.1, read on the forward strand.
AGTAATCATTGAGAGAATCTTGGGCGACTTCAACCTCAACAGTAATCATTGAGAGAATCTTGGGCGACTTCAACCTCAACAGTAATCATTGAGAGAATCTTGGGCGACTTCAACCTCAACAGTAATCATTGAGAGAATCTTGGGCGACTTCAACCTCAACAGTAATCATTGAGAGAATCTTGGGCGACTTCAACCTCAACAGTAATCATTGAGAGAATCTTGGGCGACTTCAACCTCAACAGTAATCATTGAGAGAATCTTGGGCGACTTCTACCTCAACAGTAACGCTGAGAGAATCTTGGATATCTTCTACTGAGTCTTTATCAGGAAAATCTGTTAGGGGTCGATTTAGCTGGACTAGAGAAGGCCTTTGACTGGATAAGAAACAGAAAAATATTAGGGTCGATTTAACTGAACCGGTCTAGGTCTTGAAATCTTCAACTGGATAAGAAACAGGGAGATCTTAGGGTCGATCTGACTGAACCAGAGAAGGCCTTTGACTGGATAAGAAACAGAAAAATCTTAGGGTCGATTTCACTGAACCGGTCTAGGTCTTGAAATGTCTTCAACTGGATAAGAAACATGGAGATCTTAGGGTCGATCTGACTGAACCAGAGAAGGCCTTGGACTGGATAAGAAACAGAAAAATCTTAGGGTCGATTTAACTGAACCGGTCTAGGTCTTGAAATGTCCTCAACTGGATAAGAAACAGGGAGATCTTAGGGTCGATATGACTGAACCAGAGAAGGCCTTTGACGGGGTAAGAAATAGAGAAATCTTAGGGTCGATTTAACTGAACCGGTCTAGGACTTGAAATATAGTTGAGAACTTAACTGGATCTTTCCTGAAAGGTAAAGGTCAGTCATATGCAATGCATGATATGGATCAAGCAATGATGTTCTCAACATAAATGAGATTTGTAAGATATGATGCGTATATGCATGCTATAATGATATATGTGATGTTTATGAATGTATGTTTTCGTCTTAGGAAAATAAATCCTTGACGGGTGCTGGGAAATTAAATCCTGGACTGATGTTGAAGGATAGATCTTTTCTTCCGCTGGGGATGATAGCAGCAAGCATACTGGTAGGAGAAGATGACTCCGTTGGGGAATAAACTTGGCAAATGGATTACTCTGCGGGGAGATAACTCTGTGGGGAAAGAGAGGTACTTTGCTGAGTTGTTAATAATAACTTGCTGGGGATATCCTTGTTGTGCTGGAAGTGTTAATAAACTTCGCTGGAGATAAGAAGACTTCATCAAGAATGATCTTTCTGTGGCTTTTGGCTGAGGATAACCCAGTTATATCCTGGTAGGGAAATAACTCTTTGAATAAAGCCGGGAGACGCGTTCGTGCTCTGCGAGGATAAGCTTCCAGAATCTACTGGGGATAAGCTTACTGCTTGGGGAGATGGATTCCAACTTTTCTGGGGAAACTGGATTGGACTCTCCTGGGGAAGTTTTGAATTGTACCGGGGAAATGACTCCAATGAATGTCTGGTATACCGCCGGGGAACAATCTTTAGGTCAAGACTGCCGGGGATGCTTGTTAGAAATGTCCGTATGCTGGGGAATATTGAGATCTGCTGGAGGACACCCAACTTCCTTAAGTCTGATAATAGCTTTGCTTGGGGAGAGTGCACTGACTTGCTGGCTCACTCTCTGGGGAATTAAGATATCTGGTTATGTTCTTTAGCTGAACCTACCTTGGTACCTTGATGGACAGAGCAGTTAGACCGTTCGGACGACTCATTATTGCCCCTGTTTCTGAGGTGGGAGAGGAAGATCTGTGAGATGTTGATAGCCATTGATGGGCAAACCTTCTTCTGGTAGGCAGGTGACAATATGACAGATCATAGTCGTACGCTTTAATCCCTAACTTTTGCCTGGACCGCCCTTTCGGGTTTTCAGTCCACCGGGATACCCATTTTTGCCCAAGCCGCCTTTTCAGGTTTTCGACTTGCCGGGTGTACAGATTATTTTCATTTCATCCCTTATTTTTTCCCGAACCCTTTTGGTTCGCCGGGAAGCCCTTGTTTTTGCCTAGGTATGTCAACCTAGCGGGTCTTTGATTGCGCGTAGTATTTTTTCGACTATGTCCACGCTCTCAGGATGTAGGGAGGTTCCCCTGTCAGTAGTGTTTTTTCATGCCACCAGAAGATGTTTGATTAGGCAAGATTCGTTGTTGGAATGCCCCAAATGACTCAGGCGGAGATTTGCCCCAGGCTATTTGGCCTTTGAGAGATTCTCTGAATCTTGATTGGACTGCCCCAGATAATAGACCATGAACATGTCATGCCCCTTGATTGGAAGTGCCTTTGTTCGCTAGGCTTTCATCGTGCGAATTTCTCTGCTGTTCAAACAAATAGTCATATGCAAACAATGTTATATCAAAAATGCAAAGCTTATGTCTGTCTTGAAGATTTTGAAAATGTATTCTTTTTTCATAAAACAAGTGAATGTTTGTAAAACGTGATGTCAACTCCGTATTTTACCGCAAGCCTTAAGGAGTCAGGATACCTTTCGTAATAGTATGCTTTCGAACTAACCCATGCTTCAGCTAGGACTTTTAAGGGTTATAACGTGGCCTGGTTCACGGTTTAAGAAACAAAGGATAAAGGCTCAAATTATATTTGTACCCACCCGCTCTTCGTGATGTTCTTCAAACCTAAACTCAGCTGATCGTGCGTTAGACTTTGTTTGAGTCTTTGCTCTGAACTTCCAGTGATGGTTCGGATGTTGATAGTTTATTTTGAATAGGCAGTCATTCCTTTTTGTTATTGAGGGTTTGTGTGACCTCTTTCCCCTTTTTTTTTTGATTTCGTTATCCCTGTTTTTTGCCTGAACTGTTTCTTTTGTGATTACAGTCAGCGGGATGCCCCAGTTTTGTAAGTCTCCTTCATAGGTTTTAACTTATTGGGTTTTTTTTTTGAAAGATAATGACTGCCTGTCTTTATGATTATTCGGAACCATCACTGTCTTTCTTTGTTTTGTAAGGACCTCTTTGGTGCCATTCGTTATGCACTTGGATCAACTGAGAGACTACCCTGCCCCAGGTTATGATTAAGGGTTTTAAATTTCGAAAAGAAAAACTCCTACTTCTTTGGCTCAGAGGGGTTGACGAGGGATTATCATCCTTATAACTCCAGTGTTTAGGGATTGAAACAATGCCTGTACCTCATAAGCGGGGTCTGTTCAAAAGCATACTGTAAAGATCGTGGTATCGTTTTCGTCATCCTCCCTCAAGAGGCTTAGAATTATTGAGAGTTGATCATCAGAAAAAATATGAAAATAATTTGCATATAGTGAATACGAATATATTGCTTCAAGACAGACGTATGCGATGCATTAATGAAATAACAACGTTTAACATGAGCAAATGTTTGAACAAAAGAAAATTACAACTTGAACATTCGAATGAACAAAAGTTTTCTAGTCTTAGGGCTTGTCACTTCAAATGGTGAGCCTTGGAGGGATGGTAGAAAAATTCAGCCTGACCATCTTGTGTGAACTCCAATGCCCCTTCATCAATCAGGTCCTGGATCTTGTTTTTCAGAGCCCAACACTCATTTGTATCATGTCCTGGACAGGCAGAGTGGTAGGCACACCTCTTATTGGGATCATAGATAGGAGAGGCTGTGTTGGGGTTCCGGGGATGAGCCCTTAATGTGATCAGATTCAACCTCAACAGGCGTTGTAAAGCTTGAAACAGCGACATGTTAAGCTGGGTGAATTGCCTCCTGGGCTTGTCTGGCTGAAGCTGGTGAGGTTGATGCTGAATTGGTGACACTGGAGCCAATCGAGGAGCTCTCCCCTTATCTCCTTGTCTCAAATATGATTGAATGATGAATGGCTCTTTAACCTTAGATGTTTGCCCCAGTTGGTTACCCTGAAGCAGTTGGTTGACGAGAACTCCGAGCTCATCTTGTCTTTGAGCTAAGTCTTGAATGATAGTCACCTGCCCCAACATTTGGGCTTTCATTGCATCCACTTCAGTTTGCAGATGTTTCAGCCGTTCGTCCTCAGCGCTGTTCCTGACCAAAGTCCCCATGAGAAGTGTTCTCAGCTCCTCCTGCCCCTTGGATAGATTCAGGAGGATTTCCCCGAACCGAGTCTCTTGAGCAAGAAGGTCCTGGTTATCTTGTTGGGAAGCCATTGCTGAAATAAACAGCGCATATGGTAAGTGGCCTGTAAAAGGGGTACCTGTAATGCAATGATATGTATGTATGCATGCAATGTTTTCAAGGACCTCGCAGGGTAAACAAGAAAATTGTTAGCATTGGAAACTGGTGACTTGATTGAACGCACTTCATATTGTTGAGAGTCCTTCTTCAAGAGTCAAAGGCTCACCATATCTAGTGGGTCATAGCCCCTGACTTTAGTCATCATGTCTGGTCTGGATTTCCAAACAACCTTGATTAGGGGAACCTTCTTCAGGAGTCAAGGCTCACTATATCTAGTGGGTCATAGCCCCTAACAACCTTGGCTAGAGGAAAATAAATCCCCTTTGCCCCTTGCTAGACATTTTGTTCATCATGACCTGCATCACAAGCCCTTGAGATCCTTGAAATGGGTTAGGATGTATGCAATGGTATGATGTTATGGTATGCATGGGGTAATGTAAGTAACCCCGTTATAAGTCCCAATTAAGGACTGCAAACCAAAACCTGCAAGAAACTTAGTAAACCATGTCATGAGTCCCAATTAAGGACTATAAACAAAACCTGCAAGAAACTTAGTAAACCCTATTATAAGTCCCAATTAAGGACTATAAACAAGACCTGCAAGTAGTTTATGTGTCAGATAACAAGCATGCAAATAGTCAAGTTGGAAGGCACACAAGTCACACAAGAAAAGCCCTTAGAGTTTAGGCCAACATGGGGTTTGGGGTACTACCCTCTTGAAGTTGGTGGGCTCAAACCTGTCCTATCAAAGTAACCGGGTTCTAAGGGTCCCAATATCATTGGATTGCTTTCATTGTTCATCGTTTCGATTTAGCCACTGAACTGGCGACCGAAATATTCCAGGAAAGCAACCCTCAATTGAGTGTAGTATCGAGTATCAACCAACCTCGGACTGCACCAAAGTCAGTTATCTCACTACCCTAAAGAGGCCAAGATAGTTCAATTAAGGTTCCTAAGGTCTGTTGATGCTTCACGACACCACGCGGAGGCCCCGTACTCTCCTTGACTGAACTCAAGGGTTACCGGTACACACCAAAGTGCCACATCAACGTAGCAGACTGTTTCAACCATGTCAGTATACCCCGCACAGTTCCCTCACAGCCTTGTTGCTACTTTCTAAGAAGGTATCCCCAGATCCGGGTTAGGATCTATAGAACTCCCAAGACAGTCCCACAATTTAAAGCAAGCAAAGAAAGCAATTGAAAACACAGTTATGAACTAACCCTAAGGTACACCTCACTTTATAAAGATTCCCCAGCAGAGTCGCCAGTTCTGTGATCGGTGGATCTGGAACTGACTGTTTAACGCTGGTTCGCGAAATGTCGCGGAAGCAAGAGTCGCCACCGTCTTTTATTTTCTCCAAATGGAAAGGACAAAAGCACAGAAAAATTCCTTAAAGAGATTGCTCTCGGTTCGGGAGGTAGGTTATAGAAAGGGAAGGTGTTAGCACCCTTTCTATCCATGGTTATCCATGGGCTCTTAGATATTTGCTCATTGTGTTTTCAAAAATGGTTTGTTTGCTTTTCAACTGTGGGTTTTAAAAAGTTTCTTTGAAAATTCCAGTTCGACTCTTGTATCGGTCCTCAAGAGTGTTTGAAAAATTGCTTTCGAAAGCTTTTTGAAAATGTGTTGGTGTGAAAAGTATTTTGATTTGTTTTGAAATTTAGAGCAAGTATCTAGAGTCGTCTACCTACCCTAAGGAATTCATCTGTGTAGATGTCCTTTAAAGTAGTGCCATCCCACCATTGAGAGGTAGGTAGCACCACCGTTGGAGGTGTTCGGGTTAATTCGAGGTTTGGGACATGGTGATCACCAGAGCAATAGGAAGATACCTTAGAAGCTACCCTCATGCCAGGTTCCCGGATCATGAGGACTTACTAAAACATCCTCTACTCGACGATCACCTTTCGAGGCAAGGCAACAGTGAGGCGTACCCTAGGGGTGGTGTGTGATTTGTGTGTCGTTTTCAGATATTTTGTTTTATTCATGTCATGGGTGATCTACGCGTTTGTTTTTATTTTTGTCATTCATTCTTGCATGCAATTATTAACAGTTAAAAAGTGCGAAAATTAAAGGTTCCTAAACTATTACAAAGGCGCGGGTCCACATCGCCAAATTTAATCCAGGACCCGATTTGACAGAAAATAAAGAAGTAAAGTGCGAGAAATATAAATTTACACGGCTTTGGGAGAGTTACATAAATATTATAAGAAATAAAATAAAATGCGTGAATTGAATTGAAATTGAAAGCGAGGGCGTTGGACCCTTTGTTATGAAATTGAATTAGAATTATGAAATTGATTAAATTAAATAAAAGAAAGAAATTGTTTTTGAGGTTTTTGTATTTATGAATTTTTAATAAGAGAATTAAATGAAATTGAGAAATTAACCCTAATTCTAGTTTTTTTTATTTATTAAGAAAAACATGTTAAAATTAAACCTAAAATTAATCTAATTATTTACATGGTAATTTATTTAAAAAAATAATATTTAATAATTAATTATGGTGAAAGAAAAGAAAAAGAATAAAAAATACTTAAAACCCTAATTCTACACTTTTTTAATTTATTAAGAAAAACATGTTAATTAAACCTAAATTTAAAAAGCTAAATTAAATTAATGAGATTTATTTACAAAAATATTAGTTAAAATATATTTTGAATTTTGTCTTTTCTGATTTTTATATTGTTTTATATTTTATGAAAATAAATTAATTGAAAGAATTATATTAAAACTAATTAAAATAAATAAACTAGAAAAAATATGCAAAAAGAATGAAAGGCAAACCATGGGGGGTTCTGTCCCCAGATTAGAGGTCAAGTTGTAGCAATTCTGGCCCAATAGCCTTTGGCCTGGTTGACTTTTCATGCCAGCGTGTGTTTGCATTGACTAACGCCTATGGTGTTCTTCAAATCTCCACCTTTAGATTGCCATCATGAGATGCGTGGCATGCCTGGATTGTGAGTTGCATGGTGGATGCTGAAGCTTGAACTGCATAGGAGCGTGATTATAAAAATAACATGGAATAAGAAGGGGGGACCTGGGATTCGAACCCAGGTCCCAGAGATTACCAATACACACGCCTGCCAACTGAGCCGTTCACGCACTTTATTTATTATATGACCACTAAACAATATCAGTCAAAACGTGAGTTAGTGGATAAATTTAGCGCGAAATTCAAATAGACCAACCACGCCTTGACACCTGATCTTCTTCTTCGTGGCTTATGTTTTTCCTGAAACAAAACAAACAAGATTGCGGGGGTTTTAAACCCCCACTATATGCATTGTGAAAAAATAGCGATTAGGAATCCCTGCATCAGAAATTAGGCGCGATATGTGGAATTGATTGGCATGAAGCTTCTGAATCTGATGGTATGGGTCTTGAGTCTTAATTTTTCCATAGGAGTAAACCCCCAATTTTTCAGGTCTGAAACCCTAAGGTGCTTCAATGGTGATTCTTCATACAATGCGTGAAAACTCAATTAAATCATATGGTTAGTTTCAGAATCAATCAATTAGTATGAATCCACAAAAAAATGCAATGGAAATGCTTGAAAATTGAAATACGAATATGGATAAAATGTGAGACATCTTGAGTTCCATATACCAATTCTGGGCGTTAGAGTTGATGATTTTTATTCAAACACCTTCCTTGATGTCTCAGCAAGGCAATAGAATGGTTATTTGATCTTGAAAAGCCTTGCAATCGTGTTTTCAGTTTTGGATTTTTTCACAAAAACTCAAACTTGGTTCTTCTTTTCTGGCGCAGCTTTGTGGTCATCAGCACTAGGGTTGACTTCATGCTTATGTATGGAATGATTAGGGTTGAGTTTTTTGTCCAAAGAATCAAAGCATTGATGGAATCAATATTTGATTTTCATGGCATATATTTTCCAATCTTTTTCATGCAAATTTGATTCCAATCATGCCCAATTACCATGATTCTTTCTATATCTGATCATGCACGAAATCTTGAGTGTGTTTCATGCATAAAAAGATTTAAAAAGCTTCCTTAGGTATTTTCCACATATTTTAATTAATTAAATGAATTTCTAGCAATTAAAAATTCAAATAAATAAAATAAAAATGATGAATAACTTCCCTTTGGGCCAAATGGTCGTGCACATGCCTTGGATGATGAATGTTGGGAGAAAAAGAGGCCCATTAGCAATTTTAAGGCTTTTGAATCAAAGTTGACTTTTCAAAATATCCAAAAATTTCCCAACTTTCACAAGGCATATCTTGCTCAATTTTTAATCTTTGATCATGTTCTTGGACATTTTGGAAAGGTATTGAAGTCCTATAACCAATGCCTTTGGTCCCATGTCATTTTGATTTACCAATCTCAAGTTATGGCCTTTGACTTAAAGTCCGTTTTTGTTGACTTTTGAAAATGACCTATAATGTTGAAATTGATAACTTTTTGTGAGAGCATTTCTTGGACTTGAAGTGTGAAGAGGAGTTGTAGGAAATGTCTTTCTCTTCAAAATGAGCTTTGGATGGAATTTTGCTGATAATCCATGTGGAAGTTATGCCTTGGTCAAGTTACAGTTGACTTTTTCAACTGTCCAAATATGGAAACTTTTGCATCTTGAGACTTTTTGAGCCAAGCTTTGAGAATCATGATCAAGCATTGATCAAATGATGTTTGTGGCTTCAAAATGAGATGTTGACCAAAAATTTGAACTTTTGACTACCAAATGACCATTTTGCCCCTACAGTTGACTGTAGTGCAATTAGGGTTTTTGACTGTGCAATTTTGTGCTGTAAGTCTTGAAACTTGGTATGAGGATGCTTGACCATGTTTGTAGGCATGTGGGACTTGATTGGACCCTTGGAAACTTCATTTTCTTTGTCAGAACAAAAACCCTAATTTTTGACTGTTAGGAGGCCCTTGAACTGTGCAACCCTTGAGGAGATTTTGAAGCTTTGACTTGGCAAATCTTGAAGAATATGGGAGGGCAAATTTTGGGGTACAACAACAAGTCAACACAAGATTTAGAGTAAAGCCCTACAGGAGTCAGGATACCTTTTGTAACAGTATGCTTTCGAACTAACCCATGCTTCAATTAGGACTTTTGAAGGGTTATAACGTGGCTTGGTTCACGGTTTAAGAAACAAAGGATAAAGGCTCAAAGTATATTTGTACCCACCCGCTCTTCATGATGTTCTTCAACCCTAAGCTCAGTTAATTGTGTGTCACACTCTTTTTTTGAGTTTGGAACGACTTTCGGGCGATGGTTCACCAATTGAATTTGGGGAGACAGTCATCATCTCCTTTTTCTTTTTTTTTTCTTCAACATTTTTCATGTTGTTGAGGATTTTGTAACGACCTCACTATTTTGATTTTGATTTGTTATCCCTAACTTTTGCCTGACTGTTCCCATTTTCGAGACTACAGTCAACGGGATGCCCCAGCTTTCTTAAGCCTCCTTTACAGGTTTTGGCTTGGTGGGCTTTTCTCTTTTGAGAGATTTGACTGTCTATGTGATAGGGAACCACCCTGGTCTTTTGATTCCAAAGGAATTCTTTCTTTTTTGACGTCGTTCATTGTATTACGAACTGAGAGTTTGCGACTTCAATGCACGTTTCTCTTGAATTAACTGAGATACTACCCTGCCCTGGGTTTATATCAAAGGTTTTGATTGTTCAGAACAGAAAACTCCTACTTCTTTGGCTCGAAGGGGTTGACTAGGGATTAACTTCCTTATAACTCCAGTGTTTGGGATTTGAAAGAAATGCTTGTACATCATCAGCAAGGTCTGTTCAGAAGCATACTGTATAAGATCATCGTATTGTTTCGTCATCCTCCCTCTAAAGGCTTGCAGCTTTTTATCAAGAGTCAAATATCATAAAGAAAAGCATAAGAGTAGTGAAACGAATGGATGAATTCAAGACAACATATGCAATGCATTAATGAAAACCGAGTTTAATCATCAACAGATAATTGTTTGACAGCAAAAGAAATTACAACTTTGAAAATTCAAAAAGAAGCAAAAGTCTTTCAGCTTGAGCTTCGTCACTTCAGGTGGAGAACCCTTTAACGGAAGATTTTCATCTCGCCGTCTGGCATGAATTCCAGCACTCCAATGTCGATCAGATCTTGAATCTTGTTCTTCAGGGCCCAACAGTCGTTGGTGTCGTGTCCCGGGCTGTAGGAGTGGTAAACACAAAATGCGTCAGGACGATAGTTAGGAGAGGAGGTATTGAGCTTCTGAGGAGGATCCGTTAAGGTAAGCAAGTTGACCTCCAACAGGCGCTTCAGTATGAAGAATGATGGTATTTCAGTCTTCGTGAACTGTCTTCCCGACGTTTCTTGCTTACGCCGATTACCCCGTTGACGCTGGCGAGGTTGTTGATGGGCTTGTGACCCTGAAGCAAGCAAAGGAGCTTTCCCCTTGTCTTCTTGAGTGGATGGAGGCTGAGCGGTGACTTGATCTTCAACCTCAGATGTTTGCCCCAGTTGGTTGTTTGGAAGTAGTTGGCGGACAAGAACTCTGAGTTCCTCTTGTCTTTGAGATAGGTCTTGGATGAGAGCCATCTGGCCCACCAACTGTCCCATCACTTGGGTCCTCAATGTCGTCAGATCAAACTGCAGCTCCGCAAGCTGATCACTCCTGGCCTTGTTGGAATTCTCCAAGCCCTTTGTGAGGAGAGCTTTCATATCTTCTTGCCCCAGAGACAAGTTCAGGAACATCTCCTGCAGCTGAGCAGTCTGGTCTTGGATGTCTTTGACAGACCTTTCTAGAGCCATCTCTTACTGAAATAAACAGCAGGAGAGTAAGGAAACCTGAAAAAGGAAAGACTGTCAAAATGCAATGCATGATATGTGGATGCATGCTTTCAAGGATCTCTTGGGGTAAACATAAGAAAATGTTAGAGGTTGAACTCTGATCTTTGATTGGAGAACTTTGAGAGGATGTCTTTCCACTAGAATCAAGCTCACCATGTCCAGTGTGTCATAGCCACTGATTCAAGTTGTTGCACTTGATCTTTGATTGGAGAACTTTGTATCGGTGGATGTCTTTCCACGAGAATCAAGCTCACCATGTCGAGTGGGTCATAGCCACTGATTCAAGTTGTTGCACTTGAACTTTGGTTGGCATTGGTTAGAGGAGAAACCTCTTTCCCTTTGGTAGACGTCTGGTTCAACGTAACCCTGCATCAAAAGAACCCTCGAGATCCTTGAAATGGTTATTGGAAATGCTATGGTATGATGTCATGATGTTATGTACATGTATGCGAAAAGCAAGTGAGTGTATATACAGGCAAACATATTCACACAAAGCAAACAATTCCTTAGGTTTAGGCTTGCATGGGGTTCAGATAAGTACCCTCTTGAAGTTAGTTGGCTTATCATGTCCTAAAATAGAAACTGGGTTCTAAGGAGCTCAATATCATTGGATTGTTTTCTGTGTTTATTGTTTCGGTTTAGCCACTTACTGGCGACCAAAATATTCCAAGAAAACAACCCTCAAATGAGTGTAGTATCGAGTATCTACCAACTTCGGACTGCACCAAAGTCGGTCATCTCACTACCCCTAAAAAGGCTAAGATGGTCAATTGAGGTTCTAAGAGTTCGTTAGTGCTTCACGACATCTCTCAGTGGCCCCGTACTCTCCTTGATTGAACTCAAGGGTTACCGGTACTCACAAATATGTCACACTAACATAGCTTATTGTTTCAACCATGTCGGTATACCTCGCACAGTTCCCTCACAGTTTTTTTGCTATTTACCTAAGAAGGTGCCCCAAATCCGGGTGTAGGATTTACAACAAACCCAAACAAGAACCCAAAAGATAAAGCAATCAAGTCAATCAAAGCAAGAAAGTAAAGGTGATCTAAACCCTAAGGTAACCCCACTTTTAAGTTTATCCCCAGCAGAGTCGCCAGTTCTGTGATACGGTGGGAGAACTGACTATGAGTTTTGCGTTTGTACTCGCACTTGTTCTGTTGAGCAAGAGTCGCCACCGACTTTTTATTTTATCCTAAAGGAAAGGTTAAAAAGCACAGCAAAAACCTTTTGAGATATTTCGTGGGTTCGGGGGGTAGATTATGAAAAGGGAAGGTATTAGCACCCTTTTCATCCATGGTTATCCATGGGCTCTTAGTTACTTGGTTTTTTAGATCACTTGCCTTGATTTTCGATTGCTTGAAAATGGTGTGTATGTGTGTGTGTTTGAAAATGTTTTGGAAGAAGATGCCTTGTCTTAGGCTACCCTTGTAACAATTCTTTACTCGAATGTTTTACAAAGAGGTGTATCTTTTCGAAAAGATGTTTCAAAATGTTTTGAGAGTTTGTTTTGAAAGTGTTCGTGGAGTGTGGTTTTGAAAAGAAGGCAAGTGTTTTTGCAAGTTGATCTCAAGTAACTAAGAGTTTGGTCTACCCTATTGTACTCAAAGGTTTTCTCTATGTTTTCAACCCTTTTTAACAATTTTGTTCCACCATTGCATTTGGTGGACAATCTTGCGTTTTAGGATGTTTAACGGGACGGGCGCGGGTCATCGTATGGACCATGAATGCAATGGTGCCAAGTATCTTTGCCAATTTGCTTTGAAGGGACTATGATCATTCCATTTAGGCAACTTTCGAAAGCGTCATCGAGGGACTTATGATCATTTGAATTTGTTTTGCCAAAGAAACTCGACGTGCGAGCATGGCCCATTTTGGAAGGCAACATGTGGGATTACCCTAGGGGGTGCAAGTGTGATTGTGTATTGATTTCACGTATTTGTCTTGTATTAGGTTATCTAGCGTTTGATTTTATGTACATGCAAACCCTAGGTCTAACCATGGTATAATTGAAAACGGTAAATTGCGGAAATGTAAAGTCTACGCTATTACAAAATAAGTATCCGGAAGTGGGGGTACAAATTTACAAATGGGGATGAGACTTTAGGAATGTAATGTCCAATAGGTTACAACCAAATCGAATCGATCAAATGTAAATGTAACGTATATAATGTATAAGATCAATAAATATATAATGTATCAAATGTAAGTATATTGTGTAAGTGTACGTGCATATGTGTATGTAATTATTTACAGGTTAGGAAAATGTGAATTTAAATGCGTATTAAGTATTGTTTTAACTTTAAAGAAAATAATTAGATATTTATTTAATTAATCTTTTATAGTCTTGTATTTTCTTTAATATGTAAAAAAAGGAAAATTTAAGAAAAGAAAATATTCTAAGTTTGAAAGTTATTATTTAAATTGTGTATATGAATTTGCATCTTTATATCTTTGTGTTTAATATGTACAAAGAGTATTTAAATTAAATGTTTTAAATTAATTAAAAATGTATTTTTATGTATTTTAGTATTAATGTACAAATTAAGTATTAATCTTAAGAAAAATTATATATTTATGTACAAATATTTATTTTACTTAAAAGAAAAGGAAAATGTTTTCAATTTTAATTACATTGTGTATAAAAGATACATTTCATTTATTATGTACAAATAAAAATATTTTAAGTTAGAGGAATAAAATACATTGCATTTGAAATTGTAATTTCAAGAAAAATCAATATTTGATGTAAATAAATAAAAAGGGTTTTGTTAATTTAAATGTATAAGAAAAGAATATGATGGTTAAAAAAAAGTGTGAAATAAGTCAGAAATGGGCTCAAGGGTTTGAGGCCCAAATGTAATTTAGGGGGAATGCATAGAACAAGGGGGGGGGGGGGGGGGGGTGAATTAGGATTTCGCTTGGGCTTAGGTACTTCAGAAACGTGTTAGGCCCATTTGCTCTAAACAAGTTTTAGGGTTTGACTATTTGCTTTCAGTTGAAACGCGCTAGGGTTCTCTGAGACAGAGGCGCCGTTTGTGTCACTTCGCTCGCCCTCTTCCACCTTCGCCTGAGTTCCTCTTGCCCATGGCTTCTGAACACAGCTCCATGCGTGGTTGTCAAGCGCCACCGTCTGCTCCTCCACCCTCCATAGTCGAGCACGACAATGACAACCGAAGGTGATCACCTCTCGTTTTACATTCTTTGTTTTAGTTCGCGCATGTGAGCTAACAGTCTTTGACAGTTTCTAATTTTGTTTATGTTTTGTGAGATGCTTTAAGGAAAGGGAAGAGTTTTACCTTTTTGGAGACGGAAACCTTTTGGAGATGGAGGAGGAGTTCGACCCGGAGGCGCGTTGGACGGCTGAGAGCGAAGGTTTGATGAAGCTGGAAGCTAGCTTGGGAAAACTGGTTTGTGTTAGGTTTCGTGATGTTTACTCTGAAAACCCTTATATCTTCTTTCTTCTTCTCTTTTACTGCATGCTTCTGCTTATGTTGCCTTGAGATATCTTTGCCTTTTGTGCTTGTTGAAATGTGATGCTTGATGCCTTCTTTCTCTTCTTGCCCCTGACTTCTGTTGCCTATCCCTCACCTATTTTGTATGCTATGCTTTATTATCCTTTTAAACCCTTGTTGCCTTTGATTTGCCTTTGAACGTTTGCCTGTGAATGTTGATTTTTTTCTCCCAGTGATGATGTCTTTCTGAGGGCTTAGAGTTGACCCTGAATGCTTGAGTATGCTTGAATATGCCTCCTTATCTTCAACCGTCTTGTTGCCTTTGGAATGCTTGTTTCATTATCCTTTTGCCCAATGATGGTGCTTTTTGAGGGCTTGAGGGTTACAGGTTTCAGGTTAGGCCCTTTTTTACTGGTTTATCGTTTGGGTTGGTCGGTTTGATGTTTTTCTTGAATGGTAGGCACGGGCTGGTATTACAGGTTCAATGCTTCAGTAGGTTAATGGCTTTTTGCAGGTTTGCACTTGACAGGCTCAGGTTTATGAGGTTTCACAGGTTATTTGCTTGTGAAGTTTCACAGGTTTTCAGGCTTGTGTGTTATCTTTGTTTGATTGCAGGTCTTGGGCATATGTTAGTTATGTTTGTGTGCTTGAAGGCTTTAGGCAGATTGGGTGTTTTTGAACTGGTTTAAGGCTTTAGGTTAGGCCTTTGACAGGTTATGCTTGTTGGTTTAAGGCTGGAAGGCTTTGGTTATGAACTTGGGTGAGTGTTCTGGTTTGGTGATGGTTAAGGCAGGACAGGGTTTTATTAGGATGGTACAGGTTTCATGCTTGTTGGTAAGGCTTATGCTTCTTCAGGTTTTGGTTCTTTGACAGTGGTTTAAGGCTTTCTTGGATTTGCTTTTCTTTGTGGTGTATTGGCTTACCTCTCTCTACTGTACTGTGTTCAGTTTTGCTTTATATCTTTTCTCTATCTCCCCAGCCTAAAAAACTGTAAAACCTACACTTCTTTTCCTCTTATTCCTCTCTTTAGTACAGTCAATATATTTTAAATATGTTTATGCTCTGTACTTTCTGAAAGGGCCACTTGGGAAATGATGAAAAATGAGTATGTTGCTTGCATATCTATTTTCCTCTGCATATTTGTCCCTCCTTTTGACAGTTTCTTGTACTTTTGGATCTTTTGATATCTTGCCAAATCTTCTTTTTGATAGCTTGGGCAGCCTTGTACAGTTTGACAGCAAGTTTGAATTTTTCAGTTTGGACTTTGTAGTTTGATTTGCACTTGCTTTTGAACTACGCAGTTTGACAATTTTTGAATTGTGCAGTTTGACTTTTGTGTATTCATTTTTAGCAAATAAATATTCGTCCCTCTTTGTGAACCGGGAGAAATCCCGTGATTTGCAGAGAGGGTTAACTGATCCCAATCAGTGGCCCTTAATGATGAATTTTATATCTGTCTCTTTTATTTATCTGCTATTGACTTTCCTTTTTTTTTCTTTTGCAGATGAATAATTAAAATGGAGCACTGGAGCGATGGATAGCAGATGAAGAATTGAAGAATAGAAAATGTTTAGGATAGTTTTATTTAGGTTTAAATTACTTGTAAAATCATTGTTGTAAATAAATTGTAAACAATAATTGTACGAATAATTTAAAAATAAATAAAAGTTTTATTATCCAATTAATTCTTTTTCCTCCTATTATTTATTTATTATTTACAATTCTTTAATTAAAATAATTGAAAATAAATTCCAATCATTTAATCTTAGAATAATAAATAATTTAAATAAACAATGCTTTAGCAATTTGATCAGTTAAACCTGGTATTTCCAACATCCAAAGCAAAACAACAGTTAATCATAACCACTGATCAGACGCATTCCCATTTTTACTGATTTTTTACCAAACACTGCAAATCCAAACTGAATGCATCCTTTGACTGGTTTAATCAAACAAAACGTGAATTCAATCCAAATGCCTTCTTTTACTGATTAAGTCAAACAATGCGAATTCAAACCGAATCTCGGAATAACTTGCAAAGCATCATAGAATTAAACCTTTCTGAAGAACCGCGTATGAACAACCCTAATTCCTGATTAAATGCCAAAGAACATTCGCCTGATCAAAGTTGAGCCAAAAATCAATCAAAACCCTAAGCCAACTGTTTGAAACATTCTAAAGCCCTGAGAATCAGTAAAACCCTAATTGTGTCTGATTGACGAGAAAAGTCCGTTTGGCCGATTCTTGAGCCAGTCTGAAAAATCAGGAAACGCCTGAAGCTGTGATTTCTTGAGGAAAAACGCGAGGGCAAATTTTGGGGTATAACACAAGGCAATGGTGATGGTACGGCTGGAGGTGGTCGGGTCTGGACCAACTTCTTCTGAATCAATGCTGGTAGTAGCTCTGCATAGCTCATGGGAATGAGGTCATAGTTCTCCCTTCTCTGATTATTCCCTTGGTTCCCCTGCTGGGACTGTCTTTGATAAGCAACGGTAGTTGGAGCGGCATTCATAACATGAGTAACTGAGGCAACTTGCTGGTGACGCTGATAATTCCTTCTAGGAGCGTTCACTCTCCTCTCTTGTATGACAGCATTTGTATCCCCCTCTTACTTCTTTGTAAACCCATAAGCTGGCTTTTTCACACCTCCGGATCCTTCACTCTTTGTCAAACGACCTTCTCTTACTGCCTCTTCTAGGCGGACACCCATTCCTACCATCTCTATAACATCACTTGAGGCACTTGCTACCATTCTTTCATAGTAGAAAGCGCCTAGCGTCTTCAAAAAAGTTTTAGTCATTTCCTTCTCCTCCATGGGAGGAATCACTTGTGCAGCCACTTCGCGCCATCTCTGTGCATACTCTTTGAACGATTCTCTGTCTCTCTGAACCATGGCCCTAAGCTGGTCACGGTAGGGCGCTATGTCCATATTGTACTTGTATTGTTTAATGAATGCTTCTCCTAAATCATTAAAAGTATGGATGTTGGTGCTGTCTAAACTCATGTACCACTTGAATGCTGCGCCGGTCAGACTATCCTGGAAAAAGTGAATCAGCAGACGTCGATCATCGGTGTGGGTAGACATTCTCCTCACGTACATCACCAAGTGAGCACGAGGGCAAGTGTTGCCCTTGTACTTCTCAAACTCCGAGACCTTGAACTTAGCAGGCACTTTAACATTCGGGACCAAACACATCTCATTCACATTCTGCCGAAATAACTCTTTTCCCCTAAGAGCCTTCATCTCTCTTTGCATTCTATCAAACTGCTCTTGGAAATCATCCATTCTGTCATAAAGACCCAAGTCTTTACTCGGCGGAGGGAAAGGACAACACATATCTTCATTGACAAACGGAACCAAATTCACCGAAGGAGGTGCAGCAGGAACAGTATGCACCACAAGAGGTGCTGGAGTAATAAAATTTTGGACCACTGGAGCATCTTGGGGGCCCAATTTGAAACCTTCAGGTGAAAAATTCTCTGGAATTCCCCACGGATAACCCTGAGGCATACGGTTTTGAACAACAGCCGGAGTAGCGGATACAGGAACAGTCAGAACTTCAGCATTTTCCCTTGTTGGTGGAGTTTGAACACTCGGTGGCTGATTCTGAGCAACCACCAGAGCTTCCATCAGAGTATTCAAGTTGGCCAAGCCAGCCTTCAAAGCAGAAACTTCTTCGCTCAGCTCGCGATTCTCCTGTTCCAAGTTGTCCATCTTCTTTTTGAAATTAGCCTGAGTGTTGTAGTGATGAGTCAATTTCCTGAACGAAGTAAAAAACTAGGTAAGGCACATGGGTATGCATAACAAATGCAAGAAATATGTGCAGTATGATGCATGATATGAAATGCTCATGATTATTTTTACTTCATTATTTAATATTTCAAGGGATTTAAGATTTATAGACATATTGCAAACATCAAAGTAATAACGCATTTGAAATACTGAAAATATTTATTATAATAACTTCAAAATGGATTACAAGTTTCAATGATCCTAAGTACAAGATGAAAATACAATCTAAAAATCTTGAGAAAAAGAACTGATAGAAATCAATCTGTACGCTGGCGCTTCCCTGTGAGCCTGGCAATCTGAGCCCTCAACCTCTGGTTTTCTTCCATATGCCTGATGGCAACTTCCTTCCAATCATCTGAAGCAGGAAGTGAGTAATTAGCACCTGTTTGAGGCTTAGGAGAAAATAAATCCCCTTGCCTCTCCATAGACTCCACCGCTCGACTCTCAAGGATCTCGATTAAATCATCTTTCTCCTTCAGGTCTTCTCTGTAGGAACTCTCTAAAGTCTGGAACTTGTTCTTCGAAGCATCCCTTTCCTGTTGCATCCTAACCAAAGTAAGCTGCAGCTCTTCTAGATCATCTAATAAGGGAGGAGTGGTCTTCACAAATAGGCCAGGCATGGGTGTCTCCTGAGTATACGACATCTTCAACTGAATGGCTCTCGATCGGACCCACTGAAGATATGGCTCCAAAGAAATAGCACCCCTAGGTCCCAAATCCTTCCTATTCTTCTTATGAACGTGATGCCAGGCCTTCGTAATCTGCTCCATAGCTTCCCCTGTGGTCTTCTACTTCCTTCAGAAAGAAACTACTCAAATGAATATTGTTTGGTTTATCCCTCATCGGATAACCAAGCTGTCGCCGTGCAAGAACAGGGTTATAGTTAATTCCTCCCTTTGTACCAAGAAGAGGTACATTGGGGAAACTACCACAACTGTCAATAATCTCCACATCCTGGTAAGCTCGATGATACCAATCAATATCCGAGTGAGTAAGTTCCATGATATTAGGAGCCCAACGGGGTTCCTTCTTGACATCCCAAAAAGCATCAGACTGAGGCATATGAGAGACGAACCACCGGTACAACAAAGGCGTGCAACAGATAATCATTCCCCCATGATAGGAACTCCGAAGATGAACAGAGTAATAAGCATCACCCAACAGTGTAGGAACCGGGTTTCCAATCATGAAAATCCTGATAGCGTTAATGTCGACAAACTTGTCCACATTAGGGAATAAGAATAATCCATAAGCAAGTAAAGCGAAGATGGCCTCAAAAGCAACCATACTCTTCATTCTTGCAAAGTAACGAGCTTTCTCCACTAAGAACTGAGTTGGTAATCCTCTAATCCCTCCTTTAGTAGTCATATGGGCTTCCACCTCAGACTTCCCCAGATGAATTAAAGCAGCAATCTCATGTGGTTTTGGCTCACCCTCCAAACCAGTAAAAGGAACACGATTGGTAACAGGTAAATCCAATAGATAGGAATACTCCTCCAGTGTAGGCATCAATTGATAATCGGGAAAAGTAAAGCAGTGATACACCGGATCATAGAACTGGACCAAAGTTGAGAGAATACCCTCCTTCATCTTCAGCTTCATGAGAGGAATAATGGATCCATACTTCTTCCGAAAGTCTGTAGGACACTCAATCTCTGGAATTAGACTGATCAACTCATCTATCTTGGGATCCTTGAAACTGTATTTCCCGGTCTTTCTCTTTCCAGAATCCATGGTTAAAAGCACCTGAGATATTCACAAATAGTCAACCTTTAAATCCCTTGAAATATTGTTTTCTTCAAAAGATGCTTATGAGTGCATGGATGCATGACGCAACAATCACACACAAGATCACACATATAAGGCTCATAGGTTCAACATCACGAGTATGAGGTCGAAGGTACTACCCATAAGCTATTGGTCTAAAAAGTTATCACCTGCCGAACAAGGTTCTAGAGGTTCCCAGAGTCTACATCCTTCCTTCGGATATTACCAACTTCCCGATTAACACGGTAATTAGTAATATTCTCAAGAAAGACTTGTCCGAGCGTAGTATCGCGTGACAACTATTTCCGGATTACTCCGTCATAGCTTCTGCACTACACCTAAAAGGGCTAGATGGGTTTGGTATTCTGTGGTCCTCAGTTTCAGCAGGCTCCCAGGTCGAAAGCAGTACGTTTTCCCGATTACTCGGTAAACGACACTACAGTCAAAGGGGCCTCCACTGATGGGGGATCTCATGCCTCCTTTTTTGGGATTACTCCCTCAAAGTTAACATGACTATACCGCCCGTCCTATCTTAAAGTTTTCCCAAGTCCGGGTATAGGACTTATGAGTAATCACCAAGCACCTGAAAACCAGGAAAATCCAAACAAACATATATACAAAATATAACACATAAACAACAATAACACATATACAGATATAAACAAAGATAGGCTCAACCCACTTAGGGATGGACCAGCAAGAGGTCAATCTTTCCCCAGTGAAGTCGCCATTTTTCTATAGCGGTAGAAATGTTTCAAGACTAAGCCATTGGATTTACTAGACTTTATACAAATCAAAAATAAAAATCTCCACCGCGCTTTATTGTTTCCAAAGGAATGGGAAAAGAGCGAATAACCCAAAAAAGGGGGAAATATTCAAGGTAAGGGGGTTGGTTATGCAAAGGGAAGCTATTAGCATCCTAAACATCTACGGTACTCCGCAGGAACCTCTTTGAAAAATCAGTATATTTTGGCTATATAAAATGTGTTGTATATAAAATGGATGGTGGAGGTGAGAAAAGAAATATATTTTATGATTTTTGAACCCGCCGTGGTTGCGAACCTTTAGTGCCTACGTACCACCTTTCATGCCATAGGAGATTAGGGTACACGTAGTTCCTCTTTTAAAAGTTTGATACACAAGTGTGTTGGTTGATTTTAAGAGATAAGACATCATCGTCATTGTCCGTATGGAAAAACATACTTACTATCCACAATCATGAGAAAGGAGAATTTGCATCATCTCAAAGTGGAGGATAATGGCTTGGATTTAAAAATCAACAATGCCTCACTCAACACCCAAGTGGAAATTATCTCACTTCACTACATATTATAGAAGTATAGTTGTTTGCATCACTACAAGGATTGACAAGAGTCTAATCTTTTAAGAAAAAGTTTAAAGATAAAAAAGCCAAAGTGGCAAAATGGTTTGAAATGAGATTGATTGACTTTTAGTCTTCTCACAAAAATGTCAAATTATTATTAGATTGATTGAAGTATATTTATGGAAATGTTTTGAAAATGCATGGACCTAAGTCCAAGTTTATTATAAAAGTGTTTCAAGTTTCAAAACAAGAAGAGTTTTCAAAAGGAGGGAGAAGATTTTTGAAATTAAAGAAGATGGGAGGAGTAGAAGAGGCTATCCTAAAGCATAAGGTAAAAGTTAAGGATAAGGACCATCTAACCAACAAGAAGCCAAAAACTTGACATTATGAGCCAAGATAAAATTCCCATTCTTTGGATTGAAACTAAGCAAGCAAAGATACTAGACCTCTTCAAATGCATTAAGTCTTCACAAAAATTGGGCAGAGTAACGGCTGTATACAGGTGAATTCCAGATTACAAACAAAGGATGTAATCACAAAAACCTGCACACAAAAACAAACAAGCAACCCAATGTCTTGAGGTAAACCTCAAGAGCTCTAGACAAAATAATCAGATAAGATCATAAGGTCTTCAAGATAGGCTAAGGTTTCTAATCCTAAGTCCAAGAAAAAGTCCCATGCTCCATAATGCCAAGGATAGTAACCAAATAGTCCAAGTACCATTAAAAGTTTTTTAGGGTTTAAGTTGATTATTAAGTATCTTAGGAAAAGAAAAAGAAAAGCTCAAGTGAGCAAAGTAAAAATGGCAAGAAGATAAATGCTCAAATGAGCAAAGATGAAAATGACATGAAAATGAAAAATGCTAAAAATAAATAGTACATAAAGCATAAAAGAATAAAGGCACAAGGTAAAACAAGTCAATAATTAGTGGTTTGTTGGATGACCATCTTGAAACTTGCATTTGGAACTCATTAGAGGATTGGTAGAACCAAAGCCTCCACACAACAAGTTGTATTTGCTTTTTGTCGAGTATATGATCTATTTGGAATTCCCATAAGTACCATTTAATGATCAACAATATTTAAGTGATCCGCGTTGACCAAAAGTGTTGTAGATCCATTAGAGGATTGGTAGAACCAAAGCCTCCACACAATGAATCTCAAGGTTATTGGATCAAAGAGATCAAATTAACATACTTGGGCTTGCAATCATAAGTTTGGGCCACGAATGATCACTTATTCGAATCGAGACAAAATTTAGCGATATGTTAAGCAATTGTAAGTGGACTTATATAGAAGTCGCACCTATTTTGAGGCCGGTCAATAGCAATATATGCACCATTTGTTTTGAGACATGATATAGAGATCATGCTCCAACAACACTTAGTGCAATAAGAAGGGGATGAGATGAAGAGGAATTAGGGTAAAAAGAGAAACCACATTTGAATTAATATTTAATCAAACTATTATTAAAATCATTCATCTACTTTTTATGGAGTTAAACTCAACACCATGGATCCAATGAGGTTAATAAAGGCATGATAAAAAAATCAACCCAAGACAGCCAGAAAATAATCACAAAATAATATCATATTTAATATATACATTAAAAGGTTAAAAACTGTTTTAAAAAAATGGAAATTAATGAGGAAAATATCAATTATATTCAAATTAATCAAGAAATTAAAAATAAGACCATAGAAAAATCAGAAAAGAGGCCAAGTAACTTTACAAAAATTTTGGGAATTTTTAAAAGTCAGAAACTATTTTTAAAATTAAAATAAATGGGTAAAATAAACAAAAAATGGTCAAAAATAGTAAAGTCAGAAACAAAAATAAAATAAGGTCACCTATATTTGTCACAATATCATTGGATCATTCCATAATTTTTTCAGAATTTAAAAATGTATAAAAATATTTTTAAACATTTTAAACAAATTAAATAAGTCTAAAATTTATAAAAAATACCAAAATACAAAATTAAATTGTGAAAAAATAAAAATCAGAAAGAGAATAATCAAAAATATTTTTCATAATTTTTTCAGATTTTTTGGATTAAAAATGAATTTTCTATGATTTTTTGAAATTTAAAACAATTAAAATATAAAAATCAGAAAAAGAAAATAAAAGTAAAATATGTGGACCATTGGATGAGATTCAAAATGCGTTAGTAATCAAATTCAAGGGATCTGGCGTGCTGTGCATATCATGGCCTTTAATGAATAATGTACAAAATCAATAATAAAATCAGAATTTAAAAAATACAGATGGCGCGCCTTCATTGGTTAGAAGATGACACGTTGGTCATCTTCAACCTCCAGCCATCACGAATTACAGGTCTCTCAAACTGTAAAATTAGAAGCTCAGACCTATGCCATTCACTTCGTCTCTTCAAGATGAAGACAACCACACCCTCGCGTCAAATTTATATAAACTGTAGCTCAAGCAATTTGGAAAGAAAGTTTTGAAAAGGGATTTGAAAATTCATGGTCAAAATGAGTTTCCAGATGAAAGTAAGTGTTGCGACTAGAACCAGGGCAATGAGAGCATCACAGTGATATCAAAGTTTTGAAGAATTGATGAAGGAATCTACCTATTGAAGTTGAGTTGCAGAGCTCTGAAACTGGACTTCTATGGAGCAATATAGGGCACGATTCTTGAATGTAATTATATGGTTAGCTTCAGGGAAGATCAAGGAAGGTAAATTGAGGGGAAAATGGATTGAAAAAGGCTTGAGAATAGAATTCGAAGTTGCTGAATTCTGGGTCGTGAAGCAAGTTTGGCAGGGTGATTCTGGCTATCTAAGCTTGGTAAATTGAATGGGGCATGACCCTCTATTTATAGGGAAGCAAATGGGATCAAAAGGAATAGAAAATGATGCATTTTGGAGGGAATTCGTGTGGGTTTGCATCATGAAAAAAGTGTGACTCAATCCTGATCAAAACTCAGCCAAATCGTGTGTTTCATGATGCTAATCACTTCTAGAAAGTTTCTAAACATGATTAGAAACAAAAACGCGTGGAAATCTTGTGATTAGAAGCCAAAACAAAGATTTCAAAATTCTTACTTTGTGCAAAATTCAGTTTCAAACTACCAAATTCAAATCCATGGCATTTCGACCTCAAGGGGTCTTAAGCATAACTCTTGATGCTTTGGAAAGATGAGGTTACAAGCTTTGCAATGGAAAAATAATAGAATCAAATGGATGCTTGTGCTTAAAGTTACATGGAGTCAAAGTTGAAGAAAAAGAGTTGACTTTCCATACTTAGAAATATTTCAAATTATTCTTTAAAAATGACCTATAATCTTTTGCATCCAAACATGGCCTTCCACTTAGAATTTGATCTTGACCAAAAAGATGGAATGAAGTAAATCTCTTGAATGACATTTTGCAATTTGAACCACTCAAAATCTCCAAAAATTGAGCAAGTTATGACTTGTTGAAGTTGGCCAAAAATCATGAAATGACCTATAATCTTTTGCATTCTCAAGGTAACTTCCATCCATTTTCTTACTTTGCACATAAACGAAGGCATGAAGTACACATACTTAAGATCATCATGAAAAAAGAATGGGCTTAAGGTGATAAAAATTAACCAAGTTATGAACATTTTAAGTCACATATGGAAAATTGGGGATTCATCTGGGTGACTTGTAACCTTTCTTCTTCACCAAGTTCCTTCCACATGAAAACTACTTGGAACTTTTGAAGTGATTTGTTGGTAACTCTTTGAAGAAAAGTATGTTTTTGGAATCACTCAAAAATACCAAAATATGAGAAAGATATGCTCCTTTGAAGTCCAAAACCCTAGCCTTTAGATCAAGAGAATGCTTTGAGGAACTTTGCCAAGTTTGAACAAACTTTTTGTGCCAATATTCTTCCTTTATGAATATAAATTATTGAGGATGATGATGAGGACTCATGGCCACCAAAACCACTTCCATACCAATTCTTCCAAAACAACTACAATGGTGAGCTTTGAATTTCTCAATCTATTGACTAGGGCATGGAAATAAACTCATGAACCCATGAAGCAACTTGCTAAACCTCATTTCCTTTACCTACATTTTTAACAAGTAAGACAAACCAATATTGTATTTTGTTAATTAGATAGAAAATCAAAGCAAAATATCCATGATCACAAAAGAAAACAAGTCAAGGTGCTTGGTAACTCCTCAAAAGAGCAAAGCTAAAGATAGGGAGAAAAACCAAGAAAACCTAATGTGGTCTTGTTGTGATTGAAACAATATGGTATGATGAAGGGATCTTAGGGTACAACACCAGCAGAGTCGCCAGTTCTGTGATACGGTGGGAGAACTGACTTTTTGTTTTGCGTTTGATCGCAAATGTTGCGGATAGCAAGAGTCGCCATCGACTTTTCTTTTATATAATAAGGAAAGGTAAAAAAGCACAGGAAAGACCTTTAGAGATGTTTTCTTGAGTTCGGGGGGTAGATTATGAAAAGGGAAGGTGTTAGCACCCCTTTCATCCATGGTTTTCCATGGGCTCTTAGTTGCTTGCTAGATCACTTGCTTTGTTTGAAAATATGCTTTGTGTTGTGGGTTTGAAAGTAT
Source organism: Vicia faba (assembly GCA_948472305.1). Lineage (NCBI taxonomy): Eukaryota > Viridiplantae > Streptophyta > Magnoliopsida > Fabales > Fabaceae > Vicia > Vicia faba. The sequence continues at coordinate 1,535,136,578 of OX451739.1, forward strand.
TTTGAAAAATGTCTTTGTAATGGTTCTCGTTTCTATAAGAACGCGTACAAAGTTTTTTTTCGAAAATGGTTCAAAGAAGTGTATGTGGAATGTGATTTTTGAAAGTGATTTTGAAAATATGTCTTTATAACGGCTCTCGTTTCTATAAGAATGTGTATAAAGTGTCTGTCTTTCAAAAAGATGTTTCAAAATGAAAGTGTTGGTGTAAAAATATTTTGTTGTGAGCAAGCGAGAAACTAGGAGCGAATCTACTTACTTAAAAAGGTCATAGATGTTCTTTTCCTCCTCCTTTAGATGTTGCTATCTTACCATTGATTTGGTAAGAACCCCATCGTTGGATGTGAAGGGACGAGCGTGGGACGTTTGTATAATCATAGAAGGCAACCCATGGGACGTTTTAGCAATGTCGTTTTAGGGAATAGATCGTTTACCAAAAGCAACATCGAGGGTCAACGAGGGACTACGATCTTTTATCGAGGGTCTTTTGCTAAATCACCCATGCTCGAGGGACATGACTATTTTTCCGATAGGCCACAAGGTTGGATTACCCTAAGGGTGCTAGTATGAAAGTGTGTTTGATTGCATGCATTTAGTCTTGACTAGCATGATCTATTCGTTGATTTCATATCTTGCCATACACATCCTAATTACTAGCATTTACATTTGAAAGTGATAAATTGCGGAAATGTAAAGTCCTATGCTATTACATCATTAAGGGGATAGGGGTACAAATTTATGAATATGGGGGTTGCAAGAAAATAAATCCTAATTAACTATTACAACCATATTGAAATGTACAATGCAAGAAAGAAAAAAGACTTTGTTTAGAAAATGGTTTTTTTTGTCTTAGTGGATTTAAAAAGAGGAAATAAATTAGTTAGTAAAAAGAAAATATTTTCATATCTTTTTTATATTGATAAAAAGAGTATTAATATTTAAAATGATAAAAGGAAAATAATGAAAGATAGAAACAGCGGGCTGCTGCAAGCAAAACAACAAGGATCAGAAGTTCTGAAGCCAGGCGCATTGTGACTCAGAAAGGAACGTCAGTGGAATCAGAAGTTCTGGATTAATACATTCTAAGGCCCTACAAGAAAAGTTAGAGGGAAAGGAAACATAGGTACTGGGTGGTATTCAGACAGTGAGCCAAAAGTAAGAAATTTTGTGTTGTGCTAAAACAGTGTGTGAGCATCATAAGTTCTGTGTGTTAAAACAGTAAGAAAGCCTAGAAGTTCTGAGTGTTTAATGTGTAGGGAGAACTCAGAATTTCTGTGATGTGCTAAAATAGTGTGTGAGCATCAGAGGTTCTGTGTGTTAAAACAGTAAGAAAGCCTAGAAGTTATGTGTGTTTAACATGTAGGGAGAACTCAGAAGTTCTGTGCAATGCTAAAACAGTGAGTGAAAAAACAGGGGTTCTGTGCCATATTTCAACTCCTTCTTCATATTAATCAGCACATCAACAATTTATTCAGTATTTAACAAACAACAGGTCAAAAAGATAAAAGCACAACAATTTATAGAAGTTCAAATCCCTAATCTGAGCCTAGCCTCAATCAAGAAGTTCTGATCCACAATTTTTCTACTTATGCAATGATATGGACAACATCAATACTGTGATATTTACATATTTAATGATGTTCTGAATGAAAATATGCAAAGTCAGAAAGACTTACCTTGAATCTGGAGCGTGTGTTTGGAACTTGAACTGCTGCCTTCAGATGTTCTAGAGTCAGCAAGAGCAACGAAAGAGAAAATGCCAAGTTCTTTGATTCAAAGGGAAGAATAAAGGTTTGGTTTTCTGTTTGGGAATTGGATTTTTGATGAAGGTTTCACAGTTTTCTTTTCTCTCCTTTGATGATTCTCTCTCCAAAAACCAACCCCTTGAACGTGTGATGGAGCAAATTATTTATAGATGGGTTTGCTGTAGTTTTGGGGGAAAAACAAATGGGGTTCAAACCATTTTGGTATACTGTTCCATTGCTTTTTAATCACAGTTTTCGTATGCTAATTTGGTGCAAATATAGGGGTTTGAGAAAAAAGCATGCGTGGACTAGATCAGCAGCAATTTGGAGTGTTATGGCAGTTGGTTGCAGGACTGTGCTATAGCAGTGCAGCAGGATGTTCAAACAAGGTTTTTTGGTTTTGTGATGTTCTGATCGAAGAATACCAGAATGAAACTCGAAGGGTGATGCTCTGATCGAAGCACATGCTGAAGAGTCATGTTCTGATTGAAGAACTATGTTCTGAACCATGTTTGCAACTTCTGACTGCACTTGCATGGAGGATGACTCAGAAGTTCTGAAGTATCATATTCTCTTAACACTTAGAAAATTTTCTAAATATTTAGAAATTTAATTTTTTCAAAGTTATTTCTGACTTCTGATTTTTTTGTTGAACCAATTTCATGTCTTGATGAAATATAATTGTTGAAACTTGATTTGATCTAAAAGTCAAAGTTTGACTTTTCTGTGTGCTTTTGATCATTTTGCCCTTGTGGATGGTTTTCTTAAAAAGTTGTAATTCAAGACTTGAAACTTGATAGAAGAAAACTTGAGAGTCCAGGATGATCCTTTGAGAAATGAGAGGGAAAATTTTAGGGTACAATAGTACTGAATGAGTATTAGAATGACATCCATATTTGGAGCGTATCTGAACTGTATCTGAAAGATGTACTGAATGAGTATCAGAATGGCATCCATATCTAGAGCGTATATGAACTGTATCTGAAAGATATACTGAATGAGTATCAGAATGACATCCGTATTTAGAGTGTATCTGAACTGTATTTGAAAGATGTGTTGAATGAGTATCAGAATGACATCCGTATTTGGAGTGTATCTGAACTTTATCTGAAAGATGTGCTGAATGAGTATCACAATTACATCCGTATTTAGAGTGTATCTAAACTGTATCTGAAAGATGTACTGAATGAGTATCAGAATGACATTCGTATTTGGATCATATCTGAACTGTATCTAAAAGATGTATTAAATGAGTATCAGAATGACATCCGTATTTGGAGCGTATCTGAACTTTATCTGAAAGATGTGCTGAATGAGTATCACAATTACATCCGTATTTAGAGTGTATCTAAACTGTATCTGAAAGATGTACTGAATGAGTATCAGAATGACATTCGTATTTGGATCATATCTGAACTGTATCTAAAAGATGTATTAAATGAGTATCAGAATGACATCCGTATTTGGAGCGTATCTGAACTGTATCTGGAAGATGATAAACTGTTGACAATCTCTATCTGTTCGGGAACTAACCTGAAAAGACAAAGTTAGTTTTATGCAATGGCATGATGTAGGTATTGTATTGCGTAATGATGCTCTTAAAATAAACGAGATTGTGCTATATGTGTTTTGTATGCATATGTTATGTCGTTTGTAAATGATGTATGAATGTGAAATGTTATTGAGGTGCATTTATAAACTCGAGCATCTTTGTCTGGGAAAATAAATCCCTGACTGTTACTAGGGATGAAGAGTATGTGCATATTCGATCTTCTATGAATTGTTTCCACTGGGGATCCCTGCTTTCTTATTCGAGGAAACTCCACTGGGGAACATTGATTTTTGCTCTTTGATTGAGGAAACTCTACTGGATCATGTTAATTCTTGCTTGGGGAGAAGAGTTTAAGAACATTGAATGTTCATTGTTCTACTGGGGAGTTTATACCCTGACTGGGAATAGAAGAGATGGATAACCTTCCGGCTCGCCCGGGGAGGATAAAGTTGACTGACATTTGGTCTGGTTTCCAGGTTCCATAGCAATTCTCTGGGGATAGTGACGACTTCATTGGAGAGAGGGATTTGTCAGTGATTTATGGTAGAATCACACTCAAGCTGGGGAGTGTCAGAATAAATCCATGCGTTGATTGTATCTAAAGATGTATTGAATGGGTATCAGAATAATATCCATATCTGGACTGTATCTGAACCATATTTGAAATATGTATTGAATGAGTATCATAATGACATCCATATCTGGATCATATCTGAACTGTATCTGGAAGAGAAATCTAGAATGAGTGCCAGAATGAATTTGTGTCTTGATTGTATATGTACTGTATCTAGAAGAGAAATCTTGAATGAGTGCCAGAATTAATCTATGTCTTGATTTTATCTTCACCGTATCTAGAAGATGATAAACTGTTAGGGTAAATGAACCCTATTGATGGAGAAGTACTCTTGTTGAGGAAACACCCTTGTTAAGGAAATGGACTCTGCTGGAGAGCTGAAGTCTGAAGGGGGTTTTACAATCTTGGAGGAACAAGCTCAGCTGGGGAAGAGAAAATCCATGAACTGTACTAATTGAAACTCCGTAGGTTGGTGATATTTCAAGGAAGAAGATCATACTCGTTTATCCGCCAGAGTGATCTGCCGAGGAAATTACGGGGAATGTATGACTTTGTGAAGATTACTTTGTGGAGATAATCTCATGGAATTGGCTCTGTGGGGGTCCGTGGAGACTTGAATATACCTCAAATTCTAGAGCCCTTGGTGAATGCTGATCAGGGCGATAAGTCTTCTATTGATAGACAAGTGACGAGATGATGGGACATAGTCGTATGCTTTAATCCCTAACTTTTTCCTGGACTATCCTTTCAGATTTTCAGTCCACCAGGATACCCTTTTTTGCCCAAGCCTCCTTTTCAGGTTTTCGACTTGCCGGGTGTACAATTTTATTTATATATCCCTATTTTTTGCCCGAACTCTTTTGGTTCGCCAGGATGCCCTTATTTTTTCCTAGGCCGATCAACCTAGCGGGTCTTTTTTCATGCGTAGTATTTTTCGACTATGTTCGCGTTCACAGGGTGCGGAGAATTGTCATTATCTATAGTAGTAAGTGTTGTAGCACTTCCAGAAAAATGTTTGCTCGATCGTACGTGATCCTTTTCTAGAATTCATGTTAATTTCCTCAAGTGATTTAGATAGAGATCTGCCCCTGGCTATTCATCACTTTTGAGAGATTCCCCGAATCTTGACTCGATTTCCCCCAGATCAGTAAGACACCATGTCATGCCCCTTGTGATTCAGATGGAGGTCTTCCCCTAGTCATTCGGCCCTTTTGAGAGATTCCTAGAATCTTGACTCGACTGCCCCCAGATCAATTAGATACTATGTCATACCCCTTGATTATGAAAGGCCTGTTACTGGAAATGTCTTTCCAGCTGAGGTGATTCTGTCCATTGAGAGAATTTCCATTCATTGAATTTCTGTCGTGCGAATTTCTCTGTTGTCGAACGATTAGTCATATGCAAACAATGGAATTTAAAGAATGCAAATCTTATGTCTGTCTTGAAGTTTTAAAAATGAATTTTTAGTAAACAAACAGAATTTTGTAAGAATATGAATTTAACTCAGGATTTATAGTAAACCTTACAGGAGTCAGGATACCTTTTGTAACAGTATGCTTTCGAACTAACCCATGCTTCAGCTAAGACTTTTAAGGGTTGTAGCGTGGTCTGGTTTACGGTTTAAGAAACAAAGGATAAAGGCTAGAAATTTATTTGTACCCAACCTGTTCTTTGTGATGTTATTTAGTCCTATACTCAATTAATTATGTGTTTAAATCCCAATTTAGTCTGTAATCTTTGCCCTTATATTCCAGTGATGTTTCAGATACTGAAAGTTTATTTTGATGAGGCAGTCATTTTTCGTAATATTTTATTTTTGTTGAGGATTTGTAGAGACCTATTTATTTGATTTTATTATCCCTACCTTCTGCTTGAACTATTTCCTTTACGGTTATAGTCAGCGGGATGCCCCCATTTTTTTCTTAAGTCTCCTTCATAGGTTTTGACTTAGCGGGCTTTTCTTTTGAGAGATAATGACTGTCTGTTTTAATGATTATGCGGAACCATCACCATCTTTTGTTTCCAAATGATACCTCTGACACTAATCGTCTTATATGGATGGAAAGCTTGCGATTGAATGCATTATTGAATTAACTGAGAAACTACCCTACCCCAGGTTATGACTAAAGGTTTCAATTTGTGTGAAAAAGAAAACTCCTACTTCTTAGGCTCAAAGGGGTTGACTAGGGATTATCTTCCTTATAAATTCACTATTTATGATTTGAAATAACGCCTGTACATCGTCAGCCAGATCTGTTCAAAAGCATATTTTAGAGATTGTGGTATCTTTTTCGTCATCCTCCCTCTAAAGGTTTAAGCTTTTAATCGAGAGTTGAATATCACAAAAAGGAAGTAAAAGCATAATTTCAATATAATGACAACGGATGGATTAATTCAAGACAAACATATGGAATGCATTAATGGAATAACAAAGTTTAACATGAAATAAGTGTTCGAACAATCAAAAGAAATTAGAATTTGAAAATTCTAATGAACAAAAAGCCTCTCTAACTGAACTTGTAACTTCAGATGGTGTGCCTTTGAGGGATGGCAGAAGAATTCAGTCTAACCATCTCGTATGAACTCCAGCACCCCTTCGTCGATCAAGTCTTGAATCTTATTTTTCAATGCCCAACAGCTATTAGTGTCATGCCCCAGACTATTGGAATGATAAGTGCATATCACATTAGGGTTATACCGAGGAGAGGCGGTGTTGGGATTCTGAGGAGGATCCTTCAATGTTATCAACTCCATCTTCAACATGTGTTGCAATACTTGATCCGAGGACATGTTGATTTTGGTGAATTTCCTTTTGAGTGCGTCCTGCTTACGCTGATTTCCTTGTCATTATTGTTGCACTGATGATGGATTAGAGATCCGAACTACCCCCACAGATTGGTTGAGATCACTCTTATTACGACCCTTCTAGTCGTACACAGTACTGGACTCCTTCTTTCCATTGTATGATCTCTTTTGAGTACTTGAAGATACAGTCCCTTAAATTTCGCTGCTCCTGAGTTTATTTTCAACATGTTCCTGAATGAACATGTCATCTAATTCCCTGTCTGCCAAGAGAGATTGGTCATTGATTAGGCCCCAAATTCTAGCAATTTTCCCCAGACGGTCGTATCTATCTTGACGAAGTTCACTGATAAGGATTCTTAACTCTTCTTGTCCCCGAGATAAATTTTGGATAAGACCCATCTGACTAATCATCTGGATTCTCATCCTTTCCATCTCAGCTTGCAGTTTTTCCACCTGGTCATCCTGGTTATCTTCAGGATTTTTCTTGGTCGTGTTCCCAGCTAGGAGTGCTTTCAATTCTTCTTGCCCCTTGGATAGATTCAGGATCATTTCCTTGAACTGAGCATCTTGATTTTGGAGATCTATATCTTTATGTTCGAGAGCCATCTTCCTTGCTGAAATAAACAGCGAGAAAATGAGAAACCTGTCTTGAGAATACCAGTTATGTAATGACATGCATGCAATGTTTTCAAGGATCTCGCGAGGTAAACACAAGAAAATGTTTGAATTTTGATTGCATCTTTGACGAAAGAACTTTGTATCATTGAATTTCCTTTTACAAGAATCAAGCTCACGATTTCGAGTGGGTCATAGCCTCTGACTCAAGTTATCGTGTTTTGGTCTTTTGACAACATTGTCTAGAGGAAAATAAATCCCTTTGCCCCTTTCTAGACGTCTGGTTCATCATAACCTGCATCACAGGCCCTATAGATCTTTGAAATGGTTAACAAAATGATATGGAATGATGTCATGATATGTATGTTATGCACCAAGCAAAAGTGTAAGGTGATAAAGACAAGTGAGTCTTGCTAGAAGTCCAGGTTATTGGATAATTACTACAAACAAGTCCTGCAAGGAACCCGCATCGTTAGATAATGAATACAAACAAAACCCTGCAAGGAGTTCAAGTTGTTAGATAATGAAAGCAAACAAGTCACACACGTAGCCTTAGGTTCAGGATTGCATGTAATTTGTAGGTAAGTACCCTCTTGAAGTTTCAGTTGGCTCAACCTGTCCTAGTAATAGTAACTGGGTTCTAAGGAGTCTCATATCATTGACCTTTCTCTCAGGCATTGTTTCAGCTCAAGCATTGAAATTTTGCGGCCGAAATATCCTAATGAGTGTAGCATCGAGTATCAACCAATCTTTAGTCAGAACCAAAGCTGGCTATCTCACTACTTTATAATGGCTAGGATGAGTCAATTAAAGGTTCTAAAGGTCAGTTAGCCCTTAATGACACTATGAGGAAGCCTAATGTTAGCCTTGACTGACTCAAAGAACGTTAGTACAAGCCAGAGTATCACACTAACGTAGCCATCACTTCGTCCATATCGGTCTACACCGTACAACCTCTATGATTTATTGCTACTTACCTAAAAAGGTGCCTCAGATCCGGGTGTAGGATCTTTAATAATAACCCAAACAACCCTTTAAAAATAAAGCATACAAAACACACAATGAGAGAAATTAAAATGATCTAACTTTAAGGTAACCCCACTTTTTATCTTCCCCAACCGAGTCGCCATTTCTCTAATATGGTGGGAGAACTGACTGTTATACTGGTTTTGCATTTGTATTTGCAAATATTATGGTAAGCAAGAGTCGCCACCGACTTTTCTTTTATCCAACAAAGGAAAGGGTGAAAAGAACAGAAAAATACCTTTCAAGATTATTTATGAGTAAGGGGGGTAGATTATGGAAAGGGAAAGTGTCAGCACCCTTTCCATCCGTAGTTATCTATGGGCTCTTAGTTGCTAGCTCATTTTGAAAATGCCTTTTTTTTTGTGTTTGAAAAAAAAAGTATTTTGAAAAGACGCCTTGGTACGAAGAACTTTGTAATGTTTCTCGTAGTGTTGAGAATGTATACAAAGTGTTTTTGAAAATATTTTTGGAAAGGAGTGTATGTGTGGAAAATTGTTTTATTTGAGCAAGCATCTAAGAACTATCTACCTAATTGAAAAAGTTTGTTCTTTTCCTCTTTTCCTTTAGATAATGCTATCCTACTATTAGTGAGTAGGTAACTGTTGTACCCCGAAATTTCCCTCTCTTTTCTCAAGACATTTCTCACAAAGATTTTCAAAAGTTTAAGCTTGCACAAGTACAATTGGACTTTTAATATCCCATATAGTTTCCATGGATCACATTGGACTTTCAAGCATCAGGTTGGATAGGAAATTGTCGAAAGGCCAAAGCAGATAAAAAAGGGTATGAAGATAACTATGTCAAATTAAAAATCTAGTTCAGGTTGTTCGAACCACTTGACTGATCGAAAGGAGAGGTTGGCAGATTTCGACAAATCTAAGAAGAGCAGGCTTGCTTCGATCCACAAGCTTCGAGTGGTATATTCATATGAATGAGGTCCATTCAAAGAACATACCATTGGTGGATTCAAAGAACATACATTTGGTGGCCCATTCAAAGAACATACATTTGGTGGATTCGAAGAACATACATTTGGTGGTCCATTCGAAGAACATACATTTGGTGGATTCGAAGAACATACAATTGGATGTACATTCGAAGAACATACAATTGGTGGTCCATTCGAAGAACATACAATTGGTGGATTCAAAGAACATACATTTGGTGGTCCATTAGAAGAACATACATTTGGTGGATTTGAAGAACATATAATTGGTGGATTTGAAGGACATAGAATTGGTTGTCCATTCGAAGAACATACAATTAGTGGATTCAAAGAACATATAATTGGTGGATTCGATGAACATACAATTGGTGGTCCATTCGAAGAACATACAATTGATGGATTCGAAGAAAATACAATTGTTGGTCCATTAGAAGAACACACAATTGGTGGAAACAAATATTGTCTTGTCTTTTGATGAGTTTGTTCGAAGGCTGCTGAACAAGGTCCTATATGCTGCCAAGCCCAAGTTTGTTGTACTGTCCACATAACAGCCTAAAACCATGTCAAAAACAGTTTGATGTACTGCTATGAAACAGCCCTGCACCAAGCTGCCACAACACTCCAAAACTGCTACAAAACAATCCTGTTATGCTGCTTCTAAACCATTCCCATATTTGCACCAAACTAGCATAAAAGAGATGCACCTCGAAAGCTATGAAAAGAACATACCCAAACTATTCAAATTTCATTTGTCCCCCCCCCCCCCCCCCCCCAACCAAAACTCCAGCAAGACTCTTCTATAAATAAGTTGTTTCCACAACACACAAAGGGGGATTTTGATAAGAAAAAAGGAGAAGAAGAAAAAAAGAGAGAAGAGAGAACTCTTAAATCCAGAACCAAAAAAACACAACACCCCTGTTCTTTTCTTTCGAACCCAGAACCAAAAAACATAACCCCTCTGTTCTTTTCTTACAAATCCAAGAACATTCAAGGCAGCAACTCAAGTTTGAATAACATTCCAGCTTCAAGACCATAAAACAATGTTGGAGTGAAAAAAATAACAGCATGGTTTGACACAAAGCCTTAGGCTTCGACACATACTGCTTTACAGGCCCAAAGAGGAAAAAAAAGGTGTGTGAATCAAAGGGTGCATGCTTCAACACATACTGCTTTACAGGCCCAAACAGAATAAAAAAAGGTGTTGAATCAAAGGGTGCATGTTTTGAACATGCTGCATGAATCGAAAGATTTGTTTTTTTTCCTGTGAGTCTAAGGGTGCATGCTTCGAACATATTGCATGAATCGAAAGATTTGTTTTTTCTCTCTTTTGCGCTGTTTTTGTTTTTTTTATTTATTATTTTCTATATATTTTCTTTCATTGCTATTCAATATGGTTGTAATAATTAGGACTTTTATTGCTTTCCACCCCGCATTTGTAAATTTGTATACCCCATCCCCAAATGATGTAATAGCTTAGGATTTTAATTTCCACAATTTATCGTTTTAATATAAATTATTAGTAATTAGTGTAGGTATGGCAAGATAAAATCAACTGTTAGAAAACCCTAATTTCAAAGACAAAAATGAATGCAATCAAACACACTATTCACACACGTGCACCTCTAGGGTAACCTCGCTTGTTGCCTCAGAAAATAGTCATGTCCCTCGAATATGGGCGTTTTAGAAAAGTCCCTCGATAAAAAAGATCGCATTCCCTCGATGATGCCTCCGGTAAATGATCTAGTCCCTTATGAAAATTGCTAAAACGTCTCATAAGTTTCCTTCTATGACTATAAGATTGACCCACGCCCGTCCCTTCACATCCAACGATGGGGCTCTTACCAATCCATGGTAAGATAGAAACATCTAAAGGAGGAGGTAAAGAACATAGAACTTTTGAGTAGGTAGGACACTCATAGTTGCTTGCTCACCAAACAAAAATCATTTCCACACTTACACTTTCAAAACATCTCCAAAAACAAACATCTCTTTGAAATATTTTTTAAAACCAAAAGTTTGTATAAATTCTTATAGAGACGAGAATCATTACAAAGTTTTCTACAACAAAGGCATTTTCAAAATATTTTCAAACTTACACCACAAAGCACATTTTCAAACAAAGCATTTTCAGTGATCCAGCAAGCAACTAAGAGCCCATAGATAACTATGGATGGAAAGGGTGCTAACACCTTCCCTTTTCATAACCTACCCCCCGAAATCAAGAAAAAAATCCCAAAGGTCTTTCCTTTTCTTTTCACCCTCTCCTTTATTGGATAAAAGAAAAGTCAGTGGTGACTCTTGTTATCCGCAACAATTGCGATAAAACGCAAAACAACCAAGTCAGTTCTCCCACCGTATTACATAACTGGTGATTCAGTTGGGGAAATACTTAAAAGTGGGGTTACCTTAGAGCTAGATCACATTTAAAATGCTTTCATTGTTTGACTTGCTTGCTTTACATTTTTTGGGTCCTTGTTTGGGTTTGTTTTGATCCTCTACCTGGATCGAGGAACACCATTAGGTAATAGTAATAGATTGTGGAAACTGTATAACATAGACCGATATGGTTGAAACAATGGCTACGTTAGTGTGATGCATTTATTGGTACCGGTATCCCTTATGTTAAATCGAGGAGAATACGGGGCTGCTGAGCAGTGTCATGAATCACTAACTGACCTTAGAATCTTTAATTGAACAACTTGGCCATTATGAAGTAGTGAGATAGCCGACATTGGTGTAAAGCTGAAGATTGGTTGATACTCGATGCTACACTCATTAAGATCGGACTTTTAGGATATTTCAGCCGCGAGAAATGATTGATTATGCTGAGACAATGCCCAATGAAGAAAGATCAATGATATTGAGATCCCATAGAACCCGGTTACTTTCTAGGGCAGGTTGAACCAACTAAGCTTCAAGAGGGTGTTTACCTATGACTCCATGCAAGCCTAAACCTAAGGACTTGTTTTCTTTATGTGTATATGATTACTTGTACATAAACATCATGACATCATACCATAGCATTTTCAATAACCATTTCAAGGATCTCATGGGACTGTGATGCAGGGACATGATGAACCAGACATCTATCAAGGGATAAAAGGATTTATTCTCCTCTAACCAAATGCTGTCAAAGACTAAAGCACGATAACTTGAGTCATGGGCTATGACCCACTTGATATGGTGAGTTTGATTCTCGTAGAAGGACATTTCAACGATACGAAGTTCTTCAATCAAAAGTTTTAATCAATGTTCAACTTCTAACGTCTTCTTGTGTTTACCCCGCGAGATCCTTGAAAACATTACATCCACATATCATGCATCATATCATAACAGATTTTTCCCTTACAGGTTTTCTCATCTGCCTACTGTTTATTTCAGTAGAGATGGCTCTCGAATAGAATATTAAGGATATTCAAGCATAGAATGCTCAACTTCAGCGGATATTCCTGGCTCTGGCTAAGGTATAAGAGGACCTGAAGACTCTGATTCTCAAAGACATGAAGAAAAAGACAAAGAAACTAGTGGGTGTCCTGAATATGGGAAGGAGACTCAAAGGACCAGCAAAGAGAGCTCTAGAATTTTCAACTCCATCAAATGAGGGGGAAAATCAAGAAGAGAAGACAAAATAAGGGGACCACGGTCTGGGGTCTGACGAAGAAGAGGCTGACTACGCTGAAGAACAATATCCTCCTGCTGATGACATATATAAACAACTAGAGGATCTTCTCAACACCATGGAAATTTAGAGAGTACCTAGTATGGATTTTGAAGAATTAGGTTTGGTTTCTAGAGTGGTCATTCCACCAAAGTTCAAGGTTCCCGCATTTGCTAAATATAACGGGGTTTCATGTCCTAAGTTGCATCTGAGGTCTTATGTCAGGAAGATCCAACCTCACACCGCTGATAGGAATTTATGGGTGCACTTCTTCCAGGAAAGTTTATCGGGGACTCAATTGGAATGGTTCTATTAGCTGTAGGGAACCAACATCTGCAACTGGGAGGATTTGGCTGCTACTTTCTACAGGCAGTACCAATACAATGCTGACCTTGCTCCAACCCGTACATAACTCCAAAGCATGTCCATGGCTTCCAGTGAGGGCTTCAAAGACTATGCCCATAAATGGAGAGATCTTGCGGGGAGAGTCCAGCCTCCTCTATCTGATAGAGAGCTGGTAGATATATTTTTGGGTACTTTGTCAGGCCCATTTTTCAACCATCTGATCGGAAGCTCTTCAGCTGGATTCACCGAGCTGATATTGATAGGTGAAAGAGTAGAAGATGGTATCAAGAGCAGTAAGATTCAAAGGGATGCGTATTTAAGTGCAGTGAAGTAGCCTTACAATGGGAAGAAAGAGTCCAATGTTGTGTACGGCCAAAAGGGTCGTAACAAGAGTAACCACGACCAATCAGTAGGGGCAGTTTTAATCTCCAATCCCGTATCTACTCAATCGCAACGAGAGGGTAGGCGTAAGATGAAATTTCAAGAGCGAAAATACACCAATATTGGTATGTCCTTACCACAAGCCCTAAAACATTTACTGAAAGTTGAGCTCATTTCAGTAAGGGACCCTCCACAAAATCCCAATACATCTTCATCTCAATATAACCCTAATGCCAAGTGTGCTTACCATTCAAATAGCCCCGGACACGATACCAATGATTGTTGGACTCTAAAGAATAAAATCCAAGACCTAATTGATAACAAGAAAATTGAATTCGACCCTCCGGCAACTCCCAACATGATCATTGCTCCCATGCCAAATCATTGAGCGTCCAGTTCATTTTGAATTTTCAATTGTAATTTCTTTGTTTGTTTAAACATTTGTCCTTATGTCAGACTTTGGTTATTCTCATTAATGAATTGAATATGTTTGTCTTGAAATAATCCATTTGTTTTCACTATATTTAAAATGTGCTTTTATTCACTTATTTTCGTGATATTCAACTCTCGTTAAAAGTTGCAAGCCTTTAGGTGGAGGATGACGAAAATAATACCATAATCTTATACAGTATGCTTATGGACAGACCTTGCTGACGATGTACATGTGTTATTTCAATCCCTAAACACTAGAGTTATAAGGAAGATGATCCCTACTCAACACCTTTGAGTCAAAGAAGTAGGAGTTTTCTTTTTCGCACAAATTAAAACCTTTAATCATAACCTGGGGCAGGGTAGTTTCTTAGTTAATTCAAATGTGAGTTCAGTCGCAAGCTTTCACTTTATACACAATGAATGACATCAAGAACATCCTTTTGAATCAAATGCCAACGATGGTTCCCCGTAAAATAGGCAGTCATTATCTCTCAAAAGAAAATCCCACTGAGTTAAAACCTACGAAGCAAACTTAAGGAAACCTGGGGCATCCCATTAACTGAAGTCTCAAAACAAAAACAGTTAGGCAAAAATTAGGAATAATAGATAAAAAAAAGAGGGCGCTACAAATCCTCAACAAACATGCAAAATGTTGCAAAAAATGACTGCCTTCACGAATAAACTTTCAATATTCGAACCATCACCAAAATGTTATTCCAAACTCAATAGGAGTTCAAACACAATTAAATGAGTTTAGGACTGGAGAATATCATGAACAATGGGTGGGTACAAATAAACTTTGAGCCTTATCCTTTGTTTCTTAAACTGTAAACTAGGCCATGTTACAACCCTTTGAAAGTCCTAATTGAAGCATGGGTTGGTTTGAAAGCATACTGTTACAAAAGGTATCATGACTCTTGTAAGGCTTACTGTAAATCCTGAGTTGAATTCATATTCTTACAAAACTTTTTTATTTGTTAAAACTGCATTTCAAAACTTCAAGACAAGCATAAACATTGCATTGTTTGAACATTGTTGTTTGCATATGGCTAATTGTTTAACAGCGGAGAAATTCACACGGCGAATATCCAATGAATGGAAATTCTCAATGAACACAACCACTTCCATTGACAAATCTTCCATAATCAAGGGGTGTAACATGATTATTGTCTAACCCATCCGGGGAAGTTAAGTCAAGATTCCAAGAAATCTCTCATAGCCGAGGGCAGCTCTCCGTTCGAATCACTGAGGGCATTGAACATGAATTCCATCAAAGGGGCACGTACAATCAAGCAAATTTTTTTTGGAAGTAACTACAACACTTACTTCTATAGACAACAACAAATCCCCACAAAATTTATTTCATAAGGTGATCCGCGTTGAAGTCGCCAGATCCACCTCTATAAGGTTATCCCCACATAATAATCTTCACGGGTAAGGGTACAAACCCCACAAGGCCAAGTTCATGGATATCCCTATAAAGTTGGATCCATGCATCCTCAGCCAGAGTCTCAACCTCCGGAAAACCTCTCCCTAGCTGAATTGGTCTTAAGAGGAAGCCTTGAGGATTTCTTCCAGAAGAAAACACCTCCCCAGCAGATTGTCAAATGGGTTTATTTCCCCAACAAACTACAAATCCACCAGACCAATACAAATCAACAGACAAAACCCTTTAATCCCCGGTAGAGTCACTTATATTCCCAATGGAGTTGTTTCTATCCCCAAAAGTTACTAAAACCTGGACCCAATCAGATATTAGTTTAACTTCTTCAAATCACTAACAAAATTCCTCTTTCCTAGTAAAGTTTGCCACTATCCCCAGGGAGTTGCTGCAAATCCCGGAAGCCAATCAGATAACAATTAACTTCTTTATCCCCAACAAATTGTTAACTTCCATTCTCTCTAATCAAGAGTATAACTCCCCAGTAGAGCAACGGACAACTAAAACTCCTGAACTCTTTTCCCCAAGCAGAAATCAACACTCTCCACAAAGATTTCTCAAGCAAAGCCAATCTTCCCCCATGGATTTCTCCTCAAACAACAAAACGGGAATCCCCAGTGGAAACATTCTAAACAAGGTTTGAAGATGTTTATACTATTCATCCCCAACAGCATTATGGAATTTAACTTCCCAAAGCTCCCCACCACTTGTCAAGGATTTATTTTCCGAAGCAAAGATACATTTCAAAAAATATTTCACATTCATACATCATATTATATACATGATAAATGCATAATCTCATTTATTTTAAGAACATCATCAAGCCATGCATACATCTGCATGCAACTAACCCTCTTCCTTGCAGGAAAATGAAATCAACAAAAGTCCTCTTTTGGCAAATATCACAACCATTTCACAAAAGGTCGGAGATTAATTCCTGAAACAAGCCAGGGAAACTATCTCTACGACCAACAAAAAACAAGTTCCAGATTAATACCTAACACAAGAGAGGATAACTATTTGTGAACGACTGATTATAGATTAATACCTGAAACACGACAGGACAACTATCTATATGAGCAGATTGAAGATTAACTCCTGAAACAAGCCGGGGAAACTATCTTTCTTTCTCATATAGGTCAGAGATTAATTACTGAAACAAGCCAGGGAAACTATCTCTACGACCAACAAAAAAACAAGTTCCAGATTAATACTTGAAATAAGACAAGACAACTATCTGTGAATGACTGATTGTAGATTAATACATGAAACAAGACAAGACAACTATCTACAGGAGGAGATTGAAGATTAAATCCCAAAACAATCCAGGGAAACTATCTTTCTTTCTCAAATAGGTCAGAGATTAATTCCTGAAACAAGCCAGGGCAACTATCTCTACGACAAACAAAAAGTGGGTTCCAGATTAATACCTGAAACAAGACAGGACAACTATATGTGAACAAATGATTGTAGATTAATACATGATACAAGACAGGACAAGTATTTACATGACCAGCTGAAGCAGCCCTACCCATGTTCCTTCTCATACATTTCCAGATGAAGTTTCACAGAGACTCATCCTGAAGCAGCCCTATCCAGGTTCCTTCTCATACATTTCTAGATGA
This sequence comes from Vicia faba, assembly GCA_948472305.1. Lineage (NCBI taxonomy): Eukaryota > Viridiplantae > Streptophyta > Magnoliopsida > Fabales > Fabaceae > Vicia > Vicia faba. Next base: position 1,535,153,720 of record OX451739.1, read on the forward strand.
AGTTTCACCCAAATTCATCATAAATCAGCCCTACCGAGGTTCCTTCTCATACATTTCCAAATGAAGTTTCACCCAGATTCATCATGAAGCGGCCCTACCCAGGTTCCTTCTCATACATTTCCAAATGAAGTTTCACACGAACTCGTCATGAAGCAGCCCTACCCAGGTTCCTTCTCATACATTTCCAGATGAAGTTTCAAATGGACTCATCCCGAAGCAGCCCTACCCAGGCTCCTTCTCATAAATTTCCAGATGAAGTTTCACACGGACTCATCCTGAAGCATCCATACCCAGATTCCTTCATTACCTGTTGAAATAGTAGTCGTCAAAGATTCCTTCATTACCTGTTGAAGTAGTATTCGTCAAAGATTCCTTCATTACCTATTGAATTAGTAGTCGTCAAAGATTCCTTCATTACATGTTGAAGTAGTAGTCGTCCAAGATTCCTTCATTACCTGTTGAAGTAGTAGTCTTCAAAGATTCCTTCATTACCTGTTGAAGTAGTAGTCATCAAAGATTCCTTCATTACCTATTGAAGTAGTAGTCGTAAGATTCCTTCATTACCTGTTGAATTAGTAGTCGTTAAAGATTCTTTCATTACCTGTTAAAGTAAAAGTCGTCCAAGATTCCTTCATTACCTGTTGAAGTAGTAGTCATCAAATATTCCTTTATTACCTGTTGAAGTAGTAGTCGTAATATTCCTTCATTACCTATTGAAGCAGTAGTCGTCAAAGATTCCTTCATTACCTGTTGAAGTAGTAGTCATCAGATTCCTTCATTACCTGTTGAAGTAGTAGTCGTCAGATTCCTCCATTATCTGTTGAAGTAGTAGTCTTCAGATTCCATCATTACTTGTTGAAGTAGTAGTCGTCAAAGATTCCTCCATTACCTGTTGAAGTAGTAGTCGTCAAAGATTCCTTCATTACTTGTTGAAGTAGTAGTCGTCAAAGATTCCTTCATTACCTTTTAAAGTAGTAGTCATCAAAGATTCCTTCATTACCAGTTGAAGTAGTAGTCGTTAAAGATTCCTTCATTACCTGCTGAAGTAGTAGTCATCAGATTCCTTCATTATACGTCGTAGTCAAGCTTTACACTTATCAACAGTCACTCTGGATGGAATCTTTAAGCCCATCCCTAACAGACTCTCTATTACCTCTCCAAATGGAATCTTTAAGCCCATTCCCGACACAATCAACCACCACATCATCGAGTGAAAATTTCCGGGCACTCTAGTGTTTAATCATCTTCCACCTTCAAGTCACGAACGACAGACTCGCCAATCTAACTCTTCAGGTTTAAGAAGATTGAACAGGGGCAGCTGTTGTACCCCAAAATTTTCCCTCTCTTTTCACAAGACATTTCTCACAAATATTTTCAAAAGTTCAAGCTTGCACAAGTACAATTGGACTTTTAATTCCCCATATAGTTTCCATGGATCATATTGGACTTTCAAGCATCAGGTCAAAGAGGAAATTGTTGAAAGGGCAAAGTAGATAAAAAAAGTTTTACAAATAACTATGTCAAATTCAAAATCTAGTTCATGTTGTTCGAACCACATGACTGATCGAAAGTAGTGGTTGGCAGATTTTGACAAATCGAAGAAGAGCAAGCTTGTTTCGATCCACAAGCTTTGAGTGGTACATTCAGATGAATGAGGTCCATTCGAAGAACATACAATTGGTGGATATGAAGAACATACATTTGGTGGCCAATTCGAAGAACATACGTTTGGTGGATTCGAAGAACATACATTTGGTTGTCCAATCGAAGAACATACATTTGGTGGATTCGAAGAACATACAATTGGTGGTCCATTCGAAGAATGTACAATTGGTGGTCCATTCAAAGAACATACAATTGGTGGATTCGAAGAACATACATTTGGTGGTTCATTCGAAGAACATATGTTTAGTGGATTCAAAGAACATATAATTGGTGGATTTGAAGGACATACAATTGGTGGTCCATTCGAAGAACATACAATTGGTGGATTCGAAGAACACATAATTGGTGGATTTGAAGAATATACAATTGTTGGTCCATTCGAAGAATATACAATTTATGGATTCGAAGAACATACAGTTGTTAGCCCATTCGAAGAACACACAATTGGTGGAAATAAATATTGTCTTGTCTTTTGATGAGTTTGGTCGAAGGCTGCTGAACAAGGTCCTATATGCTGCCAAGCCCAAGTTTGTTGTACTATCCACATAACAACCTAAAACCATGTCAAAAAAAGTTTATTGTACTGCTATGAAACAGCCCTGCACCAAGCTTCCACAACAATCTAAAACTACTGCAAAACAGTCCTGCTATGCTGCTCCTAAACCAGTCCTATATTTGCAATAAACTAGCATATAAGAGATGCACCTCGAAAGCTATAAAAAGAACATACCCAAACTGTTCAAATTTCATTTGTTTTCCCCTCAAAACTCCAGCAAGACTCTTCTATAAATAAGTTGTTTCCACAACACACAAATGGGGCTTTTGACAAGAAAAAAGGAGAAGAAGAAAAAAAGAGAGAAGAGAGAACACTAAGGCTGAAACCTTAAAAACTCTTAAATCCAGAACCAAAAAAACACAACACCTCTATTCTTTTCTTTTGAACCCAGAACCAAAAAACACAACCTCTCTGTTCTTTTCTTTCGAATCTAAGAAAATTCAAGACATCAACTCAAGTTCGAATCGTATTCCAGCTTCAAGACCATAAAAAAATGTTGGAGTGAAAAAATAACAGCATGGTTCGACGCAAAGTCTTAGGCTTCGACACATACTGCTTTACAGGCCCAAACAGAAGAAAAAAAGGATGTGTGAATTGAAGGGTGCATGCTTCAACACATACTGCTTTACAGACCCAAACAGAAGAAAAAAAGGTGTTGAATCGAAGGGTGCATGTTTCGAACATGCTACATGAATCGAAAGATTTTTTTTTCTCTGTTAATCGAAAGGTGCATGCTTCGAACATACTGCATGAATCGAAAGATTTGTTTTTTCTCTCTTTTGTGCTGTTTTTGTTTTTATTTTATTTTCTATATAATTTATTTCATTGCAATTCAATATGGTTGTAATAATTAGGACTTTTATTGCTTTCCACCCCTCATTTGTAAATTTGTATACCCCATCCTTAAATTATGTAACAGCTTAGAATTTTAATTTCCGCAATTTATCGCTTTAATATAAATTTTTAGTAATTAGAGTGTGTATGGCAAGATAAAATCAACCGTTAGAAAACCCTAATTTCAAAGACAGAAATGCAAGCAATCAAACACACTATTTACACACGTGCACCTCTGGGGTAACCTCGCTTATTGCCTTAGAAAATAGTCATGTCCCTCAAATATGGGCGTTTTAGAAAAGACCCTCGATAAAAAAGATCGTAGTCCCTCAATGTCCCTCGATGTTGCCGCTGGTAAACGATCTAGTCCCTTATGAAAATTGCTAAAATATCTCATAAGTTTCCTTCTATGACTATACAATTGACCCACACCCGTCCCTTCACATCCAACGATGGGTCTTCTTACCAATCCATGGTAAGATAGTAACATCTAAAGGAGGAGGAAAAGAACATAGACCTTTTGAGTAGGTTGGACACTCGTAGTTGCTTGCTCACCAAACGGAAACCATTTCCACACTTACACTGTCAAAACATCTTCAAAAACAAACATCTCTTTGAACTATTTTTAAAACCAACACTTTGTATAAATTCTTATAGAGACGAGAATCATTACAAAGTTTGCCACAACAAAGGCGTTTTCAAAATATTTTCAAACTTACACCACAAAGCACATTTTCAAACAAAGCATTTTTCAATGATCTAGCTAGAAACTAAGAGCCCGTAGATAACTATGGATGGAAACGGTGCTAACACCTTCCCTTTTCATAACCTACCCTCAGAACTTAAGAAAAAAAAATCTCAAAGGTCTTTCTTGTTCTTTTCACCCTTTCCTTTATTGGATAAAAGAAAAGTCGATGGTGACTCCTGCTATCCACAACAATTGTGATAAAACGCAAAATAACCAAGTCAGATCTCCCACTGTATTACAGTAGCTCTATCATCTGATGTTTGATGGACAATCGAGGGGCATCGTACAGTCATTGGAGGCAACTGGTAAAGATGCTTTAGCCATTTCATTTTCGGGACTAGATCATTTTACCGAAAGGCAACGTTGAAGGGTCATCGAGGGACTATGATCTTTGTATCGAGGGACTTTGCTAAAGCGTCCCCACTTTTGAGGGACCTGACTGTTTATTTCGAAGGCAACAAGTGGAGGTACCTTAGAGGTGCTCATGTGCGGAGGGTTTTGTGTTTCAATTATTATTTATCTTTGATGTAAGATTTTCTAACATTTTGTTTTTAGATCTTGCCATAAACGCCCTAGTTACTACATATATATATATATATATATATATATATATATATATATATATATATATATATATATATATATATATGCATAACTATAAGTACGAAAAATAAAATGCGAGAAAGTAAATGCCTACAACTATTACATCCCATAAGCAGTTACATAATAGAAAAAATCCGAGGAAATGTAAATTACGACTATTACAAAGTTACTCGTGCGACCTATACATTTGCTTTCTAGAATTTAAATAGCAAAGGAATAAATAAATAAGAAATTAAAGGACAAAATAAAAAATAAAAACTAAAAATCTAAGCAAGAAAAAATGTTTTTGGTCTTTTTATGAGAAAAAAGAATTTTGTGTTAATAATAATTTGAATTTGATTTATTAAAATAAATTAATTATAAAACCATAATTCTAATTATTTCATTAATTAAAAAAGTGATTTAAGTAATTAATTAAAATTAATTTAAATAATAAAAACCTAAGTCTAATGTTTTTATGAATTTTTTTATTAAAATAAGATTGATTGAAAAAGAAAGTAGTTAATTAAAATCCAAAAAAAGAAATGAAAATGAGCCCGCGGAGAACAAGTAAGTGGAGGGGGTGTGAGGAAGGAGAACAATTGGCCCAAAACGGATGAGTCCAGGAGCTTTGTTTCGATTCAGTGGGGAACACTCCTTGGGGTGCACCATGGTCATGGTTGTTATTTCTGCCTCTATGCTTACATGTAAAACGTTAGAAAATTGCTGAAAATGCATATAAATGAAACAAACATGTTTACATGGATTTAAAGTGTGAAAATATTGAGAATACGAAACCTACCAACTTATCAATCGGAATCGATGTAAGGGCGTTTTCTGGGGTTGATTTGCAAAGGATAGTGATTAATTCTGAATCCTGGCCTTCAGAAGGACAATGAAAGGTTTGGATCGGTTTGAAAACCGCTGGAGATGTGAGATATGATTTTCACAATTTCTTCGAATTTGGAGAATTTGTTTTGGAGAGCTTTGGTGCAAAATTTCGTGGTCTTGGCTTATGCTTTTGTTTTGTATTTATAGAGGGATGGAATGGTGAGTAAACATGACAAGAATCTACACATAATGGCCTCATTTTAAAGCAATATCAAACATATAAAAATACTTCCAAAATTGTGAAAAACTTGCCCTTCTTGAGATGTAATGAACCTGGTCTTTTTCCTCATGACTTGCACGAATTATAAGGCCCAGTATCAACCCAAATCATCAGCCTATGTGTCCATACTTTTTATTAATTATTTTATGCAATTTATTTTGTGTTTATTTGAATAAAAACAAAATAAATATGAATAAAATAGAGAGAAAAAAAATGAAAAGCAAGGTGAGAGTGAATTTAGGGGTCTTTGAGTGAGTCATAAACTACTTGAGTCCCACAAAATAGGTCTATGAACTTAAAAATGCATTTTTTGCTCAAAGTTGACTTTTTTGCATTTTCACCAATTTGCCCAATTTGTACTAGTCATAACTTGCTCAATTTATATATTTTGGAGATGATCATGGACTTTTTAGAAATCTCAAGATGTCCCCTATAATCTCTATTTCGACCCTTTTTGCATTTGGAGAAATTATCTTGATGTAACTTGCCTTGACAAAAAATGCCTTTTTGTTGACTTTCAAAAAGACCCGTAATATATTGGCTCTTATCTTTCCAATGATTCATTTTTTTGAACCTGAGGACAAAAGAAAAGTTGTAGGTAATTTAATTTTCTTCAGAATGAGCTTTGGTTGGGTAAAAATGGATAAAGAATGTGAAAGTTATGATTGGTCAAAGTTCAGTTGACTTTTCCTAGGAAACCCTAATTTTGCACTTTTTGATTCTTGATGATTTGAGATTATTCCTTGAGGAATCATGATCAACACTTGATAAAATGATGAATATCACTTAAAAATGTTGAGGTTGACCAAAAATCTTGAAGTTTGACTGTATATTGACCACAGTTGACTTTTTGACCAATATAGTTGATTTTCAAACATTTGAGCCATTGACTGAGTAAACTTGTGATGCAAGGCATGAAACTTGACATGGATATTCTTGAGGACATATTAGGAACCATGGAAATCACTTGAGGCCTTTGAAACCTAAACTTCTTTATGAAAAGTGAAACCCTAGTTGGAAGTCCATTGCTTATGAGGAGAATTTGTCTTGTCAATTCTTAGTCAACCTTGAGCATTTGGGGACCTCTATGAGTATGTCTTGAATAAAATGAGAGGGAAAATTTTAGGGTACAACAACTTCCCCTGTTCAATCTTCTTAATCCTAAAGAGTTAGATTGGCCTGTCTGCCATTCATAATCTGAAGGTGGAAGATGATTGAACACTAGAGTGCCCAGAAATTTACATTCGCCTATGCATGAAGAACGCCAGGGCAACCTATCAGCGCGCCATGGTAGCCTTATTTCATGACATGATTCACCACGAGATAGAGGTCTACATTGACAACATGATAGCCAGGTCGAAAACTGAAGAAGAGCATCTCGATCATCTGCATAAACTATTTGAAAGGTTGAGGAAGTATAAACTGAGGCTAAATATGAACAAGTGCACCTTTGGGGTGAGATCTGGTAAAATCTCAGGCTTCGTCGTCAGTGGTAAGGGTATTGAGGTTGATCCTCAAAAATTTAAAGCCATTCAAGAGATTCCAGCTCCTCGTATCGAGAAGGAATTCAGAGGTTTCTTGGGACGCCTGAATTACATTGACCATTTCATTTCTCATCTAACTACTACTTGCGAGCCAATCTTCAAGTTGTTGAAGAAAGATCAAGTATTAAAATGGAACGATGATTGTCAAACAACCTTTCATAAAATTAAGGAGTACTTATAAGAACCTCCCATTTTGATGCCACCAGTCAAAGGAAGATCGCTAATTATGTACTTAACAGTGCTAGACAACTCAATGAGGTGTGTACTGGGGCAGCATGACGAGTCTGGTCAAAAAGAGCATGCAATATACTACCTTAGCAAAAAATTTACCGACTGTGAAACCAGATATTCACTACTCGAGAAAACTTGTTGCACTTTGGCATGGGTTTCTCGACAACTAAGATAGTATATGTTGACCCATACTACTTTGTTGATATCTAAGATGGATCCCATCAAGTACATATTTGAAAAGCCAGCTCTCTCTGGAAGAATTACCCGATGGCATATGGTCTTAATAGAATATGATATCCAGTACACCACTCAAAAGGAAATCAAAGGAAGCGTATTGGCCGACCATTTGGCGCATCAGGCCGTAGACGACTATCAGTCCATGAACTTTGAATTCCCGAACAAAAATATCATGCTAGTGATTATGATGAACTTGGACCGTATGAAGGACCTGAACAAGGATCCTGATGGACTATGGTTTTTGATGGAGCTTCCAACATTCTTGGCAACAGAATTAGTGCTGTGATCACTTCCCCCGAAGGTTTCCATACAACTTTTACTGCCAGGATGTGCTTTGATTGTACCAATAACATGGCTGAATGTGAAGCTTGTATCATGGGTCTTAGGGCTGCTATTGACCTAAGAATCAAATTCTTAAGCGTGCATGGGGATTCAGCTTTGGTAATCAGTTAGGTTAAGGGAGATTGGGATATGAAGCACCTGAATCTCATTCCTTATAAAGAGCATGTACTAACCCTAATCCCGTATTTCAAGGAGATTACCTTCGAGCATATACCAAGAGAAGAAAATCAGATGGCAGATGCTCTAGCTACCATGTCATCCATGTTCAAGTTCAGATGGGACAATGAGGCTCCCAGAATTACCATTGAAATATTTGATGAACCTGCACACTGCTATGGAATTGATACTGATGAAGTAGATGAAAACCCTTGGTTTCATGAAGTCAAGAAGTACCTAGAGGCACAAGAATACCCTAAAGGGGTATCCATAAATGACAAGAAGTTCCTATGAAGGTTCTCGGCCAAATTCTTCTTGAGCAATGGAATTCTATGCAAGCGCAACCATGATCCAACCCTGCTTCGTTGTGTGGACAAGAAGGAAGCAGAAGAAATTATGCAAGATATGCATGAAGGTGTCTTCGATACTCACTCCAGTGGGTACACTATGGCTAAAAAGATCTTAAAGGCAGGCTACTATTGGTCAACCATAGAAACTGATTGTCACCACCACTCAAGAACTTGTCATAAGTGTCAAATATATGCTGATAAAGTTCATGTACCTCAAGTGCCTTTGAACGTCATGACTGCTCCTTGGCCGTTTGCAATGTGGGCCATTGATGTGATTGGAGAAATCAATCCTACGACCTCTAATGGACATCACTTCATCCTCGTCTCCATTAATTACTTTACAAAGTGGGTTGAAGCAGCCTCGTTCGCCTCTGTCACCCAAAATGTGGTTTCCCGGTTCATCAAACACAACTTGATTTATCGATATGGCATCCCTGAAAGGATCATCACAGACAACGCTACCAATCTCAACAATACAATGATCATTGATCTCTGTACACGGTTTAAGATCAAGCATCACAACTCTTCTCCATATCGACCTAAGATGAATGGCGCATTGGAAGCTGCCAATAAGAATATAAAGAAGATCATACAGAAGATGGTTGCGACATATAAGTATTAGCCCGAGATGTTACTGTTTGCTCTTCACGTCTACCGTACTTCATCTAGAACATCAACTAGGCCAAGCCATTTCTCTCTGATCTATGGTATGTAAGATGTCCTACCTGTCGAAGTTCAGATTCCTTCTATGAGAATCATGAAAGATGCAGACTTGGACAAGGACGAGTGGATTCAGACCAGGTTAGATCAACTAAAACTAATTGACGAGAAAAGGCTTGTGGTTGTCTGTCACAGTCAGATGTATCAGAAATGCATGATCAAGGCATTCAACAAAAAGATTAAGCATCGAGTATATCAGGCTGGTGACTTGGTAATAAAGTGCATCATTCTGCCGCAAGGTGATCCCAGGGGCAAATGGACTCCCACTTATGAGGGACCATTTGTAATCAAGAAAATGTTCTCTGGCAGTGCTATGATATTGACCACCATGGACGGTGAAGATTTCCCGCACCCTGTGAATTCGGACATAGTCAAAAGATACTACGCATAATAAATGACCCGCTAGGTTGACTGGCCTAGGAAAAAATAAGGGCATCCCAGCAAACCAAAAGGGTTCGGGCAAAAATCAGGGATATATATGAAAAGACTTTACACTCGGCAAGTCGAAAACCTGAAAAGGCGACTTGGGAAAAAAAGGGTATCCTGGTGGACTGAAAACCCGAAAGGAGGGTCCAGGCAAAAATTAGGGATTCAAACGTACGACTATGTTCCATTGGATCACTCACTACTAGATTTATTACAAAACATCGAGTTCAAACGATACAAATCAATTTAATCTCCTACTTCCGACAGTAAGGGATGATATGTTTGAAGACATAAGGCCAATAGCAGAGTTGGAACCCGACAAGATTATTTCCACATAGCTATATCTTTTGTTTTCACTTTGTAATCTTTTCTTCGGCGAATTCCTCTTACTAGGATTTTCATCTCTTTGTACAAAAGCACCTGTTATGGGCAAAACTATCAATGCAAAGACAATTTCAAAGCCAAATTCTGTTTTTACTTTTTCTGTTTTGTTTGCAAAATTTCCAACAAACTAAAATTGAACGAGCATATGCATTTGATTACAATTGACTGCTAATAAATATATGCATAAAAAACAGGAATGAGCAGTTACTCAAGATTGTAGTAGTTGGGATGACGTCCAAGCCACCCATTAATCCCTACAGTGAAACTTCCATGAGATTATCACTACATATTAATCTTTGCAAGTTCATACATTCCCCGCAATCTTCTAGCAGATCACTCTGGAAAATAAAGGAGTACAGGCTTCCTCCCAGTAATATTGCTTATCTACAGAATCCCAACCATTACAGTTCATGGGAATTCTTCTCCCCAGCTGAGTTTTCAAAGCTGTAAAAACCCCTGCAAATTTCTTCTCTCCAGCTGAGTTCTTTCTCCTCAGCAAGGGTGTTTCCTCAGTGGGTTTATTTCCCCGACAAGGTTTATTTCCCCAACAAGGTTTATTTCCCCAGCAGGATATCATCTCCCCAGCTTGAGCCTGTTACTCAGAGGGCCACAAATCGCTGGCAAAAATTTCCTTCCCCAGTGAATTTGGCAATATCCCTAGAGAGTTGCTACTGAATCGAAAATCTGATCAGATGTCAGTCAACCTTATCCTCCTCAGACAAGCCGGGAGGTTATCCATCATCTTCTATACCCAGACAGGGTATAGAAGGAATTATAACCCCACAGTAGAGCAAAGAACAACCAAAGTTTTGAATTCTTCTTCCCCAAGCAGGAGTTAACACTCTCCAGTAGAGTTCCCCTTAGAAAGTAGAAATCAATGTTCCCCAGCAGAGGTTCCTCAAATAGCAAGTAGGAATCCCCAGCGGAAACAATTCCCAGAAGATTGAAGATTACACATACTCTTCATCCCCAGCGACGGTCAGGGACTTATTTTCCCAGAGTAAGACGCTACCCCAGATTACAAATGCACCTCAAAAGCATTTCACATTCATACATCATTTATAAAATATCATAGCATATGCGTACGAAACCCATACATCACAGTCTCATTTATTTTGAGGACATCATTATACAATGCATTTCATACATCATGACACTGCATACGGTTAATTCTTTATCTTTTCAGGTAAAGTCTACAGACAGATGAATATCATCCACTATCTACATGATCAGACAACATTTCCTCAAAGACTGAATTTCGACAAAGCATTTCCTCAGAGACTGAATTCCGATAAAGCATTTCCTCGAAGACTGAATTTCGACAAAGCATTTCCTTGGAGACTGAATTCCGACAAAGCATTTCCTCGAAGACTGAATTTCGAAAAAGCATTTCCTCGGAGACTGAATTTTGACAAAGCATTTCCTCAAAGATTGAATTTTGACAAAGCATTTCCTCGGAGACTGAATTCCGACAAAGCATTTCCTCGAAGACTAAATTTCGACAAAGCATTTCCTCGAAGACTGAATTTCGAAAAAGCATTTCCTTAAAGACTGAATTTCGACAAAGCATTTCCTCGGAGACTGAATTCTGAAAAATCATTTCCTCGAAGACTGAATTTCAAAAAACATTTCTTCGGAGAATGAATTCCAACAAGCATTTCTTCGGACACCGGATTCGAACCAACATTTTGTCTCAGAAGCTTACTCTGAAAAGTTTTTCCCTCGGAGATCTAACAAATGTTCCCTTCAGATACTAAAATCTAAAAGGATAGTTCCTTTGAAGACTCATTCCAATACCCTTTCCAATTAAAAACGGGTAAAAGACCTCTGGTGGTTCAGTTTAAATCAACCAAAGATTTATTCTAATACTTCTTCCAATTGAAGTCAACGGTTATTTTGGATGGTATCTATAAGCCTATCTTTGACGAATCTCCATCACTTCTCTAAATGGAATCTATAAGCCCATTTCCGATGCAATCAACCAACAACATCACCATCTCGCACAGGCGAGTGTAAATTTCTGGGAACTTGAGTGTTCAATCATCTTCTACCTTCAAGTCACAAATGGCGAACATGCTATTCTAACTCTTCATGTTTAAGAAGATTGAACAGGGGCAAATGTTGTACCCTAAAATTTTCCCTCTCATTTTTCTCAAAAAACATTCTTTCAAGGTTCTTCAAATAGTCAAGACACTCAAGGGTTGACTAGTTAAGATGCTCCTCCTAAGTTAAAGGCCTACAACTAGGGTTTAGAGTTTTTCAAGGAAATTTGGTTTGCAAATGTCTCAAGTGGCTTCCATGGTTATTCATAGGTCCTCAACAAGCTTCATGTCAAGTTTCAAACCCTACATCACAAGTTTGCTAAGTCAATGGCTCAAATGTTTGAAAATCAATTGTATTGGTCAAAAGGTCAAATATGGTCAACATACAGTCAAACTTCAAGATTTTTGGTCAAAATAAATATCTTGAAGCAATATTCATCATTTGATCAAGGTTTGATCATGATTCCTTAAGGAGAGCCCTCAGATCCTCAAAAGTCAAGAATTTTCAAATTAGGGTTTCCTTAAGAGAAGTCAACTTAACTTTGACCAGACAAAACTTTCACATACTTCATCAAATATTCCCAATCAAAGCCCATTTTGAAGAAAATTCAAATCTCTACAACTTTGATTTTATTCTCAAGTCCAAAAGATGCTTCATTTGAAAGATATGATCTCACACATTATAGGTCATTTTCAAAAGTCAACAAAAGACACTTTTTGTTAAGGCAACTTACATCAAGATAATGTATTCAAAAGAAAAAATGGTTAACATAGAGATTATATAGGACATATTAGGCTTTCCAAAAGTCTAAGATCATCTTCAAAAGGTTAAAATTGAGCAAGTTATGAGTTGCACAAGTTAAGGAATTTTGAAGAAATTCAAGAAGTACAAATTGAGCAAAATTGCAATTTTGAACTAATGAGCCTAGTTTTTTATCTTCAAACATGTCCATAATATCTTAGAGGACCTTTAAGTCCATTTTTGCATGGTCTTGATTTTTATTTATATTTATCTTGATTTAATTTAATTTAAAACCAAATAAATTAAATAAAAATACAAGAAATAATGAGCCAAGGCATTTGGGCTTGACTTAACCCATCATGCAGCCCAAGATTCGTGCAAGATACATGGAACAAGTCCAGTTCATACAAGGGATGGAAATGGCAAGAATATTCTAAGTTAGGCATTTTTTAAAAATTTGATTCTTGTCATGTAACCATAGTTAAGACTTGATCCCTTTCCAAACTTGTTTATTCTCCTTACTCCCCTATAAATACATGACAATGTAAGCCTGAAGCAACATGCAAAAACTGCATCAAGAAGCCCTTAGAAGTCACAAATTTCTCAAAGAAGGAGGTGAACTTATAACATACAATCTAGCCACATTCAGATCAAGTCACCCATTGTAATTCGTTCCTGAAGCTTTAAAGGGTAAGAACAGACCAGATACCATGGTCGTTGGTGCTTGGAACTGGCACTCTCATTTGCTTCGATTCCATTTTTTCCAGATATTCGTATATTATTTTTCATGCATGATTAATGTCTTTTGCTTGCCCAAACGAGTTTCTGTGGTCATTTAGAACAGGTATGGACCGGAAAACTAAGCTTCTAACGTAAGGATGGAACATTTCCATGGCTAGGGAAGTTTATGATATCCTCCTTGTATCTCTATTTTACAGGCCGTTTCAGGCCAAATGGAGGTCACGATTGAACTCTCAACCTCCAAATTAGGGGAAACATGACCTTTTTCCATTTAATCCATGTTGTTTTTGCATATTGAAATTTTGCTCGCTGGAGAAGAAGGAGTTGAACACCGTGAGGGATGGTCCGACTATGGCGTGGCTAAATACCTATCTCTGATTCACCCATTCAAATAACCAGAGCCCCACCGCGCGCTCATTTTTTTGTTTGGCTGGATAAATTTCATGTTTTAAATATAATATGTTTGTTTGGTTTATATCACAAATGATTAGCATGGTCCAGTGGTAGCAAACCCGTGTTTAAGTCACTCCCTCACAAGGTCCTCGGTTCGATTCATGGTTTTACATTTGTGTTCTTTTTCTAACATTTTCTCGCAGATCCAGCATGTTGCACTCCAGCGCGCCTACCGTGTGCATTCAATCTTCAGCCATCAGATCTCCAATTCCAAGATCCAACGTTTCTAGAAGCAAATGCATATGTTAGACCTCTCAAGAAGAGAAACACCGGATGGAACGCAGCTCCTGGGCTCAAATCTGTTTGGGCCTAGAAAGTTTCATCCTTACATCCCCCATTTCCTATTGCTACGCTTAGGCCTCCCCCTTGGGGCCTGAATATTTTTTTCAAATTTTCACCCCCCTTTTTGCTTGTTGCAGCCTGACCCATTATTATTTTTTATTATTTTGTTTTGTTTAACCTAACATTTTTCTTTTTTAATTTAGTTTCTTCTAATGAAAAAAATCATAAAATCAAAAATCACAAAAATAATTAGACTTAGATTTTTATTAATTGAATTAATTTTAATTAGTTATTTTAATCATCCTTTCCTTAATTAATCAAACCGATTAGAATTAGGTTTTTCTTAATTTAATTCAACTATTTTTCTAAACAAAAAATGAAAAAACAATAAAAAATATTTCTTTTGTCACTTAGAATTTTTTTAGGGCTTTTCCTTCTCTGTGTGTTTATTTATTTATCCACGTTATTATTTTCACAAATATATTGTAATTGTACATGAGATGTAATAGTTTAATTAGGACCACTTACTTCCTTATTTCCCCCATTTTGGTTTGTAATTCCCCCCATCCCGAAGCAATGTAATAGCGTAGCTTAAATTCTTGCACTTTTATTTTTTGTACATATATATTTTAACTGTTAGATGTATGTTTAATAGGATTGCATGATAAGATCTAAAAACAAACGGTAGAAAACCTAAATGTTTAAAGATAAATAACTGAAACACAACACACTCGCACACGCGCACCTCTAAGGTACCCCTAGTTGTTGCCTTCGGAATAAAACAGTCGTGTCTCTCGAACGTGAGAAATGTCAGCAGTGACCCTTTGGTTCAAAGATCATAAGTCCGTCGATGTCCCTTTCGATGTTTCCTCGGTATATGATCTTAAAACCTTAGGGTGATTATTAAAGTGTCTTACGAGTTGCTTTCGTGACTGTACGGTGACCCTCACTTGTCCCTTAAAACATCCAACTATAGTGCTACCTACTGACTAATAGTAGGATATCACTGTCTAAAGAAAAAGAGGAAAAGACCAAAGACCATTCGAGTAGGTAGAGCGCTTATAGTTGCTTGCTAAAAAAAAACAAACATTTTTCACACATACACAGACTTTTCTCTAAACTATTTTCTAATACAAAGCACTTTGTATACATTCTCAATGATAGGAGAAACATTAGAAAGTTTGCTGCACTAAGGCGTCTTTTCAAAAATATTTTCAAACACACAAACACAAAGCATTTTCAAAAGTGAGCTAGCAACTAAGAGCCCATAGATCACTATGGATGGAAAGGGTGCTAACACCTTCCCTTTCCATAATCTACCCCCCGAACTCAAAATCTTTAAAAAGGTGTTTCCTGTTCTTTTCACCCTTTCCTTTGTTGGTTAAAAGAAAAGTCGATGGTGACTCTTGTTAACCGCAACATTTGCGATAAAACACAAAAACCAGTAAAGTCAGTTCTCCCACCGTATGACACCTAGCTCTCGACAAGGTTTTTACCATCAATCAAATGCACATCTTCACCAAAATAGACTAATACCCAGCTCCCGACAAGGTACTCATCATCAGAGGAAAAATTTCCTCACACAAACTGCAGATGATGCTTCCATTCTTCTTCTTCACTCTCTTTGCATAGGAGGATTCTTCACAACATTCCATACTTGGTTAGAGACTGGACTTCACACTCCATCATGGTCATTCATTCCAACTTAGGAATCCAATGGTCAATGTTGTACCCCAAAATTTTCCCTTCCATTTTTCACAAGAAATCACAACCCTAGGGTTTTCTCAGATTTTTAAGATTGGCTCAGAAATCGATCAGACAGATTTTTCTTTGGCAGTAGATCAACAATTAGGGTTTTTCTCGCATTTCTCAGAAGAAACTGAATTCTCAGAAATTCAAATTAACTGTCACATGTTTTCACACTTTTTCAAGTTTACTGAAAGGTTACTGGTTATTCTCAAGGCTTGTTTATCTGGGATAAGAGATAGGAGCTGAGATGGTCATTTGGAATATTCAGGTTTTGTCTGATCTAGGTTAGCCAGATAATGTGCGTCTGTTAAGACATTTGCTTCGTTAATGGAATGAAACGTTTGCTTGTTTATTGGAATACGCAGTGCGTATTTTGATTGGTAGGTTGTTGCAAGGTTATGAGATTTCAGAGTTTTTTGGATTACTTGGAATTTAAGTTATCTGTATTGGAAATATTGGAATGCAGTTTCAGTTGTTTTAATCAGGAATCTTAAAGAATCAGTGAAGACTTGAGGAGAGAATTGCAAGATATTGACAGTAGAAGATTTTATTGGATATCAGATTGCCTCACAAATATTTTTCATTTATTTCAGATGTTGTTACAAAAATAATTTATTATTCATATGCTTTAAGTTTTACAAAATTATCGTACTTGAAAAAGTAAATTAATACAACTGATTGAAAAAAATCTCCCTAAATTACAAAGAAAGAAATCTAAAGCCTAAGCTTCCATTACTCCCGTGCTCGCCATAAAGTCTCCTGCTTCCTCTGCTTTGTCACCGTCCAATTTACGCCCACATGAAAGAAAGACAAAAAAGGGATTAGTATAGATAGTTGAATATGAAAAGAATTTTCAAGCAAAAAAAAAGAAAGAAATTTTTTTTCATCATTAAAGTTTGCCGTTTGGAATCAGAGTGCTATTTTTCATCACGTTTTTATTTTTCTCTTTGCAAATCACAAGAAGATTGCTCTTCTTGGTTCACAAAGAGAAAAATAAAAATGCAAGTTAAAGAATGCAAAAGCAAAATTATTCAAAGGCAAAGCACAAGGCGCCAAACTGAAAACATAGTTTCAAACAAGCAAGCAACATAGCAGGCGCGCAAAACCAAACATTGCAGCAAGACAGTAACATTGCAACAAGGCCAAACTGTCAAGCAAACTGTACATTACAAAGCAACCAAACAACATGGAAAACTAAAAATTGCAGCAAACTCAGCATTGCAAGCAAAACTGCATTACAAAACAAGACCAAACTGGATGCAAGCAAACCAAACTGAATGTAGTTCAAACAAGGCAGCAGAAAGTACACCAAGCAAAGGTAGAAAGTACAATGCAGCAGGCCAAAAGTACAAAGAGGGTAAACAAAATAACAAGCAAAAGGCTTCTCACAGCTTTTCATCATTTTCCAGGGATTTAGGCAAACTTTTCAGAAAAGTGGAAAACAAATTTCTTTATCATGGAGAGAGGAGAGATATCACCTTTTTGGTGAGAGTGTACAATTTGGCTAAAAATATGTCACAAGCAACTAGATGTAAGACTATCAAGCTGGAAGAAAAGGGCAACAAGAACATTTTGTCAAAACCACAAAAAATCACAAAAAAAACCTGTGAGCAGTTCAAACACACAGTCAAAACTACAACAAATCACAAAAAATCTGTAAGTAGTTCAAACCACAGCCCAAACTTCATAACAAGTTTCAAACACCACAGAAAACATGTCCAACAAACAACAACATTTCAAAAATGCATAACAAGTTTCAAAAAGGGCCTAACAGTTTCACAACAATCCCAAACCTGTTATCAAACTAGCCAAGCCCCAAAAAGTATAACAGTTTCAAACCTCAAAAACTGTCACAAGCCACAAAAAATCACAAAAAAACCTGTTAACAACCCAACAACATAACCATTGCAAAAAACCTGCAAAATCCTTAAAATTGCAACAACCACCAACCACAAAACGTGTGCAAACATTTCACAAACCTCCAAAAAAACATGTAACAGTTTCAAACCTTCCCAACATTCCAAACTCAGTTAAAAAAAACCTTCAACTGTAAAACTCAAGTTTCAGAAGCCTCATCAAAAACCAACAATCAATATCCAACAAAAATTACCAACAATCAGTTTCAGAACTACAATCATCATCATCATCATTCATATTCAAAGAGAGAGGAAAGAGGTAACAAAGTTTCAGAACAATTATCATCATCAACAAAAACAACCAACAACAATAACAAAGTTTCATAAAGTATCATCCTCAAAAGAAAGAAATCACCGGAAGCTCGTGCCTCGCCGTCATCATCTCTCCTCGCACCTCTGGCCACCAGGGAGCTCCATCCCTCAAGTCTCACTGTTCCCTTTCATCACAGAGAAAATCCCACAGGTATAGCTTTATCTCCCTCATAACAATTCCTACGTCTCAAGTATATCACAGTAGGTTAATAACAAAGAAACATGAGCAAAACATAAACAACGAACTGTTAAATCAAAAAAGAACGAACCATACCATTTTAAAACAAAGCCATTGATCGTTAGGAGAAGGTGAGAGAGGGAGAGGGTGTTCCGGCAACCATAGGAGAAGGAAGATCAGAGTGTTGAGCGATAGAGAGTGAGAGAGATGAACTGGAAAGGACAACAGCGCTGCTGTGAAAGCACGAAAAAAACCTAATTGTTCCACAAACCCTAATCAGAATTTGTGAAAGGGTTAACCATTGGGCCATCCCGTTTCAAACCACAAAGCCCATGCGTTTTTTGAATCATCCATCCCTTTTTGTTTCTGAGTTTTTTGTTCTAGCAAGTAATAATCCCTTTGGCCCAAGACCTTAAAGCCCATCTCCCTTCTCTTAGCTTGTTTTACTTTTATTTGCTTTAAAAAAAATACTAGTAAATGCTTTCATACATTTCCTTTTAAACCCTAAAAAATAAAATCATTTTTTTTACTTTTAATTTTTATAACTTTTTTTAATTTAATTTGTTACTAATAATAAAAACACCAAGAAAATTTAATTTAATTAATTTTCTTTCTTTAAAACTTTTTCCTCTTAAAATTAATAAAAATACATAAAAGAATAATAATAATTTTTAATCTTTTAGGATAGAGTTTATTTATCTCTTTTTAGTAAATACATGCATTTCATAATTTATTGATTTTCTTTATTTCATAATTTGTTATAACTTTGTATTGAATTCCGACAATTCGATTTGGTTGTAATACTTGATATTTGGACATTGTTATTCTTGTGAGACTCATCCCCATTTGTAATAATTATACCCCCATCCCCGGATACTTTTGTAATAGGTTAGACTTTCAATTTCCGCAATTTATTGCTTTCTATACACTGTATAGTAATTAGGCGTGTATGGCAAGATTCAAAAATCAATTGCTAGATGACCTAATCTAAGAACAAATAACTTGAACTCAACACAATTATCACACGTGCACCTCTAGGGTAACCTCGCTTGTTGCCTCGGAAACACAATCATGTCCCTCGAATACGCGACACTCTAGCAAATGACCCTTTGATAAACAAAGATTGTAGTCCCTCGATGACCCTCGATGTTGCCTTCGATAAAATGATCTCGTCCCTTACAAAATTGCTAGAGCGTTTCACAAGTTGCTTTAAATGATTGTATGCGATGACCCGCGCCTGTCCCGTTTAACATCCAAACACAAGGTTGTTTACCAAATACAATGGTAAAACAACATTGTCAAAAGGGTTAAAATATGTAGGAAAGATCTTTGAGTAAAACAGGGTAGACAACTCTTAGTTACTTGAACAAAACTTGCAAAACATCCTTGCTATTTTCAAAACACACCTCACAACACAATTTCAAAACATTTCCCAAAAACAAACTTTCAAACATTGAAATATCTTTTCAAAAGACAAACACCTTTGTATATATTCAAACAAGAATCATTACATAGGTTGCCTAGACAAGGCCTCTTTTTCAAAGCATTTTCAAAAACCACACACAAAGCACCATTTCAAACAATTTAAAAGCAAAAGCAAGTGATCTAAACAAGTAACTAAGAGCCCATGGAAAACCATGGATGAAAAGGGTGCTAGCACCTTCCCTTTTCATAATCTACCCCCCGAACCCAAGAAAACATCTCAAAGGTCTTTCCTGTGCTTTTTGACCTTTCCTTTTAATAAAATAAAAAGTCGGCGGCGACTCTTGCTAAACCGCACAATTGCGAACACAAACGCAAAACTTCAAGTCAGTTCTCCCATCGTATCACAGTCAACAACAATATTCACCCCATTATCTTCAAACCAAGATTCCTTCTGAAGCAACAACCAAATGAGATGATGTTCCAACAACTTATTCAAACATCATTCTCAGTCATCTGGATTTCTCCCTTAACTATGGTTCTGGAGACAATATCATAGTAAACCAAACACCACAATTGAAGGAACACAAGAGGATCAACCATAAGTAGTTGATCAACCTTCAAGATCATATCAAAACACATGCAGATCATTCACATAGCACACCTCAAGAACCTTCTTCTTAAGCATAAAATCCAGACCACCTGTCTGACTTTGAGGTGTTTGATCATAATTCTTATGCACCTAAAGAGGGGATTCCCTCTACCAAGCAGATCACAACATATAGGGTTTTGGATGATCATCAACCCTTCAAACAGACTGTCCAAGAGTACCTCTCCTTCTCCCAATTCTTTTAAATAGCTCATCATGATTGTAAGTTAATCATCCAGAATATTAACTTACCTCAGGTTTATGCATCTCCATTGCACACAACCCCTAGAGTGTCTCTTCCACTTTACAGAACAAGAGTTTAATGTTCTTATAGACTTGATAAGGGATATCAAGTTTGAGTAAACAACCTCCATCATGTTTAAGAGAAACACCAGTTAAACAAGTTGAGAAAAATAAATTCTCAATACAAAGATGTCAATACATTACATCAGATATCTCAAGAATCTCTAACTTTAGATTAGGGATTCTTCTTAAATAACTGCTCTGAGAACTTTGAGAATCATAGTGTGATACGGTGGGAGAACTGACTTGGGATTTTGCATTTGTGTTTGCAAATGTTTCGGTTTAGCAAGAGTCGCCACCGACTTTTTATTTTATCCTAAGGAAAGGTCAAAAAGCACAGGAAAGACCTTTGAGATGTTTTCTTGGGTTCGGGGAGTAGATTATAGAAAGGGAAGGTATTAGCACCCTTTCTCTCCATGGTTATCCATGGGCTCTTAGTTACTTGCTTAGATCACTTGCTTTGCTTTTTAATTGTTTGAAATGGTGCTCTTCAATTGTTTGAAATGGTGCTTTGTGTGTGATTTTGAAAGATGTTTTGAAAAGGGGACATCATTGTGGCGACCTTTGTAATGATTCTTGTTTGAATGTATACAAAGGTGTTTTTGTCTTTTGAAAGTTTTCAATGTTTGAAAGTAGGGTTTTGAAATTGTGTTGTGAAGTGTGTTTTGAAGATAACAAGGATGTTTTTTGCAAGTTTTGATCAAGTAACTAAGAGTTGTCTACCCTATTTTACTCAAAGATCTTTCTTATGTTTTTAACCCTTTTAACAATGTTGTTTCACCATTGTATTTGGTGAACAACCTTGTGTTAGGATGTTAAACGGGACAGGAGCGGGTCATCGTATAGACCATGATAGCAATAGTGACAAGTATTTTTCGCAATTTTCTTAAGGGACTTGATCATTTTGTTTAGGCAACTCAGATAGCGTCATCGAGGGACTATGATCTTTGTTTTGTTTTTGTTTTGCCAAAGTACTTGACATGCATATCATGGCCCATTTTTGAAGGCAACAAGTGGATTGAAACCCTAGGGGTGCAAGTGTGCATTGTGTTTGTTTTTTCATGCATTTTTATCTTTGATTAGGTCAAACTATTTGTTAATTTGATTTTGCATACAAACCCTAAGTCTAATCATGGCATAATTGAAAGCTTAAAAGTGCGAGAATTTAAATTCTACACTATTACAACATGATATAGGGAGGGGGTACAATTTTGAATAGGGGATTATTTAGACAAGAAATTAAACCCTAAATTATTACAACCAAATTGAATGTGTAAGGCAATAATATTTAAATGTACAATATTTAAATAAATACAATAAATAAATATTAAATAAAATGTATTATGCAAAAAAAGTTTTTATTTGTTCATGTATGCAAAAAGTATATTTATTGTGAAGAAATGTAAATAAATAAAAAAAGGGTCAATTTTAATTATTTTTGTTTTTTAGGGCAAAAACCCTAATTTCTTAAAGAAAGTAAATATGATGTATTATTTATGTACAAAATGTATCAATATTGTACAAAATGAAATATATTCAAAAAAAAGTATTTTTTAGTATAAATAATGATAAAAATAAAATATAATATTTTTGTGTTTTATTTCTAAGTTTTTAATAAAATAAAAATAAAATATATGTATATATATATATATATATATATATATATATATATATATATATATATATATATATATATATATATATATATATATATATATATATATATATATATATATATATATATATATATATATATATATATATATATATATATATATTAAATATATTAAGTGTATATAAAAATAAAATAAATTATTTACAAAAATGTATATATTTCAAGAAAATATTTTCAAATGTGAATAAAAATAATAAATGAAAATAAAAGTATTTTTTACATTATTTTTAAGTTTAAAGAAAATAATACAAAGTATTTAAGCATTTTAATATTAGAAGTAATTGAAATAAATACCAAATAAATATAAAAATTTATGAAAATATTTTTTAAGTATTTTTTATGTTAGAAAATAAGATATCAAAGTCAGAAATGAAATAAAAATGCAAAAATGATAAATATACAAGAAATGGGTCAAGGGGGTGTGAAACTGAAAAATGGGGTATGAAAAGCAGGACCAAGCCACCCCAGCCCAAAACTTCATCTTCTTCCTCTGTTCAAACACCAAAACGCGCATTGTGTACAAGATTCTATCTCCTGATTCTGTACTTTTTTGCCAAAACTCATAACATGAAACTTGTAGAGCATCAAACGACGAATCTAACCATATAAAAAACTTAAGCTAACTCTCAAAGACCAGAGAGAATTTCTCTGGCCCTAATTTCTAACCTAGTTTTTTCAGAAAGTTCATGGATGAAATTCTCCTAACACGATTAATATAAATGAAAACTAAGCACATGTATGGTTTCAGGGCTATGAATACAACATCATTCATTCACAAACCTAAGTCTAACTATTCCTAAATAGAGAGATAGAAGTTCATGAAATACCTGTTTCAGTTGAGTTCGAGCTGGACAATGTAGCAACTTTCAATGGTGCTTGAGGTTCTTTTGAGCTTGCCTGATGTCCACTGAAGCTTTCCCAATGCTTAGTTTGTTTTGAAGTAGCCTGAATCGTGCTACAGAACTCAACCTACAAAGCTTCCAAACAAAAATGGCAATGTGTGTTAATGGAGTTACAGTTGTCAATGGAGGTCTGGAATAGTTTAGGTGAGTTAAATGGAAGGTATTGGGACAAGTTTGAGGCAAAACGCACGAGGCAAAGTGGAGATGGAAGTGATTCTGTAGGGCTTGCCCTATTTTGCAGAAAAATGGAGATTTTGTGTACAAGGAGGTTTGAGGGGTCAAGGGCTCGTGCTTCTTGCTTGCTAGGGTATGAGAAACTTGTTTGGAATGTTTGTGTAAGCTGACTATGGCTGGTTTTTTAGTTGGGAGGATTTGGACCAATTTCTTCTTTGTGAAGCAAGAATGTGTAACTTGGTGTTACAGGCCTGCACCAGTCATGTATTATGCTGCATACAATCTCCTTGATACTTGAAATTTGTGGATTTGATTTTGCTTCAGAGATATGGCCCCATGCTTCAAAGATCATGGTTTGACATAAAGCATATCCTTTCAAAAATGGCAATGTACCTTTTTCTAATTAAGGATTAGTTTTGTGTGTAATGTCCAAATGGCCAAGATAAAGCATTAGCTCAGTGAATATGCATTAAATTATGGAGTACAAACTGGTTTAGAGGCATTTAATTGTGAACTATGCTAGCTTGGTCAGATTTGGCAAATGGTATGAACATGTATTGGCCATGGTCACAAAGTGAGTTTTCGCCAACTTCAAGCATTCGATTCTCCCTAACCACAAAGGTGTTTGAGGAGTTCTTGGACAATTTGGAAAGCTTGCAACACGTACTATGATCCATATTTGAAATGAAACTTGAAACTCCAAGTGGAACTATGTGAAAAATGGCCAAGAAGATGGGTCAAAATCCTGCCTAAACTAGGGCAAAAATTTATCTAAGTGAAAAGTTTTAGGTACCCTTGTTCCAAAAATCATAACTTGAGATCCAAGCTTCTTTTGAGAAAACTTTGTGAATCAAAGTTGTAGACTTTGTGATGTACTACAACTTTAATGTTATAAGTTTTGTTTGAATCCATTTACATCTTGGTGAAAAAATGGGACAAAGTTAGGAAAAAATAAGAAAATTTCATAACTTAGAAAATTTCTAAGTTATGAAATTTTTCCATTTTAAACCCTAATTTGCAATTTTGGGTTTCTTGATGAAAAAGTTTCATAATTTTACATGTCTTGATGAAAAATGACCCTTGGCACTTGATTTTGACTAAAAAGTCAAAGTTTGATTTTTCAGTATACAGTCAAATTTTGATCAGTTGGCTGAAAAATTCATTTGTCAATCTTATGCATTTGAGATCTTTTGAACTTGTTGAATGGGTAAAGATAATGTCATTGAGTCCTTGTGTCCATGTTTGTGCTTGATTTGCCATTGGCTAGGTCAAACAGTCAAAAATTGCCTTTGTGTAGTCAAAACCCTAAAAATGACCATTTTGCCCTTTTGGTGATCTGATCAAATTTCTTGTGGAATTGTGATCCAAACTTGATCAAATGGTTCATATGAGTTCATAATGTTGATGTGGGTCAAAATTCATGAGGTTTGACTGTCAATTGGCCACAGTTGACTTTTTCCCCAATATAGTTGATTTCTAGGTCAACTACCCAATTGACTGGGCAAAAATTTGAATCAAGGCTTGAAACTTGGTATGGACAAACTTGTGAGTCCAATATGAAGTATGAAGGTCATCTTGGGCATTGTAGGTCAAAAAATCCTTGTGCAAACTTAAACCCTAATTTAGGTCAACAATGCAAGGAGGTGTCTTGAGTAGAGCAAACCATAGCTTGATCTTGAGTTCCAAGAGTCTTGTGGTGATAAATGTTGATGAAATGAGAGGGAAAATTTTGGGGTACAACACATAGATTCTCGTCCTGAATAGCAGTACAACATGTGGTTAGTGCAATCCCATACACCTTTTTCTCTGTTGTAGCAGAAATTGTTCCACCTAAACAGTATCACTTACATCTGGCTTATTTGATCAGAAGAGACTAAATGACAGAGAGAATGTCCTTGACATATGAACTTGACCTTCATATTCAAGATACTTGGCTGAGATAAAAAAAATCTATTGGAATTAGAGCTCATCCTTTTCACTTCTACTAACTTGGATAAAAAATAAACTGAACTAAGAAGTAACCACTTGGTTGATCAACATTCAACCAGTCCATCAATCTAAGACATGTTTTTATGGATAAAACATCTTAGATACACAGCCCATATGCCTCATCTTCCAAACCAGGAGTAGGTTCCAAACACATGTGACCATTACACATTAGTTTAGCACCTAAGGCATCTGTTATTCAATAGGAAATTGCACACCTACTGACATGATGTCCCAACATCTGGTAGGACATCAGTTCCCTTATACTGGAACCCAAATATGAGCTTGGTTCTAAAGCTATACTGCTTCTAGAAAAAAAATCCCTTGATCACTTTCAAGGTATTCAAATATAGTCCAAGCTCTAGCTATACTGACAACATCAAGACTCATAGTCACTTTCCTAATCAAGTCAAGAATTATGAAGACTCTTTCAGAAACCAAAATAAATGGCTCTATCCTTTCTTCAATAGTCTATCAAATAAATGTCAGGTTTCTCGAGAAAAACATAAACCACATACTAAAGTTCCTTTATGAGTGGACATGAGAAATAAAACTTAAGTATCGTTGGAAACTTTACCAAGATAGTTGATACAGTCTTGCACACATATCCTATCACCATAGGATACATCAGTTGAGGAGATCAAACCTTAACACCCTTCCATGAGGAAACCAGGGTTACACCAGATACCATGCAGTGGAACAAATAACAACTCCTCAACATCCTCCAAGCTCCACATAACACCATAATCCAGGTGACACCAAAACAAAATAGGTTTGAAAATAAATCAAACCTCACACAAATGCAGCTCAGCAGCTCACCACCAAGGCCACATGCATATCACCCAAAGGCAAGTACAGTCCACATCCTGTCATGAGCAGTCCACCCTCCATTTCAAGTGTCAATTCTACCAACAATATGAACTTATCCAAGTTCAAACAACTTTTCAGTAGAGACCTTCTACCTTGCTCATAAACAAGAAACTATCCCCCTCGAATCTTATCCAGAAACAGACAGGATGCCTACTCTGATACCAATTGAAATTCTGGTATGACAGAACTCAAATGTCCTATGACATATCGAGACATCTTATCCGACTTAAACATTACAGCAAGGCATATAATCATTCAAAACAGAATTGAAAAGCATAAACAACACGCAGGCATTGTTAACCCAGTTCGGAACAACCTTCGTACTCTGAGGGCTACCAAGCCAGGGATAAAGTCTATTATAATAGTATCAATTTGAAGCTAAACTAGTCCCAAGTTTACAACATCTCACTTAATCACTACCTGTGCTAACTTTCTATCTAAGACTCACCTAGATATGATGCCCTCCTCAATCCCTCTTCAATCACAGAGAGCGATTGGACAAACAGGAAGACACACTTCCATGACAACAAACTAGAAGACTCACTTCCATGACAATACCTAGCCAAGAATCTTGACTAAGAACAATACTTAGAGTTGCTTACAAGTTTCCTCCAAGAACAATACTTAACTCATTACTTCACAGCTTCTGAGTGAGAACAATACAAACTCTCCTAGAGAGTGGCACAAATATAAAGCCCTAAACTTCTACATCTTGGACCCGTGCTTTTTCTAGGTTACAAAGACTTATATTTATAACCTATACCCAACATAACTTAGTTTTATAATCACAGCATATCAGATGTTACAAATCAGTAGTAACTTCTGCTACAAACAAAATCTTCAATAATTAGTTTCCTAAAATATCTTCATATTTAGAAACTGCATAATCTTCAATATTCTGACTTGATTATTCTTGGCCTTTAAATCAGTGTTACATAGGATTGCATAGATATCCAAAAATATTATGCATCTATTAAATCATAACGGAATCCACTAATCAAGCTCAACTTAGGTGCGATGTCGTATGCTCCTTCATAGGACATCTTTATCTGACATGTTGCTCCAGATGTTGAAACACTTTAACTCAACATGTCCCAACATAAAATATGACTTCTTGCTTAACTTGTTCTTCTTAGCAAGTAATCACATCCTATTTAACATATTGCTGCTATATTTGTTTTACTAAAATTAATGTCAATCCAAAAAAAGAACTTACAGAAACGAAGTAATTCAGGCAAAAAACGGATGATAAAATGTCATTTTACACTCAAGGCGACCACCATAGCATTCACTATAGAGGTGGCCATGTGTGGTTCCCGCGCTAATGGTCACAAATACCAAGTAACAACCACATTGTGAGCATGGCGTTCACCATGGGGGTGTGGCAGTTGCCACCCCCTTGAAATGACGCAGCAATTACATTTTGGGATTGGCTTGTCTCTCATTCACTTCATTATCTTCTAAAATCTCTCCCACGAATCTAGAAACTTCCCACGTGATTTTTTAGGTTTTGGAACTCTATAAATAGGTATTTAGCTTCACTTTTTGGATTATCCAAGCTTATTACAAACTTAAGCCATATATTGTTGAATTTTGTAAGCTTTAACTCTTCATATCGGAGGGTAATAACGCTGTCGAGTGAGTCCATATTAAGTTTGGAGCAACCTTTGTAGACATTTAATCTTTCCATTATTTTATTTTTTGCATTCAAGTCTTCCAGTTGATTTACTTCTTGTACCATATTATCGTCTCTTCAGAGCAGTTTTTTATTAATTTTATTAATCGCATTACTTTTATTCTATCATCTCTTTATTTTATCTGCACTTTATTCATTCTAAATTAATTTCTATCAATTGCATATTTCCGACTTTAATTTCTATGCCTACTTTTTTTTATTCCATGATCAAATTAATTGTTTTATTGTATGTTATAATCATGTCTAGCTAAATTATAAGTGTTGGAATGTGAGGACCTTCGATTCGACAGTACTCTAAATTATAGTTCTTTGAGAAATTCTTATTGGGGTTGTTTTAATTTTATAAAAACTTTTCTAAACTTAATTTGGTATGTTGCTACAAAAGTAGAACCATTTATATGTCGGGTAAGATTGAAAGTTTCCCGGTACAAAAGATTAAGGTTGTTTAGTTTTTAACTGATAAATTCCGTGAAAGCTCTTTGTTAATTAATTAGGAAAGCTAGTATTTTTTAGAAAGTGTTATTAAACTCATTTGTGGACGCGTTTATGTGTTTAAGGTACGGTTAGCCGAGCGAACGTCGCGAACCCTTTAAAGTCTAATTTTTCGGTTAAAACTACTTTTCATCTGAGTAAAAGAAACTTATTTCTATAAAATGTATTTAATGTTTAAGGAAAAATGTGTCAGGCACACGACATTGGTAGGTATAAATTAGAGAGTTAAATTTGGCTCTGTTTACGCGACAACGACGGTTCCTTTTTAATTAGTTATTTTTCAAAGAGGAAAACATTGTCCCACAGGTAGTTCAATTTAGGAACAATAAGAGTATCAACAAATTGATGAGATCCACATTCCAACATTGCATTTATGAATTAATTCTATTCTTTTATTTCTACTTTATTTTCTATATCTCCAATCATTATTTTAATCGCCTTAGATAAACACCGTAGCAATAGAAAACAATTGCTTGACTACTAGGTCTCTGTGGGTTCGACACTCTTTGTATTACTCTGATACTTTTTGTGCACTTGTGAAATACCCCACCATGTTTTTGGTGTCGTTGTCGGGGACCAATTATGTCAAATATCATAACTCTGTTGTTACATGTCTAGATTAAGGCACACTTTTAGATGGATTGCCCAAATTTTTCCTACAGTTACTACTAAGTATTTTGAGGGACCACAATATCCTTATAAATCAAACCTCGAAATATTAGTAAAGAACTTTGTTAATATGCAAATCCTTTTTAGGCTAGAATCTATAATGTGGAGGTTTGTGGAAACACAAACCATATAGAATAAGGACATTAGAAACCAAATTCTCCATGTTAATGAAACCCTTAGGCAGCTGAACACTGTGGTCGAATCTCTAGTAACCAGCAATAAGGAATTAGAGACAAAAACCGCACTACTTGAACAAACACCACCAGGAATCTCCACTGAGATGCATGAAGATGTTAGAATAACTGGTAGTTAAAACCAATAGAAAAGCCCAGGGAAGGAAATAATATGATTAAGGAGAACCACAGTAAAGAAAAGATTAGAAATCTTTTTCCACTAAATTCCTTAAAAACCAAGATAAGTTCGCAGTCAAAATGGTATAATATGATGTCTACGTCCCCACATAGAAAGGAAAATTTAGAAAACCGTAGAACTAGAGATGTCATAAATTTTAAAAACAAAATGTTAACCTTTGTAGTAAAAATTTAAGGGGTTGACACCAAACCAGAGGATCCAATACCTAAGATAGAGCCAAAATTACCCCCACCATACCTGAGATATGAACCAATCTACAGTGGAAAGAAAAGAAAAGGTGAAGGATATGAGAGGTGGCTAGATAAATGGCCTTGGAAACCAAACATTACAAAAGATTCAAATGAGAATTTTCTCTCCATAGAGCCACCATGATTATATTCTTAGTCGAGCTACCGACATTAAACAAAGCACTGCATGGGAGGCAACCCATGATTATTCCTTTTTATTATTTTAATAAAACAATGAGTTATTTATTCTAACATAACTAACTTGTGTAATTTCTTACATCTCAGGTCTCATCGTTCTACATAGCTTATTCTAACTATATTTTTAGAATGCAGAACTCCGATGACATGGAAATCCAGTTTAGAGATGACGACCAGAGGAACTATTACACAGTCATATCTGAGAGATCTATGTTATCCACCAGATATCCTGACTCCACTTGCATGGAAGCCCTAGGGATTGAGTCTAGCATTAGGTACATGTGTAACCAATTAGAATGGGATGAGTATGCAGAAGCCAAAAATATCACCTACCAAAAACTCACCCTCGAGTTCCTTAGCTCACTTATTTACCAACCAAATCAAGGTCGTGGATTCTATCGAGGTCAAATTTACTTTAGGTTATTTGGGCAAGAATATAGGTTAAACCACAGAGATTTAGGTTTCCTCTTAGGATTCCAGTATAGTCCAACAATTGCACCGAAGTTCCCATTAATATTAACACGCGGGACACCTTGGAGACTTTCTGGAAAGATATTACCAGTAACAAAAGCCCCGACCCATCCACCTAGTTTCCAAATCGTATGCATAACCCATCACTTAGGTATTTCCATATGATTTTAGCCCATACATTCTTTGGTCAAAGTGACACCAGTGAGACTTTGAGCACAGAGGAGTTATTTATTCTCTATTGCATTACTAAATCTGATCTTGTTGAGTCTGGAACCTTTCTCATAGAAAACCTAGAAAGTATAGCCCGATCTACAGTAGGACTTATTTATGTAGGAGAGATAGTTACCCAAATTGCTTATTCCCTTGGCCTCCAAAATAAGCTAAACCACCTAGTACCCTATTGTGGCTTTACACTTTTAGACTTGGACAATTGTCTTGAAAAAGGCATGGTACGACGAGTGTATTTTAGGATTAATGAGTACAAGATTCTCATTAATAATGAAGTCATTCACCACTTTTACCTACCAAACCCAAAAAGAACAAATGTCCAAAAAGGGGAAAATTAGATTTATGCTCTAGAGGACCAAGGCAAAACACCATTCAGACCTGTCATCCCTCATACTCCTGAGTATCACCCTTTACCCCTCTCAGATAGTACTACTGCATTTTCCTCCATTGGTTTCGCAGAGGGGAGTGACCGAGATTTAAAGCTTACTACCATGCGCCAGGAGATGGCTACTATTAGAGAGAAAATCAGCGACCTTACACAGCAGATGGAGATAGCTAATGCCACTCATACATAGGAGGAAGATTACCTCTTCAAGGAGATTCTCAGTCTTTGATGCCAGCTTTCTGAGACTCATACATCTTATCCACATTGGATGCGGGACCCCACTTATTAGTCCATTTAGTCATTTATCATATTTATTTCACCGTTATTTTCATCATTTACTATTAGTAGATTTACTTTCCCGCATAGACTTTACTCTCATTTTCAAAACTTTTTGGGATTATTTTTGGTTTTTATACTTTCTTTGGCAAATTTTCTTATTTTTTAATTATCATTATTTTTTCGACTAACCCTTATTAATATTATCTAATATCATTATATTCCCTTATTTTTGAAATGTTGTCTTTGCAAGCAAAAAGGAGTGTCTACACTCCCAAAAACAAAACAAAATCCCAAAACTCCTAAAAAGAGGCCTAGTCTGCGAAATTTGCAAGTATGGCGAACGCCTGGGGCTTGTGGCGAACATCGTGGCTTCAGGATTTCAAAAATATGGACAGAAGCGTAACAACCCCTCTTCCACTCATTTTTCCTATATCTTCTTACTCCAAACCCCATTCTCTTCCTCTACTAACACCCACTCACATAACTCTCATTAACTTCCAAAACCTCTCTATTATCCAATAAATTCCCCGTCTCCCATCTATAAAAAAACCCTTTTTTCATTTAAAAATTCACAAACCCTTCATTTTTTTGCAACCTCCCCCAACTCTCTTTTTACCAACACCATCAACAATGGCGGAAGGGAACATAGAAATAATTTTTCAAGAGGGACCCACTGGAAGCAAACAACAGAGAAAGTTCGAGCCTCTATCGAACTGGAAAATTTTCTCCATGAGCTATGTCGATGACTCTTGTCTTTGTACATTAGGGATTTATAATGATATTTATTATTTGATAGACAACTTAGGATTGTAGAGTATGTTCGAACGCAGAGATTCTACCTATGAGAATTTGACTCGTGAATTTCTAAGTTCACTCATTTACACTGTTAGGCCTGAGTTAGCAAGTACCATAGGCCCCATCAAATTTCATATGTTTAAAATTGAGCATGAGTACACTACTAGCGAAATTGCGAAGTTGTTGAATTTTCCCTACGGGGATGGAATACCTTATGAAGCCCCACTTGAATCTGATTGGATACATGATGTTGGGGTGTTTTAGAGTGATATTACAGGTGTTATGACTTACTCCTTTGAGTGAAACCATACTCCTAAGATTCATAACCAGCCACCCGCTATTTTCACTGAATGTTGGCGGATACCATTTTTGGCCGGGAGAATACTAACAAAACAAATGCAAAAGAGATGTTTTATTTGCAAGTCGCCCTTACCTAAAGATGAGTAAATTCGACCCCTTTTATGATAGCATATATGAACGCCTCTAGAAGAGGCACTATCTCATTTGGAGGCTTAATTACCTCATCAAATCGTGCTATAGGCGTTGATGCATAACTTGATAACTTGGAGCCTTTACCACCCCGCATTCTTGATCTTGATTATGTCCGACACATGCAGCTTTATAGAAACCGAAAGGAAGGTGGAAATCACCTTATGATTCATAATTAAGCCATTGAGAGTATTGTTTTACCGTGGACTTTACATACTGACGTACGAGTAAGGGCCAACTGGACTTATGATATAGATGCTCCCCCATTTATCGGCCCATTACCCACATCAGTTCCCGCTAATATGGCACCAAGTAATAATACTGATGATGAGCTTAACAGGAAAGATCATGTTTCACCAGTTCATAATTCTCCACCACCTCATTCATCACCTGCACACACTCCACCATATGTTTCATACTATTTTATAGGTACTAACTCGGGACACAGGACCCAGGCTGGAGAAATCCTTCAAGAGGGGCCTGACTCTTTGTTTTACACTATGTACAAGCAACAATAAGATTTAAGAGATTTTATGCAAGCATATCATGATCGGATACAACACACTCTCTGGTCAGTACTGGAGGCCCAGCTTACACAGGCCACTAGTACCTAACACCAACAAGCTCTGATTGATCGTGTGAAATTCGATGTAAACCTTGCATAGGTCAACCAGGCATCCGTACTGGGTAACATTTGCCACCTGAGAGATTCCAATGTCACATTGACGGTAAAGGTAGAGCGGCTTTACTTAGCTAAATCCTCCTAAAGTAGAAGCAGGAGTCGTCGGCAGAGAAGTGACCTCCCAGATCCAGGTCATGGGAGTGGTGGCCCTAGAGGCCCGCATTAGCACACACCAGGTTATATTCTTCCTTCTCATCTTGGATCAAAATATGGGAGAGGAACTTTATTTGCTTTCTAGTTAATTTTTCTGCTTTCTCTATTGTTTGCTAGTATTTACTTTGTTTAGCTTTAGTTTGTTTGTTTTTATCGAGTCATTGCATCTGTTGTCGAGTCTTTATGTGTGGTTTTTATTGTTTATTGAATATTTTCCTTTTCTTGAGCCATACCAAAAATTTTTCAAAAAGAAATAGTGTTTGTTTTATATTTGTGGCCTATTATACAAGCTTAAGACCAATTATAAATACTTGGGAAATGTCCTTAAATATCGTTATCGTCTTAACACTGTAAGTCTCCAAGTTATAGAGATTGATCTAGATGATTGTTATGCCTTATCCTTAAATTCTCACACCAAAATAAGTCCTTAAGTAGTTTATTTTAGCAGTCACTATCATCTTAGGTATGCTCTACGTAGGGAAGCCGATGAATATAAGTGAATGATCCTAATTTTTACTATAAATTAAATGAAAATAGGGAATATGCCTTCTAAGTTAGGTAACCCTTACCCGGTCTCTTAACCCAATGCTTGTGGATCCTAAAAAATATAATAAAAACCTATTGTTAGTTGTTTCCAAGGTTTCAAGTGCTAAACTTGGTAGGGTAGATTACGGTCCGAACCCCCACAACTACAATAGGGAAAATAAAGGGGTTGCACCACTTAAAATACCAGAACCCCGTGCTAAGGATCAAAGTCACTAATTGATCGCCTTATTATGAGTATGTACGAATAACGAGTTTAATTTGATTGCACCTGAATGAAAAAGGATGACAAAAATGGGATGAGTAAGTTAGGCTTAAGCAGAATAACATGATACATATTGGTTTGTATAGGAAGGATACTTATGCCCGCAAAATGCAGAATGTGTTATTACGATGCCCTTGTTTTTATGAAATAGTACCTATTGACATAACCTTGTTCAAAGTAATGTCTTTAAGCATAGAGTAGATATCGTGTGTCACTGTTTACTTTAATTTTGCTTGAGGACACGCAATGGTTCAATTGTGGGAGAGTTTGATAACACCAAAAACACATTGTATATTTAACTCGATTTTCATATGTTTTATTGTTGTTTTATCTCCATTTCCTATATTATGCTGGTATTTTGTCTGAATTTCAGGTATTTAACAAAATGGGAGTCGTACGCAAAGAAATGGAGTAATTCGGGCGAAAAACGAATGAGAAAGGGGTATTTTGCACTCAAGGCAACCACCATGGCATTCACCATAGAGGTGGCCATGAGTGGTCCACGCGCTAAAGGTCACAGCGACCAAGTCACAACCACTTTGTTAGCATGGTGTTCTCCATAGGGGGTGTGGCGGTCGCCACCTCTTGAAAAGACACAATAATTACATTTTGGGCTTGGCTTGGTCTCCCATTCACTCCATTCTCTCCTAAAATCTCTCCCACGAATCCAACAACTTCTCACATGATTTTTTAGGTTTTAGAACTCTATAAATAAATCTTTAGCTTCACTTTTTGGATTATCCAAGCTTAGTACAAACTTAAGCCATATGTTGTTGAATTTTGTAAGCTATAACTCTTCACATCGGAGGGTTATAGCACTGTTGATTGAGTCTATATCGAGTTTGGAGCAACCTTTGTAGAAGTTTAATCTTTCCGTCATTTTATTTCCGACATTCAAGTCTTCCAGTTGATTTACTTCTTGTACCCGATTATCGTCTCTTCGAAGCAGATTTTTATTAATTTTATTAATCACATTACTTTTATTCTATCGTCTTTTTATTTTATATGCACTTTATTCAATCTAAATGAATTTCTATCAGTTGCATGTTTCTGACTTACTTTCTATGCCTACTATGTTTTATTCCATGATCAAATCAATTGTTTTTTCATATGTTATAATCATGTCTAGCTAAATTATAAGTGTTGGAATATGAGGTTCATCGATTCGATGGTACTCTAAATTATTATTCTTTGATAAATACTTATTGGGGTTGTTTTAATTGTATAACAACTTTTCTAAACTTAATTTGATCGGATGCTACAAAAGTAGAACCATTTATATGTAGGATAAGACCGAGAGTCATCAGGTACAAAAGATTAAGGTTGTTTAGTTTTTAATTGATAAATACAACGAAAGTTCTTTTTTAATTAATTACGAAAGCTAGTACTTTTTAGAAAGTGTTTTTAAACCCTTTTTCGGGCACGTTTATGTGTTTAGGGTACGGTTAGCCGAGCGAACATCGGGAATCCTTTAATGTATAATTTTTCGGTTAAAAATACTTTTCATCTGAGTAATAGAAACTTATTTCTATAAAAGGTATTTACTTCTTTAAAGAAAAATGTGTTGGGCACGCGACAACGGGCGGTATAAATTAGAGAGTAAAATATGGTTCCGTTTACGAGACAACGACAGTTCCTTTTTAGTTAGTTCTTTTTCAAAGAGGAAAACATTGTCCCATATGTAGTTCAATTTAGGAACAATAAGAGTATCAACAAATTGTTGAGATCCACATTCCAACATCGTATTTCAGAATTAATTATATTCTTTTATTTCTAATTTATTTTTTGTATCTCCTATCATTATTTTAATCGCCTTAGATAAACACCGTAGCAATAGAAAATGATAGTTTGACTATTAGGTTTCTGTGGGTTCGACACTCTTTGTATTCTTCTGATACTTTTCGTGCACTTGCGAAATACCCCATCAAGTTTTTGGTGTCATTGTCGGGGATCAATTATGTCAAATATCGTAACTCTGTTGTTACACCGTCTAGATTAAGGCACATTTTTCCGACAATTACCACTATAAGTATTTT
The DNA here is from genome assembly GCA_948472305.1 of Vicia faba. Lineage (NCBI taxonomy): Eukaryota > Viridiplantae > Streptophyta > Magnoliopsida > Fabales > Fabaceae > Vicia > Vicia faba. The sequence continues at coordinate 1,535,189,982 of OX451739.1, forward strand.
CAGGGACCATAATATCTATTTTACCCAAAAAATTTCCCTCTCACTTATCAAATATTTTCTCATAAGATCTCATTTGGTTCAAGACTACACTAGAGTTGATCAACTCAAGACACCTCCTTATGCACTGATGACTCAAATTAGGGTTTGAGATTGCACAAGGATAATTGAACTTTCAATGCCTCATATGACTTTCATGGATCATTATGGACCCCCAAGATTACTCATGTCAAGTTTCAAGTCTTGGATCACATTTTTTGCTCAATCAATTGAGCAGTTCACCTAAAAATCAACTGTATTTGGGAAAAAGTCAATTGTGGCCAATTTACAGTCAAACTTCATAATTTTAGATCCACATCAACGTTATAAACTCATATGTATCATTTGATCAAGTTTGGACCACAATTCCTCAAGAAATTTGATCAAATCATCAAAAGGGCAAAATGGTCAAAATTAGGGTTTTGACTGAGAAAGGGCAATTTCTGATTTTTGACCTAGCAAATGGTTAATTATTCTGAGGCATGATCTTAAGGGTTCAATTGCACCATTTTGAACTAATGGCATGACTCAAAACATTGCTTAAAATCAATTGGATTGATAGTGAATTTTCAGTCAACGGATCAAAAGTCAATTGTACACTAAAAAGTCAAACTTTGACTTTTTGGTCAAAATCAAGTGTCAAAGATCACAATTCAGTAAAACATGTCAAAATATGAAAAAATTTCATCAATAAATCAAAAATTCAAGATTTCATTTTGAAAAGTCAAATATTTTCAAACTTAGAAATTTTTCTAAGTGTTGAAAACTTCATAATTTCACAACTTTGAGCCAATTTTTACCATGATGCAAGATGATTCAAAAGAAACTTTCAAAATGAAAGTTGTATATCTCCATGAGATGTACAACATTGCTTTACACAACTTCTCCTAAAATTCTTGGATCTCAAGTTATTAATTCAAGAAGTCATGGTCTTGAAATTAAACACTTAGTGAAATTTTGGCCTAGTTTAGGCAGGATTTTGACCTAACTTCATGGCACTTTTTCATATAGTTCCAAGGGGGGTTTTCAAAATTAATTCAAATGGGGGTTGTATAGCACACTACAAGCTTTCCAAAATGTCCAAGAACTCCTTGAGATTATTCTTGAGCAGGGAGAATCGAAGAAAGGAAGTTAGGGTTTCAAACTAAAATTATAGGTCATTTTCATGATGAACAAAAATGAAATTTCAATGTTAGGATGCATAATCTTGCTTTGTAGGACTTATAACTTGTGTATCTATCCATCATTAATGGATTACATAATCTTTTGAGCTTTAATCCAAGTGGTTTAAGCTTTATCCGATCCACATTTCCATTAATGGCACAAAGTGAACACTTCCATTTTAGAAAAGCAAGCTTTATGTGCAAAGTCAATTCTTGAGCCTCTAACTTGTTCCCTCTGATCACACTCCATCTATAAAGTCAGAAGCAAGTGTGTTTAAATCATAACCACTCCATCTTAGCCAGTACACAAAGCATTGAAACTTGATTTCTCAAAAATTAACATGTTGAGCTTAAACATGTGATTTTAAATTCTGATCAGATACAAGCCTCCATACTTGTTGCTTATAAATAGAGGCATTATTTGTGAGCTAAATGACGAGCTTAAGTACCCTAAAATACACCAAAACTCTCTCAAATCAGAAATTTCCCAAAAACTCCATTGTTGCACAGTTTCTGACCTTGAACACCAAACTCATATTTCCCTCGTGCGTTTCTTGGCCTTTTAGTGACTAAAGCTTCCTTACATCAAGTGTAACCTATCCCTGTCCCTGTTTCAGTACTGTAACATCATTTACCATATCCTCCATAACCAAAAACAGAGCATTGCACATTGACTTCTCCAAGCCATTCCAGCCATCCATTGCTCAAGCAAACCATTACATTAGCTTCCTGTGAACTTGAGGAAGCTAACCTGATCATTGCAGCACCTTGAATCAAGCTCATTTGCATTTCATGATTTCCAGTTTTGAGGTGTTTTTCTTGAACTTCTATCCCATTACTTAGGCATTGTTAGGCTTGCATTTGTGAAGATAAAATATAGACATCATTGCCCTGAAGCTGTACATGTCCATAGATTTCATTTATATTGATTGAGCTAGGAGAATTTTAGGATTGAATCTATGAAAATAATTAAGTCAGAATTTGGTACTTTTAGAAATTTGCATTCATCTTTGATTTATATTTCATGATATTTATATGGTTGGATTCATATGAAAAAGTGGAGCAACTTTCATGTTTACATTTTTGCAAATGGTTGAGAAATGAACAAGTTGCAGGGCTTTTGGCTGGAGGTTGAAGATGAACTATATTTAGGGCAAGATTTATGTTATATTTTTATGGTTTGACATAAGTTAACGGATGTATCACCACCTCAGTGGTTAAAGCGCGCGCCTATCATCATGAGGTCCTGGGTTTAAGCCCCAGCGAGACCTTTTTTTTCCATTTTTTTCACCTTTTTTGACATTTTTTCTGTTTTGCAGCGCTTGGGCCAGTTCAGTTTGGGCCTTACTTTTTTTCTTACAATACTCCCTGACTATTTTTTAACCCCCCTGACTTTTTTTATTATTTTTATTTTACTTTTACTTTTTTATCTTTCATTTATTTATTATTAATATTATTATTATTGCTATTTTTATTAATAAAAAATCCAAAAATATTTTATTTATTTATTTGCATGTTTAAAAATACTTATACATTTTTATTTTTATTTATAAAACAAAAAAAGGATTAATAACATTTTTCTTTATAATTTATTTATTTTTTTCTTAAACAATTAATATTTACACTTAGGCTTGATTATTATTTTCTTTTCTTTTTATTTAAAATTAATTTAGGACTTAGGTTTCTTTTAATTAATTAATTTCCATCATATAATTATTAAGTTAAAATCTTTCACAAAAACCCTAAAAAATCCTTTTTAAACTTAATTTCTTTCTTTTTTAGTTTAAATTAAATTTTATTTATTTTTAACTAATGATGTTCTTAATTAGGTCAAGACCAAACCCTTTCATTAAAAACCAAATAAAAATCATTTTCTTTTTCCATATATATCCTTGTACATTATTTATTCAATTCTTGTATATTATTCAATATGGTTGTAATAATTAATTAGTTTTAATTTTCTTGAAAATCCCCATTTGTAAATTTGTATACCCCCTCCCCTAAATGATGTAATAGCGTAGTAACTTTAAATTCCGTAATTTATCGCTTTATATACAAAATGCTAGTAATTAGGGTTTTGTATGGAAAGACTAAAACCAATCAATAGAAAATCCTAATCCAAGACAAATCAAGCATGTAAACCAATACACTTGCAGACATACACCCTTAGGGTAAACCCACTTTGTTGCCTTACAAAAATGGTCATATTATGCATGTGAGGTATCTTAGCAAAAACAAGCAAAAAAATACAAGATCATAGTCCCTCGATGACGCTATCCATTGTTTCCTTTCAAAATGATCTTAGTCCCTAAAGAAAATGCTAAGATATTTCACAATATTGCTAATCATGGTTATACGATGATCCACGTCCGTCCCTTTTACATCCAAAGATAGGGTTACTTACCAAATCAATGGTAAGATAACAATGTCAAAGGAAATAGGAAATAAACATGAAAGACTTTTGAGTAGGTAGATTACTCCTAGTTGCTTGCTCAATTTCAAAACCAAAACATCCTTGCTATTTTCAAAACAAACACCAACACTTTCAAAACATCTTACAAACTTGAAAACATTTTCAAAAGATCAACACCTTTGTATACATTATTACGAACGAGAATCATTATAAAGTTTTCCTAGACAAAGGCCTCTTTACAAAATACTTTCAAAAACCACACAAGCACATTTTCAAACAAAAGCAAGTGATCTAGCAAGTAACTAAGAGCCCATGGAAAACCATGGATGAAAAGGGTGTTAATACCTTCCCTTTTCATAATCTACCCCCCGAACTCAAGAAAAAATCTCAAAGGTCTTTCCTGTGCTTTTTCACCTTTCCTTTTGGATAAAAGAAAAGTCGGTGGCGACTCTTGCTAACCGCAACATTTGCGATCAAACGCAAAACACCCAAGTCAGTTCTCCCACCGTATCACAAAACTGGTGACTCTGGTGGGGAGAATTCTTAAAGTGGGGTTACCTTAAGGCTATATCACATTTACTTTCTTTCATTGTTTGACTTATATGCTTTACATTATGGTTCTTTATTTGAGTTTGAATCCTCTATCCGGATTTGGGATACCTTATAGGTAAGTAGAAATATGTTGTGTAAACTGTGCAGGGTATACCGACATGGTCCAAGCAATAGCTACGTTAGTGTGACATATTTGTGGGTACCGGTAGCCCTTTAGTAGTCAAGGAGAATACGGGGCCACTGAGTGATGTCATGAGCACTAACTAACTTCTAGAACCTTTATTTGACCAACTTGCCCATTAGGACGTAGTGAGATGACTGGCTTTGGTGCAGTCCGAAGTTGGTAGATACTCGATACTACACTCATTGAGGTTTGGTTTTTTGGGATATTTCGGTCGCCATTAAAGAGGCTTGCGCTGAAACAATGCCCGAGAAAACAAACCAGTGATATTGAGCTCCTTAGAACCCGGATACTATTGCTAGGACAGGTTTGAGCCAACTGAACTTCAAGAGGGTACTTACCTATGAGACTCCATGCAAGCCTAAACCTAAGGACTTGTTTGCTTTGTTTGTATATATTTACTTGTACATAACATCATAAACATCATAACATCATACTCATATTAACTAACCATTTCAAGGATCTTGGGCTTTATCTTTGTTCTGTTTTGTAGGATATGGATTATATTCGCAGGAAAACCACTCAAGTCAATCTTGTAAGGATTCCTCCTCAACTTAAAGAGCTAGCATCAAGGATTCCTGAAAATTATCCATTTACCGAGAGACATGGTCGCCTACTAAACTTGGTCACCTCCAACATTGATGAGGACATGATGAAGGTTCTCTTCTAGTTCTTTGATCATTTACACCATTGCTTCACATTTCCTGATTATCAACTTGTGCCAACTTTGGAAGAATTCTCCCAACTCTTGAGGATTCCCATTCTCAATAAACTACCTTTCAACGGTACGGAAAGAGACCCAAAGCCAGAAGATATTGCTCAAGCTCTACACTTGCAACCATCTGATATCACAACTAATTAGGAAACAAAGAGTGGTGTCAAAGGTTTCCTAGCAAAGTTCTTGTTTGAGAAAGCCCAAAAATGTTGGAACTCTTTAGATTTGCAAGATTTTGAGGAAATTGTAGCTCTCCTCATCTATGGGATGGTTTTGTTTCCAAATCCTGACCAACTCATAGATGTGAACACCGTCAAAATCTTCATGTCTCGTAACCCGGTGCCTACATTGCTAGGGGACATCCTACATTCTTTTCACACTCGCACTATGATGAAAAGAGGTATCCTTATGTGTTGTACTCCTCTTTTGGAAAGATGGTTTATTTCGCATCTTCCCCAATCTGTATTGAAGAATGAGCAAGGTTCAAGGTGGTCACATAGGTTGATGACACTCAAACATTCAGACATTCATTGGTGTTCCCGGTCTATAGAGAATGTTACTACCGTCAATCGTTATGGAGAATTCCCTAATGTCCCTTTACTTGGCATTAGATGAGGTATCACCTACAACCCCTGTTTAGCCTTAAGACAGTTTGGTTACGCCCGAAGGGATGGCCCACGTGAGATGCTCATTCAAGGTTTGGTACTTGACTAGGAGAACAACGATCAAGGTCACTGCCAGAGATTTATTAGAGCTTGGAGGATGTTGAACAAGGTAGATAGCAAGACATTGGGGAATAAGAATTCCATCCCTCTTAAGCCTTACCTCAAATGGGTACGAGCCCATGCTCAAAGTCTTATAATGCCTTACCCCTCCATTCTTCCGGTAATCATAGAGCCTGTTGTGGAAGGAGATGTTCCATACACTATCCTGCATCTTGACATGCCCACCTCTCTTAAAGACTTACAAGGGGATTGGATACAACTTAGGGGGGGAGCGAGACACTTTCGAGGCCTAATTCTACGCCAGCGAGAAGAAGGTTTTGGAACTCACTAGGCAACTTCATAAGGAGTAGAGCCTGAACGCCTACATCGCACCAAAGAGGATGCGTACAAATTTTTTATTTTAGAGTTTTTTGTATTTCTTTGTAAGCCCAAAAGAGGCATGATGTACTCAAGCTTTAATTTATTAATATAACGTGTGTTCCTTCTTTGGTCTAAAGCAAATTTAAATCTCTAAATTCCTTGAAATCATTGCATATGCATTTACCATTCATCATAACATAAGCAGGTTTCTTACAATAAGTCTCCTCATCTTTCTATTGTTTATTTTAGTAAGATGGATCTCGAGCAGACAGTAAAAGACCTCCAGGCGCAGAATGCTCAGTTTCAACAGATGTTCTTGACGCTAGCCAAAGGACAAGAGGATTTGAAAACTTTTCTGGTTGAAGAGAAAAGAAGAAGAAAGCAAAGAAAATAACTGGAGTTCTTAATATGGGAAGAAGGTTCCAAGGACAAGCCAGAAGGACCCTAGACTTTGCAACATCATCTGGTGAAAAGGATAATCAAGAAGTGAAAGGCAAGGAAGCGGTTTCCCAGCCAGAATTTGAAGAGGAAGAAGAAGAAGAAGATTACTATGAAGAGCAATATCCTCCGGCCTATAACAAACACAAACATCTGGAAGAACGTCTAAGTGCAATGGAAATTCAGAAAGTTCCCGGACTGGACTTTGAGAAGCTGGGTTTAGTGTTTGGGATTGTTATTCCACCAAAATTCAAGGCACCAGTGTTCGCTACATATGATGGGGTCTCGTGTCCCAAGATGCATCTCCGATCTTATGTGAGGAAGATACAGCCTCACACTGATGACAGAGATTTGTGGGTCCACTTCTTTCAAGACAGTCTATCCGGGACTCAGCTAGATTGGTTCTATCAACTAGAAAGGGCCAATATCCATAATTGGGAAGACCTTGCCGCTGCTTTCTATAAACAGTATCAATACAATGCAGATCTTGCTCCCACCCGTACTCAACTCCAGAGTATGGCTATGGTTTCAAGTGAAGGTTTCAAAGACTACGCTCAGAAATGGAGGGACTTAGCAGGAAGAGTCCAAACTCCCCTTTCTGAAAGAGAGTTAGTAGACATGTTTCTGGGTACCCTATCTGGTCCTTTCTTCAATTATCTAATTGGAAGCTCCTTAGTAGGCTTCACTGAATTAATCTTGACCGGAGAAAGAGTGGAAGATGGAAGAGTGGGAAGATCCAAAAAGACGTATCCTCTGATGTTGTAAGAAAACCATTTATCAGGAAGAAAGAAGTTGGTGTTGTGTATCCTCAAAGGAATCAAGAAAGAACTGAACACCGTCCAATGGTGGGGGCTGTCATGATCTCTAAGTCCGCACCTACTCAACAAAGAAGCAACCAACCTAGAACTGAAAGACCGGTAAGATAATTTACCCGGATTAGTATGACACTATCTCAAGTCCTGCCACATCTATTGAGATTTAATCTGGTAACTTTGAAGGAAGCTCTGAAGAATCTTAACACAACCTCTCCTCACTATCATCCTAATGCTCGCTGTTCTTACCATTCAGAAAGTCCAGGCCATGATACCAACAACTGTTGGGCTTTGAAAAACAAGGTGTGAGACCTTCTTGAAGCAAAAGAAATTTAATTCGATGCTCCTGAGATCCCAAATGTTATCACCGCTCCTATGCCCAAGCATGGTCGTGATGTTAACACCGTTGAAGATGATATGTTTGTTATTGCTGTTGATGAACTTGTTACTCCTCTCCTGACTGTCAAGCAGAATCTATTAAGGGCCGGTTTATTTTCGGGCTTTGACGAAAGCTGCCACCTCTGCTTATCCCTACCAATTGGCTGTCATTTATTGAAAGCAGGTGTTCAACGCCTAATGGATGACAAAGATATTTTGTTTGAGAAGAATCCCGTTCCAACCATTTCTTACAATGATGTTTCAATAGTAACCATTTCCGCCAATCCTTCCAGGGTCTCCACCAAAAGACCTGTTAGGATTAAATCAATTCCTAAAGTAGCCCCACTAATAATTACCATGCTTGGGCCAATCCCGTACTCATCATATAAAACTGTCCCATGGAACTATGGGGGCGAAGTCTACTATCACGGCATCAAGTAGGATTGGCCTACTGTTGAAGACTCAATTTTTTAGAAGGCTGACCCAGACATCAGCAATATTGCGGGAACTAGCAAGATAACCCGAAGTGGCAGAATATTCTACCCATAGATTTCTCTTTGAAAACTTTTACCGGTCCTGTGATCATCCCTGTTTCTGTTCCTGTTGACACTACTACTACTACAATCCCTATGGTTACCCCTACTGACACTCCTACCACCGAGTCGGCCGAGACTCAGGGCAAAGGCTTCTGGTTGAACCTGTCCGGATGAAGGAGATGGAAGAAATTCTGAAAATTATAAAGAGAAGCGACTACAATATAGTCGAACAGCTAGGGCAGACTCCGTCAAAGATTTCCATGCTGGCTTTATTGTTATGCTCTGAGGCTCATGTGAAGGCCTTGGTGAAATTCCTTAAAACTGCCCATGTACCACAAGAAACCTCTGCTGATCAGTTCCAAGACTGCGTGGCCAGTTTAATCGCTGACAATGGTTTAGGATTTTTTGATGTTGACCTGACACCTAGGGGGAGGAAGTACAACGAGGCATTGCATGGCTCTGTCGAATGCAAGGGCACAACTTTGGCCCATGTCTTGGTTGATATCGGTTCGTCTTTGAATGTGCTGTCTAAGAAGGCTCTTGATAGACTTGACTGTGAAGGTTTGACCTTAAAACTCAACAACATAGTGGTAAGGGCCTTCGACGGTTCAAATAGAATGGTGCATGGGGAGGTGGACATCCCCATAAAAATTGGAACTCAATCCTTTGATTCAACTTTTTACGTGATGGACATCCGCCCTTCCTATTCCTACTTATTTGGCCGACCAATGATTCACAACGCTGGTGTCGTTACCTCTACATTACATCAAATGTTGAAATATCCAACCAAGGGGAAAATCATTAATGTCCATGGAGAAGAGGAGTATATGGTCAGTCACTTTAACTCCTTCAGATACGTGGAATTGGATGGTGAGTTCATTGAAACTCCATTTCAGAACTTCGAGGAAGTCCCACAAACCGTGGCAGTAACCAAGATTGATTCCCAAGTCCCAAAGATTACAAGACCTCCGTTAAAGATGTCTTCTCTGAAGGATGCTAGGGCTGTGATCGAAGAAGGTGGGTGTACTATTTGGGGCCAACTCCCGGATATCCCATACAAATATGACAAATTTGGTCTGGGTTTCACTTCAGGAGCCCAGAAAGTTGTACGCCGTGCTCATGTCAGGGGACCACCCTTGAAGATCAGCAACCACGAAGTCAACACAGTGGGGAATGATGATTAGAACAACTACGACCTGGAGGATTGGATTTTCTCAACTGTCAGTGGAGGACTCAACAACTGGGAAACTAAAGATTTTGTCCCAATTACTTTTATCCAACAGTAATTGTCTTTAAATTTTGTCAGATCTATAATAATTAAACAATTCAGACTTTTAAAACCTTGTGTCTTACCCGAGGCACAACGGTCCATTTGTAAGGGTTGTTACCTCATTTTCATATGTCATCAATGAATCATGGACATTTTTGCATACAAAATTTGTGCTCTTTGTATTTCTTTTTACATTTTTATTTCTTTCAAAGATAGCTATACTCTTACACACACTCACATTCAAAATGCAGATCTACATCCATTCGGGATCCCATGGGTAATGATTCTGCTATGGCCTTCTGTTACTCTGGAAATATAATCTACCAAGCCGAAGACGAAGGTGAGGAAAATTATGAAGTGCAAGGGGAACTTTCCAGGTTTCTACAACAAGAAGAGAGGACCATACATCCCCACGAAGAACCAGTGGACACAGTTAACCTAGGTACCAAAGAGGACAAGAAAGAAGTCAAGGTGGGTGCCAATCTGGAACCTAGCATCAAGGGGCGTCTAATTCAGTTGCTACATGATTATGTTGAGGTCTTTTCCTGGTCGTAAGAAGACATGCCAGGACTTGATGCTAATATCGTGGTACATTGTCTACTAACAAAAGAAGACTTCCCTTCGATAAAACAGAAAGTTCGTTGCATGCGACCAGACATGTCAGAGAATATTAAGGCTGAAGTCATGAAACAATTCAACGCCAGATTCTTGGCCGTCACCTCCTATCCACAATGGGTCGCCAATGATGTTCCCGTGTGTAGCGGTAAAAACGTTCAAGACTAAGCCATTGGATTTACTAGACTTTATACAAATCAAAATAAAAATCTCCACCGTGCTTTATTGTTTCCAAAGGAATGGGAAAATAGCGAGTAACCCAAAAAGATGGGGAAAGATTCAAGGTAAGGGGGTTGGTTATGCAAAGGGAAGGTATTAGCACCCTAAACATCTACGGTACTCTGCAGGAACCTCTTTGTAAAATCTGTATATTTTGGCTATAAAAACGTGTTGTATATAAAATGGATAGTGGATGTGAGAAAAGAAGTATTTTTATGATTTTTGCACCCGCCGCGGTTGTGAACCTTTAGTGCATACGTACCACCTTTTGTGCAATAGGGGATCAGGGTACACGTAGTTCCTCTTTTAAAAATTTGAAACACGAGTGTGTTGGTTAATTTTATGAGATAAGACGTCATGGTCATTGTCCGTGTGAAAAACATACTTACTACCCACAATCATGAGAAAGGAGAATTTGCATCATCTCAAATTGGAGGATATGGCTTGGATTTTAAAATCAACAATGCCTCACTCAACACCCAAGTGGAAAATATCTCACTTCACTACATATTATAGAAGTATAGTTGTTTGCATCACTACAAGGATTGACAAGAGCCTAATCTTTTAAGAAAAGTTTAAAGGTAAAATCCAAAGTGGTCAAATGATTTGAAATGAGATTGATTGACTTTTAGTCTTTTCACAAAAAAAATGCCAAGGTATTATTAAATGGATTGAAGTTTATTTATGAAAATGTCTTTTGAAAATGCATGGACATAAGACCAAGTTTATTATGAAAGTGTTTAAGTTTCAAAACAAGAAGGGTTTTCAAAAGGATGGGGAGGATTTTTGAAATTAAAGATGATAGGGACCATCTATCATCTTTAAAGAAGGGTTTTAAAGATGGGAGGAGAAGAAGAGGCTATCCTAAAGCATAAGGTAAAAGCTAAGGATAAGGACCATCTAACCAACAAGAAGCCAAAACTTGACATTATGAGCCAAGATAGAATTCCCATTCTTTGGGGTGAAATCAAGCAAGCAAAGATAGTAGACCTCTTCAAATGTATTAAGTCTTCACAAAAATTGGGCAGAGTAACGGCTGTATACGGGTAAATTCTAGATTACAAACAAAGAGTGTAATCACAAAAACCTGCACACAAAAACAAACAAGCAACCCAATGTCTTGAGGTAAACCTCAAGAGCTCCAGACAAAATAATCAGATAAGATCACAAGGTATCCAAGATAGGCCAAGGTTTCTAATCCTAAGTCCAAGAAAAAGTCGACTGCTCCATCATGCCAATGATAGTAACCAAATAGTCCAAGTACCATTAAGAGTTTTTTAGGGTTTAAGTTGGTTATTAAGTATCTTAGAAAAAGGAAAAAGAAAATCTCAAGTGAGCAAAGTAAAAATGACAAGAAAATAAATGCTCAAATGAGCAAAGATGAAAATGGCATGAAATGTAAAATGCTAAAAAATAAATAGTTCATAAAGCATAAAAGAATAAAAGCATAAAATAAAACAAGTCAATAATTAATGGTTAGTTGGATGACCATCTTGAAACTTGCATTTGGAACTCATTATAGGATTGTTAGAACCAAAGCCTCCATACAATAAGTTGCATTTGCTTTTTGTCAAGTATATCATCCATTTGGAATTCTCACAAGTACCATTTAATTATCAACGATGTTTAAGTGATCCGCGTTGACCAAAGGTGTTGTAGATCCATTAGAGGATTGGTAGAACCAAAGCCTCAACATAATGAATCTCAAGGTTATTGGATCAAAGAGATCAAATTAACATACTTGGGCTTGCAATCACAAGTTTGGGCCACGAATGATCATTTATTCGAATCGGGACAAAATTTAGCGTTATGTTAAGCCATCGTAAGTGGACTTATATAGAAGTCGCACCTATTTTGAGGCCGGTCAATAGCAATCTATGCACCATGTGTTTTGAGACATGATATAGAGATCATGCTCTAACAACATTTAGTGCAATAAGAAGGGGATGAGATGAAGAGGAATTAGGGTAAAAAGAAAAACTAAATTTGAATTAATATTTAATCAAACTATTATTAAAATCATTCATCCATTTTTTATGGAGTTAAACTCAACACCATGGATCCAATGATGTTAATAAAGCCATAACCTAAAAATCAACCCAAGACAGCCAGAAAATATTCACAAAATAATAATATAATTAATATGTTCATTAAAGGGTTTAAAAATGTTTTTAAAAAATGGAAAATAATGAAGAAAATGCCAATTATATTCAAATTAATCAAGAAATGAAAAATAAGACCATAGAAAAATCAGAAAAGAGGCCAAGTAATTTTACAAAAATTTTGGGAATTTTTAAAAGTCAGAAACTATTTTTAAAAATTAAAATAAATGGGTAAAATAAACAAAAATAGTAAAAAATAGCAAAGTCAGAAACAAAAATAAAATAAGGTCACCAATATTTGTCACAATATCAGTGGATCATTCCATAATTTTTTCAAAATTTAAAAGTGTGTAAAAATATTTTTAAACATTTTAAACAAATCAAATAAGTGTAAGATTCATAAAAAATATCAAAACACAAAATTAAATTGTGAAAAAATAAAAATCAGAAAGAGAATAATCAAAAATATTTTTCATAAATTTTTTAGATTTTTTGGACTAAAAATGAATTTTCTATGATTTTTTAAAATTTAAAACAATTAAAATATAAAAATCAGAAAAAGAAAATTAAAGAAAAATGACGTGGACCATTGGATGAGAGTCAAAACGCGTTAGTAATCAAATCCAAAGGATCTGGCGCGCTGTACATATCATGGTCTTTACTGAATAACATACAGGATCATTAATAAAATCAGAATTTGAAAATAACAAATGTCACGCTTTCATTGGTTAGAAGATGACACATTGGTCATCTTCAACCTCCAGCCTTCACGAATTGCAGGTCTCTCAAACTGTAAAATCAGAATCTCAAACCTATGCCATTCGCCTCGTCTCTTCAAGACGAAGACAACCACACCCTCGCGCCAAATTTATATAAACTGTAACTCAAGCAATTTGGAAAGAAAGTTTTGAAAAGGGATTTGAAAATTCATGGTCAAAACGTGCTTCTAGATAAAAGTAAGTGTTGCGACTAGAACCAGGGAAATGAGAGCAACACAATGATACCAAATTTTTGAAGAATTAATGAAGGAATCTACCTATTGAAGTTGAGTTGCAGAGCTCTGAAACTGGACTACTATGGAGAAATATAGGGCACGATTCTTGAATGTGATTATATGGTTAGCTTTAGGGAAGATCAAGGAAGGTGAATTGATGAAAAAAATGGATTGAAAAAGGCTTGAGAATAGGATTCGAAGTAGCTGAATTCTGAGTTGTGAAGCAAGTTTGGCAGGGTGATTCTGGCTATCTAAGCTTGGGAAATTGAATGGGGAATGACCCTCTATTTATAGGGAATCAAATGGAATGCTCAAGCGTGTGGAATGATGAAAATTGGAGGGAAATCGTGTGAACCTGATGCACGAGCAAAGTGTGATCTGATTTGCATCAAAACTTATCAAATCCTTGTGTTTCGAGGCTCTAATCCACTTTGGCAACTTGGTTAAACATGTTAAGATCACAAACGCGGGCTAATTTGATGTTTAAAGGCCAAAACATGGATTTTAAATTTTGACTTATAGTGAAACTTCAGTTCCAAGTTACCAAGTTCAATCCATTGGCATTTCCACGTCAAGGGATCTTAGGGAAAAATTCTTGATGCTTTGGAAATATGAGGTAACAAGCTTTGCAATGGAAAAAGAATGGAACCAAATGGATGCTTGAGCTGAAAACTACACGGAGTCAAAGTTGAAGAAAAAGAGTTGACTTTCCATACTTAGAAGTATTTTAAATTCTTCTTTAAAAATGACCTATAATCTCTTGCATTCAAACATGGCCTTCCACTGAGAATTTGCTCTTGACCAAAAAAGATGGAATGAAGTAGATCTCTTGAATGGAATTTAGCAATTTAAACCACTCAAAATCTCCAAAATTGAGCAAGTTATGACTTGTTGAAGTTGGCCAAAAATCATGAAATGACCTATAATCTCTTGCATTCTTAAGGCAACTTCCATCCATTTTCTTACTTTGCACATAAAAAAAGGATTAAAGTACACATACTTAGGGTCGTCATTAAAAAGAATGGGCTCAAGGTGATAAAAATTGACCAAGTTATGACCATTTGAAGTCACATATGGAAAATGAGGGATTCATCTGGATGACTTGTAATCTTTCTTCTTCACCAAGTTTCTTCCACATGAAAACTCTTTGGAACTTTTGAAGTGATTTGTTGGTAACTCTTTGAAGAGAAGAATGCTTTTGGAATCACTCAAAAATACCAAAATATGAGAAAGAAATTCCCCTATGAAGTCCAAAACCCTAGCCTCTAGATCAAGAGAATGCTTGGTGGAACTTTGCCAAGTTTGAACAAACGATTTGTGCCAATATTCTTCCTTTGTGAATAGAATTTGTTGAGGATTATGATGAGGACTCATGGCCACCAAAACTACTTCCATACCAACTCCAAAATAACTTCAATGGTGAGGTTTGAATCTCTCAAGACTTTGACTAGGGCATGGAAATAAACTCATGAACTCATGATGCAACTTGCTAAACCTCATTGGCTTTACCTACATTATTAACAAGTAAGACAAAACAATATTGTATTTTGTTAATTTAGAGAGAAAATCAAAGAAAAATATCCATGATAACCAAAGAAAACAAGTTAAGGTGCTTGGTAACTCCTCAAAGAGCAAGTCTAAAGATAGGGAGAAGAACCAAAAGCCCTAATGTGATTTTGTGGTGATTGAAACAATATGGTATGATGAAGGGATCTTAGGGGCAAAAATTGGGGTACAACAGCTGCCCTTATTTAAGTTTCTTCTATCCGGAGATATGAAGGTTAAAAATCTTCATGTCGACGTGATCGAAGACACTTAAATATAAAACAAACCCTATTTTTGGCCCTAAGATGCCATGCAAACATTTATGCATATGAATGCATATGAATGGAACAAAAGAGACACAAAGTAGCATTGGGGATGCAACATGAAATGTAGAAACAAAAGAGAAATCCCACCAGGAAAATAAATCACTGGTAAACCACAAGAAAAGAATCAGAGAGGAGGATAACAAGCATCGACGTTCACTACCGATGTACTACCAACGTTCACTGAAGGTAGAAAGAGAAGATATATCATATCACTACCGTTCACTGATGATGAACTATCAATGTTCACTAGAGATAGCAAAAAGATAAGAAACACTGACGTTCACTACCGATGTACTACCAACGTTCACTGAAGGTAGAAAGAGAAAATATATCATATCATCGTTGTTCACTGATGATGAACTATCAACGTCCACTGAAGATAGCAAAAAGATAAGAAACACTGATGTTCACTACCGATGTACTACCAACGTTCACTGAAGGTAGAAAGAGAAAATATATCATATCATCATTGTTCACTGATGATGAACTATCAACGTCCACTGAAGATAGCAAAAAGATAAGAAACACTGATGTTCACTACCGATGTACTACCAACGTTCACTGGAGGTAGAAAGAGAAAATATATCATATCACCTCCGTTCACTGACGATGAACTATCAACGTTCACTGAAGATAGCAAAAAGATAATAAACACCGACGTTCACTGCCGATGTACTACCAACATTCACTGTAGGTAAAAAGAGAAAATATATCATATCATCGCCATTCACTAATGATGAACTATCAACGTTCACTAAAGATAGCAAAAAGATAACAAACACCGACGTTCACTGCCGATGTACTACCAACATTCACTGAAGGTAGAAAGATAAAATATATCATATCACCGCCGTTCACTGACGATGAACTATCAACGTTCACTGAAGATAGCAAAAAGATAACAAACACCGACGTTCACTGCAGATGTACTACCAAGATTCACTGAAGTTAGAAAGAGAAAATATATCATATCACCGCCGTTCACTAACGATGAACTATCAACATTCACTGAAGATAGCAAAAAGATAACAAACACTGGCGTTCACTGCCGATGTACTACCAATGTTCACTGAAGGTAGAAAGAGAAATTATATCAAGTTTCCCCAAGATTCTGGTGTTTTTCCAAGAACGGGTCTCAACTTCTTCTTTAACCAAGGAAATCTTCCTGGAAAGGGTAATACGTAATTTGTCTCAAACAAAGAGACTTCCACTTATTGTCAAGGGGATTTGCAAAGAGAAATGACTTTCTAGGGATGGAAATATGATTTCCCGGGGAAGTGCCACGATATTCCTGCTGAGGAGATAAAGTCTTCCTGTGCAAAATAAATTCACAAACCAAAACCCAAAGTTTTCAGAAAACCACAAATCCAATTCAAAAATAAACTGGAGCAAGACGGCCAATGCAGATTCATCCTTTGAGAAATAAACTCAAGAGGGAAAACCAAATTCAACTAAGCAAAGAGCGCTGCAGGAAAAGTCAGAACACCATATCAATGAACTATGATTTTTAGCAATGCATGATGTATGTATGAATGTATGAGTGATATTATGCATATGCTGGTAAAAGGATACATGATCAGTATAAACAAACAAAACCGCCTCAGGTACTAACAACATTGGGCTAAACTTCAACTAGAAAGATAATCCAAGAAAGGTAAAAGCAACTGCGGAAACCAAACATATTTCCTGCTTTAACTTCATTGACAAGAAACATAATCTGGACGTAGCCAAATCAAATAGATGTCGAGATAGAACATCCTTCTTCCGGTTTCATCGGAGAAAACAGTTTTCCAAAAGAAACATGCCTACTGGAGATTGCGAGACCAGCCTCAAATAAACAGACTGACACCGACACAACCAAACCTCATTGGGGGATTCAAGCCTACCTCCCTGGAGAAAACTTTCATCACGAACACACATTCCAACAAGAGATGCCCTGGGATAATCTTCCCGGGAAGTAAAGAAGTTAATATTAATGCCAAAACTGCAAAAAGAGCGACATCCCAACACACCAAAGGAATAAAACCTTTCATTATATGAGGGAAGACTTTGCTGGGGAATCTGGGATAGAGGCTTCTGACCATGCAAACCCAAAATCAAAAGCGAACCAAGACTTGACTGGTGATAATGGGATCATAAACCCAATATTGTACCTTGCACCCACTGATATCGTCTTTAACTATCTGACAAACACACAACGATTGCACACCTACCAACAAAATGACCTAAGAAAACTTTCATGAAGGGAGTAAATCTTCTTAAAACAACTGGAGTTTGTTCATTCTTGGGACCACCGTTCTTGTTGTCATTGTTTCATCACAAATTCCAAAGTAAATTGAATTTGTAAAGATCACTCTTCTTTTTGAAAAGTCAATTTTTCTTTTTTAATCTTTTTGCTTTAAAATTTATTATCAGTAATAAATGAAGTCTTTGCAAGCTAAATAAAAATAATAACATAAAGATTTGGGCAAAAGCTCGAATTTTATTAATAGAATGGTAGTCTACGAATGGTGAGACACCATGGACGATTACAAAGTTTGGGAAATGGTAATACATAATGGAAAAGATACATTGAGATACAATGACCACTATCCCCCCTAACAACTTTTGAAATCCTGGGCAGCAGCTTTCGTTGAGGTATGGTGAGAATCCGAGAAGATTGTTGCTTCAACAATCAAGTCTCGTCTGACGTAGTTACTTGCCAAGAAAGTCTCTAACTTTTGCCTAAGCTTCCCTTGCGGGTTTTCAACTTAGCGGGAAATTTATTTTGTTTATGTCTTTAACTTTTGCCTAGACCGCCCTTTCGGGTTTTCGGCCTATCGAGACGCTCTTTTTTGCCTAAGCCGCCCTTTCAGGTTTTCAACTTAGCGAGTTATTCTTTTATTTCTTTAGGTGAAGTATTTCTTGACTGCATCAACATTCATGGGACGTGGGAGCTCCTCACCATCCATAGTTTCAAGAATTAATGCACCACTAGAGAAGGCTTTCTTGACAACATATGGGCCTTCAAAATTGGGAGTCCACTTTCCCCTAGAATCAGTGTTGAAGGACATGATCTTCCTGAGCATGAGGTCGCCTTCTCTAAATTCACGAGGTTTGACCTTTTTGTCAAATGCTTTCTTCATTCTTTTTTGATATAACTGTCCATGACACAAAGCTGTCATTCTCTTCTCTTCAATCAAATTCAATTGGTTAAATCTATTCTGAACCCATTCAGCCTCTGTCAATTTGGCTTCCATTATCACACACAACGAGGGAATCTCTACCTCGACAGGGAGTACAGCTTCCATTCGATACACTATAGAAAACGAGGTTGCTCCTGTTGAAGTGCGGACATATGTTCGATATCCATGTAGAGAAAAAGGGAGCATTTCATGCCAATCCTTATAAGTAACAACCATTTTCTGGATAATTCTCTTGATATTCTTATTAGCAGCTTCAACAGCCCCATTCATCTTTGGCCTGTATGGAGATGAGTTGTGATGGACAATCTTGAATTCTTCGCACAGTTCAGTCATCATCTTGTTGTTCAAATTCGAGCCATTGTCAGTGATGATTCTGCTAGGCACACCATACCGGCATATAAGATTGTTTTTGATGAAACGCACAACCACCTTCTTGGTAACGTTGGCATACGAAGCAGCCTCTACCCATTTGGTAAAGTAGTCAATTGCTACCAAGATAAAACGATGTCCATTTGAAGCTTTGGGTTCTATCATCCCGATCATGTCAATACCCCACATAGAGAAAGGCCACGGGGAGGAAATCACATTGAGAAGTGTCGGAGGTACATGGATCTTATCTGCGTAAATCTGGCATTTATGGCATTTCTTTGCAAATTTGTAACAATCAGATTCCATTGTTAACCAATAATAACCTGCCCTTAGCATCCTTTTAGCCATTGAATGTCCATTAGCATGAGTTCCAAATGAACCTTCATGGATCTCATGCATCAACATGTCTTCTTCGTGTCTATCCATGCATCTGAGCAAGACCATGTCAAAATTCCTCTTGTATAACACATTTTCACTGAGGAAGAAACTGCCTGCCAATCTTCTCAGCGTCTTTCTATCTTTCTTTGACGCACCAAACGGGTATTCCTGAGTCTGAAGAAAATGCTTGATATCATAATACCAAGGTTTTTCATCTGCTACCTCCTCTGTCGCAAACACATGAGCGGGCCTATCTAGCCGTCGAACTGTAATTCGGGGTATATCATTCTAAGCATTTACTTGGTACATCGAAGCCAGAGTTGCCAGAGCATCTTCCATTTGATTTTCATCCCTAGGAATGTGATGGAATTCAACTTTATTGAATAAGGGTAGTAATCTTATAGCATAATCTTTGTAAGGGATCAAGCCAGGGTGACGAGTGTCCTATTCTCCTTTAATCTGATTTATTACCAAGGCTGAATCACCAAAAACATCTAGAATATTGATTCTGAGATCAATAGCTTCTTTAAGACCCATGATGCAAGCCTCATATTCCACCATATTATTAGTGCAATCAAATGTTAACCTTGCAGTAAAAGGAATGTGCGATCCATGAGGAGTAACAATCACAACACCAATTCCTTTACCATAAGCATTCACAACTCCATCAAATACCATACTCCAACGAGATTCAGGGTCGGGGCCCTCCTCAGGAAATGGTTCATCATAATCTTTCACTTTTAAGAACATCACATCTTCATCGGGGAATTCATATTCTGCAGACTGATGATCTTCCACCGGCTGGTGAGCAAGGTAATCTGCCAACACACTACTTTTGATAGCCTTTTGAGTGCGGTACTCGATATCATATTCAGATAACAACATCTTCCAGCAGGCAATTCTCCCAGTAAGAGCAGGCTTTTCAAAAATATACTTGATTGGATCCATTTTGGAGATCAACCAAGTAGTATAATTCAACATATACTGCCGCAAACACTTTGCCGCCCAGGCCAAAGCACAACATGTTTTTTCTAGCATAGAATATGGTGACTCACAATCAGTGAACTTTTTGCTGAGATAATAAATGGCGAACTCTTTCTTTACCGTTTCATCCTGTTGTCCCAGAATACAACCCATGGATTTATCTAACACTGTTAGATACATAATCAACGGTCTTCCTTCTACGGGAGGGAGCAAGATAGGAGGTTCAAGAAGATATTCTTTAATACTTTTAAATACCCTTTGGCAGTCATCTGTCCACACACAACCTTGATCTTTCTTTAACAACTTAAAGATCGGTTCACACGTTGCAGTCATGTGGGAGACAAATATGGAGATATAATTCAAACGCCCGAGGAAACCCCTGACTTGCTTTTCAGTTCTTGGTGCTGGCATTTCTTGAATTGCTTTGACTTTATCAGGGTCAACTTCAATTCCTTTCTGGCTAACAATAAAACCCAAGAAGTTCCCCGATCTAACTCCGAAGGTGCATTTATTGGGATTCAGGCGGAGACGATACTTCCTCAAATGCCAAAACAACTTCAACAGATCTTCTATATGACCTTTTCAGTTTGGGATTTGGCAATCATATCATCAACATATACTTCAATTTCTTTATGCAGCAGATCATGGAATAGGGTTGTCATAGCCCTCTAGTACGTTGCACCAGCATTCTTCAACCCGAAGGGCATCACTCTATAACAGAATGTTCCCCAGGGTGTGATAAACGTTTTTTTTTCATGTCCTCTGGAGCCATTCTTATTTGATTATACCCGGAAAATCCGTCCATGAACGAGAATACCTTGAATTTTGTTGTGCTATCCACTAACATGTCAATGTGAGGCAATCGAAAATCATATTTTGGACTAGCTTTATTTAGATCTCTGTAATCTACGCACATGTGGACTTTTCCGTCTTTTTTCGGTACTGGGACAATATTGGAGATCCATTGAGGATACACTGATGTCACAAGAAAATCAGCATTAATCTGTTTTAGGACCTCCTCTTTGATCTTTATTGCCATATCCGGGTGGGTTCTTCTCAACTTTTGTTTAACTGGCGAACACTCTGGCTTCAACAGCAAACGATGCTCAACAATATCTGTATCTAGACCAGGCATATCTTGATAAAACCAAGCAAAAATATCTACATACTCTTTCAACAACTCAATCAACCCGCTCCTTACATCAGGATGCAATGATGCTCCAATCTTGACTTCCTTCAGATCTTCTTCTGAACCCAAATTAACCACTTCCAAAGGCTCTTTATATGGCTGAATGGTATTTTCCTCGTGTTCAAGCAACCGTGAGACCTCTTCTGGAATCTCATCATAATCTTCTTCTTCAGCCCCAAACACAGGACAATCAAAGTTGGGAGAGGGTGTAGGGTCATTGTATTCAACGGGTTTTTTAATTAATCTGCACATATGATTTATGACTGTTTTTAGAAACTGACACATATAACAAGTGATCATGCAGATTAATTTTCAGTTATTATTTATTTTGAAAGGGTTTTTTATTATTATTACCATTTCCCAAGAAAAAGGAAGAAAATAAAAGACATAATTTTGGAAGCAAAGACAACTTTCATTAATGATCTTAACAATTATAGCAAACACATAAGCCCTACAACATTAATACTTCCACCTTGGGCAGAGTGAAAGCTTTTCAAAAGAAAGAAGAAGATTAACAAAACAAATTACTTTGAAATATGTATACAAGAAGGAACATCAATGGTGACCCAGTTCTGAACTCGGACTCCATGCGTCACATAATTCGGTGCTTCCTACTCTGCTTTATCCTCTTCAACAACATTAATTCCATAACCAATTGGATGGAGGTAGCCTCCGCTGCGGAAAACATTATGATAACTGTTCACATAAGACTTTGGCTTCAAACATTCACCTTTGCAATTCCTCGAAGATAAACCCAAGCCAGTTCTGTTCTTGTTCACAGGTGGATCCATAAGTCATCCCCAAACTGCATTATGACCATTGCGCACCACCTGCTGCGCATCCTTTAGGGAAACCACAGAATTATCATTCTTCCTTATGTTATCAATGGATAGGGCTTGGAACTGGGTTCCAACATCAGCCTCATCCGCTTCTACAATACTGAAAGAGGATAGATGGGATATCAACAACGCCTGCTCCCCATTTATGATCACTACCTTCCATTCACGCTCAAATTTTAGCTTCTGATGCAGAGTTGAAGTGACAGCCCCTGCTTCGTGTATCCATGGCCGTCCTAGAAAACAACTATATGCGGGAATAATATCCATTACCTGGAAAGTTATCAAGAACAAATGTGGTCCTATGTGGATGGGTAAGTCCACCTCACCGGTGACAGATTTCCTCGACCCATCAAAAGCCTTCACAATGATGTCACTTGGGCGTATAGGTGTTCCCTGATACTTTAACTTCATGAGAGTACTTCTCGGTATAACATTCAACGCGAATATGTTATCAATTAGCACATTGGATAGTGAATCATTCTTGCAGTTCATAGATATGTGGAGGGCCAGGTTGTGATTCCTCCCTTCATCTGGTAACCCATCATCGCAGAAACTTAAGTTGTTACATGACGTAATATTTCCAATTATGTTGGTGAATTGATCTAATGGCATGTCATTCTCTACAAAATCTTGGTCTAGTACTATCATCAGTGATTCTCTATGAGCGGAGGAATTCATCAATAAAGCTAGGATGGATATCTTTGAAGGAGTCTGCAATAGCTGGTCCACAATTTTGTAGTCTCTCATTTTAATTATCTTCAAGATATCATCCACTTCTTTTTCTAATGTAGGTCCACTAGCCTCTCTGGTATCCTTCCTAGGCTCATCATTCTCAGCAATCTTCTTTCCAACAACAATGTCTCTTCGAATAATCGGCGCAAACACGCGACCACTACGGGTCACCCTACTATTATCGGCTATATTTCCAACGTCTGGCATTGGCTGGATGGGAACTTCCACCCCATCTTCTAAGATTGTAGCGTTGTATTTGTAAGGCACAACCTTATCTGATTTATAGGGAACAAGTCCTGGCAGACTAATTACCAATGGGGTAATAGCTGGTTTGCTATGGTACTCCACCTCAAGATGAGCGGGTGCACCAAAACAAGGTACAATGACATTTACACCTTCCTTGACACAATCAGACCTCAAAAGACCATTTCCGGCAAACAAATCTTCGTCTGAAGAGAAATACTCATCCGCGGAGGCATATTCTTCTTCTGAATCTTCTCCCATCAAACAAACTTCAACCATATCAATCTCGTGATAATCATCTCCCTGACCTGTGATCTTGATAGTTCCATTGTCTAATAGCAATTGAACACCCTCTCTCATAATAGAACATCCTCGGGGGTCTTGACAGCAAACTACGCATGATCCATATTGGTGTTCCACCTGACCAGCAGTACGACAGAAGGTAGCATGCAACTGCACGAGATCCTCATTCAAATACTCCACATTAAAAATTCTGAATTCACTAGGATATCCAGAAACCATATTAACTTCCTCTTCATATTCTTCCCTAGGCCTGATTATATGAATTAGACCTTCATCCATCATCTCCTGTAAATAAGCCTTTATCTTCTCGCAACCCTGTATGTTTGTACTGCAAATAGCACAACCGGCATGGTCATGCGTATAATAACTGAATTCACAGAGGTCTGCGTGCATCTTTACCAAATCTCCTCTAACCAAATTAATGTCAAAAATACGGAAGTCACCTGGACAACCGGCTACCATATTCACAATATTCACTCCCCCGTGCTTGGGTAGAGGATTTTCTTTTACATTAGGTCCCATGTCTTTGAAAGATAAATTACAGACTTCACCAACCTTTGCACTTCTGTCCTCAAAGGATAACAATTTTCAATGCTATGCCCTGGTGCTCCCTGATGAAAGGCACACGTCTGATCTGCTTTGTAATACCAAGGCAATGGTGATGGTACTACTGGAGGTGGTCGTGTATGGACCAATTTCTTCTGAATCAATGCTGGTAGTAGCTCTGCATAACTCATGGGAATAGGGTCATAGTTCTCCCTTCTCTGATTATTCCCTTGGTTCCCCTGCTGGGACTGTCTTTGATAAGCAACGGTAGTTGGAGCGGCATTCATAACAGGAGTCACTGAAGCAACTTGCTGGTGACGCTGATAATTCCTTCTAGGAGCATTTATTCTCCTATCTTGTATGAAAGCATTTGTATCCCCCTCTTTCTTCTTTGTGAACCCATAAGCTGTCTTTTTCACACCTCCGGATCCTTCACCCTTTTCCAAACGACCTTCTCTTACTGCCTCTTCTAGGCGGACACCCATTCCTACCATCTCTGTAAAATCACTTTGGGCACTTGCTACCATTCTTTCGTAGTAGAAAGCACCTAGCGTCTTCAGAAAAATTTTAGTCATTTCCTTCTCCTCCATGGGAGGAATCACTTGTGCAGCCACTTCGCGCCATCTCTGTGCGTACTCTTTGAATGATTCTTTGTCTTTCTGAACCATGGCTCTAAGCTGGTCACGATCGGGCGCCATGTCCATATTGTACTTGTATTGATTTATGAATGCTTCTCCTAAATCATTAAAGGTATGGATGTTAGCGCTGCCTAAACTCATGTACCATTTCAACGCTGCGCCGGTCAGACTATCCTGGAAAAAGTGAATCAGCAGACGCTGATCATCGGTGTGGGTAGACATTCTCCTTACATATATCACCAAGTGAGCACGAGGGCAAGTGTTGCCCTTATACTTCTCAAACTTTGGGACCTTGAACTTAGCAGGCACTTTGACATTCAGGACCAAACACAACTCATTCACATTCAGCCCAAATAACTCTTTTCCCCTAAGAGCCTTCATCTCTCTTTGCATTCTATCAAACCGCTCTTGGAAATCATCCATTCTGTCATAAAGACACAAGTCTTCACTTGGCGGAGGGAAAGGACGACATACATCTTCATTAACAAACGAAACCAAATTTACCGAAGGAGGTACAACAGGAACAACATGCACCACATGAGGTGCTGGAGTAACAACATTTGGAACCACTGGAGCATACGATTTTGAACAACAATCGGAGTAGCGGATACAGGAACAACAGGAACTTCAGCATTTGCCCTTGTTGGTTGAGGTTGAACACTCGATGGCTAATTCTGAGCAACCACCAGATCTTCCATCAGAGTAGTCAAATTGGCCAAGCCAGCCTTCAAAGCAGAAACTTCTTCGCGTAGCTCGCGATTCTCCTGTTCCAAGTTGTCCATCTTCTTTTTGAAGTTAGCCCGAGTGTTGTAGTGATGAGTCAGCTTGCTAAACGAAGTAAAGAAGCTGGGTAAGGCACCTGGATATGCATAATAAATGCAAGAAATATGTGTAATATGATGCATGATATGCAATGCATATGATTATTTTTACTTTATCATTTAATATTTCAAGGGATTTAACATTTATAGACATATTGCAAACATCAAAATAATAACGCATTTGGAATACTGAAAAACTTTTATTATAATAACTTCAAAATTGGTTACAAGTTTCAATGATCCCAAGTACAAGATGAAAATACAATCTAAAAATCCTGAGAAAGAAACTGATAGAGATTAATCTGTACGCTGGCGCTTCCCTGTGAGCCTGGAAATCTGAGCTCTCAACCTTTGGTTTTCTTCCAAATGCCTGATGGCAACTTCCTTCCAATCATTAGGATCAGGAAATGAGCAATCAGCACCTGTTTGAGGCTTAGGATAAAATAAATCCCCTTTCCTCTCCATAGACTCTACTTCTCGACTCTCAAGGATCTCGATCAAATCATCTTTCTCCTTCAAGTCTGCTTTGTAGGAACTCTTTAAAGTTTGGAACTTGTTCTTCCAAGCATCTCTTTCCTGTTGCATCCTAACTAAAGCAAGCTGCAACTCTTCTAGATCATCTAATAAAGGAGGAGTGGTCTTCACAAACAGATCATGCATGGGTGCCTCCCGAGTATACGGTATCTTCAACTGGATGGCTCTCGATCGGACCCACTGAAGATACGGCTCCAAAGAAACAGCACCCCTAGGTCCCAAATCTTTCCTACTTTTCTTATGAATGTGACGCCAGGCCTTCGCAATCTGCTCCCTAGCTTCCCTGTGGTCTTCTCCTTCCTTCAGAAAGAAACTACTCAAATGAATACTGTTTGGTTTATCCCTCATCGGATAACCAAGTTATCGCCGTGCAAGAACAGGGTTATAGTTAATTCCTCCCTTAGTACCAAGAAGAGGTAAATTGGGGAAACTACCACAATTGTCAATAATCTCTACATCCTGATAAGCTCGATGATACCAATCAATATTCGAGTGAGTAAGTGCCATGATCTTAGGAGCCCAACGAGGTTCCTTCTTGACATCCTAAAAAGCATCAGACTGAGGCATATGAGAGATGAACCACCGGTACAACAAAGGCGTGCAACAGATAATCATCCCCCCATGATAAGAACTCCGAAGATGAATAGAGTAATAAGCATCACCCAACAGTGTAGGAGTTGGGTTTCCAATCATGAAAATCCTGATAGCGTTAATGTCGAAAAACTTGTCCACATTAGGAAATAAGAATAATCCATAAGCAAGTAAAGCAAAGATGGCCTCAAAAGCAACCGTACTTTTCATTCTGGCGAAGTAACGAGCTTTCTCCAATAAGAACTGAGCTGGTAATCCTCTAATCCATCCTTTAGTAGTCATATGGGCTTCCACCTCAGACTTCCCCAGATGAATCAAAGCAGCAATCTCATGTGGTTTTGGATCTCCCTCCAAACCAGTAAAAGGAACACGATCGGTAACAGGTAAATCCAAAAGATAAGAATACTCCTCCAGTGTAGGCATCAATTGATAGTCGGGAAAAGTAAAGCAGTGATACATCAGATCATAGAACTGGACCAATGTCGAGAGAATACCCTCCTTCATCTTCAGCTTCATGAGAGGAATGGTGGATCCATACTTCTTCCAAAAGTCTGCAGAACACTCAATCTCTGGAATTAGACTGACCAACTCATCTATCTTGGGATCCTTGAAACTGTATTTCCCGGTCTTTCTCTTTCCAGAATCCATGGTTAACAGTACCTGAGATATTCACGAATAGTCAACCTTTAAATCCCTTGAAATATGATTTTCTTCAAAAGATGCTTATGAGTGCATGGATGCATGATGCAGCAATCACACACAAGATCACATGTATAGGGTTCATAGGTTCAACGTCACGAGCATGAGGTCGAAGGTACTACCCATAAGGTGTTGGTCTAAAAAGTTATCACCTGTCGAACAAGGTTCTAGAGGTTCCCAGAGTCTACATCCTTCCTTTGGATATTACCAACTTCTCAGTTAACTTGGTAATTTGTAATATTCTCAAGAAAGAATCGTCCGAGTGTAGTATCGCGTGACAACTATTTCCGAATTACTCTGTCATAGCTTCCGCACTACACCTAAAAGGCCAAGATGGTTTTGGTATTCTACGATCCTCAATTTCAGCAGGCTCCCAGGTCGAAAGCAGTACGTCTTCCTGATTAATCGGTAAACGACACTACAGTCAAAGAGGCCTCCATTGAGTGGGGGATCTCATGCCTCCTTTTTTGGGATTACTCCCTCAAAGTTAACATGACTATACCGCCCATCCTATCTTAAAGTTAACCCAAGTCCGGGTATAGGACTTATGAGTAATCACCAAGCACCCTGAAAACTAGGAAAATCCAGACAAACATTTATACAAAATATAACACATAAATAGCAATAACACATATAAAGATATAAACAAAGATAGGCTTAACCCACTTAGGGATGGACCAACAAGAGGTAAATTTGTCCCCAGTGAAGTCGCCATTTTTCTGTAGCGGTAGAAATGTTCAAGACTAAGTCATTGGATTGACTAGACTTTATACAAATCAAAATAAAAATCGCCACCGCGCTTTATTGTTTCCAAAGGAATGGGAAAAGAGCGAGTAACTTAAAAATAGGGGGAAAGATTCAAGGTAAGGGGGTTGGTTATGCAAAGGGAAGGTATTATCACCCTAAACATCTACAGTACTCCGCAGGAACCTCTTTGTAAAATCTGTATATTTTGGCTATAAAAATGTGTTGTATATAAAATGGATAGTGGAGGTGAGAAAAGAAGTATTTTTATGATTTTTGCACCCGCCGCGGTTGTGAACCTTTAGTGCCTATGTACCAACTTTCGTGCAATAGGGGATCAGGGTACACGTAGTTCCTCTTTTAAAAATTTGAAACACGAGTGTGTTGGTTAATTTTATGAGATAATACGTCATCGTCATTGTCCGTATGGAAAACATACTTACTACCCACAATCGTGAGAAAGGAGAATTTTCATCATCTCAAAGTGGAGGATATGGCTTGGATTTTAAAATCAACAATGCCTCACTCAACACCCAAGTGGAAAATATATCACTTCACTACATATTGTAGAAGTATAGTTGTTTGCATCACTACAAGGATTGACAAGAGCCTAATCTTTTAAGAAAAGTTTAAAGGTAAAAGCCAAAGTGGCAAAATGATTTGAAATGAGATTGATTGACTTTTAGTCTTTCCACAAAAACAAATTCCAAGGTATTATTAAATTGATTGAAGTTTATTTATGAAAATGTTTTTTGAAAAGTCATGGACATAAGCCCAAGTTTATTATGAAAGTGTTTAAGTTTCAAAACTAGAAGGGTTTTCAAAAGGAGGGAGAGGATTTTTGAAATTAAAGAAGATGATGGGAGGAGAAGAAGAGGATATCCCAAAGCATAAGGTAAAAGCTAAGGATAAGGACCATCTAACCAACAAGAAGCCAAAACTTGACATTATGAGCCAAGATAGAATTCCTATTATTTGGAGTGAAACTAAGCAAGCAAAGATACTAGACCTCTTCAAATGTATTAAGTCTTCACAAAAATTGGGCAGAGTAATGGCTGTATGCGGGTGAATTCCATATTACAAACAAAGAGTGTAATCACAAAAACCTGCACACAAAAACAAACAAGTAACTCAATGTCTTGAGGTAAACCTCAAGAGCTCCATATAAAATAATCAGATAAGATCACAAGGTATCCAAGATAGGCTAAGGTTTCTAATCCTAAGTTCAAGAAAAATTCCACTGCTCCATCATGCCAAGGATAGTAACCAAATAGTCCAAGTATCATTAAGAGTTTTTTAGGGTTTAAGTTGGTTATTAAGTATCTTAGAAAAGGAAAAAGAAAAGCTCAAGTGAGCAAAGTAAAAATGACAAGAAAATAAATGCTCAAATGAGGAAAGATGAAAATGGCATGAAATGTAAAATGCTAAAAAATAAATAGTGCTTAAAGCATAAAAGAATAAAAGCATAAAATAAAACAAGTCAATAATTAGTGGTTAGTTGGATGACCATCTTGAAACTTGCATTTGAAACTCATTAGAGGATTGGTATAACCAAATCCTCCACACAACAAGTTGCATTTGCTTTTTGTCAAGTATATCATCCATTTGGAATTCTCACAAGTACCATTTAATGACCAACGATGTTTAAGTGATCCACGTTGACCAAAGGTGTTGTAGATCCACTAGAGGATTGGTAGAACCAAAGCCTCCACACAATGAATCTCAAGGTTGTTGGATCAAAGAGATCAAATTAACATACTTGGGCTTGCAATCATAAGTTTGGGCCATGAATGATCATTTATTCGAATCAAGACAAAATTTAGCGCTATGTTAAGCAATCGTAAGTGGACTTATATAGAATTCGCACCTATTTTGAGGCCGGTCAATAGCAATCTAAGCACCATTAGTTTTGAGACATGATATAGAGGTCATGCTCTAACAAAATTTAGTGCAATAAGAAGGGGATGAGATGAAGAGGAATTAGGGTAAAAAGAATAACCAAATTTGAATTAATATTTAATCAAACTATTATTAAATTCATTCATCCATTTTTTGTGGAGTTAAACTTAACACATGGATTCAATGATGTTAATAAAGCCATGACCTAAAAATCAACCCAAGACAGCCAGAAAATATTCACAAAATAATAATATAATTAATATGTTCATTAAAGGGTTTAAAAATGTTTTAAAAAAATGGAAAATAATGAAGAAAATGCCAATTATATTCAAATTAATAAAGAAATGAAAAATAAGACCATAGAAAAATCAGAAAAGAGGCCAAGTAATTTTACAAAAATTTGGGAATTTTTAAAAGTCAGAAACTATTTTTAAAAATTAAAATAAATGGGTAAAATAAACAAAAATAGTAAAAAATAGCAAAGTCAGAAACAAAAATAAATTAAGGTCACCAATATTTGTCACAATATCATTGGATCATTCCATAATTTTTTCAGAATTTAAAAATGTGTAATAATATTTTTAAACATTTTAAACAAATCAAATAAGTGTAAAATTCATAAAAAAATATCAAAACACAATTAAATTATGAAAAAATAAAAATCAGAAAGAGAATAATCAAAAATATTTTTCATAATATTTTAGATTTTTTGGACTAAAAATGAATTTTCTATGATTTTTTGAAATTTAAAACAATTAAAATATAAAAATTAGAAAAAGAAAATAAAAGAAAAATATGTGGACCATTGGATGAGAGTCAAAACGCGTTAGTAATCAAATCCAAAGGATCTGGCGTGTTGTGCATATCATGGTCTTTACTGAATAACATACATGATCATTAATAAAATCAGAATTTGAAAATAACAAATGTCACGCTTTCATTGGTTAGAAGATGACACATTGGTCATCTTCAACCTCCAGCCTTCACGAATTGCAGGTCTCTCAAACTGTAAAATCAGAAGCTCAGACCTATGCCATTCGCCTCGTCTCTTCAAGACAAAGACAACCACACCCTGGCGCTAAATTTATATAAACTGTAACTCAAGCAATTTGGAAAGAAAGTTTTGAAAAGGGATTTGAAAATTCATGGTCAAAACGTGCTTCCAGATAAAAGTAAGTGTTGCAACTAGAACCAGGGCAATGAGAGCAACACAATGATACCAAAGTTTTGAAGAATTGATGAAGGAATCTACATATTGAAGTTGAGTTGCAGAGCTCTGAAACTGGACTTCTATGGAGCAATATAGGGCACGATTCTTGAATGTGATTATATGGTTAGCTTCAGGTGAGATCAAGAAAGGTGAATTGATGAAAAAATGGATTGAAAAAGGCTTGAGAATAGGATTCGAAGTAGCTGAATTCTGAGTTGTGAAGCAAGTTTGGCTGGGTGATTCTGGCTATTTAAGCTTGGGAAATTGAATGGGGGATGACCCTCTATTTATATGGAATCAAATGGAATGCTCAAGCGTGTGGAATGATGCAAATTGGAGGGAAATCGTGTGAACCTGATGCACGAGCAAAGTGTGATCTGATTTGCATCAAAACTCATTAAATCCTTACGTTTCAAGGCTCTAATCCACTTTGGAAACTTGGTTAAACATGTTTAGATCACAAACGCGTGCTAATTTGATGTTTAAAGGCCAAAACATGGATTTCAAATTCTGACTTATGGTGAAACTTCAGTTCCAAGTTACCAAGTTCAATCCAATGGCATTTCCACCTCAGGGGGTCTTAGGGAAAAATTCTTGATGATTTGGAAAGATGAGGTAACCAGATTTGCAATGGAAAACAAATGGAACCAAATGGATGCTTGAGCTGAAAACTACATGGAGTTAAAGTTGAAGAAAAAGAGTTGACTTTCCATACTTAGAAATATTTTAAATTCTTCTTTAAAAATGACCTATAATATCTTGCATCCAAACATGGCCTTCCTCTAAGAATTTGCTCTTGAACAAAAAAGATGGAATGAAGTAGATCTCTTGAATAACATTTTGCAATTTGAACCACTCAAAATATCCAAAACTTGAGTAAGTTATGACTTGTTGAAGTTGGCCAAAAATCATGAAATAACCTATAATCTCTTGCATTCTTAAGGAAACTTTCATCCATTTTATTACTTTCCACATAAAAGAAGGAATGAAGTACACATCCATAGGGTCATAATGAAAAAAGAATGGGCTCAAGGTGATAAAAATTGACCAAGTTATGACCATTTGAAGTCACATATGGAAAATGAGGGATTCATCTGGATGACTTGTAATATTTCTTCTTCACCAAGTTTCTTCCACATGAAAACTCTTTGGAACTTTTGAAGTGATTTGTTGGTAACTCTTTGAAGAGAAGAATGTTTTTGGAATCACTCAAAAATACCAAAATATGAGCAAGATATTCCCCTGTGAAGTCCAAAACCATAGCCTCTAGATCAAGAGAATGCTTGGTGGAACTTTGCCAAGTTTGAAAAAACTTTTTGTGCCAATATTCTTCCTTTGTGAATAGAATTTGTTGAGGATGATGATGAGGACTCATGGCCACTAAAACTACTTCCATACCAAGTCCAAAACAACTTCAATGGTGAGGTTTGAATCTCTCAAGACTGTGACTAGGGCTTGGAAATAAACTCATGAACCCATGATGCAACTTGCTAAACCTCATTGGCTTTACCTACATTATTAACAAGTAATACAAACCAATATTGTATTTTGTTAATTTAGAGAGAAAATCAAAGCAAAATATCCATGATCACCAAAGAAAACAAGTTAAGGTGCTTGGTAACTCCTCAAAGAGCAAGGCTAAAGATAGGGAGAAGAACCAAAAGCCCTAATGTGATTTTGTGGTGATTGAAACAATATGGTATGATGAAGGGATCTTAGGGGCAAAATTTTGGGTACAACATCGTGCCTAAAAAGGATGACAAAGTGCGAATGTGCATGGACTACCGAGATTTGAATAGGGCAAGCCCTAAGGATGATTTCCCACTTCCCCACATCGATATTTTGGTTAACAATACATCACAGCATAAGGTGTTTTCCTTCATGGACGATTTCTCAGGCTACAATCAAATCAAAATGGCCCCTGAGGACATGGAGAAAACAACCTTCATCACACAGTGGGGCACATTCTGCTATAAGGTTATACCATTTGGGTTAAAGAACGTTGGGGCAACCTATCAGCGTGCCATGGTAGCTCTATTTCACGATATGATACATCACGAAATAGAGGTCTATTTGGACGACATGATAGCCAGATCTCAAACTGAAGAGGAACATCTTGACCATTTACAGAAACTGTTTGAGAGGTTAAAGAAATACAAGCTGAGGTTAAACCCGAATAAATGCACATTTGGGGTGAGGTCCGGTAAACTCCTAGGCTTTGTCATCAGCGGTAAAGGTATTGAAGTGGATCCTTCCAAGGTGAAAGAAATACAAGAAATGCATGATCCTTGTACCGAGAAGGAAGTCAGAGGATTCTTGGGACGGTTAAACTACATTTCCAAATTAATTTCTCACTCGACCGCTACTTATGAACCAATCTTTAAATTATTGGAGAAAGATCAAGTAGTCAAATGGAATGATGAATTCCAAACTGTCTTCGACAAGATCAAAGAGTACATGTTAGAGCCTCCTATTTTAATGCCACCAGTCGAGGGAAGACCCTTGATCATGTATCTAACTATTTTGTAAAATTCAATGGGGTGTGTGCTGGGGCATCATGACGAGTCTGGCCGAAAAGAGCATGCTATTTATTACCTGAACAAAAAGTTTACCGACTGTGAAACAAGATATTCACTGCTCGAGAAAACTTTATGCGCTCTGGTATGGGATGCTCGCCGGCTAAGACAGTATATGCTGACCCATAATACCTTATTGATATCCAAGATGGATCTAATAAAATACATATTCGAGAAGCCTGCCCTCTCTGAGAGAATAGCGAGATGGCAGGTGATCCTGACGGAATATGACATTCAGTACACTACCCATAAATCAATAAAGGGAATTGTTCTAGCCGATCACCTTACTCATTAAGTTGTGGATGACTACCAGTCCATGAAGTTCGAATTCCAGGACGAAGACATCATGATGGTAAACAACTGTGAAGAATTCAGACCATATGACGGACCTGAACAAGGATCCTGGTTTTTGATGGGGCGTCCAACGCGCTTGGCAATAGCATTGGTGTTGTACTCATATCCCCTGAAGGATGTCACACTCCCTTCACTGCAAGACTCTGTTTCAACTGTACAAATAACATGGCAGAATATGAAGCGTGTATTTTGGTCCCAAAGCTGCCATAGATTTGGGGATCAAGTCCTTAAGTGTATTCGGAGATTCAACCTTGGACATCAGTCAGATCAAAGTAGAATGAGACACGAAGCACCCAAACCTCATCCCCTAAAAATAACATGTGTTGACATTAATCCCACATTTTGATAAGATTACCTTCAAGCATTTCCCGTGAGAAGAAAATCAACTAGCGGATGCGCTAGCCACAACTTCATCCATGTTTAAACTCAAATGGGATAACGAGGCTCCATAGATCACCATTGAACAAATGGATGAACCAGCTCACTGTCACGAGATCAATACTGAAGAAGTAGTGGACCGGCCTTGGTTCCATGAAGTCAAGAGGTATCTCGAGGCTCAAGAGTATTCAGAAGGAGCTTCAGTCAACGACAATAAGTTCTTAAGGAGATTCTTTGCTATGTTCTTCATCAGTAATGGTATTCTCTAAAAACACAACCACGACTCTGTATTACTTTGTTGCGTAAACAAAGTTGAGGAAGAAAATATCATGGATGATCTACATGAAGGCACTTTGCCACCCATTCCAGTGGGCATACGATGGCAAAGAAGATCCTACGGGCAGGTTATTACTGGTCTACCATGGAAGCAGATTTCTATCAACATTCACGAACCTGTCGTAAGTGTCAGATCTATGCTAACAAGGTGCACATGCCTCCGGTTCCTTTGAATGTCTTGACGGCTCCTTGGCCCTTTGCGATGTGGGGCATCAATATAATTGGAGAAATCAAGCCTACCGCTTCTAATGGACACCGCTTCATCTTGGTGGCCATTGACTATTTCACAAAGTGGGTTGAGGCAGCTTCTTTTGCTTCTTTAACCAAGAATATTGTTGATCGGTTCATGAAACAGAATCTCATATGTCGGTATGGTATCCAGGAGGGGATCATCAAAGACAATGGTACGAATCTCAAAAATACTATGATCACCGCATTGTGCGTGCAATTCAAGATCCAACACCATAATGCTTCCCCTTACCGGCCAAAGATGAATGGCGCTATCGAAGCCGCAAATAAGAACATTAAGAAGATCATACAGAAAATGACAGTAACCTACAAGTAATGGCATGAGATGCTACCATTTTCTCTCCACGGTTACCGTACCACGGCGCACACATCAACTGGGGCAACACCTTACTCTCTGGTATACGGCATGGAGGTTGTCTTGCCTATTGAGGTCTAGATCCCCTCTCTGAGAATTATGAAGGATGCAGGGCTGAATGAAGAAGATTGGATCCAAACACGTCTTGATCAACTGAACTTGATTGATGAGAAAAAGGCTTACAGCTATCTGTCATGGTCAAATGTATCAAAAACGGATGATCAATTCTTTGAACAAAAAGGTCAGACGCCAAGTGTATCAAGTCGGGGATCTGGTGATCAAGCGTATCATACTGCCGCAAGGTAATCCCAGGGGAAATAGACTCCTACATATGAATGACCTTTTGTGATCAAAAGCATATTCTCTGGCGGAGCAATGATCTTAACCACTATGGATGGCAACGACCTGCCGCACCCTGTAAGTGCAGACATAGTCAAAAGATACTACGCATAAGAGACCCGCTAGGTTGACACACCTAGGCAAAACAAGGGTATCCTGACGAACCAAAAAGGTTCGGGCAAAAATTAGGGATAAAACAAAAAAATCTGTACACCTGGCAAGTTGAAAACCCGAAAGGGCGACTTGGGCAAAAAAGGGTATCCCGATGGACTGAAAACCCGAAAGGGAGGTCCAGGCAAAAGTTAGGGAATTAAAGCATATGACTATGTCCCGTTGGATCACCTTACAGACAACCTTTGGCTTCGACTGGAAAACTCAACAGGTCTAATCAATTCAATCAACTTCGAACAAGGCAGCAAGTGGACAAGACGCTCAGAGACACGAAGGCTATAGCAGAGTGGGAACCCCATGGGATTATTACACATAGCTATCTTTTATTTGTATCAAATTTTCATTTTTACGACGACATTCCCTTACTAGAATGTTCGTCTCATTGTACAAAAAAATATTTATTAAATTTAATACAAAGATACCCCTTTTAAAGTGCAAAACTATATGTTTTTTCTTTATTTCTGTGTTTTGTTTACAAAAGCGTCCGATGATTTATTTTTGAACAAATGCATTTGAACGTAACTATTGTTTACAAATGAACAAAAAATAGAAAGACGGTCACTAATGGCTTTAAGAAATAGGATAATATCTTTAGACTATAAAATCCCCCACAGTGTGCAGCTTAATGATATCAAGCTCTCTCACATTCTCGGCGGTGCAAAACATCCAGTTATCACTCCCCAGTAAAGGTAGCCTAATTTCTCAGGATTCTCCAACAAGATTTCACAAGCCATACACGGCGTTTCCCTTACAGCAGAGTTTATTTCTCTAACAAATAGAAGCTCATCAACTCACCAGCACTTCAAAACATGAGGACTTACACTCCACATCCCCAACAACAGTCAGGGATTTATTTTCCCTAATCCAACAATATTACAGCAGCATAGCTTACATGCCCATACGTCGCATCCATATGTCATGACATTGACAACACGAATGCATACAACATAATCTCATTCATTTTATTGAGAACATCATTGTACAAAGCATTACATACATCATGACATTACATACAACTAATCTTTCATTTATTTAGGAAAGATCAGTCAACAGATGGCTATCATCAACAATTTGCAAAGGGTCAGAGATTAATACCTGCAACAAGCTAGGACAATTATCTACACGACCAGCTGAAGCAATCTCGCACGGGTTTCTTCTCATTCAGCTTTCAGATACAGTCTCAGATACGCTCCAGACATGGATTCCATCCTGATGCTCATTCAGATTCAGCTCTCAGATACGCTCCAGACACAGATGTCATCCTGATGCTCATTCAGATTCATCTTTCAGATACAGTTCAGATACGCTCCAGATACGGATGCCATCCTGATGCTCATTCAGATTTAGCTTTCAGATACAGTTCAGATACGCTCCAGACACGGACGACATCCTGATACTCATTCAGATTCAGCTTTCAGATAAAGTTCAGATACGCTCCAGATGAGGACGCCATTCTGATACTCATTCAGGTTTAGTTCTCAGATACAGTTCAGATATGCTCCAGACACGGGCGTTGTTCTGATACTCATTCAGATTCAGTTCTCAGATACAGTTCAGATACGCTCCAGATGCGAATTCCATCCTGACACTCATTCAGATTCAGCTTTCAGATATAGTTCATATACACTCCAAACACGGACGCTATTCTGATACTCATTCAGATTCAGCTTTCAAATACAGTTCAGATACACTCCAGATACAGGCGCCATTCTGATACTCATTCAATATTCAACTTTCATAAACAAGTCAAATACAATCCATTTATGGATATTATTCTAAGTACTCAACCCAACACATCCACTATTCCAGTGTAAATCAACTAGAGATTTGTTCTGACACTTCTTTTATTCCTACCAACAATCATTTTGGATGGCATCTACAAGCCCATCTCCAACAACTTCTCATATCCTCTACAAATGGCATCTTTAAGCCCATTCCCCATACCATCAACCATCACATCCTCGAGTGCAAATTTCTCGGCATTCTAGTGTCCAATCATCTTCCACCTTCAAGTCACGAATGGCAAATCCGCCAATCTAACTCTTCAGGTTTAAGAAGATTGAACATGGGCAGCTATTGTACCCCAAAATTTTCCCTCTCGCTTATCAAATATTTTCTCATAATATCTCATTTGGTTCAAGACTACACTAGGGTTGATCAACTCAAGACACCTCCTTAAGCACCGATGACTCAAATTAGGGTTTGAGATTGCACAGGGATAATTGAACTTTCAATGCCTCATATGAATTTCATGGATCATTATGGACCCCCAAGATTACTCATGTCAAGTTTCAAGTCTTGGATCACATTTTTTGCTCAGTCAATTGAGCAGTTGACCTAAAAATCAGTTGTATTTGGGAAAAAGTCAATTATGGCCAATTTACAGTAAAACTTCATAATTTTTTATCCACGTCAACATTATAAACTCATATGTATCATCTGATCAAGTTTGGACCACAATTCCTCAAGAAATTTGATCAAATCATCAAAAGGGCAAAATGGTCAAAATTAGGGTTTTGACTGAGAAAGGGAAATTTCTGATTTTGACCTAGAAAATGGTTAATTAGTTTGAGGAATGATATTAAGGGTTCAATTTCACCATTTTTGCCTAATGGCATGACTCAAAACATTGCTCAAAATGAATTGGATTGATAGTGAATTTTCAGTCAACTAATCAAAAGTCAATTGTACACTAAAAAGTCAAACTTTGACATTTTTGTCAAAATTAAG
This sequence comes from Vicia faba, assembly GCA_948472305.1. Lineage (NCBI taxonomy): Eukaryota > Viridiplantae > Streptophyta > Magnoliopsida > Fabales > Fabaceae > Vicia > Vicia faba. Next base: position 1,535,228,754 of record OX451739.1, read on the forward strand.
TGTCAAAAATCAGAATTCATCAAAAAATGCCAAAATATGAAACTTATTCATCAAGAAATCAAAAATTCAAGATTTCATTTTGAAAAGTCAAAGTTTTTAAACTTAGAATTTTTTCTAAGTGTTGAAAACTTCATATTTTTCACAACTTTGAGCCAATTTTTCACCATGATGCAAGATGATTCAAAAGAAACTTTCAACATGAAAGTTGTAGATCTCTATGAGATCTAAAACATTTATTTACACAAATTCTCCTAAAAATTCTTGTATCTCAAGTTATTAATTCATGAAGTCATGGTCTTGAAATTAAACACTTAGTGAAATTTTGCCCTAGTTTAGGCAGGATTTTGACCTAACTTCATGGCACTTTTTCATATAGTTCCAAGGGGTATTTTAAAAATTAATTCAAATGGGGGTTAAAGATAAAATTACAAGCTTTCCAAAATTTCCAAGAAATCCCTGAGATCATTCTTGAGCAGGGAGAATCGAAGAGAGGAAGTTTGGGTTTCAAACTAAAATTATAGGTCATTTTCATGATGAACAAAAATGCAATTTCAATGTTAGGCTGCATAATCTTGCTTTACAGGCCTTCTAACTTGTGTATCTATCCATCATTAATGGATTACATAAACTTTTGAGCTTTAATCCAAGTGGTTTAAGCATTATCCAATCCACATTTCCATTAATGGCATAAAGTGAACACTTCCATTTTAGAAAAGCAAGCTTTATGTGCAAAGTCAATTCTTGAGCCTCTAACTTGTTCCCAATGATCACACTCCATCTACATAGTCAGAAGCAAGTGTGTTTAAAGCATAACCACTCTATCTTATCCAGTACACAAAGCATTAAAACTTGATTTCTCAAAAAATCACATGTTGAGCTTAAACATGTGATTTTGAATTTTGATCAGATACAAGCCTCCATACTTGTTGCTTATAAATAGGGGCACTATTTATGCGCTAAAGGATGAGCTTAAGCACCCTAAAATACACCAGAACTCTCTCAAATCAAAAATTGCACAAAAACTCCATTGTTGCATAGTTTTTGAACTTGAACACCAAACTCATATTTCTCTTGTGCGTTTCTTGGCCTTTTAGTGTCTAAAGATTCCTTACATTAAGTGTAACCTATCCATGTCCCTATTTCAGTACTGTAACATCATTTACCATATCCTCCATAACCAAAAATATAGCATTGCACATTGACTTCTCCAAGCCATTCCAGCCATCCATTGCTCAAGCAAACCATTGCATTAGCTTCCTGGGAACTTGAGGAAGCTAACCTGATCATTGTAGCACCTCGAATCAAGCTCATTTGCATTTTACGATTTCCAGTTTTGAGCTATTTTTCTTGAACTTCTATCTCATTACATAGGCATTGTTAGGCTTGCATTTGTGAAGATAAAATGTAGACATCATTGCCCTGAAGTTGTACATGTCCATAGATTTTATTTATATTGATTGAGCTAGGAGAATTTTAGGATTGAATCTCTGAAAATAATTAGGTCAGAATTTGGTACTATTAGAAATTCTCATTCATCTTTGATTTATAGTTCATGATATTTATATGGTTGGATTCGTATGAAAAAATGGAGCAATTTTCATGTTTACGTTTTTGCAAATGGTTGAGAAATGAACAAGTTGCAGGGCTTCTGGCTGGAGGTTGAAGATGAAGTATATATAGGGCAAGATTTATGTTATATATTTATGGTTCGACATAATTTAACGGATGTATCACCACCCCAGTGGTTAAAGCGCGCGCCTATCACCATGAGGTCCTGGGTTCAAGCCCTAGCGGGACCTTTTTTCACCTTTTTTGACATTTTTCTGTTTTGCAGCGCTTGGGCCAGTTCAGTTTGGGCCTTACTTTTTTTCTTACAATACTCCCTGACTATTTTTTAACTCCCCCTGACTTTTTTTATTATTTTTATTTTATTTTTACTTTTTTATCTTTCATTTATTTATTATTAATATTATTATTAATATTATTATTATTATTACTATTTTTATTAATAAAAAATCCAAAAATATTTTATTTCTTTATTTGCATGTTTAAAAAATACTTATACATTTTTATTTTTCTTTGTAAAACAAAAAAAGGATTAAAAACATTTTTCTTAATAATTAATTTCTTTTTTTCTTAAATAATTAATATTTAGACTTAGGCTTGATTATTATTTTCTTTTATTTTTATTTAAAATTAATTTAGAACTTAGGTTTCTTTTAATTAATTAATTTCCATCATATTATTATTAAGTTAAAACCCTTCACAAAAACCCTAAAAAATCCTTTTTAAACTTAATTTCTTTCTTATTTAGTTTAAATTAAATTTTGTTTATTTTTAACTAATCATGTTCTTAATTAGGTCAAGACCAAACCCTTTCATTAAAAACCAAATAAAAATCATTTTCTTTTTCCATATATATCCTTGTACATTATTTATTCAATTCTTGTATATTATTCAATATGGTTGTAATAATTAATTAATTTTAATTTTCTTGCAAATCCCCATTTGTAAATTTGTATACCCCCTCCCCTAAATGATGTAATAGCGTAGTAATTTTAAATTCCGCAATTTATCGCTTAATATACAAAATGCTAGTAATTAGGGTTTGTATGGAAATACTAAAACCAATCAATAAAAAATCCTAATCTAAGACAAATCAAGCATGTAAACTAATACACTTGGAGACATACACCCTTAGGGTAAACCCACTTTGTTGCCTTACAAAATGGACATATTATGCATGTGAGGTATCTTAGCAAAAACAAGCAAAAAATACAAGATCATAGTCCCTCGATGACGTTATCCATTGTTTCCTTTCAAAATGATCTTAGTCCCTAAAGAAAATACTAAGATATTTCATAATATTGCTAATCATGGTTATACGATGACCCACGCCCGTCCCTTTTACATCCAAAGAGGGTTACTTACCAAATCAATGGTAAGATAACAATGTCAAAGGAAAGAGGAAATAAACATGAAAGACTTTTGAGTAGGTAGATTACTCCTAGTTGCTTTCTCAATTTCAAAACCAAAACATCCTTGCTATTTTCAAAACAAACACCAACACTTTCAAAACATCTTACAAACTTGTAAACATTTTCAAAAGATCAACACCTTTGTATACATTCTTAAGAACGAGAATCATTACAAAGTTTGCCTAGACAAATGCCTCTTTACAAAATACTTTCAAAAACCACACAAAGCACATTTTAAAACAAAAGCAAGTGATCTAGCGAGTAACTAAGATCCCGTGGAAAACCATGGATGAAAAGGGTGTTAATACCTTCCCTTTTCATAATCTACCCCCCGAACTCAAGAAACAATCTTAAAGGTTTTTCCTGTGCTTTTTCACCTTTCCTTTTGGATAAAAGAAAAGTCAGTGGCGACTCTTGCTAACCGCAAAATTTATGATCAAACGCAAAACACCCAAGTCAGTTATCCCACCATATCACAATATCCTTATAAATTAAACATCAAAATATTAGTAGAGAACTTTGTTAATACGCAAACCCTCTCTAGGCTAGAATCTATAATGCGAATGTTTGTAGCAACACAAACCATCCACAATAAGGAATTTAGAAACCAAATTATCCATGTTAATGAAACCCTTAGGCAGCTGAAACATGAAGAATGCAGGCTTGACCACCTCCCGAACAAATTGAATGTCCATCTCATTGTGTTTTATGCGCTGATGCCGGATAGGATTGTCGGGTAGGTAGATAGCACTAATATTGTCATAGCACACAAGAGTAGCCTGAGAAATAGGAAAATAAAGCTCCAAGAGAAGTTTGTAGAGCCAACATGATTCTGAAATTGCATTAGCTACATCCGTTACTCAACCTATGCACCGGAATAATTATGTGTGGGTTATCACTTGGAAGACCATGAAATTAGGTTTTCACCGAGAAAAACACAATAATCCAAAGTAAATCGATGAGTGTTGGGACATCCACCCTGTTGTACCTCAAAATTTCCCCTCTCTTTTCTCAAGACATTTACTCACAGGGATTTCCAAAAGTCCAAGCTTTCACAAATACAATTGGATTTTTGATGCCCCATATAGTTTCCATGGATTATATTGGGCTTTTTAGCATCAAATCAAAGAAAAACAAGCTTGCTTCGATTTCCCAAGCTTCGAATGGAATTTGGTCTCCTTCAAGTTTGCTTCGATTTCCCAAGCTTCGATTGGACTTTAGCCTCCTTCAGCTTTCTTTTGATCCACAAGGAAAATACTTCCTCTAGGCTTGCCTTCGATCCACAAGGCAAAGACTTCCTCTGTGCTTGCCTTCGATCCACAAGGCAAAGGCTTCCTCTGTGCGTGCCTTTGATCCACAAGGAAAAGGATTCCTCTGTGCTTGCCTTTGATCCACGAGGCAAAGGCTTCCTCTGTGCTTGCCTTTGATCCACAAGGTAATGGCTTCCTCTGTGCTTGCCTTTGACCCACAAGGAAAAGGCTTCCTTTATGCTTGCCTTTGATCCACAAGGCAATACTTCCTTCATACCTGCCTTCGATTCACAAGGAAAGTACATCCTTCAGGCTTGCCTTTAATTCACAAGGCAAGTACATCCTTCAAGCTTGTTTTCGATTCACAAGGCAAGTACATCCTTCAGGCCTGCCTTCGATTCATAAGACAAGTACTTCCTTCGTGCCTGATTCGATTCACTAGGAGAATCCTTCCTTCATGCCTTTTTTCGATTTACAAGGCAAATACATCCTTCGGGCTTGCCTTCGATTCACTAGGCAAATACTTCCTTCATGCCTGCTGAAACAACCGGCTGAAAATAATCAAAACAATGAAGTCGCCATCGAACGTCTTTTATCCCACATGTAGGGAAAGGTAAACATCGAGAAAACCTGAGAAGGGAGAAGTCACGGTCTTGCGACCGAGAGATCGGGTAAGGGAGTCTGTTACGCGAGGGGAAGGTATTAGCACCCCACACGCCCGTAGTATTCTACGGTATCCACTCTTGTTATCTATCTTATGGGTGTGTTTAATCTATGCTTACTGTCTATTATACTACTGAAGGGAGAATGCATGCAAAATAAAGGAGAAAAGAATGTAGGGAAAATAAAATTGTGCTCGCCTGGGCCCTACCCCAATGCCTACGTATCCTTTTTGAGGAATCAGAGCTACCATAGTTCGGCTCATATGTTTTTATTTGTTTATGTTTTTTATGGACAATGTTAATTCCGCCTTCTGTCGCAGCTCGACCTTTGGAGACTTATGCGTTGGCACAGAAGTAAATTAATCATGTCCTTACCTGAAAAGGGTTTTAGAGAAAAGGTGCTCGAGCGCATAAAATGGTTTGAATTTGTTTTGTATTGTTGTTACCTTGAAAAAGGGTTTAGATATGATTAACATGTTTTTGATTTGCTAAGAAAGGAAGTTTTTGTTTTGAATGCAAGGATGCAAAGAGGGGAAGAAAAGAGTCTAATGGGGAGACTAGCCTATCTCTAACCTAATGTTGTCATACAATGGTAGTCCTAAGTCAAGGACGAAAGGGGAAGTTTCTACCTAATGTCAGCATGCATGGTTTATAACCTAAGGTCTGACTTGCGTCCGAACGGAGCGAGCGCATCCTAAGGGAACATGGTATATACAAGGATAAAACAAGAAATCCAGCAACAGAGCACACCTAAAGAGATCCTGCCTAGGTTAGCATGTCAAAGAAAAGTCTAAAAACTATCCTATAGGGAGCATGCAATGAGAGCGAAGTCGTGATCTCAATTTCTAAATTGAGTGACTCATCGATCAACAAGAAAGAATGGAAAGCAATAAAGTCCTATAGGGAGCATGCACTGAGAGCGAAGTTGTGATCTCAATTCCTAAATTGAGTGACTCATCGATCAACAAGAAAGTAAACAAACACAAGCACAACAGCTAGCAAATGAAGTGCAGAATGCCTGCTACAGGTCTTTAAACAGCGACTTCGAGTGCACGCTCTTTATTCCCTACTTCACATGATATCTAGAAAGTGGTAAAGTGCGAAAATGAGGAATAGAATGAAGTTGCGATGATACCGAACGGAGAAGGTCCGTTGCCTCTTTGAAGCCACGCAAGTGATAAGAAAACTCTACAGAAGTTGTCCCGCATGAGTGATCAAAAATTAATCTTCACATATTCCAAATCGCGAAAGATTATATCGATACTATCACGAACCTTTAGCAAAACATGACAACAAAATGATTATTAAACATGAAAATCAATAATATAATATTCGAGTAAAATTCTAAAGAGAGTCTAAAAATATTTCCTAAAAGGTTCTACTATTTTTTGGTTATTTTGTCATAACAAAATCATTAAAAAACTACAAAGTCCCTAAATCTTAATATTAAAATATGAGTTCAGGGGGGTGAAAACTGGAAACAGGGGTATGCTACAAGCAGAGTGCTAGGCCCATCAGAATGAAGTCCAAGAGAGCTTCCCTTTTTTGTTCACAAAATTCAGTCTCCTTCAAAAACTGCAATGGGCTTATTAGATATTGTATAGCCCAAACCCATCACCAACTATTTCATTTTCTGGTCATTATTAAATTATACACAAAATATAATATATATAAAAAAAATATAGTAATAGAATAGGAATAACAAATAAAATTGGAATGAGGATTAGGGTTGTAATTGTGTCCCTTCACATCTTCGTGAAACAGATTTCCCCTTCTTTCTCACAAACCAAACAACGCCGCTTTCTCCCCCTGTCTCATCTCTGTTCTCACGCAGCGGAGGCCTTTCCTTTCACCATCATCATCTTCATCCAAACTCCCTTCCTTCACATAAGCAGCGCCGATCTTTTATCCCCTTCTCCACCCTTAATTCTCCGATCAAAATACTCCTCACAAAATCGTTCGTAACCGCGACACCCGGACCAACATGTTCAGAAATTCGTTCTCAAAGCTCTGTTGTCATCAATCTGCTTGAAAATGAAGGAGAGAAAAATCGGAGAAGAGGTTCCACGGGTACGAAATCACTTATGCCTTCCTTCTTGTCCGCACGCCATCTTTTCGTTTCTGATTTCTATGCGCTTTCAAGTTCGTGATGCCGTTGATATACACACGTTGTTGTTGTTGATCGTATGTGTGCGAGTTGGTTGAAACTAAGCCTTTTCAACGGCTGAATGATGATGAAGATGAGGGAAGCAAATGAAGATTAAAGATGGAAGAGAAGTCACCATGAAGTTGTTGTTGTGCGATTTGCGATGTGATCGTTGTTGTTTCGAAATTGATGAAGATGAAAGTAAGTGAAAGGTACCTCTCTTTGTTTTCTTCTATAGTTCTGATTTCGTTTCTTCTTCCTGTTTTCCTTTTTTTTCGAATCTGTTATCTCTGCTGCTTCGTTTCTTGCTTCTGAATTGTGATGTTGATGAAGATGCAGTGACGAATCTGCAATTTATTGATCCAGTTGCTTGAAGCAAGAAAAGAATGATGAAGATGATGGAAGGGAAATCACCGCATGCTGAGCTTGGTTCAGAGGTTGATGATGATCAAAGAGAGTGAAGCAAATGTTGGTGAGGATTGAAGAGAGTGAAGCAGTTTGAAGATTGTGTTGTAGTTCAGAGAACTCGGAATTTTTTTGTGGAGTTTTGGTGATTCTTCTGAACGTGAAGAAGAATTGAAAAGAGGTATCAATCGTTTTTTATGAATCTCCTAGATCTAGGAAAAGTTAGTTACAAGATAATGAATCCTGGCCTTTGGATGATGACTTTTTTGTTATGCCTTTCTCCTCTTTTCTGTTATGTTTCTGTTGAGGATGTTGGGGGTTATGGTTAGAGGTGGTTATGCGGTTATAATAGTTAGTTACAGGAGGAAGAAATCACAGCCCTTGGTTCTAATAAGTTGGTTACATGATGGATGGTTAGAATCGATTCAATTATGAGCTTGTTATTGCTTTGAAATTTTTTCTGTTATAAAGTTTTTTTGGATGCTGCTGAGCTGGCAATTCTATTTTCCACGGTTTTCCCTTGATTTTTCTGACAAACTTTCCTCTGCTAATTTCCTGATTTGATTATGTTCTCAATTAACTGGATGTGGTCATTTCAGAACGAATTTAGTAGATGTAGTTAACTGGTTTTAGTTTGTGGTGCGGGTTAATTATTTATTTGAACTGAATTAACTTGCGCAATCTGGTTTTGTGATGCAGGGCGGTAGAATAAGTTTTGAAGATGTGATGTTGCAGATTGGTAGTTATGATTGGTTATGGAGGAAGGCAGAATTCAATTGTGATTTTTAAGCATGGAATTGGGTGTTAGAAAGGGAGATAATGGCATGGTAGAATAACCTTTCAGCTCATTTCAAGGCTTGAAGAGAATGAAATTATGGCAGACGACAAAGAGTTTGAAGCATGGAGGCTTATCATGGAAGACTTTGAAGTATGAAGAGTTAGGCTTTAGGATAGATATAAGAACTTCTTTTTTGTAATTATTTTTGAGTTGTAATGTTTGTGACATGAGGTTACCTTGTAATGGTTTATGTAAAGGCAGCGGTCTAATCTTGCAAGGTTCAAGTGAATGTAAACAGTGATTTCTAACTTGTACTTCAAACAAAATCGAATAAGAACCTTGGGTGAAAGTTTGATGAATGTCGTATTTTTATAGTGATTTTGAATGGAATTGAATGACCATGAATGAATTTTGATGGAGCTTGCATAAGATTGAACGCAGCTATGGGTGATATCCTCCGATGATACTCATATTTTTCTTTCCTCGTACAAGAACCAAGGATTATGTCACGTAGCCTAAGCAAGATGTGTATCCCTTGATAGACGAAAGGTGATCTTAATACAAAAATGTAATGCCTTCAACAAAACCCTTTGATGAAGATACAACCCTAACCTTATGCCATGGATACATGTTGATAAGGAAATGACTTGAGATGTAAAGAAGAGCCAAAATCCTAACTCAAAGCTTTCTTCATTGAAACATTGACAAAAACCCTAAGCACTCGATCTTGAGAACATTTGATGAGGACGGAGAACCTTGTAGCTTAATGAATATAACCCTAACTCCGGACCTTGATCGTTGAAGAAACAATTTAAATTACCCTTGAACATAGAAGAGAGCCTCAAAACCAGAGAGAAACCTTAATTCTTCAATATCTTTGATCCAAAAGACTGACTCTCGATGAAATCGGATGGAGAAGACCTTGTATCTTGATGTAGAGAAGAAGAGAATAACCTCATAACTTAATGATAAAGAAGTCCATGAAATAAAACCCTAGCTTTACATAAATGATTGATGGAGATATCACTTGAAACAAGCTTGTGCGAAGATGAGAGCCTTGAAGCATACAACAACCCTAATTCCTCGAAATCCCTGATCACATGCCAAATTATTGACTAATGATGCATGATGTGTTAGATGACCTAATGAAGGTTATGTACATGAGGAAAGTGTGAGAATGCGTAAACCAGACAAAAGTAAAAGGGTAGGACAAATTTGGGGTATTACATCTGCCTTCGATTCACAAGGCAAGTACATCCATCAGGCTTGTTTTTGATTCACAAGGCGAGTACATCCTTCAGACCTGCCTTCATTTCACAAGCCAAGAACTTCTTTCATGCGTGCTTCAATTTACAAAGCAGTGGCTTCCCTCATGCTAGCTTTGACTCCACCTCTAAACCCTTCAACACATAGTCTTTGCACTATGACATACAATATGATCCATTTAAAGAAGCATTTAAAAGGTCCATTCGAAGAACATGAATATGGTGGATTTGAAGGACATACATTGGTGGCCCATTCTAAGAACACACAAGTGATACCTTCGAAGGACATACAATTGGTCCATTCGAAAAACACACAATTGTTGGAAACAAGTGTTGTTTTGTCTTTTGATGAGTCTGGTTCAAGATGCTTGCTGGCCAAAGTCCTATATGCTGCCAAGCTCAAGCCTTCTGCACAATTAAATTTGAAGGAAATAGCAAAAGAAGCTTCGACATGCTAGAAGGAAGTGTTTGATTGGGCTAGTTGGATATTTTCAAGTCAAGCAACTAAGGCAGATAGTGGATCAATTGAAGAAGCCACAATGATGAGGCTTGGAGCCATTCAAATTGGAATTCAGGACCAATCGAAGAATAATGCTTGGGAGTTGGTCGAAAGAAAGAGTCAATGCATATGGTGACTAAATTAAAGACGCTCTGATAAGGAAAGCTGTGAAGAATTCGAATTGGAATTCAGAGCCATCAAAGAGAACAATGCTCTGATGAGGAAAGCTCTGAGCAATTCGAATTGATGTGGATGTTGACTTAATCGAAGAAGCTCTGATGATGATGAAAGCTCTGAGAAATTCGAATTTGTGCAAGGAGCCAACCATAACTTGTCCAGGTTCACTCAAAGCTCAAAACGGCATGAAATCCTCAAAAAAGGCAACCCTTTTTAAAGCTTTTGATTTTGCCTTCAAAGCCTGATTAATGGTTGTTTCTTGCCATTTCCATTCACCACTGCCCTCTATAAATACAGAGTTAATGACAAATTTCCAAGGACGAAGGAAAAACCATTAGGCGGAGAAACGAAAAAAAACATTGCCACCAGAGACAAAAAAAATTGCCACGAAAACATTTTGCCTACACGCACAAATCACCCCAAAGAGCCACACTAAAAATCATAAAAATACCTCAAAGCTGCCATAATCGAAGCACACTTTGCAGGCTTCCTCACTCAAAACCAAACATTCTATCCCCCTCCTGAGATTCCCAGGAAGGCTTTCAAGCCCCTGAGCAAGCAGTTCCACGCCCAAAACCACATATCCATGCATTTTCTATTGGTAAGGGTTTGTAAAAAATTGCATTTTCATAGCATATTAATGTTTTTAACTGTTTGATTCATGTTCAGGGCTATTGATAGTACAAGTTTAACGTGAATGAGATCGTTCCATTGCTAGGGAACGATCTGAGATTTCCTTCGAATCTCTGGGTTTAGGTTGTTTCGAGCCAAAATAATCTCATACATGAGGTCAGAGGATTCGAATCAGGGGAAAGAAGGATAAAGTGTTGCATCTGTGCAGAGGTAGGAGTTCGATCCCTATCTCTTGCAATGTTTTTTTCTGTTTATTTTCTTGCAGATCCAGTTCCCTCCATAGGTAATCTATCATACATGGTCAACAGCCTCTCCCGTTGGACCGAAAGGCAGCACCCTCTCATTGGATCGAAAAGCAGCCTCCTCCTTGGATCGAAAGACATTCCTCACTAGATTCACAATAAACATGGGTCATCTCCTGACTTGGGCCTAACAAAATCCAATTCACACCCCCAACTCTTCTTGCGTCCCGGACCCGTGTTTTTTTTATTATCTCATTTATTGTTTTAATTAAGTATTTCTTTAAATCCTTTTTTATTTATTTAATCAATAAATCAAACATAAAATCACAAAAAATAGATTTTAGGATTTCCTTAATTAAACTTAATTTTGGTAAATTAACTTATTTAATTATTTTTACTTTTCTTATTTCAAAATCAATTAGAATTAAGACTAACTCAATTCAATTCTTTTCATAAATAAAAAATGACAAAAAAAGATTTTCTTTTAACTTAGAAGTACCTTAGGGTTTTAGACGTTATTTTCAATTCGTGCACGTTTATTGCTCCGTTACTATTTTCATATTATTGTACTTGCTTATGGGATATAATAGATTTAAACTAGGATATTCACTGCTTTATCCCCCTCATTTTTGGACTTGTAATTAACTCCCCTCCCCGAAGCCTTATAATAGTTAGGATTTACATTTCCGAACTTTTAATTACCACAAATTATTAACTGTTTAGATGTATATTAATTAGGATTGTATGGAAAGAATAAAAACAAAATGCTAGCAAACCTAAATGCAAAGATAAATAACTGAATACAACACAATTGCACATGTACACCTCTAGGGTATCCAACTTTGGTTGCCTTTAGAAAAATAGCCACAACTCTCAAAACGTGAGATATTTTAGTGGCTACCCTCCGGTTTAAAAAGATCATAAGTCCCTCGATGACCCTCTCGACGTTGCCTCAGTAAAAATGATCTTAAAACCCTAGGGTAGTTATTAAAATTTCTTTCCAAGTTGCCTTTGTGACTATAAATGTCCCTTCGTGTGTCCCTCAAACATCCAAACGAGTAGGCTACCTACTCACTAATGCTATGCTCAAAAACAAACTTTTAAACATACACAAAATTCTTTCAAAAACATTTTAAAAAACGCTTTATCAACACTCTTGAGGAATGATACAAGAGTTATCATAAAGCAAACTTCCTCATTATTGGCATTTAAAATTACTTTTCAAAAACACTAAAAAGCACAAGGTATTTCAAAAAAAATGAGCTAAGCATCTAAGAGCCCGTAGAAAACTACGGATGGAAAGGGTGCTAACACCTTCCCTTCCCATAATCTACCCCCCTTACTCAGAAAACTCTTGAAAGGTCTTTTTCTATTCTTTTAACCCTTTCCTTTGTTGGATAAAAGTAAATTCGGTGGCGACTCTTGCTTACCGCAACATTTGCAAACACAAACGCAAAACCAATATAACAGTCAGTTCTGCCACCGTATCACACACCCCAATCAACATCTGTGTAGGAAACAAGCTTCTCGGTGGGAGAAGGATAGAGATGTAAACCATATTGTAAGGTGCCCTGAAAGTAAAACAGGATACATTTTAGTGCAAGCATGTGCTCAGTGCAAGGAGCATGCATGTGAAGACACATTTGCTGAACATCATAAGAGATGTCAGGACAGGTAAATGTGAGATTTTGTAAAGCATCAACAAGACTCTGATATAATGTAGGATCATCATATGGAGTACCAATAGAAGTACTAAACTTCTACTCTGTGTCAAGTGGAGTAGTGGATGGTTTGTATGAGCTATGCCTACCCGAGTAATAATGTCACTGGCGTAGATACTCTGACTAGAAAATAGTCCTTCTGCATGTTTGGTCACTGTAATACCCTGAAAATAGCTCAGCGGTCCCAGATCCTTCATAAAAAACTCAGAGGCAAGGAGTGACATAATATATTTACATAGGTCATGAGAGGATGTGATGAGAATGATGTCATCAACATAAAGTAAGATGTAAGCCATGTCGGAGCCATGACACTAGATGAAGAATGAGTGATTAGAGGTGTTGTATTGATATCTAATGGTGGAGACAAAGTCAACAAAGTGCTAGTTCCAGGCACGAGATGCTTTCTTAAGACCATAGACTGATTTTCACAAACGCCACACATAATCTCGGTGAAGAGGGTCATAAAAAACCAATGGTTGATGCATATAGATTGTCTCATGAAGATCACCATGTAGAAATGCATTATGGACATTTAGATGGTGAATATTCCATGACTTGGACATAACAATAGTGAGAACAGTGCGAATAGTTATTGGTTTGACCACAGGACTGAATGTCTCATCACAATCTACACTTGTAACTTGTGACCTCCCATAACCTATAAGACGAGCTTTGTAATGCTAAAAAAACCATTAGATTTCTTTTTATGACGGAAAATACACATACGGTAAATAATGTTAACATCACAAGGTCATGGAACCAGACCCCATGTATTATTTTTAATAAAAACATTAAATTCAGATTGCATTGTGGATTTCTAATTTGGGTCAGATAAGGCTAGTTTGGGATTTTCAGAAAGAGGTGAGATGGTCGAATCATTAATAGTAACAAAAATTTTAAAGAGTTCCGTGGGTTTATAGATACCCCGTATGCTACAGGCGGCCATAATTCTAGTAGGTGGTGCAGGCTAGGCCAATGGTGTAGGTGATGAGGAAGTATCAGGTGTAGTCATGGAAGAGGATGAGGATGTTGTGGTAGTGGAGGAGGTTTGATAGGAATTATATGGTTCGATGGGTGATATAGACTGATGGTCAGGTATGGGATGGTTATTGGTAAGAGGTTGCAAGGTGGGATTTGACCATTGATGGACAATAGATGGGTGCAAGTTATCAGTGAAGAAATCAAATGTGGTGAGAGATGGAAAATCCATATGGGAAAAGGGAAATTGTGTCTCATCAAAGATGGAAAGATAACATATCGTGAAATGATGATCTTTCTGTGCGATAAATCAAAACATTTGTAACCTCTTTGATTAGTGGGATGCCCTAAGAAGACTCACAGGGTCGAGCGTGGTTGTAGTTTATTAATGGTAGTGGATGGAAACAATCGATGACAAAGATAACCAAAGACTTAAAGGTGTGTGTAAGAGGGATCACATTGATATATAACTTGGGTAGGGGAGTAATTGGACAAATTCTTTTGGGAAAGGATATTAAGAATATAGTTGGCCATTTGAAGTGTGTGATGCTAAAACAAGGAAGGGACAAATGAATGAGTGAGAAGAGTGTGAATCATGTTGTTAATGGTGCGTATTGTATGTTCTGTTTTTCCATTTTGTGATGGAGTGTGAGGGAAAGATAAACAAAAATAATAAAATCATTATCAACACAATATTCATGAAATAATGGATTATCATATTCACGCCCATTATCACATTGAAAATATTTAGCAATTTGAGAAAATTGTGTGTGAATTTGACTAGAAAGTGAGGTGAACTTTTCAAAAACTTGAGACTTGTTGCTTAAAGGAAATTTCTACAAAAATCATAATAACCATCCAAGAATAAAAGATAAAACCGATGACCGAAGGAGCTTAAAATCGGGGATGTTCATAAATCACTGTGTAAAATATCAAAAGGCATTGAAGTAACATTTTTGAACGAATTAAAAGGTAGCTTAAGATGTTTTCCAAAACACATAGTGTTGTACCCCAAAATTTTCCGTCTCTATTCTCAAGACATTTCTCACAAAAGATCCCAAATGCTCAAGGATTCTTAAGACTTGATCAGACAAGCTCACCTCCTAAGCATTGAGACCACAAATTAGGGTTTTGGTTTTCATAAGGAAATTTGGTCTTCTAATACCTCAAATTACTTTCATGGTTCATTATATACTTCCAAGAATTCTCATGCCAAGTTTCAAGTCTTGCATCTCAAAATTGCTTAGTCAATTGCTCAGATGGATGAAAATCAGTTGTATTGGCTATAAAGTCAACTATGGTCAATATACAGTCAAACTTCATGATTTTTGACCAACATTAACATTTTGGAGTCATATTCATCAATTGATCAAGTGTTTATCATAATTCCTCAATAAAAGCACTCAAATCATCAAAGGGTCAAAATGGTCAAAATTAGGGTTTTGATTGAGAATGACTGATCATTGACTTTTGACCTAGTACATGACCTAATGGCTTGAAGCATGATATTAATGATTCAAACACAATACCTTGACCTAATTTCAGGGCTCAAATCACTTCTCAATATCATTGGATTGTTAGTTGAAATTTGATCAACTGATGAAAAGTCAATTGATACACAAAAAGTCAAACTTTGACTTTTTGGTCAACATTGAATTTCAAAGGTCAAGATTCATCAAGATACTCAAAAATATCAAACTTGATCATCAATAAAGTCAAGAAAATCAAGAAAGTCCACAAAAGTCAAAGTTTTCAATACTTAGAAAATTTCTAAGTATTTTTAACCTTGATAATTTCATTACTTCATGACAATTTTTCACCAAGATGCAAGATGATTCAAGGAAAAATTTCAACATGAAAGTTGTAGATCTTGATGAATTATACAACTTTGTATTAGAGGGTTGATGTCCAAAAAATGCTTAGATTTAAAGATATAAGCCCATGAAATCATGACATTTTTCATAAAACACTTAGTGAAAAGTTTTGTAAGTTAGGCAAAAATTTTGTCCCAACTTCTTGGCAATTTTTCACCTAGCTCCAATTTGATTTAGTCGAAGTGGTAAACATGAAGGTTGTATACAATGTTTCAAGCTTTCCAAAATGTCCTAGAACTTGAAGAGATCATGTTTGAGCTAGGAGAATCGAATAGAAGAAGTTAGGCATCCATTCTTAAATTATAGGTCATTTTTCATGAAGAACACTTGATCCAAACTTCAAGCATGATGTATAATCTTCCTTTGCATTCCTTCAAACTTGCAAATCTATCCACAATCAGATGTTTACACAACTGATGGAGCCATTATCCAAGTGATTGAACCATTGTTCAAACCATTTTTCCATTAATGAAACAAAGTTCACACTTCCATTCTTGAAAAGTTGTTTATACACAATGTCAACTCTCCTTGAGCCCATACATTGTTGCTTCTGACTCTAAAACTTTTCAAATCAAGAAGCAACATATCTATAACCTGTTAACCGCCCTACAAGCCCTTGTACTTCACATTGAAACCATGAATTTCAACTTTGCTTCAAAAATAAGTTTCAATACCATAACATGTAATTTCTTGTTTTCTGATTATTTCAAGCCCTCAAACCTCTTTCCTATAAATAGAGGATGTATTTGCAAGCTAACACACAAATTCACAAGCCTTTAAACACCTTGAAACTCCCTCAAACTCATAACTGCATCCAAACCTCCATAACTTGTCATTTCTGGCCAGAAACTTCAGTCTCACAATCCACTCATGCGTTCTCCCTCTAAATCATTCTCAAAGCATCCATAAATCAAATATATATCATCCTCATCATTGTTACATAACTATAACACCTCCATCAACATCCTCAATTTCCAAAAACTGAGTTCTGCATATTGACTTCTCCATAAAGATTCAAGCACTCTCAACATAAAGTAAGCTTTGCATTAGCTTCTATGAGTCCATTAAAGCTATCCAGATCATCACAACACATCCAAGAGTGCTCAAACTCAAAACATGATTTCCAGTTTTGAGGTAAGTTTTCTCAACTTTGAACTTCTGATACAAGCATCATTAATGGTTACTTTGTGAATAAAAAATGTAGACATCATAGCTCTAAAGCTACAATGCCCTTAATTTTCATTTATGTTGCTTGAGTGATGCGAATTTTGAGTTTGAACTTTCTGAAAATATTATATTTTTATTTGGTACGAGTAAAATTCCCATTCATCTTTGATTTATAGCTCATGAAATTTATATCATTGAATTCGTGTTGAAAAATAGAGCAAGTTTCATGTTTACATTTTCTAATTTGGTTGAGAAATTAGGAAGTTACAAAATTCAAAAATGTTGATGAAGAAGCTAGCGCGAGGTTAGGGATGAAGTGTAATCAGGACTGGATTTATTTTAAATTTAGTGCAAGTGGTATTACTATCGGTTGTAACAGCCACCCTAGTGGTAAAGAAGCATGTGCTAAGTCACTTGTCCATAGGGGCCTGGGTTCGAGCCCCAACGACACCCTTTTGTTTGTTTCATAATTTGTCATTTCTGATTCAATGCAAGTAGGTTGGGAGCGCCTATCATGTACCTTTCATCCACACCACATGATCATCATATGATCTCATCCCACGCATCATATGTGCAGTCCATGATAATCCTCAAGAAACCAGCAACACTGAATCAAATGAAGCCCTGGGCCTCCCAAATCATGGGCCTCTTTCCTTTTTGTTTTTGCTTCCATATACCCCTCTTTTACTAAAAACCACGCAGGCCCATATACATTTTTTATTTTATTATTTTTCTGATTACAAACAAAAACATCTTGGGCCTAACTCTTTTTGCTACATTTGACCCCCATTTTCATTTTTCAACCCCCAGCCCAACTATTTTCATTTCTTTTATATTTTATTTATTTTTATTTATATATTTATTTTACCTAAACCAAAAACCACCAAAAAAATATATTTTATTCATTAAATTAAAAATATTTTAATTTAGGCATTTTATTTTATTTTATTAAATTAAATTTTTATCATTTCTTTTACATTATAGAACATTTTCTTTATTAACCTTTAAAAAAATCATTTTTCTGAACAAAGTTAAATTAGACTTAGGTTTTTATTTTAATGAACTTAGATTTAGGTTTGGTTAATAATCAATTAACCTTTCTTGTAGTTAAATTAATTAATTCAACTAGGTTAATCTCTAAACTTTTTCGTCAAAAACCTTAAAAAGACATTTTTTTATTTCTTCTTCATCTCTACATTTTGTGCCTAATTATTGTTGTAATTCATATTCAATGTATTGTAATAGTAATTAGGGCTTTATTGCTTTCCCCCATATCACAAACTTGTACCCCCCATTCCCAAAGCATTGTAATAGCGTAGGACATCTAAATTCGGCAATTTATCGTTTTCCTTATTATTGCTAGTAACTAAGGTTTGTATGACAAGATTAAAATCAAACATTAGAAAACTCTAATTCAAGATAATATACTTGAAATAAACACACCTTACAGACGTTCACTTCTAGGGTAACCCACACTTGTTGCCTCAGATAAAAACAGTCATGTCCCTCAAACATGGGATATTTTAGCAAAGACCCTTTGATTACAAGATTGTAGTCCCTCAATGACCTTTCAATGTTGCCTTCGGTAAACAATCTTAGTCCCTTACGACATTTGCTAAAAACATTTTACAATTTGTCTTCTATGACTGTACGATGTCCCACGCCTGTCTCTCACATCCAATGATAAGGCTCTCTATCAATCAATGGTAGATAAGCACTATCTAAAGGAGGAGGAAAAGAACAAATACTTTTTGAGTAGGTAGATTGCTCATAATTGTTTCCTCATAAACAAAATATGTTCTAGACTGGCCCGACAGCTTGACTGGGCCTGGTCACAGAGATCTCCTTAGGTACGGCCCGCCCGACTATAACCCGGATCGCCCGCGCGACCATCTTCTGTCGGGCAATGACAGCCATTTGTCCTTCCGATTCAAAACTGGCCCAAGATGATCGACGAGCATCCTCTCTATCTGTCTGAAACTAACGTCGTGCAGGCCACCAGGAACCAACCAGAGAGATGCCCGTAATTAGTCCCCTCCTCAGAACCAACGGCTAGTTACGGGCACATCTGCCCAGTTTGACCAAGTCCTAGCATTTACCTAATTTTCCGGACCCACACATCTAGGCGGGAAATTAAAAACCAATGGGCACACGCCAGGGGAATTATACAAATCCTCACACCTGTGAGGGCCAGGTATCCAATATTCACTACTCACTACCTGATATTTTTGCTTGTACCTCCCTGTTCCCACTCTTACTTGATTGTCGTAGTGCCTTGCAGGTACAACCCCCTTTTTTCCTCAGCTCACATCGCGATTGTAGATCATCTTCCGGCCACTCTCAGGTTCTAATTAACCGACAAGATCAGAAGTATCGTCTATGGGAAACTGCTCTCCCCATATTTCTTCCCTCGAAACTTATGATCAAAGAAACTTTTTCAAGATTCATCTCTCTAATCATGGCCGACCATGATGGTCTTCAAATGTCCGGAAAGACCATTCTTACCCCTGCTCGCAAAATCGACGGTAGTCAGGGACACTCTCACCTCGAGGATAACCTGGGCTTCCGGGACGGACAAACCGCAACTCCAGATTCCACGGATTCCAGACGTGGCGAAGAATAATTCATGGACAAGGAACATACCAAGAATCTTGCTGAGGAACTGGCAGTAGTCATGCAACCAGTTCCTATCCCCCTCAATACCGATCCGACCATGGCAGCACTGCTCCCTGCTGTTGTACCCCAAAACTTTCCCTCTCTTTTCTCAAGACATTTCCTCACAAGGATTTTCAAAAGTTCAAGTTTACACAAGTACAATTGGATTTTTAATTGGGCTTTCAAACATCAAATCAAAGAAGAGCAAGTTTGCCTCGATCCAGAGGTTTCGATTAAGCATTTAACTTCCTTCGAGCAAGCTAGATTAAGAGGTTTCGATTGAGAATTTGGCTTCCTTCGAGCAAGTTGGATTCAAGGGCTTCGATTGAGCATCTGGCTTCCTTCGAGCAAGCTCTGATCCACAAGCTTTGATTGGGCATTTGGGCCTCCTTCGATGCAAGCTTTGGTTCAGAGGCTTCGTTAGGACATTTGGTCCCCTTCGAGGAAGCTTTGGTCCACAAGCTTCGCATGAGCAATGGCCTCCTGCATGCAAGCTTCTATTGAGCTTTGGCCTCTTACATGCTTGCTTTGATTCTCAAAGCAGTGGCCTCCTGTATGCAAGCTTTGATTGGACAAGGGATACTTTCACACAAAGATTTATTTGAGCATTGACCTCTTGCATGTTTGCTTTGATCCACAAGGCAAGTGCCTTCTCTGTGCTTGCTCTCGACCCACAAGGAAATGGCTTCTTCTGTGCTTTCCTTCAATGCACAAGGCAATGTCTTCCCTTCATGCTAGTACCCATAAAGTTGTGGCTTCTCCTGCATAATGGCTTCAATTCACTAGGTAGTGGCTCCCTTTGAAACAACTTGCTTCGATCCCACCTTTAAAAAACTTCAACACACATAGTTTCTACACTATGATACACAAATTGGTGGCCCATTCGAAGGACATGCATTGGTGGATTTGAAGGATGTACATGGGTGTCCCATTAGAAGGACATGCATTGGTGGATTTGAAGGACGTACCTGGGTGTCCCATTCAAAAGACAAATATTGGTGGCCCATTCGAAGAATTGTAAATGGTCCATTCGAAGGATATATATTGATTGGGAATAAATATTGTTGTCTGAAGAGGATTCTGGTTGAAGATTGAACCTATGTGGTCAAAACGAAAGGGTGAAGTATTAAAGATGCTTGTGCTGCCAAGTACAAGCCTGCTGCACTGGCCATAACACGCCAAAACTGTTGCAAAGAAGTCCTGCTATGCTGCTCCCATATTTGCACCAAATTGACATACAAAGACTGCACCTCGAAAGCTACAAAAAACACCATACCCAATTTGTTCAAATCTCATTTGTTTTCTCTCCCAAACCTCAACCAATTTCATCTATAAATAAGAGGTTCCATAACACATCTAAGGTGGATTTTGAGTGGCTAGAGATATATTTGCTAACAAGGCAAAGAAATGAGAAAACACTTCACACACTCTCAAACCCAGAATCAAAAGACTACACCCTTGTTTCTGTTCTTTCGAATCTAGAACTAAGGAAACACAACACTTGTTTCTTTTCCTTCGAATCCAGAAACAAACAAACACAACTCTACTTTCTTGGTTTTCGAATCCATTCAAAGAAACGCAACACTTGTTTCTCTCCCTTCAAATCCAGGAGCACCCAGGGCAGCAACTCAAGTCCAAAACCCATATTCTAGCTTCAAGCAAGGTAAGTCTTCCTGACTTTAACCCTTTCGTTCCAAGCATGTAAATAACCTTTTTGCGCATTTTTTTGTTTCTTCCCTTTTGGTTTGTTTTTCCTTCAAGCAAGAACTAACATGTACGGACCTAAACAAAAGAAAAAAAGTTTGTATGAATCGAAGCCTTAGGCTTCACCCCTTACTGCTTCACAGTTGCAAACTAGAAAAAGAAGGTGGTGTGAATCGAAGGTTACAGACTTCGATACACACTGGGTACAGGTCCAAATTGAAATAAGGAAAGATTGTGGCAATCGAAAGGCACATCCTTTGATCCAGGATGTCTTTCCCTTCTCTCTTTTACACTATTTTTGTCTTTATATTTTATTATATATTTACATTTTCTTGTAATTCAATATGGTTGTAATAATTATAACTTTTATTGCTTTCCAAACCCCACTTGTAAATATGTAAACCCTATCCCCCAAAACATGTAATAGTGTAGGATATTTATTTTCGGCATTTTTATTGCTTTCATAAAATGCTAGTAATTAGGTTGTGTATGGCAAGTTAAAATCAACAAGTAGACAACCCAAATTCAAGACTAAATGCATGCAATCAAACACACCATTCACACACATGCACCTCTAGGGTAATCTCACTTGTTGCCTCGGAAAATAGTCATGTCCCTCGAACATGGGTGTTTTAGCAAAGACCCTTGATAAAAAGATCATAGTCCCTCGATGTCCCTCAATGTTGCCTTCGGTAAATGATCTAGTCCCTAACGAAAATTGTTAAAATGTCTCATTAGTTTCCTTCTATGACTATACAATTGACCCACGCCCGTCCCTTCACATCCAACGATGGGGCTTCTTATCAATCAATGGTAAGATAGCAACATCTAAAGGAGGAGGAAAAGAACAAAGACCTTTTGAGTAGGTAGGACGCTCATAGTTGCTTGCTTGCTCACAACTAAAAAACCATTTTCACACCAACACTTTCAATTGAAATATTTTTAAAAGTCAAAACACTTTGTACGCATTCTTATAGAGACAAGAATCATTACGAAGGCACTTTTAAAAATCACTTTCAAAAACATCTTCCACAACAAACATCTCTTTGAACTATTTTCAAAAACCAACACTTTGTACGCATTCTTATAGAGACGAGAATCATTACAAAGAGATTTTGAAAAATATTTTCAAACTTACACCCACTACAAGCACATTTTCAAACAAAAGCAAGTGATCTAGAAAGAAACTAAGAGCCCGTAGATAACTACGGATGAAAAGGTTGATAATACCTTTCCTTTTCATAACCTACCCCCTGAACTCAAGAAAATATCTCAAAGGTATTTCCTGTTCTTTTCACCCTTTCCTTATTGGATAAACAAAAATCGGTGGCGACCCTTACTATCCACAACAATTGCAATCAAACGCAAAACAACCAAGTCAGTTCTCCCACCGTATTACAGAACTGGAGACTCTGCTGGGGACTTGACACTTAAAAGTGGGGTTACCTTAGGGCTAGATCACCTTTATAATGATTTCTTTGTTTGACTTACTTACTTTACATTTTTGGGTCCTTGTTTGGTTTATTATTAAAGATCCTACACTCAGATTTGGGGCACCTTTTTAGGTAAGTAGTAATAAATCATGGAGGTTGTACGGCATAGACAGATATGGACAAAGTGATAGCTACATTAGCGTGACACTTTGGCTTGTACTAATGTTCCTTGAGTCAGTCAAGGATAACATTAGGCTTCCTTATAGTGTCATTGAGCGCTAACTAGCCTTTAGAACATTCAATTGACTAATCCTAAGCCACTAGAAAGTAGTGAGATGGTCGAATTTGGTTCCGACCGAAGATTGGTTAATACTCGATGCTACACTCATTAAGATTGGACTTTTGGGATATTCTAGCCGCAATACTTTGGTGCTTGAGCTAGAACAATGCCTAAAATAAAGGCTGGTGATTTGAGACTCCTTAGAACCTGGTCACTTTCTAGGACAGGTTAAGCCAACTAAACTTCAAGAGGGTACTTACCTATAAAACTCCATGTAAGCCTAAACCTAAGGACTTGTCTGCTTTGTGTGTATATGATTATTTGTACATAAAGACTTGTTTGCTTTGCATACTTATACATAACATCATAACATCATACCATATCATTTCCACTGACCATTCCAAGGATCTCAAGGGCCTGTGACGCAGGGACATGACAAACCAGACGTCCATCAAGGGGCAAGAGGATTTGTTTTTCTCTAACCAAATGCTGTCAAAGACTAAAGCACGGTGACAAGAGTCAAGGGCTATGACCCACTTAACATGGTGAGCTTCATTCTCGTGGAAGGATATCCACTGATAAGAAGTTCTCCAATCAAAGATGTGATCAAAGTTAAACTTCTAACATATTCTTGTGTTTACCCCGCGAGATCCTCGAAAACATACATCCACATACGATGCATCATATCATGACAGGTTTTCCCCACACAGGTTTCCTTATCCTTCTACTGTTTATTTAAGTAAGATGGATATGGAACAAATAGTGAAGGATCTACAAGCTCAAAATACCCAATTCCAACAAATGTTCTTGGCTATAGCTAAGGGGAAAGAGGACCTGAAGGCTCTCATTCTCAAAGACAAGAATAAAAAGACAAAGAAGTCAGTGGGCATCCTAGACATGAGAAGGAGACTCAGAGGACCAATAAAGAGACCTCTAAAATTCGCAACTCCGTCAATTGAGGGGGACAATCAGGAGGAGAAGAGAAAAGAAGGTGACCACAGTCCAGAGTCTGATGAAGAACAGTATCCTCCTGCGAACGAAAAATACAAACAACTAGAGGATCGTCTCAACGCCATGGAAATTCATAGGGTACCTGGTCTGGATTTTGAAGAATTGGGTTTGGTTTCTGGAGTGGTCATCCCACTAAAATTCAAGATCCCTGATTTTTCCAAGTATGATGGGGTCTCTTGTCCTAATATGCATCTGAGATCTTATGTCCGCAAGATTCAGCCACACACCACTGATTAGAAGCTCTAGGTCCATCTCTTCCAAGAGAGTCTAGCTGTGACTAAACTCGAATGGTTCTATCAATTGGAAGGTTCTCGCATCCACAATTGGGAGGATCTAGTTGCTGATTTCTACAAGAAGTACCAATACAACGCTGATCTTGCACCAACTCGTGTGCAGTTATAGAATATGACCATGGGTTCCAATGAGGGCTTCAAAGAATACACCCAAAAGTAGAGAGACTTGGCTGGAAAGGTGCAACCACCTTTAACTGATAGGGAGCTGATTGATATCTTTATGGGAACTTTGACATGACCTTTCTTCAATCACCTAATCAGAAGCTCCTCATCTGGGTTCACCGAGCTGACTCTAACTGGGGAATGAGTCGAAAACAGAATCAGAAGCGGAAAGATCCAAGGAGCTACATTCTCTGATACTCAGAAAAAGCCATACAATGGGAAGAAAGAGTCCAATGTTATGTACAGCTAAAAGGGTCCTAACAAGAGAAACCATAATCAACATGTGGGGGTAGTCCTAATCTTTAGTCCTGCATCGCGGTGACAACAACAACAGGGAAATCAGCAAAGGCAGGACGAGCCCAAGAGATAGTTTACCAATATTAATATGCCATTGTCTCAAGAATTTTAACACATGTTGAGGATGAATCTAATTACGTTAATAGGACCTCATCCAAACCCTAAAACATCTTCTCCTAACTACAATCCTGATGTAATATGTGCTTATCATTCCGGCAGTCCTGGGCATGATACTAACGATTGTTAGGCGCTGAAATACAAGATTCAAAACATGATTGACACCAAGGAGATTGAGTTCGACCCTCTAGAGGCTCCCAACGTGATCACTGCTCCCATGCTAAATCATTGAGAGCGTACATTTCATTTTAATTTTCAATTGTAATCTCTTTTGCTTGTTTGAACATTAATCTATTAATGTTAAACTTTGTTTCATTAATGCATTATGTTATACAGTGGCAGAACGACTATTTAAACTGGTTTTGCATTTTTTGTTTGCAAATATGCAGTAAGCAAGAGTCGCCACCGTCTTTTCTTTTATCCAAACAAAGTAAAGGGTGAAAAGAACAGAAAAAGACCTTTTCGAGAGTTTTATGAGTAAGGGGGTAGATTATGGAAAGGGAAGGTGTTTGCACCCTTTCCATCTGTTGTTTTGCATGGGTTCTTAGAGGTTTGCTCATTTTTCAAGATGCTTTTGTGCTTTGTGTGTTTGAAATTTTTTTGAAAGATGCCTTAGTGCGGAGAATTACTTTGCGTTTAACTCTTGTATCAGTCCTCAAGAGTGTGAACAAAGTAAATGTTTTGAAATTGTTTTTGAAAAGTAGTTTTGTGTGTAAGTGAAAAATGTTTGAGCAAACTTCTAACAACTATCTACTTTTATACTCGAAAAGGGTCATTCTTTTCCTCTTTTCCTTTAGACAATGCTATCCTACTATTAGTGAGTAGGTAGCCTTATCGTTGGATGTTGAGGGACAATAGAAGGGACGTTACAGACACGAAGGCAATTTTATGGAGATGCTTTAGCGATTCTGTTTTAGGGACTAGATCATTTACCGAAAGGCAACTGCAGGGTCATCGAGGTACTATGATCTTTTGATTTTATGGGTCTTTGCTAAAGCATTCCTGCCTCATGACTGTTTTTTAAAGGCAACCAAAGTGGGCGTACCTTAGAGGTGCTTGTGTGTAATTGTGTTGTGTTCAGTTATTTTATCTTTAAACATTTAGGTGTTCTATCGTTTGTTTTCAGATCTTGTCATGTAATCCTAGTTAGCATACATCTAAGCAGCTAATATATGCACAAGAATTTAAAGTGCGGGAATTGTAAATCCTACGCTATTACAAGGATTTGGGGAGGGGATTTACATTATACATGGATAAAGGGGATAAAGCAGTAAATATCCTAATTTAATCTATTACATCCGGTAGGCAGATACAATAATAAAAAAAAAATATACGGAATTAAATAAACGCACATGAAATGGAAAATAAGTCTAAAAATCCTAAAGAAAAGAAATATTTTTTGTTCTTTTTGGTATAAAAGAAAACAAGGCCTAAGTCTATTTAATTTTAATTTTAAGAAAAAAATATTAAAATAATTTATTAATTTATTTACAAAATTAATTTAGTTGGAAAAATAAATAGCCTAATATTTTTGTGATTTTGATTTTAATGTTAATTAAAAAGATAAATAGTCCACTAAAAAAATAAAGAAAAGAAACAAAATCAAAATAAGAGTACAATGAGGCATCCTTCGATTGGGGTGAAGAAGGAGGGGTTTCGATCCAAAGGGGAAGAGATATGGCCTCTTCGATTCAGGAGAGATGCCTTCTTTCGATTGGGCTAGGGAGTGGGCGTGAATAGCCTTCAATCCAGGGAAGGGTGTTGTACCCCAAAATTTTCTCTCTTATTTTATCAACATTTCTCATCACAAGGCTCTTTGAACTCAAGATCAAGCTAGGGTTTGCTCTGCTCAAGACATCTCCTTGCACTGTTGACCTAAATTAGGGTTTGAGTTTGCACAAGGAATTTTGGACTTTCAATGCTCAAAATGACTTTCATACTTCATGTTGAACTTACAAGATTACCTCTACCAAGTTTCAAGCCTTGAATCAAATTTTTTCCCAGTCAATTGGACAGTTGACCTATAAATCAACTGTATTAGGGAAAAAGTCAACTGTGGCCAATTTACAGTCAAACCTCATAAATTTTGACCCACATCAACATTATAGACTCATATAAACCATTTGATCAAGTTTGGACCACAACTCCACAAGAAATTTGATCAGATCACCAAAAGGGTAAAATGGTCATTTTTAGGGTTTTGACTGCACAAGGGCAATTTCTGATTTTTGACCTAGCCAATGGAAAATTGGGTTCAAGCATGGATTCAAGGACTCAATTTCATCATCTTGACCTATTCACAAGGTTCAAAAGATCTCAATTGCATTGGATTGACCGATGAATTTCTCAGTCAACTGATCAAAATTTGACTATACACTGAAAAGTCCAACTCTGACTTTTTGGTCAAAATCAAGTGCCAAACGTCATTTTTCATCAAGATGTGTCAAAACATGAAACTTGTTCATCAAGAAACCCATTTTTGCAAATTAGGGTTTAAAGTTGAAAATTTTCATAACTTAGAATTTTTCTAAGTTATGAAATTTTCTTAATTTTACCTAACTTTGCCCAACATTTTCACTATGATGCAATTGGATTCAAACAAAACTTCCAACATGAAAGTTGTAGTCCTCCACAAAGTCTACAACTTTGATTCATAAATTTTTCCCAAAATAAGCTTGGATCTCAAGTTATGAGTTTTGGAACAAGGGTCCCTAAAAACTTTTAACTTAGTGAAATTTTGCCCTAGTTTAGGCAGGATTTTGACCTATCTTCATGGCCATTTTTCACATAGTTCCACTTGGAATTTCAAATTGCATTTCAAATATGGATTGTTTATCATGTTGCAAGCTTTCCAAAATGTCCAAGAACTCTCCAAACTCATTTGTGGTTAGGGAGAATCGAAGGCTTGAAGTTAGCAAAACCTCACTTTTCATCCATGGCATGTTCATTGTGATACAAGTTGCAAATTCAAATCAGCTTGCTTTGCACTAGATTACAGGCCTCAAAACCATTCCAAGCTCAATAATTAAGTGCAAAACCATTAGTCTAAGGCATTGTTTTGGTCATTAGAGCATTGCACATTAGATTAATCCTTAAGTAGAAAAAGGTACATTACCATTTTTGCCATAATCTTGCATTATGACAAACCACAATCTTTGAGCATTGGTCCAGATCTTATGCAGCAAATCAAATACACAAATTAGAGGGGCCAAGAGCAGAGGGTGCAAGCATATGGATAGCCTGTACAGGCCTGTTTCACATCACTTCACACACTTTGCTTCATAACCAAGAAATTTGTCCAAAACACAAGAACTGGAACATCTGTGAAAACCAACCTTTGCAAGCTTTTGAAACTTCTTTCTCACATCCCCTTGAACCAAAAACACGACCCTTTGAACCATCAAACATCCCATAGCTCAAGATCACCTTCCATTGGCAAAACAGGGCAGCATCTGCAAATTGACTTCCATAACACAATTTGCTCGTGCATTTTACCCCAAACCTGTTCAAACACCTTCCATTAAATCCATCCAAGTTATCCCAAACCTTAAACACCAATTGTAACTCCATTTACAGGGTTTGCCATTTTCATTTTGAGCTTGTGCAGGTTGAGTTCTGTAGGCTTGTTCAAGTGCATTCAAGGCAAGCTAGACATTGGAGAAGGTCAAGTGAAGTTCAAGCAAGCTCCCAGACATCTCAGGCCTTGTTGAAAAGCTCCACATTGCCATACACGAAGTCAGCTGAAACAGGTTTTTATCAACTTCCTATCTCTCTATTTAGGAACATTTAGACTTAGGTTTGTGAAAAAGAAATGTAGTATTCATTTCCATGAAGTTGTACATATGCTCAGTTTTCATTTTTATTAAGCGTGCTAAGAGAATTTGGCCCATGAACATCCTGAAAAAATTAGGTTAGATTTTAGGGCCAGAGAAATTCTCTCTGGTCTTTGAGAGTTAGGACAAGTTTTTTATATGGTTGGATTCGTCTTGAAAAACCCTACAACTTTGATGTTATGTGTTTTTGCAATAGAGCTCGTATGCAGGATGTTCATGATTGGTACAGGCGCGCGCATTTTTTGAATAACAGAGGTTAAAGATGAAGTGTGGTGGGCTGGGCTTGGTCCTGGCTCACTATTGGCACCCCCCCCCTTTTGCTGAATGCACCCCCCTGGCCCAATTTCTTTACATTTTTTTATTTTTTTATTTATTTTCATTTTCTGATTTTGTTTTATATTTTCCAAACATAAAAATATCCAAAAATATTTTCATAAAATTTTCACATTTATTTTTATTATTTTTGTTATTTTTTTAGGCATAAAAATAATTATTAGGAAATATATACTTTTATTTTATTTAATAAAAACTTATAAATATTATAGAAATATTATATATTTTATTTTTATTATTCATACCTATAAAAATAATATTTTTCTCATATACTATCATTTTTACTAAATACTTGTATATATTTTATTTTATTTATTGTACATATTTATTATAATTAATATATATACACATTTTATTTTATTTAATAGATACTTTAGAATAAAAACATAAAAATACTATACTTTTATTTTTATTATTATTTATACTTCAAAAATAATTTTTTTAATATATTTTATTTTTGGTATATACACTATTTTATTTTATTGTATATAAATAATATAGTCAATATATTTATATTCTTAAAAATTAGGGTTTACCCTTAATAAAAAATAATAATCCTTTTTTTATTATTCCTTTCTTTTTACATAAAATATTTTTACATACATAAAAATAAACAAAAACCTTTTTGCATATTCATATTATTTTGTATAATTTGTTTATTTAGATATTGTTCATGCCATTTTGATTCAATTTGGATGTAATAGTAAAACTAGGGTTTTAATTTCTTATCAAATAATCCCTATTCAAAAATTGTATCCCCCTCCCCATAATCATGTTGTAATAGTGGTAGATTTATTTTACACATTTTACGCTTTCAATTATGCCATGATTAGAGATTAGGGTTTGTATGCAAAAATCCAAAATTAACAAGTAGCTTGACCTAATGCAAAGAAAAAAATGCATGAAAATCAATATACAATGCACACTTGCACCCTTAGGGTTACATCCACTTGTTGCCTAAAAAATGGGCCATGTTATGCATGTTGGGTACTTTGGCAAAACAAAAACAAAACAAAAGATCATAGTCCCTCGATGACGCTATCATGGTTGCCTAAACAAAATGATCTAGTCTCTCAGAAAATTTCCTAAAAATACTTAACACCATTGCTATCATGGTCTATACGATGACCCGCGCCTGTCCCGTTTAACATCCTAATACAAGGTTGTTTACCAAATGCAATGGTAAAACAACATTGTCAAAAGGGTTAAAAACACATAGGAAAAATCTTTGAGTAAAATAGGGTAGACAACTCTTAGTTACTTGATCAAAAACTTGTAAAACATCCTTGCTATTTTCAAACACACCTCACAACACAATTTCCCAAATCAAACTTTCAAAACATTAAACATCTTTTCAAAAGACAATACATCTTTGTATACATTCAAACAAGAATCATTCCAAAGGTTGCCACAACGAGGGCCTCTTTTCAAAATATCTTTCAAAACCACACACAAAGCACCATTTCAAACAATTGAAAAGTAAAAGCAAGTGATCTAAACAAGTAACTAAGAGCCCATGAATAACCATGGATGAAAAGGGTGCTTGCACCTTCCCTTTTCATAATCTACTCCTTGGACCCAAGAAAACATCTCAAAGATCTTTCATGTGCTTTTTGACCTTTCCTTAGGATAAAATAAAAAGTCGGTGGCGACTCTTGCTAAGCCGAAACATTTGCGATCCAGAGAAGGTGTCTCCTTCGATCTGGGATGTTATACCTGCAAAAGTATGTTAGTGAAATAAAACGCAGGACCTAGGTATCAAAACCCAGGTCCTTCGATCCTGCACGCGCTGGGTCTTTTCAGGCTAAATCTGCAGCGAGTGTTAGCAAACGAAGAACATGACCTGGGTGCCAAACCTAGGCCATTTGATCCTATCTAGTATGACAAATCAAATGTAAC
Source organism: Vicia faba (assembly GCA_948472305.1). Lineage (NCBI taxonomy): Eukaryota > Viridiplantae > Streptophyta > Magnoliopsida > Fabales > Fabaceae > Vicia > Vicia faba. The sequence goes on from OX451739.1 coordinate 1,535,259,546, forward strand.
AACATGTATGGATGTGTTATACAAATGCAAGGTTGGACAATTTAACCTCTCCTTCCAGTAGATTGAACTTTCGATTTGGACACTTCCTGAATGTGTGAAACTTCGATTTGGGACTTCTAGGCGTTGGTACCTTCGATCTGAAGGGTTACTTTTGCTTGGATTACTTATGAGAGTTTGACAACCTTTAGTGGATTTTGTGGGCAGCGTCTCTCTAACTTTTTTGGTTCTTCTCCTTCTTTTTTCTTTTGCAACACTTGTGATCTCTTTATGCAGAGGGGGTAGAGGGGACAAGAAGGAAAAGGTTTAAACAACCTTAATCTTGTTTGAAAGCCATGAATGAGAGTTTGTAACATTGGCCAAACACATGGGATCTTGTCTCTTTTTTTGAATTTTGAATGATATGTAACTGGTCTTCGAATGCTCTCTTTCGAAGGGACTGATGTCTTCTTCGAATGGACCCTTTGAATGCTCTTTGAATGGACCCTTTGAATGCTCTTTAAATGGACCCTTTGAATGCTCTTCAAATGGACCCTTTGAATGTTCTTAGAATGGACCCTTTGAATGCTCTTCTAATGGACCCTTTGAAAGCTTCTTCAAATGGACCCTTTGAAAGCTTCTTCTAATGGACCCTTTGAAAGCTTCTTCGAATGGACCTTTTGGAATGTCAATCGAAGGGCCTTTGTTGACATGCCAATTGAAGGACACTGTTACCATGCTTGTCGAAGCTGTCTTGACATAATGCCAAATCATAGGATCCCTTGCCATGCCAATCGAAAGGCTTGGCCCAGAGTCAAATGAAAGAGTCTTTCAGAATTCCAATCGAAGGCCTTGACACAATGCCAATCGAAAGGCTTGTCATGAGGCCAATTGAAAGGCCTTGGGTACATGCCAATCGAAGGGTTTGGCCACCATGCCACTCGAAGCATTTGGAATATCAATCGAAAGGCTTGGCTACAATGCTAATCGAAGATCATTGTCCATGCCAATCAAAAAGCTCCTTCAGAATACTAATCGAAGGGTCTTTCAGAATGCCAATCGAAAGGTATTAAAAACACCACTTAAAAATTTTCCTTTTTTTCTTATGCAAGGGTTTGTGGTCAATCATGTAGGGGAAGACCTTGGAAAACATGAGAGGGCAAATTTTGGGGTACAACAGTTGCCCCTGTTCAATCTTCTTAAACTTGGGGATGTAGATGGGCTTGTCTGCCTTTCGTGATCTGAAGGTGGAAGATGATTGAACACTATAGTGCCCAGAAATTTGCACTCGTCTGAAGTGATACTGTTGGTGAATAATATCGGGAATGGGCTTACAGATGCCATTTAGAAAAGCTGACGGGAGACTGTCGGAGATGGGTTTAAAGATGCCATCCATGGAACATGACAGAGAGTCGTCAGAGATGGGCTTAAAGATGTCATCCAAATGAATGTTGATTTCATGGGATATTCCTTTGTGGGAATTCCTACTCTTGCTGTTAGAGAGAACTCCACTGAGGAATGTTGGTTTCTGTTTTAGAACATAGAGTTTTAGGAGCTTCAGTTATCCGTTACTGTATTGGGGAGTCATCACTTGATTGAAGAGACGGAAGTGAACTGCTATCTGGTCAGGATCCAGGCTTTACAGTGTCTTGCTGAGGATAATAAGGCTAACTGTTATTTGGTCGTGCTCCTGGATTTACAGTTACTAGAGAAATGAGATTAAACTGTTATCTGGTCGCACCCAGGCTTTGCAGTTTTGAAAAAATTAAGTTGTTATCTGGTCGGGTCCAGACTTCAACTTGAATCTGAGGTGTATTGTTATCTAGTCGTATCCGGGATTTGGTAATTTGAAGCTGTTATCTGGTCGGGTCCAGGCTTCAACTTAAATTTGAGGTGTACTATCATCTGATCATATCCAGGCTTCAGTGGCCTGAAGAATTTAAGTTGTTATCTAGTCGGGTCCAGGCTTCAACTTGAATATGAGGTATACTACTATCCGGTCGAATCCAGGCTTTATAGTAACTGACCAGGTAGACTACTATCTAGTCGAATTCCAGGATTCGCAACACCTTATACTGTTAACTAGTCGAAATCCAGGCTTCACAGTTTCTTCAATTGGAATGGAAATCAAAGAGATCTTAGTGTCGATCTGAATGAACCAGAGAATGTCTTGGATTAACTTTGACTAGAATGGAAATCAGAAGAATCTTAACATCGATTCAATGGGACCAGGCAAAAGTCTTGGAATATCTTCAACTGGAATAGAAATCAGAGAGATCTTAGTGTCGATCTAAGTGAACCAGAGAAGGTCTTGGGAAGAAATTTTTCTGAGGAAATTGTTGAAATAGCCCTTCATTAGACGTAGCTTTTAAGAAGGCTTCCAGGTCACATAAGTAGCGGTGTTTGTTGGTTTGATCTTTCCCTGAAAAAGATAAAGAGTTAGTCATATGCAATGTCATGACGTATGAAATGCATTGTGATGATGTTCTCAAAATAAATGAGATTATGTTGTATGCGATGTATATGCATATGTCATGATGTATGAATATGGGATGTTATTGAGATGTTTCCTAGTCTAGGAAAATAAATCCCAGATTACTGTTGGAGAGTATTGGGAAGACGAATCCTTCATTTCCTCTGGGGATGATGAATGGAGATGATTCATTAGGGATTTCCTCTTTCTGTTTGAGGATAACTTGTTGGGGATTGACTCTACTTGAGGATTGATTCTTCCCGAGGATAATTCTGCGGAGAGAGATGCTTGTTAGAAGATTCTGCTGATGTAGAGAAATAAACTCTATTGGGAAATGAGCTTCCGCAGTTTGAGAAATGAACTCTACCCGGGAGGAGGTTTTATAACTGTTTGAACTGGGCTAGGGAAAAACAGACTTCAGTTGGAGAAGGTAATCCCTGCTTGGGGAAGAAGAGACCCAAACTCTGGTTGTTTCTGCTCTATGGGGAGCATAGATATCATGGGGTCGTATTCAATGGTACGGCGATGACTTCACATCAGGATGGTTCTGCCCTTGTGTCTGCTGGAGATTTTGCAGATGGATCTATGTCGGGATTGTATTTGGACATGTATTGAATGAGTGGCAGAATGACATCCATCTCTGGATCGTATCTGCAATGTACTTGAAAAATATGTTGAATGAGTGTCAGAATGACATCCGTCTCTGGACCGTATCTGCACTGTTGCTAGAAGATGGTCTGGAATAAGTGTCAGGATGATATCCGTCTTGGATCGTACCTGTACCATTTCTAGATGAGGATCTGGAGTAAGTGTCAGGATGACATCCATTTTTGGATCGCACCTGCACCGTTTCTAGATGATAATCTGAATAATTATCAGGATGATATCCGTCTCTGGATTGTACCTGAACTGTTGCTAGGAGATAATCTGGACTAAGTATCAGGATGACATTTGTTTTGGATCGTACCTGAACTCTTGCTAGAAGATGATATGAATAAGTATCAGGATGATATTCGTCTCTGGATCGTACCTGAACTATTGCTAGGAGTTAATCTGGACTAATTATCAGGATGGCATCCGTTTTGGATCGTACCCGAACGGTTGCTAGAAGATGATCTGAATAAGTATCAGGATGATATTCGTCTCTGGATTGTACCTGAACTGTTACTAGATGAGAATCTGGAGTAAGTGTCAGGATGACATCCATCTTTGGATCGTACCAGAACCATTTTTAGATAAGAATCTGGAGTTAGTTTCAGGATGACATCCATTCTTGGATCGTACCTGAACCGTTTCTAGATGAGAATCTGGAGTAAGTGTCAGGATGACATCCGTCCTTGGATTGTACCTGAACCGTTTCTAGATGAGAATCTGGTTTATTCAAAATGTTTCCGTTGGGGAAGGGAAACTATGTAATCCTCTTGGGGAATCCCAAGAAGCTTGGCGACTTCATTGGGGAACTTTCGTTGGAGCAGTAATTTGGAGATTTTGCTCTGCCAAGGGTATGAGAACACCTGACATCAATAGGCTGCATGCTGAGAATATGGCGGTGACCTTGTAGTAGAATTCCCCTGTCTCAATACCTATTATATAAAATATCAATCGGGGATTTTGTATATGGTTTGATTGTTATCCCAACTCTTGGAGTCCATGGTGAATGTAGATCAGGGTAATGAACCTTCTAATGATTAGACAAGTGGCAAGATGATGGGACATAGTCGTACAGTTTAATCCCTAATTTTTTCCTGGATAGCTGTAGTACCCCAAAATTTTCCCTCTCACTTATCAAGAATTTACTCACAAGATCTCCTTTGACCCAAGATTGCACAAGGGTTGATCAGCTCAAGACACCTCCTTAAGCACTGATGACCAAAATTAGGTTTTGAGTTTGCACAAGGAATTTTGAACTTCCAATGCCCCATATGAATTTCATGGATCATTATGGACCCCCAAGATCACTCATGTCAAGTTTCAAGCCTTGGATCACACTTTTGCTCAATCAATTGAGCAGTTTACCTAAAAATCAGCTGTATTGGGGAAAAAGTCAATTGTGGCCAATTTACAGTCAAACTTCATAATTTTTTATCCACATCAACATTTTGAACTCATATGTATCATTTGATCAAGTTTGGACCATAATTCCTCAAGAAATTTGATCAAATCTTCAAAATGGCAAAATGGTCAAAATTAGGGTTTTGACTAGGAAAGGGAAATTTCTGATTTTTGACCTAGCAAATGATCAATTGGTTTAAGGCATGATCTCAAGAGACCAATTGCATCTTTTTGACCTAATAATATGGCTCAAAACATTTCCCAAGACCAATGGATTGACAGATGAATTTTCAGTCAACTGATCAAAAGTCTATTGTACACTGAAAAGTCAAACTTTGACTTTTTGGTCAAAATTCAATGTCAAAGATCACAATTCATCAAAACATTCACAATATGAAACTTATTCATCAAGAAATCCAAAATTCAAGATTTCATTTTGAAAAGTTAAAATTTCTAAACTTAGAAATTTTTCTAAGTGTTGGAAATTTCTTATTTTTTCACAACTTTGAGGAAAATTTTCACCATGATGCAAGTTAATTCAAAAGAAACTTCCAACATGAAAGTTTTAGATCTACATGAAATCTACAACTTTGCTTCATACAACTCCTTCCAAAAGTGCTTGGATCTCAAGTTATAATTTTAAGAATACATGGTCATGAAACAAAACACTTAGTGAAATTTTGCCCTAATTTGGTCAGGATTTTGACCCAACTTCATGGAACTTTTTCACATAGTTCCAATGGGAATCTTCAAAATCAATTCAAATATGGGTTATAGAGCATATTGCAAGCTTACCAAAATGTCCAAGAAATCCTTGAGATCATTTTTGAGTAGGGAGAATCGAAGAGATGAAGTTATGGTTTTATAACTTGAATTACAAGTCATTTTGTGATGAACAAAATTCAAATTCAAAGTTATGTTGCATAACCTCTACTTTGCAGGCCTCAAACTTGTTTGGCACTCCATAATTAATTTCTTGCACAGCTGTTTGAGGTCTCATCTCAAACATTTAATGCAAGGTCATGCTTTATATCCATTTTGGGAAGAAAGTGCACATTTCCATTTTGATAAAGTGACTTTTTGCACAAAACTTGTTCTTGAGCTTTGCACTTGCTCTTTTCTGATCATACATGTCTTATAACAAAAGAGAAACTTGTTAGACACTTACAATCACTCATCCCATGCTTGTACCTCCTCTTGAAACTTGTTTTCCCACTTTTCTTCAAAATCAAGTAACCTAGCAAATAGCTTGTAACTTGTACTTCTGACTTTCAAAACAACTCCAACCCTTTTGCTTATACATACACAAACCATTTTCCACAAAATACATGCATGTTTAAGCCCAAAAAACCCTTATAACATAGAATCACCAAAAAAACTTCAAAACTTGTCATTTCTGAGTTTTAAAGTCAATCTTCAAATCTACTCGTGCGTTTCTTGGCCTTTTACTTTCAAAAGCTTCTAAACTACATACACAAACAATCCCAACACCTGCCTCATTGTAACACCACCATCATCATCCACCATTTTCAAAAATAGAGCTTTGCACTTGGACTTCTCCATAACTCCTCAGGCACTTTCAGCTCAAGCTAAGCATCCCTTTAGCTTCCTGGGAACTTGAGTAAGCTAACCCAATCATTGGAACTCACTGAAAGCTGCTCAAACTTCAAACTCGATACCCTCTTGCAAGGCAAGTTTTCTAACTTTGGAACTTTTCATACAAGCATCATCAATCATTTATTTGTGAATGAAACATGTAGATATCATTGCCCTAAAGCTAACCATGTTCATATTTTTCATTAATTTTGTTTGAGCTTAGAGAATTCTAAGATTGAAATTTTTGAGATTTTTAGGGTTCAGATTAGGGCCTATGAAATTCATGTTTGTCTTTGATCTATAGTTTAATGCTTTACATTTTTGAAATCGTGAGGAAATTTGCTACAAGTTTCATGTTTACAGTTTTCATTTTTGTTGAGGATTGATTGAGTTACAGAGCTTCTGGCTGGGCATGAGGTTGGAGATGAAATTGGCCTCAGGAACATGTTTACCATATGTATTTATTGTTTAATTTATATAAACTGATGTATAGCCACCCCAGTGGTAGAAGCGCACGCCTGTAACCAGAGGGACCTGGGTTCGAGCCCCAGTGGTACCCTTTTGATTTTTTTTTACATTGTTTTTGCATTCTGACTTCTTTTTGGCAGGCACTGGGCCTTGTTGTTTTTGTTTTTGCTTACTAACCCCCCTGTTTCATTTACACACCCCTGGCCCAGTTTTATTTTCTTTTTCTTATTTTTTATTTATTTGTTTTCTTAAATATATTTCTAATATAAAAAAATACAAAAATAGTAGATTTGTATTTTGACATTGTTTATTTATTTTTTCTCACAAAAATTATTTTATTTAATCAATACTTTATTTATTTTACTAATTATCTTTGTAAATTTAATTAAAAATAGGTTTTAGTTATTTTCTTTTACACCAATTAAAATATATTATTTTAATATAAAAAAGTCCAAAAATATTTTATAACACTATAATTATTTTCAAGACAAAAATACCAAAGATACTTTTCTTAAACTTAATTTCCTTTTAATCAATTAATAGATTTAGGGTTTTATTGAAAATCTTTTCTTAGTAAATTTAGGTTTTACTTTTCCCTTTAATTAATTAGGTTAAAATCAAAACCCATTTTCTCTAAAAAATCCAAACAAAAATATCCATTTTCTTTACATTTGCATTCTTGTATATTTATTCATTATGTACATTATTTATTTCAATTCTTGTATAAATTCAATATGGTTGTAATAGATTAATTAGGTTTATTTTCTTGCAATCCCCATTTATAATTTTTACACCCCCTCCCATAAGTATTGTAATAGCGTAATAATTTTAAATTCCATAATTTATCGCTTTATATACAATTGCTAGTAATTAGGGTTTGTATGGAAAGACTAAAACCAATCAAATAGAAAACATTAATCAAAGACAAAATCAAGCATGAAAAACAATACATTTGCACACAAGCACCCCCTAGGGTAAATCCACTTGGTTGCCTTTACAAAATGGCCATATTACGCATGTGAGGCATCTTAGCAAAAACAAAGCAAAAACACAAGATCATAGTCCCTCGATGACGCTATCCATGTTGCCTTTCAAATGATCTTAGTCCCTAAAAGAGAATGCTAAGATACCTTGCAACATTGCTAATCATGGTTATACAATGACCCATGCACGTCCTGTTTACATCCAAAGATAGGGTTACTTACCAAATCAATGGTAAGATAACAATGTCAAAGGAAAAAGAAAATGAACATAAAAGACTTTTGAGTAAGTAGAATGCTCCTAATTACTTGCTCAATCTTCAAAACATCCTTGCTATTTTTAAAACAAACACCTACACTTTCAAAACCTCTTACAAACTTGAAAACACTTTCAAAAGATCAAACATCTTTGTATACATTCTTGCGAACGAGAATCATTATAAATATTTCCTAAACAATGGCCTCTTTACAAAATACTTTCAAAAACCACACAAAGCACAATTTCAAACAAAGCAAGTGATCTAGCAAGTAACTAAAAGCCCATGGAAAACCATGGATGAAAAGGGTAGTAATACCTTCCCTTTTCATAATCTATCCCCGGAACTCAAGAAATAATCTAAAAGGTCTTTCCTGTGCTTTTTCACCTTTCCTTTTGGTTAAAATAAAAGTCGGTGGCGACTCTTGCTAACTGCAACATTTGCAATCAAACGCAAAACCCTCAAGTCAGTTCTCCCACCGTATCACAGAACTGGCGACTCTGTTGGGAATGATTCTAAAAGTGGGGTTACCTTAGGGTTAGATCATATTTACTTGCTTTCATTGTTTGACTTATATGTTTTACATTATGGTTCTTTGTTTGGGTTTGAATCCTCTACCCGGATTTGGGATACCTTATAGGTAAGTAGCAATATGTTGTGGAAACTGTGCGGGGTATACCGACATGGTCTAAGAAATAGCTATGTTAGTGTGACATATTTGTGGGTACTGGTAGCCCTTGAGTTAATCAAGGATAATACAGGGCCGTTGAGTGATGTCATGAAGAACTAATGAACTTTTAGAACCTTTACTTGACCAACTTGGCCTTTAGGACGTAGTAAGATGACCGACTTTGGTACAGTCCGAAGTTGGTAGATACTCGATACTACACTCATTGAGGATTGGTTTTTTGGGATAATTTGGTCGCCATTAAAGAGGCTTGTGCTGAAACAATGACCAAGGAAACAAACCAGTGATATTGAGCTCCTTAGAACCCAGTTATTATTTCTAGGACAGGTTTGAGCCAACTAAACTTCAAGAGGGTACTTACCTATGAAGCCCCATGCAAGCCTAAACCTAAGGACTTGTTTTATTGTATATACATACTTGTACATAATATCATGAACATCATAACATCATACTCATTCACTAACCATTTCAAGGATCTTGGGATTTATCTTTGTTCTATTTTATAGGACATGGATTATATTCGCAGGAAAACCATTCAAGTCAATCTTGTAAGGATCCCTCCACAACTTAAGGAGCTATCTTCAAGGATTCCAGAAAATTCTCCATTCACCGAGAGACATGGTCACCTACTCAACTTGGTCACCTGCAACACTGATGAAGACATGATGAAGGTGCTCTTTCAGTTCTTTGATCATTTACACCATTGCTTCACATTTCCCGATTATCAACTTGTGTCAACTTTGAAAGAATTTTCCCAACTCTTGAGGATTCCCATTCTCAATCAACTACCTTTCAATGGTATGGAAAGAGACCCAAAGCCAGAAGAGATCGATCAAGCTCTACACTTTCAATCATCTTATGTCACAACTAATTGGGAAACAAGGAGTGTGTCAAGGGTTTCTTAGAAAAGTTCTTGTTTGAGAAAGCCCAAAACTGTTGGAAATCCTTGGATTTGCAAGCCTTTGAGGAAATTGTGGCTCTACTCATCTATGGGATGGTTTTGTTTCCAAATCCTGACAAACTCATAGATGTGAACACCGTCAAAATCTTCATATCCCGCAACCCGGTGCCTACTTTGCTAGGGGACGTTCTACATTCTTTTCACACTCGCACTATGAGGAAAAGAGGTATCCTTATGTGTTTCACTCTTCTCTTGGCAAGATGGTTTATTTTGCATCTTCCCCAATATGTATTAAAGAACGAGCAAGGTTCAAGGTGGTCACAAAGGTTGATGACGCTCAAACATTCAAACATCCATTGGTGCTTCATATCTATAGAGAATGTTATCATCGTCGACCGTTGTGGAGAATTCCCTAATGTCCCTTTACTTGGAATTAGGGGAGGCATTACCTACAACCCCTGCTTAGCCTTAAGATAGTTTGGTTACGCCTGAAGGGATGGCCCTCATGAGATGCTCATTCAAGGTTTGGTATTTGACTACGAGAACAACAATCAAGGTCTTCGCCAGAGATTTATCCGAGCTTGGAGGATGTTCAACAAGGTAGATAGCAAGACTTTGGGGCATAAGAATTGCATCCCTCTTGAGCCTTACCTAAAATGGGTATGAACTCGTACTCAGAGTCTTATGATGCCTACATCCTGACATGCCCACCTCTCTTGAAGACTTACAAAGATATTGGATACAACTCAAGGGAGAGCGATACACCTTCCAAGCCCAATTCTATGCTAGCGAGAAGAAGTTTTTGGAAATCACTAAGCAACTTCATGAGGAGCAGACTCTGAATGCCTACATCGCACCAAAGAGGATGCGTACTACCTTTTTATCTTAGAGTTTTTGTATTATTTTGCCCAAAGAGGAATTGATGTACTCAAGCTTTAATTTATTAATATAACATGTGTTTTCTTTTTGTCTAAAATAAATTTGAATCTTTAAAATCCTTGAAATCATTGGATATGCATTTACCATTCATCATAACATAAGCAGGTTTCTTGCAACAAGTCTCCTCATCTTTCTACTGTTTATTTCAGTAAGATGGATCTCGAGCAAACGGTGAAGAACCTCCAAGCTCAAAATGCCCAGTTTCAACAGATGTTCTTAACTCTACCCAAAGGACAAGAAGAGTTGAAGACCTTACTGGTTGAAGAGAAAAAGAAGAAAAAGAAGATAAATGGAGTTCTGAACATGGGAAGAAGATTCCAAGGACAAGCAAGAAGGACCCTGGACTTTGCAACGTCATCTGGTGAGAAAGACAATCAAGATGGGAAAGGCAAGGAAGCAGTTGTTCAGCTAGATTCAGAAGAGGAAGAGGAAGAAGAATATTATTCGGAAGAACAATACCCTCCGGCTGACGACAAGTATAAGCATCTAAAAGAACGGTTAAGTGCAATGGAAATCCAAAAGTGCCTGGATTGGATTTTGAGGAGTTGGGATTAGTATCGGGGATTGTCATTCCTCCAAAATTCAAAGCACTGGTGTTCGCCAAATATGATGGAGTTTCATATCCCAAAATGCATCTTCGGTCCTATGTGAGGAAAATCCAGCCTCATACCACTGACAAGGATTTATGGGTACACTTCTTTCAAGACAGTCTGTTTGGAACTCAACTTGATTGGTTTTATCAGTTAGAAAGAGCCAATATTCATAACTGGGAAGATCTAGCCGCTGCCTTTTACAAACAATACTAATACAACGCTGATCTTGCGCCCACCTGTACTCAACTCTAGAGTATGGCCATGGTTTCAAGTGAGGGCTTCAAAGACTATGCGCAAAAATGGAGGGACTTAGCAGGAAGAGTCCAACCTCCCCTATCTGAAAGAGAGTTAGTGGATATGTTTTTGGGCACCTTGTTAGGACCTTTCTTCAATCACTTAATTGGTGTAATACCCCAAATTTGTCCTATCCCTTTTACTTTTATCTGGCTTATGCGTTTCGCACTTTTCACATGTGCATAACCTTCCATTAGGTCATTTAAAAACATCATACATCATTAATCAATCAAATGGGCATAGGATCAGGAATCTTGAAGCTAGGGTTTTTCTACTTTGGGACTTTCATCTTCATTCAAGCTCATTTCTATGGGTTCCTCCATTAATCATTGGTTGAAAGCTAGGGTTGCTTGTTCAAACATTGTCATGAACTTCTTCTTTCATTAAGCTACAAGGATCCCACTTTCATCGAGAGATTCAAGGGTATCTCGAGAAGACTAGGATTTCTCATACATGGTTTGAGCTTGTTAGCATTCATCAGTGTAAAGATCATGGGTGGGTTATCTCAAGGGTTTTCCTCTATGATTCAAATCTCATTCATCTTCATCCAAGGATTCTCCAAAGAGTATTGTTTTATGTTAAAATCATCAGGTAAAAAAGGAATTCTTTCAAATCAAACATTGGAAGATAGAGTTTCCGAGGTTTTAATTCATGCTGCAAAAGATGAAGTGGTGATTGAGACACTAGCGTGTTGTTTGAGATACAAGTTAACGTGGATGGAAGAGTTGAATTAGGGGTTTTCATGACGATTCAAACTCGGTTAAAGTTCATATTAGTATTAAAGTGAAAGAGGCATTTACTTGGAAAGCAAGTCACAATCAAGATCAAAGTTCATTCAATCATTTGAGGTTTTTAAAGCTTGGTGATCCATTCATAAATGTCAAGGGAAGTTTGATTATTCAAGACCTTAATGGATCAATGTCCATGACTCATCTAGAAGAGAATATAAAATTAGAAACGGGAGAGAAAGCTACTTGAAGTATTTGGATTTTGTCATTCGAACTCAAAGGTTCTCATTACATTACAAAGTCATCATCATTTTTGTCAACATAATTACAAAAGCAAAGAAAGAAATTAACGAAAGGGAAATTCGCTTTGAGTATTTGAAGGTTGCCATTATACTATCAAGTATAAGATCATTTAATGGCACCTAATACATTGTACCATGTTAGAAAAGGCAATATCAAGTATCAATAAACATCCATCACATACTATGGTACAAAATTTTATTACAACTTGGTGACTGCTCTCTCAGATTTTTATGCCTTCATTCACTTTTGCTTGGCTTGAGAAGATCTCCATAAGTCCGTCTCGAGTTGTTCTTTCTCTCCACCCCAAGTCTTGTCCTGTATCTAAGACCAAGTTATGCCAAACAACGAACATGCTTTGAGACTTGAAACCAACCATGTCCTGCAAATTAATCAATTAGCGGTTCAGTAATGAATAAATAATATATATGCATAATATTGTTTGGTGCAGTATTGTCCATCTCAAACTTCCAGATATGTATTCATCAAACTTGCCACAAGTCGGACAATGGAATATGATGAACAAGAAAGTTATAAATGGAAGTACTGTAAGGTATTGGGCATGCATCAATTTCTCACGAAGTGTACAAGAAAGTACAGCTCGCGAATTTTGCCAACAGTTAGTTCAGAAGTGTCGAATCTTAGGCATGGAATTTAGTCAAGAACCTGTGATTCCTGTATATTCAGCAAGACCAGATCAGGTCAAGAAGGCTTTGAAGTATGTACATACCGATGTTCTAGACAAACTCGGTGGTAAAGAGCTAGAGTTGTTGATTTCCATTCTTCCAGACATTAATGGCTCTTTATATGGTGATCTCAAAAGAATCTGTGAAACAGATCTTGGGTTGATTTCACAATGTTGTCTTGCAAAATATGTTTTCAAGACTCACAGACAGTACCTAGCAAATGTGACCTTAAAACTCAATGTGAAAATGGGAGGAAGAAACACAGTACTTTTGAATGCATTGAGTTGGAAGATTCCACTGGTAAGTGATATTCCATTTGGAGCGGATGTAACTCATGCAGAATCCGGAGACAATAATTTCCCATCCATTGCTGCAGTGGTAGCCTCTCAAGACCGTGCCCTGAACGGTGAACAAAAGGAAGTAAAAATCAGCAAATCAGGTAATTAAATCAGAGGAAAGTTTTTTTATCAGAAGTTCAGGAGGAAATTATTTAACCAGTTCAGCTTAACCAAACCTAACTCACTTCAACTAACAACCCTAATGCTTACCTGGCCATAACTAACATTCCATAACCAACCCAAAACGGTTTCAACAAACTAACAGTAACTTCTAAAAGAACTCTCAAACTTCTATAACAGATCCAAAACAGAATGACAACCACCTCCCAACCAACTAACAGACCCAAACTGCCTCCTAACTGTTTTATAAACGGAATCCAACAAACTCTAACTGCCTAATTTGTACCCTTCAATTGGCTAACAGAAATTGAAATCCAGTGGTTCAGGATTAATTCAGCTAACAGACTAACATAGGTATAAAATAGAATTGTTCACCTTGATCTATAAGGGAATATTATGCAGAATCACAAAAACTCTCATTCTTCTCTCTGCAACTCCATTTTTTCATTACTTCAATTCTCTGAATCAGTTTGCAAAAAAGGCTACATCACCATCATGTTCATTCTTGACACACTTGAGAAGAATCACCAAAACAGAAAATCTGAAACAAGAAATCTATTCATTCACCATCTTTGAAAGCTTCAATGATCTTCACATGCTTCACTCTCTCTAATCTTCATCTATTCTTTGTATTAGCATCAACCTTGGAGGGACTCTTAATTGCATCTACACTAATCTGCAACATCCAATAATCAAATATTCATCAGTAATTCGCAACTTCAGCCTTCATCAACGGTATCAATAATTCATCTTGAAACGACTTCAAATCTGCAATACTTGGCATTAGTTCAACAACAACAATGCTGGTAAATTGCATAATCGCAGAAAACTAACATCAACATATAAAAGCAAAGATGGAGAGAAGTAGAATCGAGGAAATAAGGAAACTGCGTACCTAGAACACATTGGATTTCTCACCATTTGCTCTGGTTAGAAGAACCGCTAACGCTGCTTCGGTCGGCGGAATGTCGAGATGATGAACTGTGGCGACATTGGAAGATCGGCGGAGGAGACAGCTTTGTCGGTTACGCGAAGAAGATAAGAGAGTAAGGAGGCGGCGCCGAGAGAGGGGAAGAGAATTGAGGAGGCTAAGCTTAACGTACAGTAACCCTAACCCCTTTTGCATTTTGTATTTCTTTTTTTTATATAGTTTTATTTTTTTCTTTCTAATATATTAATAAGAAAAATAAGGAATGGTAATGAGGGATTGCTTGGACCGTATCAACACTATTCCCAGGTCCATCATCAAGTTTTTGGTAGTTTTTTTTGGATTATGAAATGTTGCTGAAGAAAAATAGCTGATGGGCTTAATATCAACTTGCTGCTCCATACTCCCAGAATTCAATTCTCACCCCCTATTTCTTTTACTTTCTCTTATGTTTTTTTTCATACTTTCTTTCATGGTTTTTTTCTCTTAACAAAAAATGCATAACAAAAATGTTTTAAAAAAATATTAGAAGGTACTCTAGAAATTAATTAGAAATATATATTTCTTCTTTTCGCCAATTTTTAGTCAATTTTATTCGTTATTTTTTGTTCATTTTTATATCATGTATTTCATTTGCAATGCTTTAGTTTGGATCGTATGCAATACTTTAATACTTGCTACTGATTTCACTTGTTTGTATAGTCTTTCATGATCCCTTAGGTGACTTTGGTTCAAATTTAATCTTCGATCTAATTGAACTAAATTAACATTCGGCTCCTAAATCCAAACATGCTAATATTAGTTAGAATTCCCTCATTCATCCTTGACCTAGGTCTAACAACACACGATAACATTAGGTTTAGAAATAGGATAATCCCCCCTTTAACTTTTCTTCCCCTTTTGCATACGCATCTAAAACTAAAACTTCTTTTTCTTTTCAAAAATTCAAAACAATTTTAAACTACTGATGAGAATCACGCTTTTGCTTAGTACGAGAAATGATAAGCGAGTCTCTTCTCGATCTTATTGTTCTTCATCTCAAGCCTAGGTGTGGTTCAATTCTCAAAGACTGCTTTCATAGCTAAGTATAAAAATGGCTAATATCTCTCTCTTGAGGTCGACTAGTCATCATCTACAACAAAAATATAAACCAATTCAAATCTTTTGTGCGCCTGAGCACCTTTCTTAAAAAACCTTTTCATGTAAGGACACGATTAATTTACTTCTGTGCCAACGCATAAGTCTCCAAAGTTCGAGCTGCGGCAGAAGGCGGAATTAACTTCGTCCATAAAAAATACAAACCAACAAAAATATAAGCCGAACTACGGTAGCTCTGAATCCTCAAAAAGGATACGTAGGCATTGGGGTAGGGCCCAAGCAAGCATAATTTTATTTTCCCTACATTATTTTACCTTCCTTTTGCATGCATTTTCCCTTCAGTAGTATAATAAACAGTAAGCATAGATTAAACACGCCCATAAGATAGATAACAAGAGTGGATACCATAAAGTACTACGGGCGTGTGGGGTGCTAATACCTTCCCCTCGCGTAACAGACTCCCTTACCCGATCTCTCGGTTGCAAGACCGTGACTTCTCCCTTCTCAGGTTTTCTCGATGTTTACCTTTCCCTACATGTGGGATAAAAGACGTTCGATGGCGACTTCATTGTTTGATGATTTTCAGCCGGTTGTTTCAACTGGAGACTTCACTGGGGAATCAGGTCGACAAAATGCTGGTCCATCCCGGAGTCGCTCCTAGATCTTGCCTTCTTTCATTTGGGTGTTTATATTTACGCTTTCAGTTTATTCATTCATTTTGTATATACTCGAGCATACGTATGCATTACATTTTACTGTTTTCCATATACCACTGCTATATTGGATTTGCTTCTTGTTTGGGTTGGGATGCTACTATTGAGGTAAAAGGCCCAGTACCCAGGCCAGAGTGCACTAGGACACCTAGGAATAGAGTGGGGGCATGACGGCTATAGGATGTGGTCTGATTAGTGCAGTCATGTCATATACCACACTCGAATGAGGTTCAAATGAATTACTATCGGCACCCACGTCTGTGGGTAAGCCCATAGCACTTTCAGGCGGACCCGTGATTTTTGAGTTACCATTATCTTACCCTGGCCTAGTTTTCACCCGTGAGTGGGGAGGGAATTTCTATCACAGGTACAGATGGTGACTCATATTCAGATGGTGACTCATATTCAGATGGTTACTCATATTCAAATGATGATTATGCTCAGATAGTGACTATCGGTTCTAATGGATATGCTCTGGAACTCTGTCAATGATTAGGAGGTTCTCAGATTTATTTTCTGAGTCCCGAATCTGTTCATAAGATTATATGGTTTATGTTCCGGACCTACGATCCTGGTACTTACAAGCTACGCAGAGGCAGTACAGCAGATATTGGTATCATGGAAGTAGTAACACCATGATCATTTTGCATTTACATCATAACATGTTTATTTCTCAAAAAAAAGAAATGTCAGAAAGATGAAATTATCAACCTTGCATACGCATGTCCACTTTGGATACCTCTCTGGCATAATTTTCGCCAATAACATTTGGAAACAGTGATGTTCTCAAGAAAACCAAAGGAGACAATCATACTTATATGTACTATTCAAGTTTTCCGCTCAAGTTCTTGGCCTTATTTGAAGAATCTAGAGGACCATTTTCGTCATTTTGACCCTATTTCAGTCTTACAGCTACAAGTTACACATTCCAGGACTATCAAATTGTTCCAATTCCGGAAGGACGATCCCCTTTGTTGAGCACCTACCTGTTGCCAAGTCCGGACATGCACGATTTCGAAATTATCGCTAAGGCACTTTATTTGAGCCTAAGCGATATGAATGAAAAATAAATAGTAACCTACCCCCGAGCTAATCATTATTGTTGCCAATAAACAAGAATTGCTCATCTTATACTCCCATAACCTTCTTATATTCAATTCTGTGGGAATTTCTCTTATTTTTGGATGTCTTCTTCATATGGTCATTCTTGTCATCATGTTGCTCGATTACTATTGACGGTAATGGAACCATGGAGAACCGGAGTTGACAATCATTTCATACATCATACATATCATGCATTTCGTGAATTGCAGGTTTTCTGGCAGGAGTTCTCATCTGATGATTTTGCCTTTTATTATAGAATCTATAAGACGACTTCCCTACATCCTTATCGCACTTGAGCCAACAAGTTGAGGATCATGGAAAAAATTGAGCAGAACCAGGCCGCTCTCCGCAAAGACATGGACACCATGGGTGACCGAATGAATCAACTCATGGAAACTCTTCATGTCGTCATCCAAGGACAGGAAGAGCTCAGAATAAGCGTTACAAAACTGGTAGACGTTGCCTCCACATCCGAGAACGGCGGACCCAAGAATGACCATGGCGGGATTCCTAAGGAGAACCCACGATTGATCATGGATGACCACCATGATGTCATTGATCTTGATGACCCTCTAAAGGATTTCACAGCTGATTTTTCTGAAACTTCTAAGATGTACAAGGCTTTGGAAGAACACTTAAAGGCTATGGAGACTCTAAGAAACCAGGATTCAGTGTCGTTACTATGTGTTTGGTTCCAGGGGTTGTGATCCCGCCAAAGTTTAAGGTACTTGATTTTGACAAGTATAAGGGGGTTACATGCCCGGAGACTCATCTCCGATCTTACTGCAGAAAGATGGCTGCTTATGCTAGCAATGAGTCGTTGCTTATGCATTTCTTTCAAGACAGTCTTGCTGAAGCTCCATTAGAGTGGTACATGCAGTTGGAGCAGACTCATGTTAGTAACTGGAGTGATCTTGTTGATGCTTTCTTAAAACATTATCACTACAACACCGCTATGGCACCCAGCCGTGCGCAGCTACAGAGTATGTCCCAAAAGACTGGCGAGTCTTTCAAAGAGTATGCCCAGAGATGGCGCAGTTTTGCCGCAAGAGTTCAACCTCCCCTCCTAGATCGGGAACTAGTGGATTTGTTCATGAGTACCCTCTGAGGCCCGTATTTGCAACATATGCTCAGTAGTACTTCTGACTCGTTTTCGGATATGGTCATCATCGGGGAACGGGTTGAAATGTGTGTTAAGGTAGGGACTATTCTGGGCGCATCTGGCACAAATGGTAACAACAACTCAGCTGGTGGGAAGAAACCATACTCTAGCAGTTTCGTCAAGAAAAAAGAAGGAGAGGTAAGCAATACCTCCAATGATAAAGGGAAAGTTATTGTACAGGTTCCATATTACCAAACCCCCGCTGTTACTCCACAACAACAGTATGCACCACCGCAGAACTATCAACAGAACCAAAGGCCCCAAGGGCAAAGGGGTCAACAAAGGCAGCAAAGGTATCCTGAGAGGAAGTTGGATCCAATCCCGATGTCATACGCCCAGTTGCTTCCACAATTGCTAGCTGGTCAGTTGGTACAGCTTCGAGTATTGGCTCCCCCACCGGCAGAACTACCAAAGGGTTATGATGTCAATGCACGTTGTGAGTTTCATTCAGGAGCCCTGGGTCATTCAATCGAAAATTGCAGAGCTTCAAAGTACAAGGTGCAAGATCTTTTAGAAGCAAAGGAGTTAAGCTTCGCTCCTATAGGCCCTAATGTACAGAATAATCCTATGCCTCCCCACCATGGGGCTGCCGCCAATGCTATTGGGTTTGAAAATGACCATGACTCAGTGACTCGGGTTGAAGAGGTTCAGATGTCGATGGCAGTCCTAAGAAAGCATCTTTTATAGCAGAAAGTTCTACAAGAGCTTCATAGTTTTTGTTTGAAATGCTCATCCAATCCAGACGAGTGTGACGATTTGAAAAATTCCATTCAGAAACTGATGGACGAAGGGGTTGTTAGAGTTGAGAAAGTCGTTCCTAAAGGTGATGTCATTTTGGAAATTCCGTATTATCCGGCCGATGTTCATAGGAATGCTTCAAGAGTTCCATTGGTTATACAGGTTCCAACGCTCCCTGCACCAAACCTGAATTCGGTTGCTCTCTCGCCAACCCAAGCGTCAACGTTTCCAAATTTTGTTCCTGATTCGTTAACTGATAATAGGGCAATGCCGTGGGGATATAACACCGCTTACATTCAGGGAAAGAAAGTTGTTTGTACGCCGATTGAAAATAAGGATGTAACCAACATTACTGGGACTAGTAGAATAACTCGAAGTGGGAGAATCTTCGCTCCTACTCCACCACCCCCTGAGGAAGTTATCGAAGAGATTCCTGTAAGAGATAAAGGTAAATAGGCAGTTAATGATTCTCCTGGGACGTCTTTTGAACAACAGGTGGAGCAGTTAATCAGGGTAATCAAGAAGAGCGATTTCAAGGTGGTTGACCAGCTGAATCAGACGCCTGCAAAGATCTCAATCTTATCCCTCCTCCTGTATTCCAAAGCTCATCGAACCACCTTGATGAGAATTCTACACGGTTCCCATGTAAATCATGAGATCTCTGTGGCCCAATTTGAAGGGGTTGTTACAAATATCTCTGCATGAAACTGTCTAGGCTTCAGTGATGACGAGCTCCCTCCTAAGGGTCGGGCTCATAATAAGGCGCTGCATATTTCCATCAGGTGCTTAGATACTGGAATGTCTCGGGTCTTAGTAGACACTGGGTCTTCTTTGAACGTGATGCCTAAGCATACTCTACTCAAGCTAAACATGGACGGGGTGATGATGAAACCCAGTATGCTAACAGTCAAAGCCTTTGATGGGTCGAGGAGATCTGTAGAAGGAGAAGTTGACCTACCCATCAAAATCGGCCCCCACGTGTTTTACCTGTCGTTCTATGTCATGGACATTCGTCCATCTTACACTTGCTTGCTGGGACGCCCGTGGATCCATATGGCAGGGGCCGTTACTTCAACCCTGCACCAACGTTTGAAGTTCATCATTCAAGACAAGGTCGTCATTATTGGCAGAGAGAAAGATGTCTTAATTAACAATGTTACTTCCTTCCGTTATGTCGAAGTAGACGGGGAAGTTCATGAAACCCCTTTTCAGGCCTTGGAAATCGTTTCTGTTGACAGAGTCCCCACCATGCTAGAAAATACACAGAAGTCTGGAGTTCTGTTGGTTTCCTTGAGAGATGCCAAGGCTATTGTAGAATCTGGAGTCTCTAATGGAGACTGGGGCAAAATGATAGAGGTGCGCGAAAAGCAGGACAAGTCTGGACTTGGGTTCAGGTCGCCGTTTTCATTCCATGTTGGTACGAGTCCAATTATGCTCAAGGGAAAACAAGTTCCTTTGCTTTCAAAGGTATTTGTTAAGGCCGGTCCGGAGGCTCAAGGACAAATCCATGCAATTGATGATGAAGACGATGCAGATATGGCTCAGTACATCTACCATATTGCGCCTGATTAAGAGCTCGACAATTGGACTGCCACTGATATTCCCGAAGTGGTTTTCTTTGACATGTAATGTTCTTGTTTTAAAATAAGTCACATGCTTTTGCCCGAAGCATGTTGACGGCTTGTGAAGAGGGGCCCTCGTGTTTCTATGTTTGTTTAAAAAGTGAATAAAATGTCATTTTTGCATACAATTTTTGCTCTCTATCTTTTCTTATTTTCGTAAAAAATAAAATGGCAATGTTCTTCTAACTCTTTAACCATTTTCCAATTCGCATCCATATTCTAAAATAAGGCATGATTCATTAAATCATGCAGGTCTGCCTCAAATTCCATAAAAAACGGTGATGTTACAGTTCCTTGCACCAATATCCTTAGAAATCCGAATGACCAAGCTGATGAGGGTAATGGAGAAGATTGTGAAATTCCGGAAGAATTGGCAAGGCTGTTGAAACAAGAAGAGAAAATGATATTGCCTCATCAAGAAGCCATTGAAGTCATCAATCTTGGCACTAACGTAGTAAAAAATGAGGTCAAGATAGGGGCCGCTTTGCAAGATAACGTAAAGAAGGGGTTGATTGAGCTTCTCAGAGAATACTCCAACATCTTTGCCTGGTCATATGAAGATATGCCTAGTCTAGATACGGATATAGTCATGCACCACTTGCCACTCAAGCCATAATGTCCTCCAATAAAGCAGAAGCCAAGAAGAACTCGTCCAGATATGTCTCTCAAAATCAAAGAAGAAGTTGAAAAGCAGTTGAATGCAGGTTTTTTGTTGGTATGTGAGTACTCAGATTGGATTGCCAACATCGTACATGTCCCTAAGAAAGATGGGAAGGTGCGCATGTGTGTGGATTATCGAGATCTGAACAAAGCAAGCCCAAAAGACGACTTCCCATTGCCACACATCGACGTATTGGTCGATAATACGGCTCAGTCCTCAGTTTTCTCCTTCATGGATGGTTTTTTAGGATACAATCAGATAAAGATGGCCCCAGAAGACATAACAAAGACGACATTCACTACTCCATGGGGTACTTACTTTTATAAGGTCATGCCTTTTGGACTCAAAAATGCGGGTGCAACATATCAACATGCCATGGTGACGCTTTTCCATGATATGATTCATAAAGAGGTCGAAGTGTATGTTGATGATATGATTGCAAAATCACGAAACGAGGAAGAACACTTAGTCCATCTGCAAAAGTTATTTGCGCGTCTGCAAAAGTTTAGACTAAGGCTTAACCCGAATAAGTGCACCTTTGGAGTGCAATCCGGCAAACTACTCGGTTTTATCGTAAGTCAACGAGGCATCGAGGTAGATCCCGACAAAGTAAAAGCTATACAGAATATGCCAGCACCAAAAAATGAAAAATAAGTAAGAGGGTTCCTCGGGAGTTTAAACTATATATCCAGGTTTATTTCTCATCTCAAAGCTATTTGTGAACCTATCTTCAAATTGCTGCGTAAGAATCAAAATGTCTGATGGGATGCTAATTGCCAAGAAGCCTTTGAAAAAATTAGACAGTACCTCCAAGAGCCACCAATCCTTATGCCTCCAGTGCCTGGGAGGCCACTCATTATGTACTTGACGGTGCTGGAAGGATCCATGGGTTGTGTGCTCGGGCAGCAGGATGAAACAGGACGTAAAGAGCACGTTATCTATTATCTAAGTAAAAAGTTTACCGATTGTGAATATAGATATTCTTTACTTGAAAAAACTTGTTATGCGCTTGCTTGGGCTGCTCGGCGTTTGAGGCAGTATATGCTGACATACACGACCCTTCTAATATTGAAAATGGACCCGATAAAGTATATCTTTGAGAAACCAGCACTCACAGGCAGACTTGCTCGATGGCAGATGCTTTTATCTGAATATGACATTCAATATGTTACACAAAAGGCTATCAAAGGTAGCATTCTTGATGATCATCTTGCTCATCAGCCGTTAGAGGAATACCAATCAATGAAATTTGACTTCCCTGATGATAATGTTATGAAGCTTGATGATTATGATGGGGTCGATCCAGAAGAACGGTGGACTCTTACGTTTGATGGTGCTTCGAACGCTGCAGGCCATGGCATTGGGGCAGTACTGACTTCTCCACATAATATTCATACACCATTTACGGCCCGATTATGTTTCGATTGTACAAATAATGTGGCAGAGTATGAGGCATGTGTAATGGGTCTAGAGGCAACTATCGACCTTAAAATCAAGATCATGGAAGTCTTTGGAGACTCTGCTCTGGTCATACATCAGGTACGAGGTGATTGGGAGACGAAACACCCCAGTTTGATTCCGTACAAAGACTACATCTTGTAGCTAATACTCGCTTTTGATGAAATCACCTTTGAACATATTCCCAGAGACGAAAACCAGCTGGTCGATGCTTTAGCCACACTAGCGTCCATGTTTTCGGTGAGTTTTCCAAATCAGGCGCCTAATATACGCATCATCAGGTACAAAGAGTCGGCACATGTCTTTCCTGCCCATTGTATCTCAACCGAGGATATGACAGATGAGAAGCCATGGTATTACAACGTTAAAAGGTACCTCGAGAAGCAAGAGTATCCCGAAAATGCTACAATTTGTGATAAGTGTACACTTAGAAGATTAGCATCCAAGTTCTTCTTATCAGGAGACGTCCTGTATAAGAGAAATTATGACTCGGTTCTGCTCAGATGCGTGGATAGACACGAAGCAGAGTTGATCATAAAGGAAATCCATGAGGGTTCTTTCAGGACTCATTCGAGCGGGCATTCTATGGCAAAGAAAATCTTACGAGCAGGATACTTCTAGACGATGATGGAGAGCGACTGTTGTGCATACGAAAAATCGTGCCAAAAATGCCAAGTATATGCAGACAGAATTCATGTTCCTCCAACCCCGCTGAATGTTTTGACCTCCCCGTGGCCGTTCGCAATGTGGGGAATTGATATGATTGGAAGAATTAAACCAAGTGCTTCGAACGGTCATAGATTCATCCTAGTGGCTATCGACTATTTCACCAAATGGGTAGAAGAAGCTTCTTACAAGAATGTAACTAAACAGGTCGTCACCAGTTTCATCAGGAAGGAAATCATATGCCGTTACGGAGTCCCTCATAGAATCATCATTGATAATGGTTCTAATCTTAACAACAAAATGATGAAGGAATTATGTGAAGAATTCAAGATTGAACATCACAATTCATCGCCGTATCGACCAAATATGAACGGTGCAGTCGAAGCTGCTAACAAGAACATAAAGAAGATCGTCCAGAAGATGGTCAGAACGTACAAAGATTGGCATGAAATGTTGCCTTTTGCTCTACATGGCTACAGAACATCTGTGTGCACTTCAACAGGGGAAACCCCATTTTCGCTTGTCTACGGCACTGATGTCGTGCTCCCTGTCGAAGTAGAAATTCCTTCGTTGAGGGTTCTGATGCAGACCAAGCTTGATGAGGCAGAATGGGTTCAGACAAGGTACGACCAACTCAACCTGATTGATGAAAAGCGGCTGACGGCCATCTGTAATGGCCAGTTGTACCAACAGAGAATGAAAAGAGCGTTTGACAAAAAGATTCATCCTCGAAAGTTTTATCCTGGTGATCTGGTCCTAAGAAGGGTCATCATACAAAGCCATTTCGATCCAAGGGGCAAATGGACTCCCAATTACGAGGGACCATACATCGTGAAGAGAGCTTTTTTAGGAGGTGCCTTAATCCTGACAGATATGGATGGGGAAGACGTTCCGCTCCCAGTCAATTCAGACTCAGTCAAAAAATTCTACGCATAAAGAGACCCGCTAGGTCGAAAACCTGAAAGGGAGACTTAGGCAAAAAATGGGCATCCCGGTGGGCACAAAAGTCCAGGCAAAAGTTAGGGATAAAATGAAAAAAGATAACAACCCGCTAGGTCGAAAACCCGAAAGGGCGACTTAGGCAAAAAATGGGTATCCCGTTGGGTCGAAAACCCGAAAGGGCGATCCAAGCAAAAATTATGGATTTTAAGCGAGAGGCTGTAGTCTGAATGCTCTTCACCAAATGACACATACACATCTATAGCACCTTGTCAGCGAATTGACCGATCCAACTACTACTCTTCGGAGGCAAGGAATTGAGACAACTTAGGATATGGGAACTGTAACAATACCGGTTTTAATGGAAATTCGAGCATCTCTCATTGCCATTTATGCCTGTTGTACTTTTTTCGTTTCTGTTTTGCAGCTGCCTCATATAGGAGTTGCTTCCTTGTACGAATGCCTATTCACAGGCCAATCAATAAAATCTGTTTTCATCAAAGTTGCCTCTTATTATCATGAAATGTTTTTTGTATGCAGAATATGTTTTATTTGATAATTAAACATGGCATTAGAAACATGGGGAATAAAAATTCTCAAGCCAAGATAAAACTTGAATTCACGTCAATGTATAACCATGTGGGGATGTCATATGCACTCCAAATGTTGTTTTTTCCTTGCAGGTAGCAATTTGTGACAGTCACCCTAACCCAGCCAGCACATGAAACTTCCTCCGTCTACTACAGACAACTTCGGATCTGATTCCCCAAATGAATTCAGAAAATCTAGAATCGTCTTTTAACTCAACACGCGCAAGTGCATCCTCAGTAGAGTTAATCAAGAGCATCCCCAGTAAAGCTAAACCGGGGCATTCGCAGAGCTAAACCGGGGCATTCGTAGAGCTAAACCGGGGAATTCGCATAGATAAACCGGGGTATTCGCAGAGCTAAATCGTGGCATTCGCAGAGCTCAGCCGGGGCACTCGTAAGTGTCCATGCCCGTCTCTTATCCACAAGTGATTCAAGAAATAATTCCCCAGTGTGCATAAATTTGGGGCATGTATTCAAGGAGATCTACATGGTGTTCAGTATCCATTCTTCGGCGTATTCAGTTCCATCATCCCCTTGACAGTTCAGGATGTATAGGAGTCTGGCCAGATTATCTCTCCCTAACGGTATGATTCAGAATTCAGCAGCGTACCTGAAGACTCGCTTCGTCAGCAATTCAATCTTTAGCAAAGTCATCAACGATCTTTGGTATCAGGGGCTCCCCAGGGAAAATTTTTATCAGTATCCCCAACAACCTTTGATACTACAGGCTTCCAACGTCGATATATATTGACATCCCCAATGATGAGCAATGGTTCCCAGCAAGCCTTCTCTTATTCCCATAAAGTTTATTTCTTCGCATTTCATATAGTTATCATTACATAACATTGCATCCTCAAAAGCGCGTAGATGATCCCTCAGAGTGGATGTTTGCATCAAAAGAAATTCAAACATGCATACAAAGCATAAGCCAGATCAGGTACCTTACACGAAAGACCTGAATTATTCAAGGACAACAATACATCCCTATAAGAGGGTATCATTCCCAAAATCCCCAATTGACGACTTTCATCTTTTCAAGTGCCCAGAAAAATCAATACACCAAGTCTAAACCTGACACTCGTCTGTGTCGGTCTCTAAACACTCATCTGCATCAACCTAACACTCGTCTGTGTCGGTCTGTAAACACTCATCTGCATCAACTCATAAACACTCGTATGTGTCAAGTTTCCTAAACACCCACCCGGGTTAGTTATTCAAACACCCGTCTGTGTTTAAACCTTCTGATACTCGCCTGTATCTTCTTTCAATACTCGTCCGTATTGATTCGAACACTCGTCCGTGTTTAACTTTTGATACTCACTTGTATCTTCTTGCAATACTCGTCTGTATTGATTCAAACACTCGTCTGTGTTTAACCTTTGATACTCATCTGTATCTTCTTTCAATACTCGTCCGTATTGATTCAAACACTCGTCTGTGTTTAACCTTTGATACTCGTCTGTATCTTCTTTCAATACTCGTCCGTATTGAATCAAACACTCGACCGTGTTTAACCTTTGATACTCGTCCGTATCTTCTTTCAATACTCATCCGTATTGATTCAAACACTCGTCAGTGTTTAACCTTTCTTGATGCTCGTCCGTGTCTCTTATCTAAACAACCATCATGTCGTAACCCATGTTTCCTTCGTCGAACTTGAGATTGCCTATTGGCTAGATTCTTCCCTCAAATCATCGTCGAACCTAAGATCGCCTATTGGCTAGGTTCTTTCCATATACTTTGTCTTAGAACCTGAGATCGCCCTTTGGCTAGGTTCTCTGTCAAATCACTCTCATGTGTCACCTTAGGATCGTAGGTCGCCCGTAGACCTCGACCGCTGTCTTTTCATACCAACCAATTGTCTTGTGTTGGCATCGCTCCACGTTACAAGTCCAATCTTTGTCGCTTCATTAAAAAAAACAAATTTCTTTTCCCCAGCAGATAACACAAAAATAAATAAAGAAAACACTTACTCTTCCTCCCAGGACAAATTTTTGGCATTGATATTTAATCATCTTCAACCTCGAACTTCCGAAAGGCACGCGCCAATCGTACTTTCAGGTTTAAGACGATTAAATAGGGGCAGCTGTAATACCCCAAATTTGTCCTATCCCTTTTACTTTTTTATGGCTTATGCATTTCGCACTTTTCACATGTGCATAACCTTCCATTAGGTCATTTAAAAACATCATACATCATTAACCAATCAAATGGGCATAGGATCAGGAATCTTGAAGCTAGGGTTTTTCTACTTTGGGACTTTCATCTTCATTCAAGCTCATTTCAATGGGTTCCTCCATCAATCATTGGTCGAAAGCTAGGGTTGCTTGTTCAAACATTATCGTGAACTTCTTCTTTCATTAAGCTACAAGGATCCCACTTTCATCGAGAGATTCAAGGGTATCTCGAGAAGACTAGGATTTCTCATACATGGTTTGAGCTTGTTAGCATTCATTAGTGTAAAGATCATGGGTGGGGTTATCTCAAGGGTTTTCCTCTATGATTCAAATCTCATTCATCTTCATCCAAGGATTCTCCAAAGAGTATTGTTTTATGTTAAAATCATCAGGTAAAAAATGAATTCTTTCAAATCAAACATTGGAAGATAGAGTTTCCGAGGTTTTGATTCATGCTGCAAAAGATGAAGTGGTGATTGAGACACTAGTGTGTTGTTTGAGATACAAGTTAACGTGGATGGAAGAGTTGAATTAGGGGTTTTCATGACGATTCAAACTCGGTTAAAGTTCATATTAGTATTAAAGTGAAATAGGCATTTACTTCGAAAGCAAGTCACAATCAAGTTCAAAGTTCATTCAATCATTTGAGGTTTTTAAAGCTTGGTGATCCATTCATAAATGTCAAGGGAAGTTTGATTATTCAAGACCTTGATGGATCAATGTCCATGACTCATCTAGAAGCGAATACAAAATTAGAATTGGGAGAGAAAGCTACTTGAAGTATTTGGATTTTGTCATTCGAACACAAAGGTTCTCATTACATTATAAAGTCATCATCATTTTTGTCAAAATAATTACAAAAGCAAAGAAAGAAATTAACGAAAGGGAAATTCGCTTTAAGTATTTGAAGGTTGCCATTATATTATCAAGTATAAGATCATTTCATGGCACCTAATACATTGTACCAAGTTAGAAAAGGCAATATCAAGTATCAATAAACATCCATCACATACTATGGTACAAAATTTTATTACAACTTGGTGACTACTCTCTCAGATTTTTATGCCTTCATTCACTTTTGCTTGGCTTGAGAAGATCTCCATAAGTCCGTCTCGAGTTGTTCTTGCTCTCCACCCCAAGTCTTGTCTTGTATCTAAGACCAAGTTATGCCAAACAACGAACATGCTTTGAGACTTGAAACCAACCATGTCCTGCAAATTAATCAATCAGCGGTTCAGTAATGAATAAATAATATATATGCATAATATTGTTTGGTGCAGTACTGTCCATCTCAAACTTCCAGATATGTATTCATCAAACTTGCCACAAGTCGGACAATGGAATATGATGAACAAGAAAGTTATAAATGGAAGTACTGTAAGGTATTGGGCATGCATCAATTTCTCACGAAGTGTACAAGAAAGTACAGCTCGCGGATTTTGCCAACAGTTAGTTCAGAAGTGTCGAATCTTAGGCATGGAATTTAGTCAAGAACCTGTGATTCCTGTATATTCAGCAAGACCAGATCAGGTCAAGAAGGCTTTGAAGTATGTACATACCGCTGCTCTAGACAAACTCGATGGTAAAGAGCTAGAGTTTTTGATTGCCATTCTTCCAGACATTAATGGCTCTTTGTATGGTGATCTCAAAAGAATCTGTGAAATAGATCTTGGGTTGATTTCACAATGTTGTCTTGCAAAATATGTTTTCAAGACTCACAGACAGTACCTAGCATATGTGACCTTAAAACTCAATGTCAAAATGGGAGGAAGAAACACAGTACTTTTGGATGCATTGAGTTGGAAGATTCCACTGGTTAGTGATATTCCATTTGGAGCGGATGTAACTCATGCAGAATCCGGAGACAATAATTTCCCATCCATTGCTGCAGTGGTAGCCTCTCAAGACCGTGCCTTGTACGGTGAACAAAAGGAAGTAAAAATCAGAAAATCAGGTAATTAAATCAGAGGAAAGTTTTTTTTATCAGAATTTCAGGAGGAAGTTATTTAAACAGTTCAGCTTAACCAAACCTAACTCACTTCAACTAACAACCCTAATGCTTACCTGGCCATAACTAACATTCCATAACCAACCCAAAACGGTTACAACAAACTAATAGTAACTTCTAATAGAACTCTCAAACTTCTATAACAGATCCAAAACAGAATGACAACCACCTCCCAACCAACTAACAGACCCAAACTGCCTCCTAACTGTTTTATAAACGGAATCCAACAAACTCTAACTGCCTAATTTGTACCCTTCAATTGGCTAACATAAATTAAAATCCAGTGGTTCAGGATTAATTCAGCTAACAGACTAACATAGGTATAAAATAGAATTGCTCACCTTTATCGATAAGCGAATATTCTGCAGAATCACAAAAACTCTCATTCTTCTCTCTGCAACTCCATTTTTTCATTACTTCAATTCTCTGAATCAGTTTGCAAAAAAGGCTACATCACCATCATGTTCATTCTTGACACACTTGAGAAGAATCACCAAAACAGAAAATCTGAAACAAGAAATATATTCATTCACCATCTTTGAAAGCTTCAACGATCTTCACATGCTTCACTCTCTCTAATCTTCAGATATTATTTGTATTAGCACCAACCTTGGAGGGACTCTTAATTTCATCTACACCAATCTGCAACTTCCAACAATCAAATATTCATCAGAAATTCGCAACTTCAGCCTTCATCAACGGTATCAATAATTCATCTTGAAACGGCTTCAAATCTGCAATACTTGGCATCAGTTCAACAACAACCATGTTGGTAAATTGCATAATCGCATGAAACTAACATCAACACATAAAAGCAAATATGGAGAGAAGTAGAATCTAGGAAATAAGGAAACTGCGTACCTAGAACACATTGGATTTCTCACTATTTGCTCTGGTTAGAAGAACCGCTAACGCTGCTTCGGTCGGCGGAATGTCGAGATGATGAACGGTGGCGACATTGGAAGATCGGCAAAGGAGACAGCTTTGTCGGTTACGCGAAGAAGATAAGAGAGTAAGGAGGCGGCGCCGAGAGAGGGGAAGAGAATTGAGGAGGCTAAGCTTAACGTACAGTAACCCTAACCCCTTTTGCATTTTGTATTTCTTTTTTTACATAGTTTTATTTTTTTTCTTTCTAATATATTAATAAGAAAAATAAGAAATGGTAATGAGGGATTGCTTGGACCGGATCAACACTATTCCCAGGTCCATCATCAAGTTTTTGGTAGTTTTTTTTGGATTATGAAATGTTGCTGAAGAAAAATAGCTGATGGGCTTAATATCAACTTGCTGCTCCATACTCCCAGAATTCAATTCTCACCCCCTATTTCTTTTACTTTCTCTTATGTTTTTTTTTCATACTTTCTTTCATGGTTTTTTTCTCTTAACAAAAAATGCATAACAAAAATGTTTAAAAAAAATATATTAGAAGGTACTCTAGAATTTAATTAGAAATATATATTTCTTCTTTTCGCCAATTTTTAGTCAATTTTATTCGTTAGTTTTTGTTCATTTTTATATCATGTATTTCATTTGCAATGTGTTGTACCCCAAAATTTGCCCTCCCATATTCATCAAGAAATTGCCAAGTCAAGGTCACAAAATTCCCCCAGGGTTGTGCAGCTCAACTGTCTCCTATACAGTCAAAACTAGGGTTTAAGTTCTGGTCAAGCAAATGAACTTTTCAAAGGCCCAATCAAGTCTCACATGCTTAAAAAGATGGTCAAGTGTCCTCATGTCAAGTTTCAAGGCACTCAGCTCAAAATTGCACAGTCAAAACCCTAGATTGCACTACAGTCAACTGTAGGGGCAAAATGGTCATTTGGCAGTCAAAAGTTCAAATTTTTGGTCAACATATCATTTTGAAGCCACAAACATCATTTGATCAATGCTTGATCATGATTCTCAAAATTTGGCTCAGAAATCATCAAAGATGCAAAAGTTGCTATATTTGGACAACTGAAAAAGTCAACTGAAATTGACCAGGGCATAACTTTCACATGGATTATCAGAAAAATTCCATCCAAAGCTCATTTTGAAGAGAAAGACATTTCCTACAATTCATCTTCATGTTCCAAGTCCAAGAAATGCTCTCACAAAAAGTTATCAATTTCAACATTATAGGTCATTTTCAAAAGTCAACAAAAAGTGACTTTAAGTCAAAGGCCATAACTTGAGATTGGTGAATCAAAATGACATGGGACCAAAGGCATTGGTTAAAGGACTCAAAGACCTTTCCAAAATGTCCAAGAACATGTGAAAAGCTTAAAAATTGACCAAGTTATGCCTTGTGGAAGTTGGGAAATTTTTGGAAATTTTTGAAAGTCAACATTGATGCAAAAGGCCTAAAAATGCAAATGGGCCCATTTTTCTTCCAAATTTCTTCATGCCAAGCCTATGCACGACCACTAGGCCCAAAGGGAAGTATTCTCATATTTTTTAATTATTTATTTGAATTAATATTAATTTATATTCATTTAAATGACTTTAATATATGAAAAATATCAAACTTAACCTAAAAAAATCTTTTCATGCATGTTTATTCATAATATTTCGTGCATATCCCAATTAGGCAAATTTGGATGAGATTTGGATCATGATTGAACAAAAACAACATAAAAAAAAATTGGAAAAGATATTAAGCAAATCAAATCTTCAAATAATGAATTGATGAGATTTTGTTGGTTTTTGTTGACCTAGAAGCCTCACTATATGATCCAGAACATAACCCTAATGCCAAGGAGACGGGAAGCTGCGCTCAAAAGCAAAAGAAAACTTGAAAAATGGTCCCAAAAATTGAAAACTGTTTTCAAGGTTAGAGGAGGATTGAAGCCCTAAATCTTATTCCAATAGCTTCCTGGGTTGATTCTGAATGTGTATCAATCAAGAACAATCATCAATACGCGTGGAATCGGTATACAGAAGGCCATCTTTTTCCATAAAAAAGCATAATCGTATTTTCAATTTCAGGCATTATCATAACATTCTAATCATGGATTCATGGTCCTTACAAGGTTTCAAAACTAACCATTATGTTTAATTGGATTTTTAAGCTGTATACAAGGTTTTGCCATGTCCAAATTTTAGGGTTTCAGGAACTCAAAAAGGGGGTTTCCCAATACAAGTAAAATTAGGCCATCTCAATACCACCGTTGTGTTCAGTATGCCAAGACGAGGAGATTCGTGCATTCGCGAACAATTTATATCCACCCACCGTCTAATCGCTATTTTCTTGTAAGTGGCATACAGCAACGCGTTAAAACCGTTGCCATATTGTTTTTATTTTCAGGCACGCGAAGAAGACAACTCCGTGGCACGCAGTGATTGGTTACATTCGAATTTGCGCGCGGTTTCAGATCACTAACCCATTTTATTTTATATTGATTACTCGTTATTATATATTAAAAGAATTCAAAGTGGCTCAGTGGCAGGTATAGAGGCGTGCAATCTCCAAGACCTGGGTTCGAACCCCAGGTCTTACAAATCTTCATATTATTTTTCCAACGAAACTCCTATGCGCTTCAGTAATGTAGGCGTATGATGTACCACCACCATCCAGCCACACACGTGTCCCAAGAGATCTAATCAAGGATTCGGATTAAAGACACACCATGGATGTGGGTCAACGTGTCACACATAATCTAAAAAGTCAATGAATTTCAAGCTTAATGGGCCAGAAATCACCAGGCCTGAACCTCCCAAATTGGGTTTATCCCCCCCCTGGTTTGCTTTCTATTTTTTTATTTATTTCATCTTTTGGTTACTTCATTTTTTTGTTTAGGTTAATTAACTTATTTTTCACAAAATATAAAAACACTCAAAAAATCAGAAAAAAACATCAAAAATATAATTTCTTATAATTATTTTCATAAATAAATTAGAACGTAAATATTTAGTTTAATTAGGTTTTAGTTTTAATTCCTTTTTAATAAAAATCCAAAGAAATGTAGAATTAGGTTAATTGATAGTTTTAATGTCTTTTTAATTTTTATTTCTCACAATACTATTTATGTTATTATTTTATTTTTTATAATTAAAAATTGTACATAAGTGACTTAGGGTTTAATTTAGACTATATTTAAATCTTTTATAACAAATAAAAAATACTAGAATTAGGGTTTGTCTTTTAATTTAATTTCAATTAATTTCTCTTCCTTATTAAATCTAAAAAATACAAAAATATCAAAAAAACATTTAATCATTTAATTTTTAATTCTTATTAATTTTAATTATTTGCAAAAGGGTCCAACGCCCTAGTTCTGTTTTGATTATTTTCTTTTGCGCATTTACTTTATTGCTTAGTATAATTCTGTAAATCTCCCAAAGCCATGTACATTTATTTATCGCACTTTTATCGCATTATTTATTTTCCGCTAAATCGGGTCCGGTTTAATTTTGGCGATGTGGACCCGCGTCATTTGTAATAGTTTAGATTTATTTCCTCGCAAAATATTTAACTGTTAACGAATGCATGCAAGAATGAATGGACAAATTAAAATCAAGCGTAGAACACGACAAACATGACAAGACAAATAACTGAAACATGACACACAATTCGCACACACCACCCCTAGGGTACGCCTCACTGTTGCCTTTCGAAAGGTGATCGTCGAGTAGAGGACGTCTTAGTAAGTCCTCATGATCCGGGAACCTGGCATGAGGGTAGCTTCTAAGGTGTCTTCCCATTGCTCCGGTGATCACCACGTCCCTAAAACTCGAATTGACCCGAACACCTCCAACGGTGGTGCTACCTACCTCTCAATGGTGGGATGGCACTACTTTAAAGGACTCTTACACAGACGAATTCCTTAGGGTAGGTAGGTTCTCAAGGATACTTGCTCTAATCTCAAAAACAAACTCAAAAAGACTTTTCACACTGACACTTTTCAAAAGCTTTCAAAGCAAATTTTTCAAACACTCTGACGTACGAGTCGAACTGAAATTTTTCAAAGAAACTTTTTTTTAAACCCACATTGAAAAGCAAACAAACAATTTTGAAAACACATTGAGCAAGTATCTAAGAGCCCATGGATAACCATGGATAGAAAGGGTGCTAACACCTTCCCTTTCTATAACCTACCTCCCGAACCGAGAGCAATCTCTCAAAAGGAATTTTTCTGTGCTTTTGTCCTTTCCAATTGGAGAAAATAAAAGACGGTGGCGACTCTTGCTTCCGCGACATTTCGCGAACCAGCGTTAAACAGTCAGTTCCAGATCCACCGATCACAGAACTGGCGACTCTGCTGGGGATGCTACTTAAAGTGGGGTGTACCTTAGGGCTAGCTTATAACTATGTTTTCAATTGTTTTCCTTGTGTTCTTTAAATTGTGGGTTGCTTGGGAGTTCTATAGATCCTAACCCGGATCTGGGGATACCTTTCTTAGAAAGTAGCAACAAGGCTGTGAGGGAACTGTGCGGGGTATACCGACATGGTTGAAACAGTCTGCTACGTTGATGTGGCACTTTGGTGTGTACCGGTAACCCTTGAGTTCAGTCAAGGAGAGTACGGGGCCTCCGCGTGGTGTCGTGAAGCATCAACAGACCTTAGGAACCTTAATTGAACTATCTTGGCCTCTTTAGGGTAGTGAGATAACTGACTTTGGTGCAGTCCGAGGTTGGTTGATACTCGATACTACGCTCAATTGAGGGTTGCTTTCCTGGAATATTTCGGTCGCCAGTTCAGTGGCTAAATCGAAACGATGAACAATGAAAGCCATCCCGTGATATTGGGAACCTTAGAACCCGGTTACTTTGATTAGGACAGGTTGAACCCACCAACTTCAAGAGGGTACTACCCAGACCTCATGCTGGCCTAAACCCTAAGGGCTCTTTTGTGTGACTTGCGTGCCTTCGTACTTGACTACTTGCATGCTTGATTATCTGACCCTTGATGTCTTGCAGGTTTTGTTCATAGTCCTTAATTGGGACTTATAACAGGGTGTACTGACTACTTGCAGGTCTCGTTTATAGTCCTTAATTGGGACTCATAACAGGGTACTAGGTTTTCTTGTAGGTCTTGTTTATAGTCCTTAACTAGGACTCATGACAGGGTTTACCAAATTTCTTGCAGGTGTTGTTTATAGTCCTTAACAAGGACTCATAACAGGGTTTACTAGATCTCTTGCAGGTTTTGTTTATAGCCCTTAATTGGGACTCATAACAAAGTATACTGAATTTCTTGCAGGGTCTGTTTATAGTCCTTAATTGGGACTCATAACAGGGTTACTCACATTACCCCATGCATAGCATGACACCATACCATTGCATACCATTGCATACCATTGCATACATCCTAACCCATTTCAAGGATCTCAAGGGCTTGTGATGCAGGTCATGATGAACCAACTGTCCAACAAGGGGCAAAGGGGATTTATTTTCCTCTAGACAAGGTTGTCAGGGGCTATGACCCACTGGATATGGTGAGCCTTTGACCCTTGGAAGAAAGACTCTCAACAAATATGAAGTTCTTTCAATCAAACTACCGGATCCAAATGCTAACAAATTTTCTTGTTTACCCCGCGAGATCCTTGAAAACATTGCATGCATATCATACACATCATTGCATGGCAGGTATCTTTGTTGCAGGTCACTTACCTTTCTCGCTGTTTATTTCAGCAATGGCCTTCCAACCAGACAACCAAGATCTTCGTACTCAGAACGCCCAACTGCGAGAAATGTTCTTGAACCTATCCCAGGGGCAAGAAGAAATAAAGACTCTCCTCACCAGGAACTTGACCTTAGGGAATGCAGGGGGCATCAGGAACGATCAGCTGGAAGGGCTACAAATTGAGTTGGCAACCATGAAGATCCAAATGATGGGGCAGTTGGTGGGCCAAATGACTCTCATTCAGGACTTAGCTCAAAAACAAGAAGAGCTCCGGGTCCTCGTCACCAAGCTGCTTCAAAATAATCCAGTAGGGCAAACAGCCAAGGTGGAAGCTCCAGCCATCATTCAACCACATGCGGGGCAAGAAGACAAAGGAAAATCTCCTCAGCTTGCTTCAGGGTCACGAGCCCAGCCTCAACGGGGTAGTCAACGTAAACGAAATGCGCCCGGAAGACATTTCTCGGAGACTGATATACCCTCATCCTTTATACTGAAGCGCTTGCTGGAGGTCAATCTGATCACTCTAAAGGACCCTCCCAAAAATCCCAACAGGACAGCTTCGAGGTATAACCCCGACACCCACTGCGCTTATCATTCAGACAGCCCGGGGCACGCTACAGACGACTGTTGGACCTTGAAGAACAAAATCCAGGATTTGATTGACGAAGGGGTGATAGAGTTCATGCCGGATGGCGAGATGAAAATCTTCCGCTGAGAATTCTCCATCTGAGATAGCTAGTTCAAACTAAGAAACTTTTGTTCATTCGAATGTTCAAGTTGTATTTTTCTTTGATTGTTTAAACATTTTATTCATATCAAACATTGTTATTTCATTAATGCATTACACATGTCTGTTTTGAAGTAATTATTTCGTATTCACTATATTGCAAATTGCTTTCATATTTTTCTTGATGTTCAACTCTCGATTAATAATTCTAGGCCTCTTGAGGGAGGATGACGAAAACGATACCGCGATCATTACAGTATGCTTTTGAACAGACCCCGCTTATGAAGTACAGGCATTGTTTCAACCCCTAAACACTGGAGTTATAAGGATGATAATCCCTCGTCAACCCATCAGAGCCAAAGAAGTAGGAGTTTTTATTTTCGAAAATCAAAACCCTTAATCATAACCTGGGGCAGGGTAGTTCTCTCAGTTGATCCAAGCGCATCTTTACAAAACGAACAAAGACAGTGATGGTTCAGAACAATCAAAAGGATAGGCAGTCATCATCAAAATTCATAAATGAAAAGCCCAAAAAGTCTAAACCTACAAAGGGGACTTATGAAACTGGGGCATCCCGCTGACTGTAATTCCAAAAAGGAAACAGTTCAGGCAAAAAAAAAGAAAGGGATAACAGAAATCAAGAAAGAGGTCTCACAAACCCTCAACCAAAGCAAAAAATGACTGCCTATTCAAAAGAAATCATCAACATCTGAACCATTATTGGAACATCAAAGCAAAGACTCAAACAAGGTCTAACGCACGATCAACTGAGTTTAGGTTTGGAGAACATCACGAAGAGCGGGTGGGTACAAATAATTTGAGCCTTTATCCTTTGTTTCTTAAACCGTGAACCAAGCCACGTTATAACCCTTAAAAGTCCTAGCTGAAGCATGGGTTAGTTCGAAAGCATACTGTCACGAAAGGTATCCTGACTCCTGAAGGCCTACGGTAAATACGGAGTTGACATCACGTTTTACAAACATTCACTTGTTTTATGAAAAGAGGCATTTTCAAAATCTTCGAGACAGACATAAGCTTTGCGTTTTTGACATAACTTTGTTTGCATATGACTTTTTGTTTGAACAGCAGGGAAATTCGCACGAGAAATACCTAGTGAACAAGAGCATCTCCAATCAAGCGGCACGACTATTGTCCATCATCTGGGGCAGTCCAATCAAGATTCGGAGAATCTCTCAAAAGGCCAAAAAGCCTGGGGCAAATCTCTGCCTGAGTCACTTGGGGCACTCCAGCAACGAATCTTGCCCGATCAGACATCTTCTGGTAATATGGCAAAACAAGCAGCCAGGGGCACCTCCCTGCATTCTAAGAGCGTGGACATAGTCGGAAAAATACTACGCACAATCAAAGACCCGCTAGGTTGACACACCTAGGCAAAAATAAGGGCTTCCCGGCGAACCAAAAGGGTTCGGGCAAAATGAGGGATGAAATGAAAAAAAGCTGTACACCCGGCAAGTCGAAAACCTGAAAAGGCGGCTTGGGCAAAAATGGGTATCCTGGTGGACTGAAAACCCGAAAGGGCGGTCCAGGCAAAAGTTAGGGATTAAAGCGTACGACTATGTCCCGTCTTCTTGTCATCTGTCTACCAGAAGAAGGTTTGTCCGCCAACAACTATCAGCACCCCACAAAGAACAGGGGCAATAAAAGAGTTGCCTGAGCAGTCTAATTGTTCTATCCTCCAAGGTACCAAGGTAGGTTCAGCCAAAGAACATGACCGAGTATCTTCATTCCCCAGAGAGTAGTTCAGTAAAACAATACATGTCTCTCCAAGCAAAATTACAATTATCAAGGAAATTGAGTATCCTCCCGTAGATCTCAATACTTCCCCAGCAATATACATATGTTCTTAACAAGCATCCCCGGCAGTCTGGATCTAAAGATTGTTCCCCGGCGGTATATCAACATTCAAAGGGATCATCCCCCAGCATATCAAAACTCCCCAGGAGAGTCCAATCCAGTTTCCCCAGGAAAGTTGGAATTCATACCTCCCCAAGCAATAAGCTTATCCCCAGTAGATTCTGGAAGCTTATCCCCTCGCAGAGCACGAACGCGTCGTCCCGGCTTGATTTAAAGAGTTATTTCCGTAACAGGATATAACTGGGTTATCCTCAGCCAAAAGCCACGGAAAGAGCGTCCTCGGCAAAATATTTTCCTACCCCCAGCGAAGTCTATCAACACTTCCAGCATAACAAGGATATCCCCAGCATGACTCATCAACGGTATCCCCAGCGGAGTTATCTTCATCAACTCAGCAAAGCATCGCTATCCCCACAGAGTAGCACTCCCCAGCATGATCGCTAGAGTATCTTTTCTCCCGCAGAATTATTTCATTTGCCAAGTTTATTCCTCAACGGAGTTATCTTCTCCTACCGGTATTCTTGCAACGAATCATCCACAGCAGAAGCAAAATCTCTTCCTCAACATCAGCCCAGGATATGACTTCCCGGCACCCGTCAAGGATTTATTTTCCTAGACAAAAACATACATGAATCATCACATACATCATTATAGCATGCATAACGCACTGCATCATATCATACGAACCTCATTTATGTTAAGAACATCATGGCTTGATCCATATTATGCATCGCATATAACTGACCTTTACCTTTCAGGAAAGATGCAGTTGAGATTCTCAAACATATTTCAAGGATTTCTCTAGTCCAGTTAAATCGACTC
This sequence comes from Vicia faba, assembly GCA_948472305.1. NCBI lineage: Eukaryota > Viridiplantae > Streptophyta > Magnoliopsida > Fabales > Fabaceae > Vicia > Vicia faba. Next base: position 1,535,298,827 of record OX451739.1, read on the forward strand.
CAAACAGATTTTTCTGATAAAGACTCAGTAGAAGTTCTCTTATGGTCCCCTCTCCAACGGCGTGTGAGGTGGTAATTCCTTCTTCAGATGTTCCCCTCTCCGGCATGAGCGTGAGGTGATATTCTCTTATGGTCCCCTCTCCAACGGCGTGTGAGGTGGTAATTCCTTCTTCAGATGTTTCCCTCTCCGGCATGAGCGTGAGGTGATGTTCTCTTATGGTCCCCTCTCCAACGGCGCGTGAGGTGATATTCTCTTATGGTCCCCTCTCCAACGGCGTGTGAGGTGGTAATTCCTTCTTCAGATGTTTCCCTCTCCGGCATGAGCGTGAGGTGATATTCTCTTATGGTCCCCTCTCCAACGGCGTGTGAGGTGGTAATTCCTTCTTCAGATGTTCCCCTCTCCGGCATGAGCGTGAGGTGATATTCTCTTATGGTCCCCTCTCCAACGGCGTGTGAGGTGGTAATTCCTTCTTCAGATGTTTCCCTCTCCGGCATGAGCGTGAGGTGATATTCTCTTATGGTCCCCTCTCCAACGGCGTGTGAGGTGGTAATTCCTTCTTCAGATGTTTCCCTCTCCGGCATGAGCGTGAGGTGATATTCTCTTATGGTCCCCTCTCCAACGGCGTGTGAGGTGGTAATTCCTTCTTCAGATGTTTCCCTCTCCGGCATGAGCGTGAGGTGATATTCTCTTATGGTCCCCTCTCCAACAGGCGCGTGAGGTGGTAATTCCTTCTTCATAGGTCCCCTCTCCAACGGCGAGTGAGGTGATATTTCCTTACAGATTATGATTTCCTATAGTTCCCTCTCCAGCGGTGAGTGAGGTGACTCCCTTTGAGATTATAATGTCCTTTGGTTCTCTTCCTGACACTACGAAGATGGTAATTCTCACCAAGATTTTCTCAACGAGCGTTGTTGAGGTTGAAATCATTCAGGATTCTCTTACCATTCATGCTAAGGCAGTAACCATCCCTGGTTCATTCATCAGCGTTTGAAGCTCCAAATTCAGCTCCTGTAACCAGTCAGGATACATCTATACCAAGCATCTAAAATCAGCTCCTGCGACGCGTCAGGTACTCATTTTTCTGTCTTGCAGGTATGCAGGTCCTCGCTAAGGAATCTCCTATGCGATCAACATCCAGATGGCATCTATAAGCCCATCATCCTATCCAAGCAACATCCAAATGGCATCTATAAGCCCATTCCCTCACCATCATTGCTACTATGTGAGCGCAAATTTCTGGGCACTCTAGTGTTCAATCATCTTCTACCCTCGGATTACGAAAGGCACGTCAGCCAATCTGCATCCTCAGGTCTAAGAAGATTGAACAGGGGCAACTGTTGTACCCCAAAATTTGCCCTCCCATATTCATCAAGAAATTGCCAAGTCAAGGTCACAAAATTCCCCCAGGGTTGTGCAGCTCAACTGTCTCCTATACAGTCAAAACTAGGGTTTAAGTTCTGGTCAAGCAAATGAACTTTTCAAAGGCCCAATCAAGTCTCACATGCTTAAAAATATGGTCAAGTGTCCTCATGTCAAGTTTCAAGGCACTCAGCTCAAAATTGCACAGTCAAAACCCTATATTGCACTACAGTCAACTGTAGGGGCAAAATGGTCATTTGGCAGTCAAAAGTTCAAATTTTTGGTCAACATATCATTTTGAAGCCACAAACATCATTTGATCAATGCTTGATCATGATTCTCAAAATTTGGCTCAGAAATCATCAAAGATGCAAAAGTTGCTATATTTGGACAGCTGAAAAAGTCAACTGAAATTGACCAGGGCATAACTTTCACATGGATTATCAGAAAAATTCCATCCAAAGCTCATTTTGAAGAGAAAGACATTTCCTACAATTCATCTTCATGTTACAAGTCCAAGAAATGCTCTCACAAAAAGTTATCAATTTCAACATTATAGGTCATTTTCAAAAGTCAACAAAAAGTGACTTTAAGTCAAAGGCCATAACTTGAGATTGGTGAATCAAAATGACATGGGACCAAAGGCATTGGTTAAAGGACTCAAAGACCTTTCCAAAATGTCCAAGAACATGTGAAAAGCTTAAAACTTGACCAAGTTATGCCTTGTGGAAGTTGGGAAATTTTTGGAAATTTTTGAAAGTCAACATTGATGCAAAAGGCCTAAAAATGCAAATGGGCCCATTTTTCTTCCAAATTTCTTCATGCCAAGCCTATGCACGACCACTAGGCCCAAAGGGAAGTATTCTCATATTTTTTAATTATTTATTTGAATTAATATTAATTTATATTCATTTAAATGACTTTAATATATGAAAAATATCAAACTTAACCTAAAAAAATCTTTCATGCATGTTTATTCATAATATTTCGTGCATATCCCAATTAGGCAAATTTGGATGAGATTTGGATCATGATTGAACAAAAACAACATAAAAAAAAATTGGAAAAGATATTAAGCAAATCAAATCTTCAAATAATGAATTGATGAGATTTTGTTGGTTTTTGTTGACCTAGAAGCCTCACTATATGATCCAGAACATAACCCTAATGCCAAGGAGACGGGAAGCTGCGCTCAAAAGCAAAAGAAAACTTGAAAAATGGTCCCAAAAATTGAAAACTGTTTTCAAGGTTAGAGGAGGATTGAAGCCCTAAATCTTATTCCAATAGCTTCCTGGGTTGATTCTGAATGTGTATCAATCAAGAACAATCATCAATACGCGTGGAATCGGTATACAGAAGGCCATCTTTTTCCATAAAAAAGCATAATCGTATTTTCAATTTCAGGCATTATCATAACATTCTAATCATGGATTCATGGTCCTTACAAGGTTTCAAAACTAACCATTATGTTTAATTGGATTTTTAAGCTGTATACAAGGTTTTGCCATGTCCAAATTTTAGGGTTTCAGGAACTCAAAAAGGGGGTTTCCCAATACAAGTAAAATTAGGCCATCTCAATACCACCGTTGTGTTCAGTATGCCAAGACGAGGAGATTCGTGCATTCGCGAACAATTTATATCCACCCACCGTCTAATCGCTATTTTCTTGTAAGTGGCATACAGCAACGCGTTAAAACCGTTGCCATATTGTTTTTATTTTCAGGCACGCGAAGAAGACAACTCCGTGGCACGCAGTGATTGGTTACATTCGAATTTGCGCGCGGTTTCAGATCACTAACCCATTTTATTTTATATTGATTACTCGTTATTATATATTAAAAGAATTCAAAGTGGCTCAGTGGCAGGTATAGAGGCGTGCAATCTCCAAGACCTGGGTTCGAACCCCAGGTCTTACAAATCTTCATATTATTTTTCCAACGAAACTCCTATGCGCTTCAGTAATGTAGGCGTATGATGTACCACCACCATCCAGCCACACACGTGTCCCAAGAGATCTAATCAAGGATTCGGATTAAAGACACACCATGGATGTGGGTCAACGTGTCACACATAATCTAAAAAGTCAATGAATTTCAAGCTTAATGGGCCAGAAATCACCAGGCCTGAACCTCCCAAATTGGGTTTATCCCCCCCCTGGTTTGCTTTCTATTTTTTTATTTATTTCATCTTTTGGTTACTTCATTTTTTTGTTTAGGTTAATTAACTTATTTTTCACAAAATATAAAAACACTCAAAAAATCAGAAAAAAACATCAAAAATATAATTTCTTATAATTATTTTCATAAATAAATTAGAACGTAAATATTTAGTTTAATTAGGTTTTAGTTTTAATTCCTTTTTAATAAAAATCCAAAGAAATGTAGAATTAGGTTAATTGATAGTTTTAATGTCTTTTTAATTTTTATTTCTCACAATACTATTTATGTTATTATTTTATTTTTTATAATTAAAAATTGTACATAAGTGACTTAGGGTTTAATTTAGACTATATTTAAATCTTTTATAACAAATAAAAAATACTAGAATTAGGGTTTGTCTTTTAATTTAATTTCAATTAATTTCTCTTCCTTATTAAATCTAAAAAATACAAAAATATCAAAAAAACATTTAATCATTTAATTTTTAATTCTTATTAATTTTAATTATTTGCAAAAGGGTCCAACGCCCTAGTTCTATTTTGATTATTTTCTTTTGCGCATTTACTTTATTGCTTAGTATAATTCTGTAAATCTCCCAAAGCCATGTACATTTATTTATCGCACTTTTATCGCATTATTTATTTTCCGCTAAATCGGGTCCGGTTTAATTTTGGCGATGTGGACCCGCGTCATTTGTAATAGTTTAGATTTATTTCCTCGCAAAATATTTAACTGTTAACGAATGCATGCAAGAATGAATGGACAAATTAAAATCAAGCGTAGAACACGACAAACATGACAAGACAAATAACTGAAACATGACACACAATTCGCACACACCACCCCTAGGGTACGCCTCACTGTTGCCTTTCGAAAGGTGATCGTCGAGTAGAGGACGTCTTAGTAAGTCCTCATGATCCGGGAACCTGGCATGAGGGTAGCTTCTAAGGTGTCTTCCCATTGCTCCGGTGATCACCACGTCCCTAAAACTCGAATTGACCCGAACACCTCCAACGGTGGTGCTACCTACCTCTCAATGGTGGGATGGCACTACTTTAAAGGACTCTTACACAGACGAATTCCTTAGGGTAGGTAGGTTCTCAAGGATACTTGCTCTAATCTCAAAAACAAACTCAAAAAGACTTTTCACACTGACACTTTTCAAAAGCTTTCAAAGCAAATTTTTCAAACACTCTGACGTACGAGTCGAACTGAAATTTTTCAAAGAAACTTTTTTTTAAACCCACATTGAAAAGCAAACAAACAATTTTGAAAACACATTGAGCAAGTATCTAAGAGCCCATGGATAACCATGGATAGAAAGGGTGCTAACACCTTCCCTTTCTATAACCTACCTCCCGAACCGAGAGCAATCTCTCAAAAGGAATTTTTCTGTGCTTTTGTCCTTTCCAATTGGAGAAAATAAAAGACGGTGGCGACTCTTGCTTCCGCGACATTTCGCGAACCAGCGTTAAACAGTCAGTTCCAGATCCACCGATCACAGAACTGGCGACTCTGCTGGGGATGCTACTTAAAGTGGGGTGTACCTTAGGGCTAGCTTATAACTATGTTTTCAATTGTTTTCCTTGTGTTCTTTAAATTGTGGGTTGCTTGGGAGTTCTATAGATCCTAACCCGGATCTGGGGATACCTTTCTTAGAAAGTAGCAACAAGGCTGTGAGGGAACTGTGCGGGGTATACCGACATGGTTGAAACAGTCTGCTACGTTGATGTGGCACTTTGGTGTGTACCGGTAACCCTTGAGTTCAGTCAAGGAGAGTACGGGGCCTCCGCGTGGTGTCGTGAAGCATCAACAGACCTTAGGAACCTTAATTGAACTATCTTGGCCTCTTTAGGGTAGTGAGATAACTGACTTTGGTGCAGTCCGAGGTTGGTTGATACTCGATACTACGCTCAATTGAGGGTTGCTTTCCTGGAATATTTCGGTCGCCAGTTCAGTGGCTAAATCGAAACGATGAACAATGAAAGCCATCCCGTGATATTGGGAACCTTAGAACCCGGTTACTTTGATTAGGACAGGTTGAACCCACCAACTTCAAGAGGGTACTACCCAGACCTCATGCTGGCCTAAACCCTAAGGGCTCTTTTGTGTGACTTGCGTGCCTTCGTACTTGACTACTTGCATGCTTGATTATCTGACCCTTGATGTCTTGCAGGTTTTGTTCATAGTCCTTAATTGGGACTTATAACAGGGTGTACTGACTACTTGCAGGTCTCGTTTATAGTCCTTAATTGGGACTCATAACAGGGTACTAGGTTTTCTTGTAGGTCTTGTTTATAGTCCTTAACTAGGACTCATGACAGGGTTTACCAAATTTCTTGCAGGTGTTGTTTATAGTCCTTAACAAGGACTCATAACAGGGTTTACTAGATCTCTTGCAGGTTTTGTTTATAGCCCTTAATTGGGACTCATAACAAAGTATACTGAATTTCTTGCAGGGTCTGTTTATAGTCCTTAATTGGGACTCATAACAGGGTTACTCACATTACCCCATGCATAGCATGACACCATACCATTGCATACCATTGCATACATCCTAACCCATTTCAAGGATCTCAAGGGCTTGTGATGCAGGTCATGATGAACCAACTGTCCAACAAGGGGCAAAGGGGATTTATTTTCCTCTAGACAAGGTTGTCAGGGGCTATGACCCACTGGATATGGTGAGCCTTTGACCCTTGGAAGAAAGACTCTCAACAAATATGAAGTTCTTTCAATCAAACTACCGGATCCAAATGCTAACAAATTTTCTTGTTTACCCCGCGAGATCCTTGAAAACATTGCATGCATATCATACACATCATTGCATGGCAGGTATCTTTGTTGCAGGTCACTTACCTTTCTCGCTGTTTATTTCAGCAATGGCCTTCCAACCAGACAACCAAGATCTTCGTACTCAGAACGCCCAACTGCGAGAAATGTTCTTGAACCTATCCCAGGGGCAAGAAGAAATAAAGACTCTCCTCACCAGGAACTTGACCTTAGGGAATGCAGGGGGCATCAGGAACGATCAGCTGGAAGGGCTACAAATTGAGTTGGCAACCATGAAGATCCAAATGATGGGGCAGTTGGTGGGCCAAATGACTCTCATTCAGGACTTAGCTCAAAAACAAGAAGAGCTCCGGGTCCTCGTCACCAAGCTGCTTCAAAATAATCCAGTAGGGCAAACAGCCAAGGTGGAAGCTCCAGCCATCATTCAACCACATGCGGGGCAAGAAGACAAAGGAAAATCTCCTCAGCTTGCTTCAGGGTCACGAGCCCAGCCTCAACGGGGTAGTCAACGTAAACGAAATGCGCCCGGAAGACATTTCTCGGAGACTGATATACCCTCATCCTTTATACTGAAGCGCTTGCTGGAGGTCAATCTGATCACTCTAAAGGACCCTCCCAAAAATCCCAACAGGACAGCTTCGAGGTATAACCCCGACACCCACTGCGCTTATCATTCAGACAGCCCGGGGCACGCTACAGACGACTGTTGGACCTTGAAGAACAAAATCCAGGATTTGATTGACGAAGGGGTGATAGAGTTCATGCCGGATGGCGAGATGAAAATCTTCCGCTGAGAATTCTCCATCTGAGATAGCTAGTTCAAACTAAGAAACTTTTGTTCATTCGAATGTTCAAGTTGTATTTTTCTTTGATTGTTTAAACATTTTATTCATATCAAACATTGTTATTTCATTAATGCATTACACATGTCTGTTTTGAAGTAATTATTTCGTATTCACTATATTGCAAATTGCTTTCATATTTTTCTTGATGTTCAACTCTCGATTAATAATTCTAGGCCTCTTGAGGGAGGATGACGAAAACGATACCGCGATCATTACAGTATGCTTTTGAACAGACCCCGCTTATGAAGTACAGGCATTGTTTCAACCCCTAAACACTGGAGTTATAAGGATGATAATCCCTCGTCAACCCATCAGAGCCAAAGAAGTAGGAGTTTTTATTTTCGAAAATCAAAACCCTTAATCATAACCTGGGGCAGGGTAGTTCTCTCAGTTGATCCAAGCGCATCTTTACAAAACGAACAAAGACAGTGATGGTTCAGAACAATCAAAAGGATAGGCAGTCATCATCAAAATTCATAAATGAAAAGCCCAAAAAGTCTAAACCTACAAAGGGGACTTATGAAACTGGGGCATCCCGCTGACTGTAATTCCAAAAAGGAAACAGTTCAGGCAAAAAAAAAGAAAGGGATAACAGAAATCAAGAAAGAGGTCTCACAAACCCTCAACCAAAGCAAAAAATGACTGCCTATTCAAAAGAAATCATCAACATCTGAACCATTATTGGAACATCAAAGCAAAGACTCAAACAAGGTCTAACGCACGATCAACTGAGTTTAGGTTTGGAGAACATCACGAAGAGCGGGTGGGTACAAATAATTTGAGCCTTTATCCTTTGTTTCTTAAACCGTGAACCAAGCCACGTTATAACCCTTAAAAGTCCTAGCTGAAGCATGGGTTAGTTCGAAAGCATACTGTCACGAAAGGTATCCTGACTCCTGAAGGCCTACGGTAAATACGGAGTTGACATCACGTTTTACAAACATTCACTTGTTTTATGAAAAGAGGCATTTTCAAAATCTTCGAGACAGACATAAGCTTTGCGTTTTTGACATAACTTTGTTTGCATATGACTTTTTGTTTGAACAGCAGGGAAATTCGCACGAGAAATACCTAGTGAACAAGAGCATCTCCAATCAAGCGGCACGACTATTGTCCATCATCTGGGGCAGTCCAATCAAGATTCGGAGAATCTCTCAAAAGGCCAAAAAGCCTGGGGCAAATCTCTGCCTGAGTCACTTGGGGCACTCCAGCAACGAATCTTGCCCGATCAGACATCTTCTGGTAATATGGCAAAACAAGCAGCCAGGGGCACCTCCCTGCATTCTAAGAGCGTGGACATAGTCGGAAAAATACTACGCACAATCAAAGACCCGCTAGGTTGACACACCTAGGCAAAAATAAGGGCTTCCCGGCGAACCAAAAGGGTTCGGGCAAAATGAGGGATGAAATGAAAAAAAGCTGTACACCCGGCAAGTCGAAAACCTGAAAAGGCGGCTTGGGCAAAAATGGGTATCCTGGTGGACTGAAAACCCGAAAGGGCGGTCCAGGCAAAAGTTAGGGATTAAAGCGTACGACTATGTCCCGTCTTCTTGTCATCTGTCTACCAGAAGAAGGTTTGTCCGCCAACAACTATCAGCACCCCACAAAGAACAGGGGCAATAAAAGAGTTGCCTGAGCAGTCTAATTGTTCTATCCTCCAAGGTACCAAGGTAGGTTCAGCCAAAGAACATGACCGAGTATCTTCATTCCCCAGAGAGTAGTTCAGTAAAACAATACATGTCTCTCCAAGCAAAATTACAATTATCAAGGAAATTGAGTATCCTCCCGTAGATCTCAATACTTCCCCAGCAATATACATATGTTCTTAACAAGCATCCCCGGCAGTCTGGATCTAAAGATTGTTCCCCGGCGGTATATCAACATTCAAAGGGATCATCCCCCAGCATATCAAAACTCCCCAGGAGAGTCCAATCCAGTTTCCCCAGGAAAGTTGGAATTCATACCTCCCCAAGCAATAAGCTTATCCCCAGTAGATTCTGGAAGCTTATCCCCTCGCAGAGCACGAACGCGTCGTCCCGGCTTGATTTAAAGAGTTATTTCCGTAACAGGATATAACTGGGTTATCCTCAGCCAAAAGCCACGGAAAGAGCGTCCTCGGCAAAATATTTTCCTACCCCCAGCGAAGTCTATCAACACTTCCAGCATAACAAGGATATCCCCAGCATGACTCATCAACGGTATCCCCAGCGGAGTTATCTTCATCAACTCAGCAAAGCATCGCTATCCCCACAGAGTAGCACTCCCCAGCATGATCGCTAGAGTATCTTTTCTCCCGCAGAATTATTTCATTTGCCAAGTTTATTCCTCAACGGAGTTATCTTCTCCTACCGGTATTCTTGCAACGAATCATCCACAGCAGAAGCAAAATCTCTTCCTCAACATCAGCCCAGGATATGACTTCCCGGCACCCGTCAAGGATTTATTTTCCTAGACAAAAACATACATGAATCATCACATACATCATTATAGCATGCATAACGCACTGCATCATATCATACGAACCTCATTTATGTTAAGAACATCATGGCTTGATCCATATTATGCATCGCATATAACTGACCTTTACCTTTCAGGAAAGATGCAGTTGAGATTCTCAAACATATTTCAAGGATTTCTCTAGTCCAGTTAAATCGACTCCAAACAGATTTTTCTGATAAAGACTCAGTAGAAGTTCTCTTATGGTCCCCTCTCCAACGGCGTGTGAGGTGGTAATTCCTTCTTCAGATGTTCCCCTCTCCGGCATGAGCGTGAGGTGATATTCTCTTATGGTCCCCTCTCCAACGGCGTGTGAGGTGGTAATTCCTTCTTCAGATGTTTCCCTCTCCGGCATGAGCGTGAGGTGATGTTCTCTTATGGTCCCCTCTCCAACGGCGCGTGAGGTGATATTCTCTTATGGTCCCCTCTCCAACGGCATGTGAGGTGGTAATTCCTTCTTCAGATGTTTCCCTCTCCGGCATGAGCGTGAGGTGATATTCTCTTATGGTCCCCTCTCCAACGGCGTGTGAGGTGGTAATTCCTTCTTCAGATGTTCCCCTCTCCGGCATGAGCGTGAGGTGATATTCTCTTATGGTCCCCTCTCCAACGGCGTGTGAGGTGGTAATTCCTTCTTCAGATGTTTCCCTCTCCGGCATGAGCGTGAGGTGATATTCTCTTATGGTCCCCTCTCCAACGGCGTGTGAGGTGGTAATTCCTTCTTCAGATGTTTCCCTCTCCGGCATGAGCGTGAGGTGATATTCTCTTATGGTCCCCTCTCCAACGGCGTGTGAGGTGGTAATTCCTTCTTCAGATGTTTCCCTCTCCGGCATGAGCGTGAGGTGATATTCTCTTATGGTCCCCTCTCCAACAGGCGCGTGAGGTGGTAATTCCTTCTTCATAGGTCCCCTCTCCAACGGCGAGTGAGGTGATATTTCCTTACAGATTATGATTTCCTATAGTTCCCTCTCCAGCGGTGAGTGAGGTGACTCCCTTTGAGATTATAATGTCCTTTGGTTCTCTTCCTGACACTACGAAGATGGTAATTCTCACCAAGATTTTCTCAACGAGCGTTGTTGAGGTTGAAATCATTCAGGATTCTCTTACCATTCATGCTAAGGCAGTAACCATCCCTGGTTCATTCATCAGCGTTTGAAGCTCCAAATTCAGCTCCTGTAACCAGTCAGGATACATCTATACCAAGCATCTAAAATCAGCTCCTGCGACGCGTCAGGTACTCATTTTTCTGTCTTGCAGGTATGCAGGTCCTCGCTAAGGAATCTCCTATGCGATCAACATCCAGATGGCATCTATAAGCCCATCATCCTATCCAAGCAACATCCAAATGGCATCTATAAGCCCATTCCCTCACCATCATTGCTACTATGTGAGCGCAAATTTCTGGGCACTCTAGTGTTCAATCATCTTCTACCCTCGGATTACGAAAGGCACGTCAGCCAATCTGCATCCTCAGGTCTAAGAAGATTGAACAGGGGCAACTGTTGTACCCCAAAATTTGCCCTCCCATATTCATCAAGAAATTGCCAAGTCAAGGTCACAAAATTCCCCCAGGGTTGTGCAGCTCAACTGTCTCCTATACAGTCAAAACTAGGGTTTAAGTTCTGGTCAAGCAAATGAACTTTTCAAAGGCCCAATCAAGTCTCACATGCTTAAAAAGATGGTCAAGTGTCCTCATGTCAAGTTTCAAGGCACTCAGCTCAAAATTGCACAGTCAAAACCCTATATTGCACTACAGTCAACTGTAGGGGCAAAATGGTCATTTGGCAGTCAAAAGTTCAAATTTTTGGTCAACATATCATTTTGAAGCCACAAACATCATTTGATCAATGCTTGATCATGATTCTCAAAATTTGGCTCAGAAATCATCAAAGATGCAAAAGTTGCTATATTTGGACAGCTGAAAAAGTCAACTGAAATTGACCAGGGCATAACTTTCACATGGATTATCAGAAAAATTCCATCCAAAGCTCATTTTGAAGAGAAAGACATTTACTACAATTCATCTTCATGTTACAAGTCCAAGAAATGCTCTCACAAAAAGTTATCAATTTCAACATTATAGGTCATTTTCAAAAGTCAACAAAAAGTGACTTTAAGTCAAAGGCCATAACTTGAGATTGGTGAATCAAAATGACATGGGACCAAAGGCATTGGTTAAAGGACTCAAAGACCTTTCCAAAATGTCCAAGAACATGTGAAAAGCTTAAAACTTGACCAAGTTATGCCTTGTGGAAGTTGGGAAATTTTTGGAAATTTTTGAAAGTCAACATTGATGCAAAAGGCCTAAAAATGCAAATGGGCCCATTTTTCTTCCAAATTTCTTCATGCCAAGCCTATGCACGACCACTAGGCCCAAAGGGAAGTATTCTCATATTTTTTAATTATTTATTTGAATTAATATTAATTTATATTCATTTAAATGACTTTAATATATGAAAAATATCAAACTTAACCTAAAAAAATCTTTTCATGCATGTTTATTCATAATATTTCGTGCATATCCCAATTAGGCAAATTTGGATGAGATTTGGATCATGATTGAACAAAAACAACATAAAAAAAAAATTGGAAAAGATATTAAGCAAATCAAATCTTCAAATAATGAATTGATGAGATTTTGTTGGTTTTTGTTGACCTAGAAGCCTCACTATATGATCCAGAACATAACCCTAATGCCAAGGAGACGGGAAGCTGCGCTCAAAAGCAAAAGAAAACTTGAAAAATGGTCCCAAAAATTGAAAACTGTTTTCAAGGTTAGAGGAGGATTGAAGCCCTAAATCTTATTCCAATAGCTTCCTGGGTTGATTCTGAATGTGTATCAATCAAGAACAATCATCAATACGCGTGGAATCGGTATACAGAAGGCCATCTTTTTCCATAAAAAAGCATAATCGTATTTTCAATTTCAGGCATTATCATAACATTCTAATCATGGATTCATGGTCCTTACAAGGTTTCAAAACTAACCATTATGTTTAATTGGATTTTTAAGCTGTATACAAGGTTTTGCCATGTCCAAATTTTAGGGTTTCAGGAACTCAAAAAGGGGGTTTCCCAATACAAGTAAAATTAGGCCATCTCAATACCACCGTTGTGTTCAGTATGCCAAGACGAGGAGATTCGTGCATTCGCGAACAATTTATATCCACCCACCGTCTAATCGCTATTTTCTTGTAAGTGGCATACAGCAACGCGTTAAAACCGTTGCCATATTGTTTTTATTTTCAGGCACGCGAAGAAGACAACTCCGTGGCACGCAGTGATTGGTTACATTCGAATTTGCGCGCGGTTTCAGATCACTAACCCATTTTATTTTATATTGATTACTCGTTATTATATATTAAAAGAATTCAAAGTGGCTCAGTGGCAGGTATAGAGGCGTGCAATCTCCAAGACCTGGGTTCGAACCCCAGGTCTTACAAATCTTCATATTATTTTTCCAACGAAACTCCTATGCGCTTCAGTAATGTAGGCGTATGATGTACCACCACCATCCAGCCACACACGTGTCCCAAGAGATCTAATCAAGGATTCGGATTAAAGACACACCATGGATGTGGGTCAACGTGTCACACATAATCTAAAAAGTCAATGAATTTCAAGCTTAATGGGCCAGAAATCACCAGGCCTGAACCTCCCAAATTGGGTTTATCCCCCCCCTGGTTTGCTTTCTATTTTTTTATTTATTTCATCTTTTGGTTACTTCATTTTTTTGTTTAGGTTAATTAACTTATTTTTCACAAAATATAAAAACACTCAAAAAATCAGAAAAAAACATCAAAAATATAATTTCTTATAATTATTTTCATAAATAAATTAGAACGTAAATATTTAGTTTAATTAGGTTTTAGTTTTAATTCCTTTTTAATAAAAATCCAAAGAAATGTAGAATTAGGTTAATTGATAGTTTTAATGTCTTTTTAATTTTTATTTCTCACAATACTATTTATGTTATTATTTTATTTTTTATAATTAAAAATTGTACATAAGTGACTTAGGGTTTAATTTAGACTATATTTAAATCTTTTATAACAAATAAAAAATACTAGAATTAGGGTTTGTCTTTTAATTTAATTTCAATTAATTTCTCTTCCTTATTAAATCTAAAAAATACAAAAATATCAAAAAAACATTTAATCATTTAATTTTTAATTCTTATTAATTTTAATTATTTGCAAAAGGGTCCAACGCCCTAGTTCTGTTTTGATTATTTTCTTTTGCGCATTTACTTTATTGCTTAGTATAATTCTGTAAATCTCCCAAAGCCATGTACATTTATTTATCGCACTTTTATCGCATTATTTATTTTCCGCTAAATCGGGTCCGGTTTAATTTTGGCGATGTGGACCCGCGTCATTTGTAATAGTTTAGATTTATTTCCTCGCAAAATATTTAACTGTTAACGAATGCATGCAAGAATGAATGGACAAATTAAAATCAAGCGTAGAACACGACAAACATGACAAGACAAATAACTGAAACATGACACACAATTCGCACACACCACCCCTAGGGTACGCCTCACTGTTGCCTTTCGAAAGGTGATCGTCGAGTAGAGGACGTCTTAGTAAGTCCTCATGATCCGGGAACCTGGCATGAGGGTAGCTTCTAAGGTGTCTTCCCATTGCTCCGGTGATCACCACGTCCCTAAAACTCGAATTGACCCGAACACCTCCAACGGTGGTGCTACCTACCTCTCAATGGTGGGATGGCACTACTTTAAAGGACTCTTACACAGACGAATTCCTTAGGGTAGGTAGGTTCTCAAGGATACTTGCTCTAATCTCAAAAACAAACTCAAAAAGACTTTTCACACTGACACTTTTCAAAAGCTTTCAAAGCAAATTTTTCAAACACTCTGACGTACGAGTCGAACTGAAATTTTTCAAAGAAACTTTTTTTTAAACCCACATTGAAAAGCAAACAAACAATTTTGAAAACACATTGAGCAAGTATCTAAGAGCCCATGGATAACCATGGATAGAAAGGGTGCTAACACCTTCCCTTTCTATAACCTACCTCCCGAACCGAGAGCAATCTCTCAAAAGGAATTTTTCTGTGCTTTTGTCCTTTCCAATTGGAGAAAATAAAAGATGGTGGCGACTCTTGCTTCCGCGACATTTCGCGAACCAGCGTTAAACAGTCAGTTCCAGATCCACCGATCACACAATGCTTTAGTTTGGATCGTATGCAATACTTTAATACTTGCTACCGATTTCACTTGTTTGTATAGTCTTTCATGATCCCTTAGGTGACTTTGGTTCAAATTTAATCTTCGATCTAATTGAACTAAATTAACATTCGGCTCCTAAATCCAAACATGCTAATATTAGGTAGAATTCCCTCATTCATCCTTGACCTAGGTCTAACAACGCACGATAACATTAGGTTTAGAAATAGGCTAATCCCCCCTTTAACTTTTCTTCCCCTTTTGCATACGCATCTAAAACTAAAACTTATTTTTCTTTTCAAAAATTCAAAACACTTTTAAACTACTGATGAGAATCACGCTTTTGCTTAGTACGAGAAATGATAAGCGGGTCTCTTCTCGATCTTATTGTTCTTCATCTCAAGCCTAGGTGTGGTTCAATTCTCAAAGACTCCTTTCATAGCTAAGTAGAAAAATGGCTAATATCTCTCTCTTGAGGTCGACTAATCATCATCTACAACAAAAATATAAACCAATTTAAATCTTTTGTGTGCCTGAGCACCTTTCTTAAAAAACCTTTTCAGGTAAGGACACGATTAATTTACTTCTGTGCCAACGCATAAGTCTCCAAAGGTCGAGCTGCGGCAGAAGGCGGAATTAACTTCGTCCATAAAAAATACAAACCAACAAAAATATAAGCCGAACTACGGTAGCTCTGATTCCTCAAAAAGGATACGTAGGCATTGGGGTAGGGCCCAAGCGAGCATAATTTTATTTTCCCTACATTCTTTTACCTTCCTTTTGCATGCATTTTCCCTTCAGTAGTATAATAAACAGTAAGCATAGATTAAACACGCCCATAAGATAGATAACAAGAGTGGATACCATAGAGTACTACGGGCGTGTGGGGTGCTAATACCTTCCCCTCGCGTAACAGACTCCCTTACCCAATCTCTCGGTCGCAAGACCGTGACTTCTCCCTTCTCAGGTTTTCTCTATGTTTACCTTTCCCTACATGTGGGATAAAAGACGTTCGATAGAGACTTCATTGTTTGATGATTTTCAGCCGGTTGTTTCAATTGGGAGTTCATCGGCAGGTTTTACCAAATTGATATTGACCAGAGAAAGGGTGGAAGCCGGGATAAAGAATGGGAAAATTCAAAAAGATGCATCATTTGCTGTTGTAAGGAAACCATTAATTGGAAAGAAATAAGTGGTTGTTGTATATCCTTAGAGAAATCAAGATAGGGCTGAACGCCGTCCAATGGTGGGGGCTGTCATGATTCCTAAACCAGCGGCTGCTCAACAAAGAAACAATCAACCTAGAACAAAAAGACCAGTTAGACAATTCACCCAAATTAATATGACACTATCTCAAGTATTACCACATTTGTTAACATCCAATCTAGTGACTCTGAAAGAAGCTCCAAAGAATTCTAACACAACCTCTCCTCACTATCATCCTAATTCCCACTGTGCATACCATTCTAAGAGTCCCGACAATGACCCTAACAATTGTTGGGCTCTGAAGAACAAAGTACAAGACCTTCTTGAAGCCAAAGAGATTGAATTCGATGCGCCAGAAATTCCCAATGTCATCACTGCCCCTGTGCCCAAGCACGGCCATAATGCCAACGCTATTGAGGAAGATATGTTTGTTACTTCAGCTGATGAACTTGTGACCCCACTCCTGGCTATCAAAAAGAACTTGTTGAATTCCGGTGTATTCGCAGGATGTGATGAAAGCTATCATTTCTTTTTATCCTCACCAACCAGCTGTCTGTTGTTAAAAGCAGGCGTTTAATGCCTAATAGTTAACAAGGAGATTTTGTTCGAGAAGACTTTAATTCCAACTGTTTCTTATAATGATGTTTCCATCGTAACCATTTCCGACAATTCTTCCAGGGTCTCCACCAAAACACCCGTTAGAATTACATCAGTTCCTAAAGTAGTTATGTTGATAATTACAATGCCTGGACCAATCCCGTATTCGTCAGACAAAACCGTCCTATGGAATTATGGAGGTGATGTCTACTACCACGGTATCAAGCAAGATTGGCCAGTTGCTGAAAATTCAAGTTCTGAGAAGGTTGACTCTGATATCAGTAATATTGCAGGGACTAGTAAGATAACCCGAAGTGGAAGGTTTTTTTCTCCAGAAATTGCTCCTCCAAAAGCTGTTTCTGGACCCGTAATCATTCCCGTTGTTGTTGCTTCTCTAATGGCTATTCCAAGTCCTAAAATCATCTCTGTTAATACTCCTGTTGACAAAACTGTTACGATCCCTGTTATCACCCCTAGTGACATTCCTGCGGTCGAGTCAACCGAGACTCGAGGAAAAGGTATTCTGGTTGAGCATGTCTGGATGAAGGCACAATCAGTAGCTATCCCTGAGACCTCCCTGTTGTACCCCAAAATTTTCCCCCTCATTTTATTCAAGATACTATCCTAGGTCTTCTCGAATACTCAATTTGGCTCAGAAGTCTGATCAGACCGATTCTCTTCCTAGGCAGTAAGTCAACAATTAGGGTTTGAAGTTTCTCAAAGAAAATTGATTCTTCAAGGGTTCAAATGGCCTACATAGATCTCCATGTCTCCTCAAGGATTTTCATGCCAAGTTTCAAACCTCGCATTGCAAGTTGGCTCAGTCAATAGTTCAGAGGACTGAAAACGACTACATCAACCCAAAATTTGACCTTTTGAGAGAACAAATTCAAACGATTGTAACTTCTTCATTATCCAATATTTTTTAGCTGTTTTTCTTGCATATGACTCTCCTCAACATCATCTCCAATTCCTCTTTACAAGTCAAGAGCCGATTATGTGTGAAAGATCATCAAAATTTTGAATACTTTAGAGGTCACTTTCTGGATTTTAAGCTAATCTCGAGTAATTGTTGCCTGATTTCCATGAATCGTAATTTCCTCAATTTCCAAGATCTTGAGATGGTTAATTTTGCACATTTTCGTAAGCGATGTCATCAACAAGTCCTTTTCAAAAATCGAAGGAAAATTATGTTTAAAAGACCTTGGAGTTATCAAATTGTCATAAGTTTGTTTCAATTGAAGATCCAAGAGCCATGATTAGGGTTTCACCCTCATACAAGGTTATCATAGGAATCAACCATTGGTTTAAAGTGCAAAGATATTGAAGAGATTATGGGGTATTTATGGCACGCTAGGGTTTTGATTTAATGATGTTTTACTATGCGAGGTTGAGGTAAAAGATTTTCTCAAAGGATCTCATCCATGGAGATATGGTTTCATTAGATCTCTTTGACGAGCAAGAGGCTTAGTCGTTACTTGAATCATAAGGAATGTGATTATGGATTTATACAAGAGGAGAAGATAATTGAGTCTTATTCAATTAGGGTGGCGGATGCTTAAGTCAAATCATTTCATTTGATCCCTTGGTTACTTATAACATAAGTTTTCTTTGGATATCATTTAATGTCACAAGCTAAAGGCCTAAAAACAATCTTATGAAGCATTAGGGTTTTGAGTTAAAGATCAAAAAAGAAACAATCAAGCTTAGCCATTCATGTGAAAACATTTGAGCATGGATTCATTCAAAGTGTTAAAGTTGAAGGCATTTATCCATGGTTCATTCAAAATAGAAAAGTATAATCAAAATTGGTTCAAGCCTCGTTTACTATGAAATCCGAATTCCAAACCAAAGTTACAAATTTCAAATCATGCTACATTGCCATCATATTGATCTTACATCAAAGAAACAATTATACAAATCCAATTCATGTTTTTTTTTCAAGTTTCAAATTACAAATTACAAGAAAATTACACAAGTTTTTTTTTTGTTTTGTACATGGAAACCAAAAGTCCTCCCTAAGCATATGCTAACTTGCTTCTAAAATTCTCCATGCTTCATTTGGTTTCCAACAATGGCCTTTCATCTTCAATTCTTCATGTTGCTTTGAACCTAGCATCAATCTTTAATCTTCCCTTGTCTTATTCACTTCCAAATCAATACTCATCACATGAAAGAAAAGAAGAGGAAAAAATGTTAGCAACATGAAATGTTGGGCATGAAATTAAGATTTTCAAAAATAATAATCCATGATTAGGGTTTGCGGCTTGGAATCGGAATGTTTTGTTTGTTTCATCACGTCCCATTTTCCCCCAATTGCAAATCACAAGAAATTTGTCTTTCTTGGTTCACAAAAAGGGAAAAAGAAAAAATTTACAAGCAAGTTTAAATGCACAAAATTGCAGCAGTCCAAAACCGCCCAGGGCAGCTAACAGCAGGCCAACACAAATTACAGCAAGACAGTATGCAAGCAAAACTACATCAGTTCAAAACTGCCCAAAACTGTAGCAGAAAACCAAAACAATAAGCAACAGCAACAAAATGCAAACCAACAACAGGCAAACCACAGTCCAAATAGTAGGCTAGTGCAAAAATGTAGCAATAATGTAATATATCAAGGAGGCAAGCATGATCAAACAAACAATTGTCATCATTTTCCTAAGTTAGCAAACCCTTCAGAAAATAAAATAAGAAAAAGCTGCTTTTGTTTCATAGAAAGAGGAAAGAGGAAAGAAGATAGGGACAAGTTAGAAAAGTATCACCTAAGCCAAAACTGTCCAAAAACCTGCCATGACCAGCCTGCATTACAGTCCAAAACTTGCACTAAAATGGCAAAACATAACCTACAGTGTTCAAGGTCAGCATACCATAATGGTTCAAAATCCTCAAAAACTTTCCCTATAATTCTTACTTCTCAGCTAATATATTACAAAGAACAAGCAGCATATCAGGGACAGGGGCGAGAATATCATAAAAAAGGGGCCAACCAATATTAGAGAAAAAACCTCATTGTAAAATAAAAGGGCCAAGAAACCAGAACCAACGAAAACCAGCAAGGAAATATCCAAACCAAAAAACCCTCACTGTAAACCAGAAACCATTTTCTTGCAGTGACCAACAAAACACCACAACATCCAGAAATCAAAGGGAACATAAAAAAGATCTCACCCCAAAATCTTTGGTAAAACTTCACCACTATAGCTCAAAACCGCACCAACCTTCATACAGTCAACAACACGCACAAGCTCACAATCAACATAATACAAATTCTAGACGCATGGTTTTTAACAGAAGAAAACAAAATAAGGAGAAGTAACCAACAACACTCGCTACTAGAAAGAAGGACTCCGATAGGTACTGATTTCTTTCCATCATTCTCGCGCCTCTGTGTTTGCATATTTTTTGTATTGACTGTTGTGTGATATTTGATGTTACTACATATGAGAAACAAGAGAAAACCATGTTAGATAATTGTTATTGTTGTTGTTAATGTTTAAACCAAAAAAACAAATAAGATCACAAAGAAATCTGGGTTCAAAAAACCTTAAAAAAACAGAAATACAAGAAGCATAATAAAAAAAATCACAACCATTCACCTTTTTCTCCACCACTTTCGATATGGCAAGGAAACATTTCTATCGTCGTCGTTGCTCTTTCACTTTTGGTTGAAGGTTGTTATTGGAGTACAAAGGGTACCAATGTTCTCCACCGTAAACATTCATCTTCGCCACCGTGGTGTTCATACTATCTGTCATTTTGATCTGATTTTTTCTGGATTTTATTTAGTTTTGTTTGTTTAAGAGAGAATGTGATAACTGTTTCCTGCACCGTGAAATATCAGTGAGAGAGAGGAAAGGAGTGCAGATCGAACAAGGTGGGATTTTTGTGGTTGCTGTTTCGTTTTGGAATAAATAAAATAGATGAAAGTGTTGAGCGTTTGGTACTACCCCTTCTAGGGTTTTACTTCCTTAAATTGCAATTGGGTAATAATAGCAACCCGGTCCATCTACACTAGCCCAACCTTTTTTTTGTACATTTTTCTGTGATAAGATTTGGGCCCTATGTCTGAGCCCAGTCCAGCGAATTACTTATCCCTTCACCCTATAATTCTGTTTCACACCATTCTATTTTTATTTTTTTTAGAATTTTAGTTTAGTCTAATTTAATTTGATAATTTTAGATTTTTTTTAAATTTAATTTAATAAATTTAGAATTTTAGTTTAGTCTCTTAGAATTTTGATTAGTAATCTTAAATTTAATTTAGATCTAACTTTATTAATCTTTAGAGTTTAGCTAACTAAAAAACATATAAACTTCCAATTTAACTTATTTTCTTATTTAGTTTAGTTTAATTTTTAATTTAGGAAAATTCTGTAATTAATTTTACTAAATTTTTTTTTCTTAAGCTTTAATTTATTTAATTTCTTAATAACAAAAAAACCTAAAAGACAAAAATAGGTTTACATTTGATTTATTTCTTTAGCTAATTATAGAATAGATCTTTAGTTTCTTTTCAAATTTTCTCACGAACAAAAATACCAAAATTTCCATACTTTGTCAATTAACTTTATTTCATGGACTGTTATAATTTTAATTAATTGTTAAATTCGATCTGGTTGTATTTTTTGTTATTTATACTTTTAATCGCATTCGACTCATCCCTATTTGTAAAAAATTTGTACCCCCATTCCCGAAAAGTTCTGTAATAGCGTAGAATTTCAATTTCCGCAATTTACTGTTTTCTTTATACTGTATAGTAATTAGGCGTGTATGGCAAGATTCAAAAATCAATCACTAGATAACCTAATTTCAACAAAATTAACTTGAAACAAACACATTTTTTCACACGTGCACCTCTAGGGTAACCCCGCTTGTTGCCTCGGAAACACATTCATGTCCCTCGAATATGGGACGCTTTAGCAATGACCCTTCGATAAAAAAAGATCGTTAGTCCCTCGATGTTTCCTTCGATAAAACGATCTAGTCCCTTATGAAAATTGCTAAAGCATCTCATAAGTTGCTTTCGATGATTAAAAATTGACCCGTACATGTCCCTTTACATCCAACGATGGGGCTTCTTACCAAATCAATGGTAAGATATTGTTGTACCTCAAAATTTTCCCTCTCATTTTATCAACATTTCCCCTCACAAGGCTCTTGGAACTCAAGATCAAGCTAGGGTTTGCTCTGCTCAAGACATCTCCTTGCACACAGACCTAAATTAGGGTTTGAGTTTGCACAGGGATTTTTTGACTTACAATTCCCAAAGTGACTTTCATACTTCATGTTGGACTCATAAGTTTTCCCATACCAAGTTTCAAGCCTTGAATCAAATTTTTGCCCAATCAATTGGACAATTGACCTAGAAATCAGCTGTATTGGGGAAAAAGTCAATTGTGGCCAATTTACAGTCAAACCTCATGAATTTATACCCACATCAACATTATGAACTCATATGAACCATTGGATCAAGTTTGGACCATAATTCCACAAGAAATTTGATCAGATCACCAAAAGGGCAAAATGGTCATTTTTAGGGTTTTGACTGTACAAAGGCAATTTCTGACTTTTTGACATAGCCAATGGCAAATTAGGCTCAACCATGGACTCAAGG
This sequence comes from Vicia faba, assembly GCA_948472305.1. Taxonomy (NCBI): domain Eukaryota; kingdom Viridiplantae; phylum Streptophyta; class Magnoliopsida; order Fabales; family Fabaceae; genus Vicia; species Vicia faba. Next base: position 1,535,321,084 of record OX451739.1, read on the forward strand.
ACTCAATGGCATCATCTTGACATATTCAACAAGTTCAAAAGATCTCAAATGCATGGGATTGACAAATGAATTTTTCAGTCAACTGATCAAAATTTGACTGTACACTGAAAAGTCAAACTATGACTTTTTGGTCAAAATCAAGTGCCAACGGTCATTTTTCATCAAGGTGTGTCAAATTATGAAACTTGTTCATCAAGAAACCCAAAATTGCAAATTAGGGTTTGAAATTGAAAAATTTCATAACTTAGAATTTTTCTAAGTTATGAAATTTTCTTAATTTTTCCTAACTTTGTCCCACATTTTCACCATGATGCAAGTGGATTCAAACAAAACTTGCAACATGAAAGTTGTAGTCCTCCACAAATTCTACAACTTTGATTCACAAAGTTTTCTCAAAAGAATCTTGGATATCAAGTTATGAATTTTGGAACAATGGTCCCTAAAACTTTTAACTTAGAAATTTTGCCCTAGTTTAGGCAGGATTTTGACCTATCTTCTTGGCCATTTTTCTCATAGTTACACTTGGAATCTCAATTTTCATTTCAAATATGGATTATAGAGCATGTTGCAAGCTTTCAAAATTGTCCAGGAACTCCTCAAACATATTTGTGGTTAGGGAGAATCGAATGCTTGAAGTTGGCAAAAACTCACTTTGTATCCATGGCAAATTCATGTTCACTCAAGTGGAATTTTCAAACCAGCATGCTTTGTACTAGTTTGCAGGCCTCTAAACCACTTCAAAATCCTTAATTTAATGCAAACCCATCAGTCTAAGCTTTTGTTTTGGCCATTTGGATATTGTACACAAGATTAGGCCTTAAGTAGAAAAAGGCAAATTCTCATTTTTGCAAAAGTGAGCTTTATGTCAAACCATGATCTTTGAGCATAGGGCCAAGATCTCAGAAGCCAAATCAAATCCATAAATTGCAGGAACCAAGAGGATTGTATGCATCATATTTGATGGCTTGTGCAGGCCTGTAATCACAACTTCCACTTTCTTACTTCAAAAACAAGAAATTGTCCAAACACTTGAGAACTTGGAAACCAGTCAATGCTAGCTTACACAAACATTTAAAACAACTTTCACACAACCCTTTAAGCAAGAAACACAAGTACTTTAGCCTCAAAACCTCCCATAGCCAGAAATCACACTTCTTTGGCAAAACAGGGCAGGTGTTGCAACTTGAGTGCCATAGCTCATTTGGCTCGTGCGTTTTGCCTCTTTTTGCTTCAAACACATTCCATTCAACTCACTCAAGCTATCCCAAACCTCCATTACCAACTGTAACTCCATTTACAGTGTTCACCATTTTCATTTCAAGCTTGTGCAGGTTGAGTTCTATAGGCTGATTCAGGGACATTCAAGGCAAGCTAGCTATTGGAAAAGATCAAGTGAAGTTCAGGCAAGCTACTAGACACCTCAAAACCTGTTGAGAAGTACTGCATTGTCCTACACGAATCCAACTAAAACAGGTTTTTCTTCACTTTCTATCTCTCTATTTAGGAACATTTAGCCTTAGGTTTATGAATAAAAAATGTAGTGTTCATTGCTAGGAAGCCATACATATGCTCAGCTTTCATTTATATTAAGTGTGCTAGGAGAATTTCATCCATGAACATGCTGAAAAAACTAGGTCAGATTTTGGGGCCAGAGAAATTCTCTCTGGTCTTTGAGAGTTAGGATTAGTTGTTTATATGGTTGGAATCGTCTTGAAATTCTCTACAAGTTTAATGTTGTGAGTTTTGGCAAAAGATCACGTTTACAGGATGTCCAAGTTTGTATAACAGACGAGCGTTTTTTTAAAAGGCTGGAGGAAGAAGATGAAGTGGTGGGCTGGGCCTGGCCTGGCTTGCTTCTAACACCTCCCACTTTCATTTTTGCACCCCCTGGCCCAATTTCTTATATTTTTACATTTTTGCATTTTTGTTTTCTTTTCTGATTTTGTTTATTTATTTCCAAATATAAAAAATGCCTAAAAAATATTTTCATAAATTTTTACATTTATTTAGCATTTTATTTTAATTTTTCTAATATAGAAAACATTTTTAATACTTTTATATTATTTGTTTAAACTTAAAAATAATATGGAAATCATACTTTTATTTTTATTTATTATTTTTATTCATACTGAAAATATTATTTAAAATATAATTTATTTTTGTACATATTTTATTTTATATTATACATATTTAATATATTTAATATATATATATATATATATATATATATATATATATATATATATATATATATATATATATATATATATATATATATATATATATATATATATATATATATATATATATATATATATATATATATATATATATATATATATATATATATATATATATATATATATATATATATATATATATATATATATATATATACACTTTTATTTTATTAAATACTTAGAATAAAAATACAAAAATATTATATTTTTAGTTTTATTATTATTTATACTAAAAAATACCTTTTTTAAGTATATTTCATTTTTACACATATTAATATATTTTTTGTATATAAATAATATATAGTATTTATTTTCTTAAAGAAATTAGGGTTTACCCTTAAAACAAATAAAATTAATCTTTTTTTATTTTATACTTTTTTACATTGAAAATACTTTTACATACATAAACAAATTTAAACCTTTTTGCATAATACATATTATTTGATATTTATTTATTTTGTTTATTTAAATATTGTCCATTTAAATACTTACGCATTGTGATTCAATTTGGATGTAATAGTAAATTAGGGTTTATATTTTTGTCAAATACCCCCCATTCAAAATTGTACCCCCATCTCCATAATCATGTTGTAATAGCTTAGAATTTAAATTCTCGCACTTTACGCTTTCAATTATGCCATGATTAGAGAATTAGGGTTTGTATGCAAAAATCCAAATCAACAAATAGTTTGATCTAATCAAAGACAAAAATGCATGAAAATCAAACACAATGCACACTTGCACCCCTAGGGTTACAATTCACTTGTTGCTTTCAAAAATGGGCCATGGTATGCATGTTGGGTACTTTGGCAAAACAAAAACAAAACAAAAGATCATAGTCCCTCGATGACGCTATCTTTGTTGCCTAAACAAAAAGATCATAGTCCCTCGATGACGCTATCTTGGTTGCCTAAACAAAAATGATCAAGTCCCTCAAGAAAATTGCCAAAGATACTTGACACAATTGTTATCATGGTCTATACGATGACCCACGCCTGTCCCGTTTAATATCCTAACACAAGGTTGTTCACCAAATGCAATGGTGAAACAACACAATCAAAAGGGTTAAAAACATAAGAAATATCTTTGAGTAAAATAGGGTAGATAGCTCTTAGTTACTTGATCAAAAGCTTGCAAAAACATCCTTGCTATTTTCAAACACACTTCACAACACAATTTCAAAACAAACTTTCAAAACATTGAAATCTTTTCAAAAGACAAAAACCCCTTTGTATACATTCAAACAAGAATCATTACAAAGGTTGCCACAATGATGGCCTCTTTCCAAAACATCTTTCAAAACCACACACAAAGCACCATTTCAAACAATTGGAAAAGAAAAGCAAGTGATCTAAACAAGTAATTAAGAGCCCATGGATAACCATGGATGAAAAGGGTGCTTGCACCTTCCCTTTTCATAATCTACTCCCCGAACCCAAGAAAACATCTCAAAGGTCTTTCATGTGCTTTTTGACCTTTCCTTAGGATAAAATAAAAAGTCGGTGGCGACTCTTGCTAAATCGAAACATTTGCGAACACAAAACGCAAAACCTCAAGTCAGTTCTCCCACCGTATCACAGAACTGGCGACTCTGCTGGGGAAATTTTTAAAAGTGGAGTAACCTTAGGGTTTAGATCACCTTTGCATGCTTATCTTGTTTGCTTTGATTGCTTTACATTTGGTTCTCTTGTTTGGGCTTGAAATCCTCTACCCGGATTTGGGAAACATTCATAGGTAAATAGCAATACATTGTGGAAACTGTGCGGGGTATACCGACATGGTTGAAGCAATAGCTATATTAGTGCAACATATTTGTGAGTACCGGTAGCCTTTGAGTCAATCAAAGAGAATACGGGGCCACTGAGTGATGTCATGAAGCACTAATGAACTCTTAGAACCTTAATTGACCATCTTGGCCTTTTTTAGGGGTAGTGAGATGATCGGCTTTGGTGCAGTCCAAAGTTGGTAGATACTCGATACTACACTCGTTGAGGGTTGTTTTCTTGGAATATTTTGGTCGCCATTTAAGTGGCTAAACCAAAACAATGAACACAAAATAATCCAGTGATATTGAGCTCCTTAGAGCCCGATTACTATTTATAGGACAGGTTGAGCCAACTAACTTCAAGAGGGTACTTACCTATGAAACCTCATGCAAGCCTGAAACTAGGATCTTGTGTGATTTGCTTGTACATGTGTTTGTGCATACATCATGAACATCATAAAGCACCATATGCATCCACTAACCATTTCAAGGGTTTGGATCTTCATCTTTGTTCTTGTTTTGTAGGTCATGAAATCTCTTCGCAGGAAAACAATTCAAGTCAACCTTGTGAGAATCCCTCCTCAACTCAAGGAGCTTACTTCCAAGATTCTAGAGAATTCTCTCTTCAGCGAAAGACATGGTAGACTTCTCAACTTGGTCAACTCCAACATTGAAGAAGACATGGTGAAAGTTCTTTCCCAGTTCTTTGACCCCCTACACCACTGTTTCACATTCCCTGATTACCAACTAGTACCTACTTTGGAGGAATTTTCTCAACTCCTGAGGATTCCTATTCTTCATCAACTACCCTACAATGGTACGGAAAGAGAACCAAAGCCTGAAGATGTTGCTCAAGCATTACACTTGCAACCATCTGATATCAAAGGGCATTGGGAAACCAGAAGTGGTGTCAAGGGTTTCTTGGCAAAGTTTCTGTTTGAGAAGGCATAGGACTGCTGAAATTCTCTAGATCTACAAGCTTTTGAGGAGATTGTAGAACTCCTCATCTATGGGTTGGTCTTGTTCCCAAACCCTGATCAGCTTATAGATGTGAACGCTGTCAAGATTTTCATATCTCGGAATCCTGTGCCTACATTGCTTGGGGACATCCTACACTCATTTCACACACGAACAATGAGGAAAAGAGGTGTTCTCATGTGTTGTACTCCTCTTATAGCAAGGTGGTTTATTTCTCACCTTCCCCAGACAGTTTTGAAGAATGAGCAGGGTTTAAGGTGGTCACAACGGTTGATGACCCTCACACATTCTGATGTCCGTTGGTGTTCTCGGTCCAGAGAAAATGTCATCATCATTAATCGTTGTGGAGAGTTCCCTAATGTCCCACTACTTGGCATTAGGGGAGGCATCACTTACAACCCATGCTTGGCCCTAAGGCAATTTGGATATGCCCGAAGATATGGCCCTCATGATATGCTGATTCCTGACCTAGTTTTTGACTTCAACAACAACGCTCAAGGACTTCGACAAAGGTTTATCAGAGCTTGGAGGATGCCCAACAAAGTGGATAGTAAGACACTGGGGCACAAGAATTCCATCCCCCTTGAGCCTTATCTCAAGTGGGTACGAATCTGCGCCCAAAGTATTATAATGCCTTACCCTCACATTCTCCCCGTGATCAAAGAGCCTGTTATGGAAGGAGAGGTTCCATACACCCTCCTACATCTAGACATGCCAACATCATTGGAAGAATTACAAAAGAGTTGGATCCAGCTCAAGGAAGAACGTAATACTTTTGAAGTCAGCTTCTATGCCAGTGAGAAAAAGGTTTTGGAACTTACCCGCCGACTTCATGAAGAGGAGACTCTCAACACTTACATCGCGCCAAAGAGGATGCGCAATGTCTTTTTACATTAAGAATTTTGTAATATTTTGCCCATGGGGCATTTATGTACTAACAAATTTCTTCTTAATATGACGTGTGTTCTTTTTTGTTTGCAACAAATTTGAATTTCTGCATCCTTGAATGCATTACATGAATAACATATCATTCATCATATGCATAAACAGGTCTTCACACCAGGTTTCCTTATCTTTCTGCTGTTTATTTTAGCAAGATGGATTTGGAGCAGACGATTAAGGATCTGCAAGCACAGAATTCGCAATTCCTGCAACTCCTCATGACCTTAGCAAAGGGTCAAGAGGACCTTAAAGCACTGTTGGAAAAAGATAAAGAGAAAAAGAAGAAAAGGACTGGTATGGCCACTATGGGAAGAAGGTTTGAAAACCAGGCCAGAAAGGTTCTCGAGTTCCCCTCGACGTCTGATGAAGGGATTGGTAAAGGAAAAGGAGCTGTGATGCCTTCCGAATCTGAAGTTGAAGAGGAAGAAGAGGAAGAGGATGAAGATTACTCCGAACAGCAATATCCCCCGGCGGATGATAAGTATAAAAATCTTGAGGATCGGTTGGCAGCCATGGAGTTGCAAAGGGTACCTGGTTTAGATTTCGAAGAACTAGGGTTGGTTGTTGGGATCGTCATTCCTCCCAAGTTCAAAGTACCTACATTTGCTAAGTATGACGGTTTGTCCTATCCAAAGATGCATCTGAAGTCCTACGTCAGAAAGATCCAACCCCACTCTTCTGATAAAGACCTCTGGGTCCACTTTTTTCAAGACAGTTTTTCAGGCACACAATTGGACTGGTTCTATCAACTTGAGAGGGCTGAGGTTCATAACTGGGAAGACTTAGCTGCTGCTTTCTACCGTCAATACCAATATAATGCAGATTTAGCGCCTACTCGTACTCAAGTACAGAGTATGGGTATGGCTTCTAATGAGGGATTTAAGGAGTACGCCCAAAAGTGGCGGGATTTGGCTGGAAGGGTGCAGCCACCATTGTCGGATAGAGAGCTGGTTGACATGTTTTTAAGGACTCTGTCAGGTCCATTCTTCAATCATTTAATCGGAAGTTCATCTGCAGGATTCACCGAACTAATTCTGACCGGTGAGAGGGTCGAAGCTGGCATTAAAAGTGGTAAAATTCAGAAAGATGCCTCCGCTTCCACTGTCATTAAGAAGACCTTCCCAGCTAAAAAGGAAGTTTCTGCTGTTCACAAACAGAGAAATCAAGGAAGAATGGAGCGCCGACCAACAGTGGGGGTTGTGATGATCCAAAACTCTTCAACCGATCAACCTTGCAACAATCAACCAAGAGTTAATCAGCAAAGGGTAGAAAGGCCACAACGGAAATTCACCCGAATCAATATGACACCGGATCAAGTCCTCCCTCATCTGTTAAAGCTGAACCTCACCAACTTGAAGGAAGCGCCGAAAAACCCTAATACCTCTTCTCCTTATTATCACTCCAATGCAAAGTGTGCATACCACTCGGATAGTGTAGGGCATGATACCAACAACTGTTGGGCTCTTAAAAACAAGATCCAAGACTTAATAGACGCCAAGGAGGTAGAATTTGATGCGCCCGAAAAGCCAAATGTGATTTCTGCCCCAATGCCGAAGCACGGTAATAATGTCCATGCTGTTATGGAAGATCTTCATGTCACCAGCGTTAATGAATTAATGACTCTGTTACCAGTGATTAAAGTGAATTTGATGAAAGCCGGGATATTCCCAGGCTATGGAAAAGACTATTACTTATGTTCAAACTTGCAAGTTGATTTCCCACTTTTGAAATCAGGCATCCAACGCCTGATGGATACCCAAGAGATCCTCTTTCAAAAGACTCTTGTTGATACTATCACTCATGTTACTCCTGCCACCTTTGATACTCCAACCAATGACATTGCCATAATAACCATCTCCGGCAATATTCCCAAGGCCTTCAAAAGGCCTGTCAAGATTACGCCTGATCCTAAGTTTGTGCCGTTGAAAATCACCATGTCGGGGCATGTCCCGTATAAATCTAACAAGACAATACCATGGAACTACGGAGGAGAAATATTCTACCATGGTATAAAGCAGATTGAATCAGTCCAAGAGAATTTTGATGATGAAACCCCTGATATAGGGAATATTTCGGGAATGAGCAAGATAACTCGCAGCGGAAGGATCTTCTCTCTGGAGATTGCTCCTCCACGAGCAGTCTTCGGACCCTCGAGAGTTTCTGTGCCTGTCAAGCCATCTGTGCAAAGCCTGGTAATTGAAGAACTTGATGCTCCTGAAGTTAGACCCTCTGATGTTACTACCAAAGGTAAGGGGATACTAGAAGCGCCTGTCAGGACGAAGGCTCAGACTGTAGTAATCCCCAAGACCACCCAGAAAGAGATGGAAGAAATCTTAAAGATAATCAAGAAGAGCGACTACGATGTCATGGAGCAGCTAGGGCAGACCCCTTCCAAAATCTCCATGTTGGCTCTCCTACTCTGCTCTGAGGCTGATGCTAAGGCCTTAATCAAATTTCTAAATATGGCACACGTGCCTCAAGAAACTTCTGCTGACTAGTTTCAAGAGTGCGTGGCTAGCCTTACAGCTGATAATGGTCTTGGTTTTTCTGATGCTGATTTGACCCTTAAGGGAAGGAAGCACAACGACGTGCTGCATGTCTCGGTTGAATGCAGAGGGACCACACTTGCCCATGTTCTGGTTGACACTGGTTCATCTTTAAATGTGATACCGAAGAAGGTGTTGGACAGATTGGAATATGAAGGTTTGACCCTAAAGCCCAGTAACATCATTGTTAGAGCCTTCGACGGTTCTAAGAGGATGGTTCATTGAGAAGTGGACATCAGAATCAGAGTGGGCACATAAATTTTCAACTCTACTTTTTATGTGATGGACATTCGTCCTTCATATTCGTGCTTGTTGGGAAGGCCATGGATCCACAATGCTGGGGCAGTCGCTTCCTCTTTACACCAAATCCTAAAGTACCCAGTACAGGGTAAGATTATAACGGTGCATGGTGAGGAAGAGTACATGATAAGTCACCTCAACTCCTTCCGCTATGTGGAGTTAGATGACGAATTCATAGAAACGCCTTTCCAACATTTTGAAGAAGTTTCTCCCAAAGTCGCAGTTGCAAAGAAAATGACTAATGTGCCTATCGTTCCCAAGCTTGTGTCTAGGATGGCATCCCTCAAAGATGTAGAGGCCGTAATCAAAGAAGGAAGGAGTACAGTGTGGGGGGAAACTGCCTGATTTTTCTCACAAGACGGACAAGTTCAGATTAGGTTTTACTGCTGCTGGCCAGAAAGCTGTGCGTCGCTCCCGGGTTGGAGGACCACCCTTAAAAATCACTCACCACGGAATTAATGCCTTAGAAGATGATGATGAAGAAGAAAACTTTGAAGATTGGATCTTTCCAACCGTCGAAGGAGGATTAAGCAACTGGGAAGCGAAAGACTTCGTTCCCATCACTTTCATCAACCTGTAATTTATCTTTGAACAATTTCCTATTTTGGTCTGTAATAATTAAACAATTCGTACATTATTTTCACCTTATGCCTTACCCGGGGCATATAGGTCCATTTGTAAGGGCTTGATTTCTTCATTATCATATGCCATTTTTAAGTGAATCATTGGACGTTTTCATCTATAAACTGTTGTGTTCATTTTCTTTCCTTTTACATTTTGTTTTGTTTAAGGATGGCTATCCCTTACACACACCCACACTCACAAAATGCAGGTACCCATCCACCCCGGATTCCATGGGTGACTATTCTGCTTTGGCCTTCAGTGACTCTGAAGATTTGGTCAATCATGCCGAGTACGAAGGTGATGAAGACTGTGAAGTGCCTGGAGAGTTAGCCAGACTTTTGCAACAAGCGGAAAGGGCTATTCTGCCCCATGAAGAGTTGTTGGAGACTGTCAATTTGGGAACAGAGGAAGACAAGAAAGAGGTTAAAGTGGGTGCCAACCTGGAGCCAAGTGTCAAAGAGCGCTTAATTCAGCTGTTGAATGAATATGTCGAGATCTTCGCCTGGTCCTATGGAGACATGTCGGGACTAGATACAGATATCGTGGTTCACCGTCTCCCTACAAGAGAAGACTGTCCACCGATCAAATAAAAAGTTCGCCGGATGAGGCCCGACATGTCTGAAAAGATCAAAGCTGAGGTGATGAAGCAATTCAATGCTGGCTTTCTGGCTGTTACTTCCTATTCGCAATGGGTTGCTAACATTGTGCCCGTGCCTAAGAAGGACGGCAAAGTCAGAATGTGTGTGGACTATCGGGACTTAAACAGGGCTAGCCCTAAAGATGATTTTCCACTACCACACATCGACATCTTGGTTGACAATACAGCTCAACACAAGGTATTTTCCTTCATGGATGGATTCTCGGGATACAACCAGATCAAAATGGCCCCCGAAGACATGGATAAGACTACTTTTGTTACGCAGTGGGGTACCTTCTGCTACAAAGTGATGCCATTCGGACTGAAGAATGCCGAGGCAACCTATCAGCGAGCCATGGTAGCTTTGTTTCATGATATGATACATCATGAGATCGAAGTCTACGTAGATGACATGATAGCCCGTTCACAGACAGAAGAAGAACACCTCGACCATCTGCAAAAGTTGTTTGTCAGATTGAAAGAATATAAGCTCAGACTGAACCATAGCAAGTGCACTTTTGGAGTCAGGTCTGGTAAACTTTTGGGATTTATTGTCAGCAACAAAGGCATTGAGGTTGATCCTGCTAAAGTCAAAGCTATACAAGAAATGCCTGCCCCCCGCACTGAGAAGGAGGTTAGAGGATTCTTGGGACGCTTAAACTATATTGCAAGGTTCATCTCTCACCTAACATCTACCTATGAGCCAATCTTCAAGCTGTTGAAGAAAGATTAGGTGGTTGAATGGAACAATGATTGTCAGGTTGCTTTTGATAAGATCAAGGAGTATTTGCTAGAACCTCCTATCTTGATGCCATCCGTCGAAGGAAGGCCATTAATCATGTATCTGACTATTTTGGATAACTCAATGGGGTGCGTACTGGGCCAACATGACGAGTCTGGCTGAAAAGAGCATGCCATTTATTACCTTAGCAAAAAGTTTACCGACTGTGAGACTAGCTACTCATTGCTCGAGAAAACTTGTTGCGTTTTGGTATGGGCTGCTCGCCGGCTAAGGCAGTATATGTTGACACATACCACCTTACTGATTTCTAAAATGGATCTGATTAAGTACATCTTCGAGAAGCCTGCTTTATCTGGAAGAATCGCTAGATGGAAAATGATCCTGACTGAGTATGATATCCAGTACACAACCCAAAAAGCTATAAAGGGGAGTGTACTAGCTGACCATCTAGCTCATCAAGCCGTCGAAGACTACCAATCTATGAGATTCGACTTCCCTGACGAGGACATCATGACATTGGACAACATTGAAGGTAACGGACCGTATGACGGACCTGAACAAGGATCCCGATCGACCCTGTACTTTGATGGTGCTTCAAATGCACTTGGCAACGGTATCGGTGCGGTACTTATTTCTCCGGAAGGTTGCCACACACCCTTCACTGCCCGACTTTGCTTCAGCTGTACCAACAACATGGCCGAATATGAAGCTTGCATCTTTGGTCTCAAGGCTGCTATTGACTTGGGAATCAAATCTTTGGTTGTATTTGAGGACTCGGCTTTGGTTATCAGTCAAATCAAAGGAGAGTGGGATACTAAACATCCTAATCTTATCCCATACAAAGAACATGTCCTGACATTGTTGCCTCATTTCGAGCAGATTACCTTTGAGCACTTCCCGCGAGAAGAAAATCAGCTAGCAGATGCTCTGGCTACAATGTCTTCCATGTTTAAACTCAACTGGGATAATGAGGCTCCCCAGATCACCATTGAGCGAATGGACGAACCTGCACACTGCCATGAGATTAATACCGAAGAAGTAGTGGAACAACCCTGGTTTCATGAAATCAAAAGGTATCTCCAGACTAGAGAATATCCTGAAGGAGCTTCAGTCAATGACAAAAAGTTCTTAAGGAGATTTGCTGCCAAGTTCTTCCTGAGCAATGGCATCTTATATAAGCGCAGCCATGATTGTGTTCTACTTCGTTGTGTGGACAAGGTTGAAGCAAAGTTGATCATGACCGAAATACATAGTGGCACATTTGGCACCCACTTAAGCGGACATACGATGGCTAAGAAGATTCTAAGGGCAGGATACTACTGGTCTACCATGGAAGCTGATTGTCATCAACACTCCCGTACTTGTCACAAATGCCAAATCTATGCTGACAAGGTACATATTCCTCTTGTTCCTCTCAATGTTCTAACAACTCCTTGGCCATTCGTGATGTGGGGTATTGACATGATTGGAGAGATCAAGCCTACGGCATCCAATGGACATCGTTTCATCTTGGTGGCTATTGATTACTTCACCAAGTGGGTCGAAATAGCTTCCTTCGCCTCAGTAACAAAGAATGTGGTTGCCCGCTTCATTAAGCAGAATCTCATTTGCCGGTATGGTATCCCTGACAGGATTATCACGGACAACAGTACAAATCTGAATAACACTGTGATCACCACTCTGTGCGAGCAGTTCAAGATTCAACATCACAATTCATCTCCCTATCGACCAAAGATGAGCGGTGTTGTTGAAGCCGCGAACAAAAATATCAAGAAGATCATTCAAAAGATGATAGTCACCTACAAGGACTGGCATGAGATGTTACCATTTTCTCTGCATGGATATCGTACCACGACGCGTACTTCGACTAGGGAAACCCCCTTTTCTTTGGTATATGGCATGGAAGTTGTTTTACCTATGGAAGTTCAGATTCCTTCCTTGAGGATCATGAAGGATACTGGTTTGAGTGAAGACGATTGGATTCATACCCGGCTTGATCAGCTTAATTTGATCAACGAGAAGCGACTTACTGCTGTTTGTCATGGTCAGACGTATCAAAAACGGATGATCAAGGCTTTCAACAAGAAAGTCAGACGTCAGGTATATCAAGTCAGAGATCTTGTAATCAAGCGGATCATCTTGCCGCAAAGTGATCCCAGGGGAAAGTGGACTCCTACTTACGAAGGACCACTTGTGATCAAGAACATCTTTTCTGGTGGAGCAATGATTCTGACCACCATGGACGGTGACGACTTGCTGCACCCTGCGAACGCAGACATAGTCAAAAGATACTACGTATAAAACGACCCGACAAGTTGAAAACCCGAAAGGGAGACTTGAGCAAAAATGGGCATCCCGGTGAATCGAAAACCCGAAAGGGCGGTTCAGGCAAAAATTAGGGATAAATATAAAAAAATTTGTACACCCGGCAAGTTGAAAACACGAAAGGGCGACTTGGGCAAAAAAGGGTTTCCCGGTGGATCGAAAACCCGAAAGGGCGGTCCAGGAAAAAGTTAGGGAATTAAAGCGTATGACTATGTCTCGTCAAATCACTTTAAGGACAATCTCTTCACTGTCAAGCTCCAAGCTTCTGATCTATCCAATCATCCGCGGACAAAGCAACGAATGGACAAGATACTCAGAGTTGTGAAGGCTATAGCAGAATTGGAACCTCATGGAATTGTTACACATAGCCATCTTTCTTTTGGTATAAACTTTTTCTCAATTTTTCGACAACATTCTCTTACTAGGATGTATGTCTCCTTTGTACAAAGATACTTACAAAAGTTAATACAAAAATACTTCAAAGTGCAGAAATTTGCTTGCCTTTCCTTTCTTTTTATACTTATGTTTTATTTGAAAACGTCTAATGGTTTGTTAAATAGGCATATGCATTGAATATAATCACTGCTTACAAATAAAACGAAATGAGAAAGGATAATTACTGGTAGGTCGAAAGTATAGGAAAACGTCTTTAGGCTATTCCAGAAGAAATCCCCTACAGTATGTCATTCAGATCCTCAACAAAGCTAACACCTTGAGGTACATATCCCCAGCGGAGTTAAATTTTAAAATTCCCATCAGGGTTAAGTCTCTAAACTCCCGATCCCTAGTGGAGCCCGAAAACTTTGAACTACAGACCCTGAGCAAAGATGAAACCTTCTTCCTCAGCGGAGTCAAGTTTCCAACTATCAATCCCCAGCGGGAACTATTCAGTTTTCCCCAACTTCCCCAGCAGGTTATCTAAAAAGTCTGAAAATCAACCAGATAATAGTTAACTTTTTGTTTTATCCCCAACTAGGACAATTCTCCAGTAGATTGGCATACAACCCAAGCTCCTGATTTCCCCGGCAGAATAAACACTCTCCCCATAGAGTTATTTCTTGGTAGAACGAAGATTTTAGTTCCTGTTTCTCCATTTGAAGCCTCCCAGGTTTTAATTCCCCAGTAGAGGTCGTCGGATTTTTCCTTATTTCCCCAGGAAAGTCATGAAGGATTCTCACATCCCCACAGAAGTTGTCAAAGCTCTTGTTAATCCCCACAAGTCACCAAGGTTTTTCAATCTCCAGCAGTGGTCCCAGGATTTCTCATTCCCAACAATCAAATATTTTTTAGAATCCCCAGCATCGGTCAAGGATTTACTTTCTCCGGCAGCAGTCTAAGATTTCATTATCTCCAGCTATCAAGGATTTATTTTCCTCAGCAAGACAGCTACTCAGCTTACATGCACATCCATTACATTCATATATCATAAATAATGGTGGAACACATTTTATTGCATCATACATATCATGCAACATAACTTTGTGTTTTAGCTAACATTTTACCCTTTTCAGGATAAGATTAAAAAGCTATCGTTAACAACTAATCAGAGATTTCAGATACAGTATAGATACACCCCAGACACGGCGGTCATTCTACTACTCATTCAGACTCCAGCAATCAGATACAGACTAGATACACTCCAGACACAGAAGCCATTCTATTTCTCATTCAGATTCAACTATCAACTTCAAGTTCAGATACACTCCAGACACGGAAGTCATTCTGTCACTTGTCCGGATCCCAGTTACAGTACAGATACACTCCAAACACGGAAGTCATTCTGTTATTCATACAGATCTCAACTTCAAATATAGTCCAGATACGCTCCATACACGATTGCCATTCTGTCACTCATTCGGAATTTATCCCCAGAACATAGAGGCTCTATACACAGATGTTTCTCTGTTACCCATTCAAAATACAGATACACTCTAGACATGGAAGTCATTCTGATATTCATTCAAGAATCAAATACAGTTACAACTCGGATACTCTCTAGACACGGACGCCATTCCCTTGCTCATACAAACCCAGTCTCCAGATACAACCCAGATACGTTCCAAATACGGATACCATTCTGATGTTCATTCTACTGTTTTTCAACAAACAAGTTTTGGATGGCATCTCTAAGCCCATCTCCAGCAAGATTCTACCATCTCCAAATGGCATCTTTAAGCCCATTCCCTCAGCTACATTTTTGACGAGTGCAAATTTACGGGCACTCTAGTGTCCAATCCTCTTTTACCTTCGAGTCACGAAAGGCAAACTTGCCCATCTAACTCTTCAAGTTCAAGAAGATTGAACAGGGGCAACTGTTGTACCCCAAAATTTTCCCTCTCATTTTATCAACATTTCCCCTCATAAGGCTCTTGAAACTCAAGATCAAGCTAGGGTTTGCTCTGCTCAAGACATCTCCTTGCACACAGACCTAAATTAGGGTTTGAGTTTGCACATGAATTTTTTGACTTACAATGCCCAAAGTGACTTTCATACTTCATGTTGGACTCATAAGTTTGCCCATACCATGTTTCAAGCATTGAATCAAATTTTTTCCCAGTCAATTGGACAGTTGACCTAGAAATCAGCTGTATTGGGGAAAAAGTCAATTGTGGCCAATTTACAGTCAAACCTCATGAATTTTGACCCACATCAACATTATGAACTCATAAGAACCATTGGATAAATTTTGGACCATAATTCCACAAGAAATTTGATCAGATCACCAAAAGGGCAAAATGGTCATTTTTAGGGTTTTGACTGTACAAAGGCAATTTCTGACTTTTTGACCTAGCCAATGGCAAATTAGGCTCAACCATGGACTCAAGGACTCAATGGAATCATCTTTACATATTCAAAAAGTTTAAAAGATCTCAAATGCATGGGATTGACAGATGAATTTTTCAGTCAACTGATCAAAATTTGACTGTACACTGAAAAGTCAAACTTTGACCTTTTGGTCAAAATCAAGTGCCAAGGGTCATTTTTCATCAAGATGTGTCAAATTATGAAACTTGTTCATCAAGAAACCCAAAATTGCAAATTAGGGTTTGAAATTGAAAATTTTCATAACTTAGAATATTTCTAAGTTATGAAATTTTCTTAATTTTTCCTAACTTTGTCCCACACTTTCACCATGATGCAAGTGGATTCAAACAAAACTTACAACATGAAAGTTGTATTCCTCCACAAAGTGTACAACTTTCATTCACAAAGTTTTCTCAAAAGAAGCTTGGATCTCAAGTTATGATTTTTGGAACAAGGGTCCCTAAAACTTTTAACTTAGAGAAATTTTGCCCTAGTTTAGGCAGGATTTTGACCTATCTTCTTGGCCATTTTTCACATAGTTCAACTTGGAATCTCAAGTTTCATTTCAAAGATGTATTATATATCATGTTTCAAGATTTCCAAATTGTCCAAGAACTCCTCAAACACATTTGTGGTTAGGGAGAATCGAATGCTTGAAGTTGGCAAAAACTCACTTTGTATCCATGGCAAATTCATGTTCACTCAAGTGGCATTTTCAAACCAGCATGCCTTGTACTAGTTTTCAGGCCTCTAAACCACTTCACACTCCTTAATTTAATGCAAATCCATCAGTCTAAGCTTTTGTTTTGGCCATTTGGATATTGTACACAAGATTAGGCCTTAAGTAGAAAAAGGCAAATTCCCATTTTTGCAAAAGTGAGCTTTATGTCAAACCATGATCTTTGAGCATAGGGCCAAGATCTCAGAAGCCAAATAAAATCCACAAATTGAAGGAACCAAGAGGATTGTATGCAACATATTTGATGGCTTGTGCAGGCCTGTAATCACAACTTCCACTTTCTTACTTCAAAAACAAGAAATTGTCCAAACACTTGAGAACTTGGAAACCAATCAATGCTAGCTTACCCAAACATTTCAAACAACTTTCACACAACCCTTTGAGAAAGAAACACGAGTACTTGAGCCTCAAAACCTCCCATAGCCAGAAATCACACTTCTTTGGCAAAACAGGGCAGGTGCTGCAACTTGAGTGCCATAGCTCATTTGGCTCGTGCGTTTTGCCTCTTTTTGCTTCAAACACATTCCATTCAACTCACTCAAGCTATCCCAAACCTCCATTACCAACTGTAACTCCATTTACAGTGTTCACCATTTTCATTTCAAGCTTGTGCAGGTTGAGTTCTATAGGCTGATTCAGGGACATTCAAGGCAAGCTAGCTATTGGAAAAGATCAAGTGAAGTTCAGGAAAGCTACTAGACACCTCAAAACCTGTTGAGAAGTACTGCATTATCCTACACGAGTCCAACTGAAACAGGTTTTTCTTCACTTTCTATCTCTCTATTTAGGAACATTTAGCCTTAGGTTTGTGAATAAAAAATGTAGTGTTCATTGCTAGGAAGCCATACATATGCTCAGCTTTCATTTATATTAAGTGTGCTAGGAGAATTTCATCCATGAACATGCTGAAAAAACTAGGTCAGATTTTGGGGCCAGAGAAATTCTCTCTAGTCTTTGAGAGTTAGGATTAGTTGTTTATATGGTTGGAATCGTCTTGAAATTCTCTACAAGTTTGATGTTGTGAGTTTTGGCAAAAGATCACGTTTACAGGATGTCCAAGTTTATATAACAGGCACACGTTTTTTCAAAAGGCTGGAGGAAGAAGATGAAGTGGTGGGTTGGGCCTGGCCTGGCTTGCTTCTAACACCTCCCACTTTCATTTTTGCACCCACTGGCCCAATTTCTTATATTTTTACATTTTTGCATTTTTGTTTTCTTTTCTGATTTTGTTTATTTATTTCCAAATATAAAAAATGCCTAAAAAATATTTTCATAAATTTTTACATTTATTTAGCATTTTATTTTAATTTTTCTAATATAGAAAACATTTTTAATACTTTTATATTATTTGTTTAAACTTAAAAATAATATGGAAATCATACTTTTATTTTTATTTCTTATTTTTATTCATACTGAAAATATTATTTAAAATATAATTTATTTTTGTACATATAAAAATACTTATTTTATTAAATACTTAGAATAAAAATACAAAAAATATTACATTTTTATTTTTATTATTATTTATACTAAAAAATATCTTTTTTAAGTATATTTCATTTTTACACATATTAATATATTTTTTGTATATAAATAATATATAGTATTTATTTTCTTAAAGAAATTAGTGTTTACCCTTAAAACAAATAAAATTAATCTTTTTTTATTTTATACTTTTTTACATTGAAAATACTTTTACATACATAAACAAATTAAAACCTTTTTGCATAATACATATTATTTGATATTTATTTATTTTGTTTATTTAAATATTTACGCATTGTGATTTAATTTGGATGTAATAGTAAATTAGGGTTTATATTTTTGTCAAATACCCCCCATTCAAAATTGTACCCCCATCCCCATAATCATGTTGTAATAGCTTAGAATTTAAATTCTCGCACTTTACGCTTTCAATTATGCCATGATTAGAGAATTAGGGATTGTATGCAAAAATCCAAATCAACAAATAGTTTCACCTAATCAAAGACAAAAATGCATGAAAATCAAACACAATGCACACTTGCACCCCTAGGGTTACAATTCACTTGTTGCCTTCAAAAATGGGCCATGGTATGCATGTTGGGTACTTTGGCAAAACAAAAACAAAACAAAAGATCATAGTCCCTCGATGACGCTATCTTTGTTGCCTAAACAAAAAGATCATAGTCCCTCGATGACGCTATCTTGGTTGCCTAAACAAAGATGATCAAGTCCCTCAAGAAAATTTCCAAAGATACTTGACACAATTGCTATCATGGTCTATACGATGACCCGCGGATGTCCTGTTTAACATCCTAACACAAGGTTGTTCACCAAATGCAATGGTGAAACAACACTGTCAAAAGGGTTAAAAACATAAGAAATATCTTTGAGTAAAATAGGGTAGATAGCTCTTAGTTACTTGATCAAAAGCTTGCAAAAACATCCTTGCTATTTTCAAACACACTTCACAACATAATTTCAAAACAAACTTTCAAAACATTGAAATCTTTTCAAAAGACAAAAACCCCTTTGTATATATTCAAACAAGAATCATTACAAAGGTTGCCACAACGATGGCCTCTTTCCAAAACATCTTTCAAAACCACACACAAAGCACCATTTCAAACAATTGGAAAAGAAAAGCAAGTGATCTAAACAAGTAACTAAGAGCCCATGGATAACCATGTTTGAAAAGGGTGCTTGCACCTTCCCTTTTCATAATCTACTCCCCAACCCAAGAAAATATCTCAAAGGTCTTTCCTGTGCTTTTTGACCTTTCCTTAGGATAAAATAAAAAGTCGGTGGCGACTCTTGCTAAACTGAAACATTTGCGAACACAAAACGCAAAACCTCAAGTCAGTTCTCCCACCTTATCACAGATAGCAACATCTAAAGGAGGAAGAAAAGAACATTTGAGACCTTTCGAGTAGGTAGGTTCGCTCTTAGTTGCTCGCTTACTCACGACAAAAACATTTTTACACCGACACTTTCATCTCAAAACATTTTCAAAAAGACAAACTATTTTGTACATGTTCTTATAGAGACGAGAACCATTACAAAACATCTTTTCAAAACCACTTTCAAAAACACATTCCACAAACACATCTTTGAACTATTTTTCGAAACGAAACTTTGTACGCGTTCTTATAGAAATGAGAACCATTACAAAGATATTTTCAAATTATTTTCAAATCCCACACCACAAGCATATTGTCAAAGTAAAAGTAAGTGATCTAGCGAGTAACTAAGAGCCCATGGAAAACCATGGATGAAAAGGGTGCTAATACCTTCCCTTTTCATAATCTACCCCTCGAACCCGAAAAATAATCTCAAAAGGTATTTCCTGTGATTTTTTACCTTTCCTTTTGGATAAAAGAAAAGTCGGTGGCGACTCTTGCTATCCGCACAAATGCGATCAAAATGCAAAACCTCAAGTCAGTTCTCCCACCGTATCATAGAACTGGCGACTCTGCTGGGGATTTCGCTTAAAAGTGGGGTTACCTTAGGGTTAGATCACCTTTACTTGCTTTCATTGTTTGATTTATATGCTTTATATTTTGTTCTTTGTATTGGGCTTGCTTTGATCCTCCACCCGGATCTGGGACACCTTTTAGGTAAATAGCAATAGATTGTGGAAATTGTACGGTGTAGACCGATATGGTTGAAACAATGGCTATGTTAGTGTGACGCATTTGTGGGTACCGGTATCCCTCATGGTGAATCGAGGAGAATACGGGGCCGCTGAGTGGCGTCATGAAGCACTAACTAACTTTAGAACCCTAATTGAACAAATTTGGCCATTAGGACGTAGTGAGATAGCCGGTTTCGGTGTAGAGATGAAAATTGGTTGATAATCGATACTACACTCATTGAGGCTAGACTTTTGGGATATCTCGGTCGTAAGAAAATATTGTTGTGCTGAGACAATGCCTAAGAGAAAGGTCGGTGATATTGAGATCTTTTAGAACCCGATCACTATTACTAGGACAGGTTGAGCCAACTAAACTTCAAGAGGGTACCTACCTATAAAACCCATGCAAGCCTAAAACATAGGGACTTGTTTATTGTGTGTGTGTATATATTTACTTGTACATAACATCATAAACATCATGAACATAATATGCATTCTCACTAACCATTTCAAGGATTTAGAAATTTATCTTTGTTTTTGTTTTGTAGGTCATGAATTCCATCCGAAGAAACACCATTCGAATCAGCTTTGTAAAGGCACACCCTCAACTTCAAGAGTTAGCCTCAAGAGTGCCCGGGATTTCTCCTTTTACCAAGAAATATGGTTGCCTCCTCAGTTTGGCTACATCCAACTTCCAAGAGGAGATGATGTGTGTACTATTCCAATTCTTTGATCCCGTACATCATTGTTTCACTTTCCCAGACTATCAGTTGGTACCTACACTGGAAGAGTTCTCTCTACTCTTAGGGGTGCCCGTGCTTGATCAGATACTGTTCACCGGTCTAGAAGGGATTCCAAAACCTGAAGTCATTGTCGAAGCTTTGCATATGAAGAGGGCCGACATCATAGCCAATTAGGAGACAAGAAGTGGGGTTAAAGGATTTCTAGCCAAGTTTCTATTGGAAAAGGTTCGTTCATTCTGGGACGATATGGATTTCCAAGCTTTCGAAGACATCCTGGCTATTCTCATTTATGGTTTGGTTCTGTTCCCCAATTCGGACCAATTCATAGATGTTAATGCCATCAAAGTATTTCTCTCTTGCAATCTCGTACCTACCTTACTGGGAGACATATTGCATTGCCTTCATACCCGCACCATGAAGAAAAGAGGTACTCTTTTGTGTTGTATCCCCCTACTCGCTAAGTGGTTCACTTCACACCTACCTCAATCAGCATTAAAGAATGAGAAAAGACTGACATTGTCTCAAAGGATGATGTCTCTCACCCACTCTGGTATTCGTTGGTGTTCGAGATCCTTGGAAGACGTCTCTATCATTGACCGCTATGGGGAGTTCCCTAACGTACCTCTGCTTGGTATTAGGTGAGGTATCACCTACAACCCCTGCTTAGCTCTTCGACAGTTTGGGTATGCCCGAAGAGACGGCCCTCAAGAGATGATCATCCAAGGTCTGGTGTTCGACTACGACAAAGAAGACCAAGGTTACCACCAGAGGTTTACACGAGCTTGGAGAATGGTGAACAAGGTGGACAGTAGGACTTTGGGACACAAAAACTCTATCCCTCTCGAGCCTTACCTTAGGTGGGTATGGGCTCATGCTCAGAGACTCGTGATGCCTTACCCTTCCATCCTCCCTGTTATCATAGAGCCTGTTGCTGAAGGAGACGTCCTATACATTGTCCTTCATCCTGACATGCCTACCTCTCTCGAGGACTTCCAGAAAGCTTGGGTTCAATTGAAAGAAGAGAGAGACACCTTTGAACCCCAGTTTTACGCCAGTGAGAAGAAGGTTCTGGAACTTACCAAGCAGCTTCATGAAGAGTGGAATTTGAATGCCTACATTGCTCCAAAGAGGATGCGTTCAACCTTCTTGTCTTAGGAGTTTTTGTTGTATTCTGTTTCTTTCATTGTAAGCCCAAAGAGGCATGATGTACTCAAACTTGGTTTTATTAATATAACGTGTGTTCTTTTTTTTTGTTTGAACAAATTTAAATATCTAATTTCATTGAAATCATTTGCATATTGCATCTCCATTCATCATAACATCATACAGGTTTCTAACAATAGGTCTCCTTATCCTTCTAATGTTTATTTTAGTGAGATGGATATTGAACAGACAATGAAAGATCTTCAGGCGCAGAACGTCCAGTTTCAACAAATTCTCTTGACTCTGACAAAAGGACAAGAGGAGTTGAAGACTCTACTGGCCAAATAGAAGAAGAAGAAAGCGAAGAAACCACCCGGTATTGTGATCATGGGAAGAAGGTTCCAAGGACAAGCCAGACGAACTTTAGACTTTGCAACATCATCGGGTGAAGGAGATAATCAAGAAGACAGGACCAAGGAAGTGAACAATAACCCAGCATCCGAAGAATATGAAGAACCTGACTACTCTGAGGAACAATATCCTTCTGCTGATATTAAATACAAAGAGCTAGAGGATCGTTTGAATTCTATGGAGGTCCAGAGGGTACCCGAATTGGATTTTGAAGAGTTAGGACTTGTCTCAGGGGTTGTCATCCCGCAGAAATTCAAGGTCCCAACTTTCGCTAAATATGACGGTGTCTCTTGCCCGAAGTTGCATTTAAGGGCATACATTAGAAAGATTCAACCCCATACGGCTGATAAGGATCTGTGGGTGCATTTTTTCCAGGAGAGCTTGTCAGGGACACAGTTGGATTAGTTCTACCAGTTAGAAGGGACCAATATTCGCAATTGGGAAGATTTGGCTGCCGCCTTCTACAAATAATACCAGTATAATGCTGACTTAGCTCCAACTCAGATGCAATTGCAAGGCATGTCTATGGGTGCAGGTGAAGGTTTCAAAACCTATGCTCAAAAATGGAGGGATCTTGCAGGCAGAGTCCAGCCCCCTCTATCTGACAGAGAATTAGTGGATATGTTCCTATGCACCTTGTCAGGACCGTTCTTTAACCACCTGATCGGGAGTTCCTCAGCTGGATTTACTGAATTAATTATGACTGGTGAGCGGGTCGAAGCCGGTATAAAAAGCGGAAAAATTCAAAGAGATTCTTCCTCGAGCATGATAAAGAAACCCTTTGTTGGAAAGAAGGAGGTCAGTGTTTCATATGACCATAGGAATCAAAACAAAATTGAACGTCGCCCGGGGGTAGGGGCTGTTATGATTTCTAATCATGTGCCAAATTAACAGCAAAATTATCAGCGCAAGCCAGAAGTGCCCATGAGACGATTTACCCGGATCAACATGACTATGTCTCAAGTTTTTCCACACCTTCTGAAGACCAATCTGGAAACTTTAAAAGAAGCTCCCAAGAACCCCAATACTGCTTCTCCTATCTACAACCTGAACGCTCTATGTGCCTATCATTCTGAAAGTCCGGGGCACGATACAAACGACTGTTGGGCCTTAAAGAATAAGGTGCAAGACCTTATCGATGCCAAAGAGATTGAGTTTGATCCCTTGGAAACGCCTAATGTAATAACGACGCCAATGCCCAGACATGGCCAATGTATCAACGCCATTGATGATGATCATTTTGTCTCCTCCGTGAATGACTTAATCACTCCTGTGTTGACCGTTAAACAGAATCTACTGCAAGCCAGTCTGTTCTCGGGCTGCGATAAAAATTGTCACTTATGCAAGTCTCTACCGAACGGCTGTTTATTACTGAAGATAGGCGTTCAGTGCCTGATGACTAGCAAAGAAATCTTATTTGAAAAGCTTCCTCTTACCAGAAGTTCTTATCAAGATGTCTCGATAATCACCATTTCCAATAATCCTCTCGGGGTCTCCACCAAAATACCCGTCAGGATTACATCTTTTCCAAGGTCTGCACCTTTAATCATCACTATGCCAAAACCAATATCATACTCTTCGGATAAAGCTGTTCCCCTGAACTATGGGGCTGACGTTTACTACTATGGCGTCAAGCAAGATCAGTTGTCTGTCAAAGACGAAGTTGCGAGAGATATTGATCCTGACATCGGTAATATCACTGGGACCAGTAAGATAACAAGAAGTGGAAGAGTCTTCTCACCCGAGATTTCTCCAAAGACCGTTGCTACTCCTATGATCATTCCCACTACCACTCCTACCGACACTCCCAATGATACTCCCACTGTTATCCCTGCTACCGAGACAAGGGGCAAAGAGGTCTTGAATGAGCCTGTCCAAGCAAAAGAGCATCCCGAGATCCTCCTTGAAGCTTCTAGAAAGGAGATAGAAGAAATACTGAAGATAATCAAGAAAAGTGACTATAACATTATAGAACAGTTGGGGCAGACCCCCTCGAAGATATCATTGTTGTCCTTACTTTTGTGTTCTGAGGCCCACACCAAAGCCTTGGTAAAGTTTCTCAAGACCGCCCACGTGCCCCAAGAGACCTCCATCGACCAATTTGAGAATTGTGTGGCCAGTCTAACTGCTGATAATGGATTGGGCTTTTCCGACACTGATTTAACTTCTAAGGGAAGGAAGCATAATGATGCCTTGCATGTTTCAATTGAATGCAGGGGCACCACACTTGCCCATGTTCTGGTGGATACCATATCATCATTGAATGTCTTGCCCAAAAATTATCTCGACCGACTGGACTGTGAGGGACTCATTTTGAAACCTAGCAACATCATAGTGAGGGCCTTTGATTGTTCCAAGAGGACAGTGCACGAAGAAGTTAATATCCCCATAAAAGTTGGAACTCAGACTTTTGAATCAACTTTCTATGTGATGGACATCCGTCCGTCTTACTCCTGTTTATTGGGAAGACCCTGGATCCATGGTGCTGGTGCCGTCACTTCTACCCTACATCAGAGGCTAAAATACCCGATCAAAGGAAAAATTGTCATAGTTCACGGAGAGGAGGAGTACATGGTTAGCCACCTGAACTCTTTCAGGTATGTTGAAATGGATGGTGAATTCATTGAGACTCCTTGTCAGAACTTTGAGGAGGTTCCAGAAACAGTTGCGGTAACCAAGTCTACTCCCAAAGTTATGAAGATTACCAGACCTCCACTGAAGATGGCCTCTTTGAAAGATGCTAGAGCAGTAGTTGAAGAAGGTGGGTGTGCCATCTAGGGTCAGCTTCCGGATATTCCCTACAAGTCCGACAAATTTGGTTTGGGATTCACTACAGAAGCCTAAAGAGCTGTTCGACGTTCTCGCGCCGGGGGACCACCTTTGCGTATCAATAATTAGGGAGTCAATGCAGTAAAAGACAGTGATGGCAGTTGTGATATGGACGAATGGATTTTTCCAACCATCAGCGGAGGGCTCAACAATTGGGAGGCCAAAGATTTCATTCCTATTACATTTATTCAAGATTAATTATCTTTTAATGTTTTCAGGCTTGTAATATTTAAACAATTCAGACTTTTTAAAATCTTGTGTCTTACTCGAGGCATAACGATCCATTTGTGAGGGTTGTCACTTCATTCTCATATGTCATTAATGAACCATGGACGTTTTTGCATATAAATTTTGTGTTCTTTGTCTTTCTTTCTTACATTTTATTTCTTTCAAAGGTAGCTATGCTCTTACACACACTCAGATATTAAAATGCAGATCTACATCCACTCAGGATCCCATGGGTAACAGTTCTGCTATGGCCTATTATGACTTTGAAAATCCAATCTACCAAGCTGACGACGAAAGTGAGGAAGATTGTGAGGTACCAGGGGAATTGGCCAGGTTGTTGCAACAGGAAGAAAGGACCATTCAGCCTCACGAAGAGCCGGTGGAAATGGTTAACTTAGGTACTGAAGAGGACAAGAAAGAAGTCAAGGTGGGTGCCAATCTGGAACACAGTGTCAAAGAGCGTCTGATTCAGTTGCTGCACGATTATGTTGAAGTCTTTTCCTGGTCGTATGAAGACATGTCGGGACTTGATACAGATATTGTGATACATCGTCTGCCTACAAGAGAAGATTTTCCACCAGTAAAGCAAAAATTTCGACGCATGAGGCCTGATATGTCAGAAAAGATTAAAGCAAAAGTCATGAAGCAATTCAATGTTGGGTTCTTGGCTGTCACCTCTTATCCCAAATGGGTTTCCAATGTTGTTCCTGTGCCCAAGAAGGACAGAAAAGTATGAATGTGCATGGACTATAGAGATTTGAATAGGGCAAGCCCAAAGGATGACTTCCCGCTCCCCCACACCGACATTCTAGTTGACAATACAGCACAACACAAAGTGTTTTCCTTCATGGACGGTTTCTCAGGCTACAACCAAATCAAAATGGCGCCTGAGGATATGGAGAAAACAACCTTTGTTACATAGTGGGGCACATTCTGCTATAAGGTCATGCCATTCGGACTGAAGAATGTTGGGGCAACCTCTCAGCGTGCCATGGTAGCTCTATTTCACGACATGATACACCACGAAATAGAGGTCTACGTGGACGATATGATAGCCAGATCTCAAACGGAAGAAGAGCATCTCGATCATTTACAGAAGCTGTTTGAGAGGATGAAGAAATACAAGCTGAGGTTGAACCCAAATAAATGCACGTTCGGAGTACGGTCTGGTAAACTCCTATGCTTTGTCGTCAGCAACAAAGGTATCGAGGTTGATCCTTCCAAGGTTAAAGAGATACAAGAGATGCCTTCTCCTCGTACTGAGAAGGAAGTCAGAGGATTTTTGGGACGTTTAAATTACATCGCCAGGTTCATTTCTCACCTGACAGCTACTTGTGAACCGATCTTCAAATTGTTGAAGAAAGATCAAGTAGACAAATGGAATGACGAATGCCTAGTTGCTTTTGAAAAAATCAAAGAATACTTACAAGAGCCTCCTGTGTTGTTTCCACCCATCGAGGGAAGGCCTTTAATCCTGTATTTTACTGTTTTAGAAAACTCAATGGGGTGTGTGTTGGGGCAACATGACGATTCTGGCCAAAAAGAGCATGCTATTTATTACCTGAGCAAAAAGTTTACCGACTATGAAACAAGATATTCACTTCTCGGGAAAACTTGTTGTGCTCTGGCATGGGCTGCTCGCCGGCTGAGACAATATATGCTGACCCATACTACCTTGTTGATATCTAAAATGGATCTGATAAAATACATCTTCGAGAAGCCTGCTCTTTCTGGGAGAATAGCGAGATGGCAGATGATCCTGACAGAATATGACATATAGTATACTACCCAGAAAGTTATAAAGGGTAGTGTATTAGCTGATCACCTTGCTCACCAAGCTGTGGAAGACTACCAGTCCATGAAGTTTGAATTCCCGGATGAAGACATCATGATATTAGACATCTGTGAAGAAATCAGGCCATATGACGGACCTGAACAAGGATCCTGATGGACCCTGTTCTTCGATGGAGCATCCAATGCACTTGGCAATGGTATCGGTGATGTACTCATATCTCCGGAAGGATGTCATACTCCCTTTACTTCCAGACTTTGCTTCAACTGTACAAACAACATGGCTGAATACGAAGCATGCATCTTCAGTCTCAGAGTTGCCATAGACTTGGGGATCAAATCCTTGAATGTATTTGGACATTCAACTTTGGTCATCAGTCATATCAAAGGGGAATGGGACACCAAACACCCTAACCTTATCCCTTACAAAGAACATGTGTTGACATTGTTGCCATATTTTAAGAAGATTACTTTTGAGCATTTCCCGCGAGAAGAAAATCAGCTAGCAGACGCTCTAGCCACAATGTCATATATGTTTAAACTTAATTGGGATAACGAGGCTCCTCAAATCACCATTGAGAGGATGGATGGACCAGCCTACTGTCACGAGATCGGTACTGAAGAAGTAGTGGATCAACCTTGGTTCCATGAAGTTAAAAGGTATCTCGAGTCTCAGGAATATCCAGAAGGAGCTTCAGTGAATGACAAGAAGTTCCTAAGAAGATTCTCGGCTAAGTTCTTCCTTAGTAACGACGTTTTTTACAAACACAGTCATGACTTTGTATTACTTTGGTGTGTAGACAAGGTTGAAGTTGAAAGGATCATGGTTGAATTACATGAAGGAACTTTTGGCACCCATTCCAGCGGGAATACAATGGCAAAGAAAATCCTGCGGGCAGGCTATTATTGGTCTACCATGGAGGCAGATTGCTTTCAGCACTCTCGGACTTGCCATAAGTGTCAAATTTATGCTGATAAAGTGCACGTCCCTCTGGTTCCTCGGAATATCTTGACGGCTCCTTGGCCCTTTGTTATGTGGGGAATCGATATAATTGGGGAAATCAAGCCAACAGCCTCCAATGGACACCGCTTCATCTTAGTGGCCATCACCTATTTTACAAAGTGGGTTGAGGCAGCTTCCTTCGCTTCCGTTACCAAGAATGTTGTCTCCTGGTTCATCAAACAGAATCTCATATGTAGGTACGGTATCCCAGAGAGAATCCTCACTGATAATGGTACGAACCTAAACAACACTATGATCACCGCCATGTGCGAGCAATTCAAGATCCAACATCATAATTCTTCCCCTTACCGGCCAAAGATGAATGGAGCTGTAGAAGCTGCTAACAAAAACATTAAGATGATCATACAGAAAATGATAGTCACACACAAAGACTGGCATGAGATGCTACCGTTCTCTCTCCACGGGTATCGTACCACAACTCGCACATCAACTGGGGCAACACCCTATTCTCTAGTATACGGCATGGAGGTTGTCTTACCTATTGAGGTCCAGATCCCCTCTCTGAGAATCATGAAGGATGCTGGTTTAAACGAAGAAGATTGGATCCAAACTCGACTTGACCAGTTGAACTTGATTGATGAGAAGAGGCTTGCAGCTATCTGTCATGGTCAGACGTACCAAAAACGCATGATTAAAGCTTTTAACAAAAAGGTCAAACGTCAGGTATATCGGGTCGGTGACTTGGTAATCAAGTGTATCGTTTTGCCACAAGGTGATCCCATGGGCAAATGGACTCCTACATATGAAGGACCGTTTGTAATCAAAAGCATATTCTCTGGTGGAGCAATGATCTTGGCCACTATGGATGGCGATGACCTCCTGCACCCTGTAAATACGGACATAGTTAAAAGATACTATGCATGAAAAAGGACCCACTAGGTTGACTGACCTAGGAAAAAATTAGGGCATCCCGGTGAACCAAAAGGTTCGGGCAAAAATTAGGGATAAAATACAACCCAAAAAAAATCTGTACACCCGGCAAGCTAAAAACCTGAAAGGGCGGCTTGGGCAAAAAAGGGTATCCCGGTGGATCGAAAACCCGAAAGGGCGGTCCAGGAAAAAGTTAAGGAATTAAAGCGTATGACTATGTCCTGTTGGATCATCTTGCAGTCAATCTTCAGCATTGACCAACCAGATCAAACGGTTCTAATCAATCCAATCAGCTTCGCCGAGGCGACAAGTGGACAAGACACTCAGAGACACGAAGACTATAGTAAAATGGGAACCCCATGGGATTATTTCACATAGCTATCTTTTCTTTGTATCAATTTTCATTTTTTACGACGACATTCTCTTACTAGAATACTCGTCTCGTTGTACAAAAAAAACACTTATTCAAGTTAATACAAAGATATCCCTTTTGAAAGTGCAAAACCATCTGTTTTTCTTTATTTCTGTGTTTTGTTTACAAAAACGTCCAATGATTTATTTTTGAACATATGCATTTGAACGTGATTACTGTTTACAAATGAACAGAAAACGGAAAGACAATTACTAATGGCTTTAAGAAATAGGATAATATCTATAGGCCATTCCATAAAATCCCCGCAGGTACCTTCTCCAGCAAGAGCGGAAGCAAATACATCCTACTACAGAATCGCTAACGTATTTCCAATACGCAATCTAATGGTATCAAGTGCTCTCATATCCCTGACAGAACAAGACCTCCAACTACCGCTCCAAAGGTTCCCCAGTGAAAGTTGCCCAACTTCTCAGGATTCCCCAGCAGGATTTCACGAAGTCCACAAGCAATGATCGACGTTTCCCTTCTGCAACAGAGTTTAATTCTCTAATAAATGGAAACTCACCCATCAACGCTTCAACAAAGTATAGATACTTACACTCCTCTTTCCCAGCAGTACTCAGGAATTTATTTTCCCCGTTTCTAGCAACATTGCGGCACGAACAATCTTTATGCCCATACATTTGCATTCATACGTCATGGCATTAACAACATGAGTACATATAGTGCAATCTCATTTATTTTGAGAAAACAACATTATACCATGCATTATATACATCATGACATTGCATGCAATTAACTCTTAACCTTTTCAGGAAAGAATCAATCGATAGGAAATTATCATCAACAAATCTCCGATAGGAAAATATTTTCAACAAGTCAAATACAGATCAATTCCCAAGAAAATACTGATCGACCATCTACATAGAAAATATTTCCTTCGAATTTTTGTTGGTTCAGTTTAAATCTCTCAACGGTTTATTCTGATTCTTATCCAGATTCTGCTAGTTCAGATAAATCTCTCAATGGTTTATTCTGATTCGTTTCCAGATTCTTACTGGTTCAGATAAATCTCTCAACGGTTTATTCTGATTCGTTTCTAGACTTCTGCTGGTTCAGATAAATCTCTCAACGGTTTATTCTGATTCGTTTCCATATTCTTACTGGTTCAGATAAATCTCTCAACGGTTTATTCTGATTCGTTTCTAGACTTCTGTTGGTTCAGATTAATCTCTCAACGAGTTATTCTGATTCTTATCCAGATTTTGCTGGTTCAGATAAATCTCTCAACGGGTTTATTCTCATTCGTTTCCAGATTCTTACTTGTTCAGATAAATCTCTCAACGATTTATTTTGATTCTTATCCAGATTTTGCTGGTTCAGATAAATCTCTCAACAGGTTTATTCTGATTCGTTTCCAGATTCTTACTGGTTCAGATAAATCTCTCAACGGTTTATTCTGATTCGTCTCTAGATTCTTACTGGTTCAGATAAATCTCTCAACGGTTTATTCTGAATCTTTTCCAGATTCTTACTGGTTCAGATAAATCTCTCAATGGTTTATTCTGATTTGTCTCCAGATTCTTACTGGTTCAGATAAATCTCTCAACGATTTATTCTTATTCTTCTCCAGATTTCGCTTGTTCAGATAAATCTTTCAATGATTTGTTCTGATTCTTCTCTGAACTTCTGCTGTTTTAGTTTAAACCTCTCAACGGTTTATTCTGATTCTTCCCCACCGACAATTTTCTCTAGTTCAGATAAATTGCCCCAAGATTTATTCTGATGCTTTCTAGTCTAGATTAATCTAATATATCTTTTGGTTCAGTTTAAATCGCTCCAAGAGATATTCTGATTTCTTTCCAACAAACATTCAAGACTTCTGCTAGCTCCAGTTTAAATCGACCAAAGGTTTATTCTGATTTCTTTTCTGTTAAAGTCAAGTTCAGACTTCATCCACTTAAGTCAAAAATCACCTTTGGATGGCATCTATAAGCCCATCTCTGACAACTCTCCATCATGTCTCCAAATGGCATCTTTAAGCCCATTCCTTACACAATCAACCAACACATCACTGAGTGCAAATTTTTGGGCACTCTTGTGTTCAATCATCTTCCACTTTCAAGCAACGAACGGCAAAAAAGTCGATCTCACTTTTCAAGTTTAAGAAGATTCAATAGGGGCAACTGTTGTACCCCAAAATTTTCCCTCTCATTTTATTCAAGATACTATCCTAGGTCTTCTTGAATACTCAATTTGGCTCAGAAGTCTGATCAGACCGATTCTCTTCCTAGGCAGTAAGTCAACAATTAGGGTTTGACGTTTCTCAAAGAAAATTGATTCTTCAAGGGTTCAAATGGCCTTCATAGATCTTCATGTCTCCTCAAGGATGTTCATGCCAAGTTTCAAACCTCGCATTACAAGGTGGCTCAATCAATAGTTCAGAGGACTGGAAATGACTACATCAACCCAAAATTTGACCTTTTGCGAGAACAAATTCAAACGATTGTAACTTCTTCATTATCCAATATTTTTGATCTGTTTTTCTTGTATATGACTCTCCTCGACATCGTCTCCAATTCCTCTTTACAAGTCAAGAGCCGATTATGTGCAAAAGATCATCAAAATTTCGAATACTTTAGAGGTCACTTTCTGGATTTTGACCTAATCTCGAGTAATTGTTGCCTGATTTCCATGAATCATAATTTCCTCAATTTCCAAGATCTTGAGATGGTTATTTTTGCACATTGTCATAAGCGATGTCATCAACAAGTCCTTTTCAAAAATCAAAGGAAAATTATGTTTAAAAGACCTTGGAGTTATCAAATTGTCATAAGTTTGTTTCAATTGAAGATCCAAGAGCCATGATTAGGGTTTCACCCTCATACAAGGTTATCAGAGGAATCAAACATTGGTTTAAAGTGCAAAGATATTAAAGAGATTATGGGGTATTCATGGCACTCTAGGGTTTTGATTCAATGATGTTTTACTATGCGAGGTTGAGATGAAAGATTTTCTCAAAGGATCTCATCCGTGGAGATATGGTTTCATTAGATCTCTTTGACAAGCAAGAGGCTTAGTCGTTACTTGAATCATAAGGAATGTGATTATGGATTTATACAAGAGGAGAAGATACTTGAGTCTTATTCAATTAGGGTGGCGGATGCTTAAGGAAAATCATTTCATTTGATCCCTTGGTTACTTATAACATAAGTTTTCTTTGGATATCATTTAATGTCACAAGCTAAAGGCCTAAAAACAATCTTATGAAGCATTAGGGTTTTGAGTTAAAGATCTAAAAAGAAACAATCAAGCTTAGCCATTCATGTGAAGACATTTGAGCATGGATTCATTCAAAGTGTTAAAGTTAAAGGAATTTAGCCATGGTTCATTCAAAATAGAAAAGTATAATCAAAATTGGTTCAAGCCTCATTTAATATGACATCCAAATTCCAAACCAAAGTTACAAATTTCAAATCATGCTACATTGCCATCATATTGATCTTACATCAAAGAAACAATTATATAAATCCAATTCATGTTTTTTTTTCAAGTTTCAAATTACAAATTACAAGAAAATTACACAAGTTTTTTTTGTTTTGTACATGGAAACCAAAAGTCCTCCCTAAGCATATGCTAACTTGCTTCTAAAATTCTCCATGCTTCATTTGGTTTCCAACCATGGCCTTTCATCTTCAATTCTTCATGTTGCTTTGAACCTAGCATCAATCTTTAATCTTCCCTTGTCTTATTCACTTCCAAATAAATACTCATCACATGAAAGAAAAGAAGAGGAAAAATGTTAGCAACATGAAATGTTGGGCATGAAATCAAGATTTTAAAAAATAATAATCCATCATTAGGGTTTGCGGCTAGGAATCAGAATGTTTTGTTTGTTTCATCACGTCCCATTTTCCCCTAATTGCAAATCACAAGAAATTTGTCTTTCTTGGTTCACAAAAAGGGAAAAAGAAACAATTTACAAGCAAGTTAAAATGCACAAAATTGCAGCAGTCCAAAACCGTCCAGGGCAGCTAACAGCCGACCAACACAAATTACAGCAAGACAGTATGCAAGCAAAACTACATCAGTTCAAAACTGCCCAAAACTGCAGCAGAAAACCAAAACAACAAGCAACAGCAACAAAATGCAAACCAACATCAGGCAAACCACAGTCCAAACAGCAGGCTAGTGAAAAAATGTAGCAATATTGTAATATAGCAAGGAGGCAAGCATGCTCAAACAAACAATTGTCATCATTTTCCTAAGTTAGCAAACCCTTCAGAAAATAAAATAAACAAAAGTTGCTTTTGTTTCATAGAAAGAGGAAAGAGGAAAGAAGATAGGGACAAGTTAGAAAAGTATCACCTAAGCCAAAACTGTCCAAAAACCTGCCATGACCAGCCTGCATTACAGTCCAAAACCTGCACCAAAACTTGCACTAAAATGGCAAAACATAACCTACAATGTTCAAGGTCAGCATACCATAATGGTTCAAAATCCTCAAAAACTTTCCCTCCAATTCTTACTTCTCAGCTAATATATTACAAAGAACAAGCAGCATATCAGAGGCAGGGGAGAGAATATCACAAAAAAGGGGCCAACCAATATTAGAGAAAAAACCTCATTTTAAAATAAAAGGGCCAAGAAACCAGAACCAATGAAAACCAGCAAAGAAATATCCAAACGAAAAAACCCTCACTGTAAACCAGAAACCATTTTCTTGTAGTAACCAACAAAACACAACAACATGCAGAAATCAAAGGGAACATAAAAAAGATCTCACCCTAAAATCTTTGGTAAAACTTCACCACTATAGCTCAAAACCGCACCAACCTTCATACAGTCAACAACACGCACAAGCTCACAATCAACATAATACAAATTCTAGACGTAGGGTTTTTAACAGAAGAAAATAAAATAAGGAGAAGTAACCAACAACACTCGCTACTAGAAAGAAGGACTCTGATAGATATTGATTTCTTTCCATCATTTTCGCGCCTCTGTTTTTGCATATTTTATGTACTGACTGTTGTGTGATATTTGATGTTACTACATATGAGAAACAAGAGAAAACCATGTCAGATAATTGTTGTTAATGTTTAAACCAAAAAAAACAAATAAGATCACAAAGAAATCTGGGTTCAGAAAACCTTAAAAAAAACAGAAATACAAGAAGCATAATAAAAAAAAATCACAACCATTCACCTTTTTCTCCATCACTTTCGATATGGCCGGGAAACATTTCTATTGCCGTCGTTGCTCTTTCACTTTTGGTTAAAGGTTGTTATTGGTGTACAAAGGGTACCGCTGTTATCCATCGTAAACATTCATCTTCGCCACCATGGTGTTCATACTATCTACCGTTTTGATCTGATTTTTCTGGATTTTATTTAGTTTTGTTTGTTTGAGAGAGAATGTGATAACTGTTTACAGCACCGTGAAATATCAGTGAGAGAGACGAAAGGAGTGCAAATCGAACAAGGTGGGGTTTTTGTGGTTGTTGTTTCGTTTTGGAATAAAGAATATAGATGAAAGTGTTGAGCGTTTGGTACTACCCCTTCTAGGGTTTTGCTTCCTTCAATTGCAATTGGGTCTTAACCCATAACAGCAACTCGGTCCATCTACACTAGCCCAAACTTTTTTTGTACATTTTTATGTGATAAGCTTTGGGTCCTATGTCTGAGCCCAGTCCAGCGAATTACTTATCCCTTCACCCTATAATTTTGTTTCACGCCATTCTATTTTTATTTTATTTTTAGAATTTTAGTTTAGTCTAATTTAATTTGACAATTTTAGATTTTTTTTTAATTTAATTTAATAAATTTAGAATTTTAGTTTAGTCTCTTAGAATTTTGATTAGTAATCTTAAATTTAATTTAGATCTAACTTTATTAATCTTTAGAGTTTAGCTAACTAAAAAACATATAAACTTCCAATTTAACTTATTTTCTTATTTAGTTTAGTTTAATTTTTAATTTAGGAAAATTCTGTAATTAATTTTACTAATTTTTTTTTGCTTAAGCTTTAATTTATTTTATTTTCTTAATAACAAAAAAACCTAAAAGACAAAAATAGGTTTACATTTGATTTATTTCTTTAGCTAATTATAGAATAGATCTTTAGTTTCTTTTCAAATTTTCTCACGAACAAAAATACCAAAATTTCCACACTTTGTCAATTAATTTTATTTCATGGACTGTTATAATTTTAATTAAATGTTAAATTCGATCTGGTTGTATTGTTTTCTATTTATACTTTTAATCGCATTCGACTCATCCCCATTTGTAAAAAAATTGTACCCCCATTCCCGAAAAGTTCTGTAATAGCATAGAATTTCAATTTCTGCAATTTACTGTTTTCTTTATACTGTATAGTAATTAGGCGTGTATGGCAAGATTCAAAAATCAATCGCTAGATAACCTAATTTCAACAAAATTAACTTGAAACAAACACACCTTTTCACACGCGCACCTCTAGGGTAACCCCGCTTGTTGCCTCAGAAACACAGTCATGTCCCTCGAATATGGGACGCTTTAGCAATGACCCTGCGATAAAAAAAGATCGTTAGTCCCTCAATGACCCTCGACGTTTCCTTCGATAAAACGATCTAGTCCCTTACAAAAATTGCTAAAGCGTCTCATAAGTTGCTTTCGATGACTAAAAATTGACCCGCGCCTGTCCCTTTACATCCAACGATGGGGCTTCTTACCAAATCAATGGTAAGATAGCAACATCTAAAGGAGGAAGAAAAGAACATTTGAGACCTTTCGAGTAGGTAGGTTCGCTCTTAGTTGCTCGCTTACTCACGACAAAAACATTTTTACACCGACATTTTCATCTTAAAACATTTTCAAAAAGACAAACTATTTTGTACATGTTCTTATAGAGACGATGACCACGACTTAGTGACTCAGGTTGAAGAGATTCAGATGTCAATAACAATTCTAAGAGAGCATCTTTTGCAGCAGGAAGTTCTATAAGAACTTCATGGCTTCTGTTTGAAATGCTCATCCAATCCAGACGAGTGTGATGGTTTGAAAAACTCCATTCAGAAACTAATGGACGAAGGGGTTGTTAGAGTTGAGAAAGTCATCCCTGAAGGTGATGTCGCTATTCTGGAAATCCTGTATTATCCGGCCAATGTTCAGAGGAATACTTCAAGAGTTCCATTGGTTATACAAGTTTCAACGCTCCCTGCGCCAAATCTGAATCCGGTTGCTCCCCCGCTAACCCAAGCATTAACACTTCCAAGTTCTGTTCCTGATTCGTTAACTGATAATAGGGAAGTGCCATGGGAATATAATGTCGTTTACATTCGGGGAAAGAAAGTTGTTTGTCTGCCGATTGAAAATAAGGATGTAACTAACATTGTCAGGACTAGTAGAATAACTCGAAGCGGGAGAGTCTTTTCTCCTACTCCACCACCTCCTGAGTAAGTTATCGAAGAAATTCCTGTAAGAGATAAAGGGAAACAGGTAGTTACTGATTCTCCTGGGACGTCTTTTGAACAAGAAGTGGAGCAGATAATCAGGGTAATCAAGAAGAGCGATTTCAAGGTGGTTGACCAGCTGAATCAGACGCCTGCAAAGATCTCAATCTTATCCCTCCTCATGTACTCTGAAGCTCATCGGACCACCTTGATGAGAATTCTGCATGGCTCCCATGTGAATCCTGAAATTTCTGTGGCCCAATTTGAAGGGGTTGTTACAAATATTTCTATAGGAAACTGTCTAGGCTTCAGTGATGATGAACTCCCTCCTGAAGGTCGGGCTCATAATAAGGCGTTGCATATTTCCATCAGGTGCTTAGATACTGTAATGTCTCGAGTCCTAGTAGACACTGGGTCTTCTTTGAACGTAATGCTTAAGCATACTCTATTCAAGCTAAACATGGAAGGGGTGATGATGAAACCCAGTACGCTGACAGTTAAAGCCTTTGATGGGTCTAGGAGATCCATATAAGGAGAAGTTGACTTACCCATCAAAATCGGCCCCCACGTGTTCTACCTGCCGTTCTATGTCATGGACATTTGTCCATCTTACACTTGTTTGCTGGGACGCCTGTGGATCCATGTGGCAAGGGCCGTTACCTCAACCCTGCACCAACTTTTGAAGTTTATCGTTCAAGACAAGGTCGTCATTATTGGCGGAGAGGAAGATGTCGTGATTAATAATGTTACTTCCTTCTGTTATGTCGAAGTAGACGGGGAAGTTCATGAAACCCCTTTTCAGGAATTGGAAATCGTTTCTGTTGACAGAGTCCCCACCACGCTGGAAAATACACAAAAGTCTAGAGTTCCGATGGTTTCCTTGAGAGATTCCAAGGCTATTGTGGAATCTGGAGTCCCTAATGGAGGCTGGGGGAAAGTAATAGAGCTGCGCGAAAAGCAGGACAAGTCCGGACTTGGGTTCAGGTCCCCGTTTTCAGACCATGTTGATACGAATCCAATTATGCTCAAGGGAAAACAAGTTCCTCCGCTTTCAAAGGTATTTGTTAAGGCCGGTCCGGAGGCTCAAGGACAGATCCATGCAATTGATGATGAAGACGATGCAGATATGGCTCAGTACATCTACCAGATTGCGCCTGATCAAGAGCTCGGCAATTGGACTGCCACTGATATTCCCGAAGTGGTTTTCTTTGACATGTAATGTTCTTGTTTTAAATAAGTCACATGTTTTTTCCCGAAGCATGTTGACGCCTTGTGAAAAGGGCCCCTCATGTTTCTATGTTTGTTTAAAAATTGAATAAAATGTCATTTTGCATACAATTTCTGCTCTCTATCTTTTCTTATTTTCGTAAAATAAAATGGCAATGTTTTTCTAACTCTTTAACCATTTTCCAATTTGCATCCATATTCTAAAATAAGGCATGATTCATCAAATCATGCAGGTCTGCCTCAAATTCCATAAAAAACGGTGATGTTACAGTTCCTTGTACCAATATCCTTGGAAATCCGAATGACCAAGCCGATGAGGGTAGTGGGGAAGATTGTGAAATTCCGGAAGAATTGGCAAGGCTATTGAAACAAGAATATAAAATGATCTTGCCTCATCAAGAAGCCATTGAAGTCATCAATCTTGGCACTGACGCAGTAAAAAAGGAGGTCAAGATAGGGGCCGCTTTGCAAGATAACGTAAAGAAGGGGTTGATTGAGCTTCTCAGAGAATACTCCGACATCTTTGCCTGGTCATATGAAGATATGCCTGGTCTAGATACGGATATAGTCATGCACCACTTGCCACTCAAGCCAGAATGTCCTCCAATAAAGCAGAAGCCAAGAAGAACTCGTCCAGATATGTCTCTCAAAATCAAAGAAGAAGTTGAAAAGCAGTTGAACGCAGGCTTTTTGTTGGTATGTGAATACTCAGATTGGATTGCCAACATCGTACATGTCCCTAAGAAAGATGGGAAGGTGCGCATGTGTGTAGATTATCGAGATCTGAACAAAGCAAGCCCAAAAGACGACTTCCCATTACCACACATCGATGTATTGGTTGATAATACGGCTCAGTCCTCATTTTTCTCCTTCATGGATGGTTTTTCATGATACAATCAGATAAAGATGGCCCCGGAAGACATGACAAAGACGACATTCATTACTCCATGGGGTACTTACTGTTATAAGTTCATGCCTTTTGGCCTCAAAAATGCTGGTGCAACATATCAACGTGCCATGGTGACGCTTTTCCATGATATGATTCATAAAGAGGTCGAAGTGTATGTTGATGATATGATTGCAAAATCACAAAACGAGGACGAACACTTAGTCTATCTGCAAAATTTATTTGTGCATCTGCAAAAGTTTAAACTAAGGCTTAACCCGAATAAGTGCACCTTCGGAGTGCGATCCGGCAAATTACTCAGTTTTATCGTAAGTCAACGAGGCATCGAGGTAGATCCCGACAAAGTAAAAGCTATACAGAATATGCCATCACCAAAAAATGAAAAAGAAGTAAGAGGGTTCCTCGGGAGATTGAACTATATATCCAGGTTCATTTCTCATCTCACAGCTATTTGTGAACCCATCTTCAAATTGCTGCGTAAGAATCAAAATGTCTGATGGGATGCTAATTTCTAGGAAGCCTTTGAAAAAATTAGACAGTACCTCCAAGAGCCATCAATCCTTATCCCTTCAGTTCCTGGGAGGCCACTCATTATGTACTTGACGGTGCTGGAAGGATCCATGGGTTGTGTGCTCGGGCAGCAGGATGAAACATGACGTAAAGAGCACGCCATCTATTATCTAAGTAAAAAGTTTACCGATTGCGAATCTAGATATTCTTTACTTGAAAAAACTTGTTGTGCGCTTGCTTGGGCTGCTCGGCGTTTGAGGCAGTATATGCTGACATACACGACCCTTCTAATATCGAAAATGGATCCGATAAAGTATATCTTTGAGAAACCAGCACTCACAGGCAGACTTGCTTGATGGCAGATGCTTTTATCTAAATATGACATTCAATATGTTACACAAAAGGATATCAAAGGTAGCACTCTTGCGGATCATCTTGCTCATTAGCCGTTGGAGGAGTACCAATCAATAAAATTTTAATTCCCTGATGAAGATGTTATGAAGCTTGACGATTATGATGGGGTCGATCCAGAAGAGCGATGGACTCTTACGTTTGATGGCGCCTCGAATGCTGCAGGCCATGGCATTGGGGCAGTACTGACTTCTCCATATAATATTCATACACCGTTTACGGCCCGGTTATGTTTCGATTGTACAAATAATATGGAAGAGTATGAGGCATGTGTAATGGGTCTAGAGGCAGCTATCGACCTTAAAATCAAGATCCTGGAAGTCTTTGGAGACTCTGCTCTGGTCATACATCAGGTACGAGGTGATTGGGAGACGAAACACCCCAGTTTGATTCCATACAAAGACTATATCTTACAGCTAATACTCGCTTTTGATGAAATCACCTTTGAACATATTCCCAGAGACGAAAACCAGCTGGTCGATGCTTTAGCCACACTAACATCCATGTTTTCGGTGAGCTTTCCAAATCATGCGCTTAATATACGCATCCTCACGTACAAAGAGTCGGCACATGTCTTTCCTGCCCATTGTCTCTCAACCGAGGATATGACTGATGAGAAGCCGTGGTATTACGATGTTAAAAGGTACCTCGAGAAGCAAGAGTATCCCAAAAATGCTACAATTTGTGATAAGCGTACGCTTAGAAGATTAGAATCCAAGTTCTTCTTATCAGGAGACGTCCTGTATAAGAGAAATTATGACTCGGTTCTGCTCAGATGCGTGGATAGACACGAAGCAGAGTCGGTCATAAAGGAAATCTATGAGGGTTCTTTCGGGACTCATTCAAGCGGGAATTCTATGGCAAAGAAAATCTTACGAGCAGGATACTTCTGGACAACGATGGAGAGCGACTGTTGTGTATACGCGAAATCGTGCCATAAATGCCAAGTATATGCAGACAGAATTCATGTTCCTCCAACCCTGCTGAATGTTATGACCTCCCCGTGGCCGTTCGCAATGTGGGGAATTGATATGATTGGAAGAATTGAACCAAGTGCTTCGAACGGTCATAGATTCATCCTAGTGGCTATCGACTATTTCACCAAATGGGTAGAAGCAACTTCCTACAAGAATGTAACCAAACAGGTCGTCACCAATTTCATCAGGAAGGAAATCATATGTTGTTACGGAGTCCCTCATAGAATCATCACAGATAATGGTTCTAATCTTAACAACAACAT
Organism: Vicia faba; assembly: GCA_948472305.1. Classification (NCBI taxonomy): domain Eukaryota; kingdom Viridiplantae; phylum Streptophyta; class Magnoliopsida; order Fabales; family Fabaceae; genus Vicia; species Vicia faba. Next base: position 1,535,362,482 of record OX451739.1, read on the forward strand.
GATGAAGGAGTTATGTGAAGAATTCAAGATTTAACATCACAAATCATCACCTTATCGACCAAAAATGAACGGTGCAGTCGAAGCTGCTAACAAGAACATAAAGAAGATCGTCCAGAAGATGGTCAAAACGTACAAAGATTGGCATGAAATGTTGCCTTTTGCTCTACATGGCTACAGAACATCTGTGCGCAATTCAACAGGGGCAACCCCATTTTCGCTTGTCTATGGCACTGATGTTGTGCTCCCTGTCGAAGTAGAAATTCCTTCGTTGAGAGTTTTGATGGAGACCAAGCTTGATGAGGCAGAATGGGTTCAGACAAGGTACGACCAACTCAATCTGATTGATAAAAAGCGGCTGACGGCCATACCGCCCCTTAAAGAACCAGTGGACACAATCAACCTTGGTACCGAAGAAGACAAAAGAGAAGTTAAGGTGAGTGCCAATCTGGAACCCAGTGTCAAAGAGTGTCTGATTCAGTTACTATACGATTATGTTGAGGTCTTTGCCTGGTCGTATGAAGACATACTAGGACTTGATGCAGATGTCGTGGTACATCGTCTACCTACTAAAGAAGACTGTCCATCGGTAAAACAAAAGGTTCGTCGAATGCGGCCAGACGTGTCAGAGAAGATCAAAGCAGAAGTCATGAAACAATTCAACACCGGATTCTTTGTCGTCACATCCTATCTGCAATGGGTTGCCAATGTTGTTCTCGTGCCCAAAAAGGACGGCAAGGTACGAATGTGCATGGACTACAGAGATTTGAATAGGGAAAGCCCTAAGGATGATTTCCCACTTCCCCATATTGATATTCTAGTTAACAATACGGCACAACACAAAATGGTTTCCTTCATGGACGGTTTCTCAAGTTACAACCAGATCAAAATGGAGCCTGAGGACATGGAGAAAACAACCTTTGTGACAAAGTGGGGCACATTCTGCTACAAGGTTATGCCATTCGGACTGAAGAATGCAGGGGCAACCTATCAGTGTGCCATGGTAGCTCTATTTCACGACATGATACATTACAAAATAGAGGTCTATATGGACGACATGATAGCCAGATCCCAAACAGAAGAAGAGCATCTTGATCACCTTCAGAAATTATTTGAGAGGCTAAAGAAATACAAGCTGAGGTTGAACCCAAATAAATGCACGTTTGGAGTGAGGTCTAGTAAACTCCTACGCTTTGTTGTCAGCAATAAAGGAAATGAAGTTGATCCTTCCAAGGTAAAAGTGATACAAGAGATGCCTGCTCCTCGTACCGAGAAGGAAGTTATAGTATTTTTGGGACGTTTAAACTACATTGCCAGATTCATCTCTCACCTGACAGCTACTTGTGAACCAATCTTCAAATTACTAAAGAAAGATCAAGTAGTCAAATGGAATGATGAGTTCCAAACTGCTTTCGACAAGATCAAAAAGTACCTGCAAGAGCCTCCTGTTTTGATGCCACCAGTCAAGGGAAGACCATTGATCATGTATCTGACTGTTTTAGAAAATTCAATGGGGTGTGTGCTGGGGCAACATGACGAGTCTAGCCGAAAAGAGCACGTTATTTATTACCTGAGCAAAAAGTTGACTGACTGTGAAATAAGATATTCACTGCTCGAGAAAACTTGTTGCGCTCTGGCACGGTCTGCTCACCGGCTAAGAAAGTATATGCTGACCCATACTACCTTATTTATATCCAAAATGGATCCAATAAAATACATCTTCGAAAAGCCTGCCCTTTCTGGGAGAATAGCGAGATGGAAGATGATCCTGACAGAATATGACATACAGTATACTACCCAGAAAGCAATAAAGGGAAGTGTACTAGCTGATCACCTTGCTCACCAAGCTGTGGAAGACTATCAGTCCATGAAGTTCGAATTCCCAGATGAAGACATCATGATGGTAAACAACTGTGAAGAATTCAGGCCATATGATGGACCTGAACAAGGATCCCGATGGACCCTGGTTTTTGATGAGGCGTCCAACGCACTCGGCAATGGTATTGGTGTTTTACTCATATCTCCTGAAGGATGTCATACTCCCTTTACGGCAAGACTCTGCTTCAACAGTGCAAATAACATGGCAGAATATGAAGCGTGCATTTTTGGTCTCAAAGTTGCCATAGATTTGGGGATCAAATCCTTAAATGTATTCAGAGATTCAGCTTTGGTCATCAGCTAGATCAAAGGGGAATTGGACACCAAACACCCTAACCTTATCCCTTACAAAGAACATGTGTTGACATTGATCCCACATTTTGAGAATATTACCTTAGAGCATTTCCCGCACGAGGAAAATCAGCTAGCGGACGCACTGGCCACAATGTCATCCATGTTTAAACTTAAATGGGATAATGAGGCTCCCCATATCACCATTGAACGAATGGATGAACCAGCTCACTGTCACGAGATTAATACTGAAGAAGTAGTGGACTAGCCTTGGTTTCAAGAAGTCAAGAGGTATCTCGAGGCTCAAGAATACCCGGAAGGAGCTTCAGTAAATGATAAGAAGTTCTTAAGGAGATTCTCTGCTAAATTCTTCCTTAGTAATGACATTCTCTACAAATGCAACCATGACTCTGTTTTTCTTCGGTGCATAGACAAGGTTGAAGCTGAAAAGATCATGGATGATCTACATGAGGGCACTTTTCACACCCATTCCATTGGGCATATGATGGCAAAGAAAATCCTACGGGCAGGCTATTACTGTTCTACCATGGAAACAGATTTCTATCAACACTCTCGAACCTGCCACAAGTGTCAGATATATGCTGACAAGGTGCACGTACCTCTGGTTCCTCTGAATGTCTTGACGGCTCCTTGGCCCTTTGCTATGTGGGGCATCGATATGATTGGTGAAATCAAACTCACAGCCTCTAATGGACACTGCTTCATCTTAGTGGCCATTGACTATTTTACAAAGTGGGTTGAGGCAGCCTCTTTCGCTTCCGTGACCAAGAATGTTGTAGCCTAATTCATTAAACAGAATCTCATATGTCGGTATGGTATCCCAGAGAGGATCATCACAAACAATGGTACGAATCTAAATAATACTATAATTACCGCCTATGCAAGCAAGTCAAGATCCAACATCACAATTCTTCTCCTTACCGTCCAAAGATGAATGGTGTTGTCGAAGCCGCAAATAAGAATATCAAAAAGATCGTACAGAAAATGACAGTCGCGTACAAAGACTGGCATGAGATGCTACATTCGCTCTCCACGGGTATCGTACCACAGCTCGCACATCAACCGGGGTAACACCCTACTCTTTAGTTTATGGCATAGAGGTTGTCTTGTCTATTGAGGTCTAGATCCCCTCTCTGAGAATTATGAATAATGCATGGCTGAATGAATAAGATTGGATCCAAACTTGTCTTGATCAATTTAACTTGATTGATGAGAAAAGACTTATTGTTGTCTGTCATGGTCAAATGTATCAAAAATGAATGATCAAGGCTTTCAACAAAAAGGTCAGATGCCAAGTATATCAAGTCGGGGATTTGGTGATCAAACGTATCATACTACCACAGGATGATCCCAGGGGAAAATGGACTCCTACATACGAAGGACCATTTGTAATAAAAAGCAAATTCTCTGGTGGAGCAATGATCTTGGCCACCATGGATGGTGACGACCTGCCGCACCCTATGAATGCATACATAGTCAAAAGATACTACGCACAAAGAGACCCGCTAGGTTGACACACCTAGGCAAAACAAGGGTATCCCGGCAAACTAAAAAGGTTTGGGCAAAAATTAGCGATAAAAAAAAATCTGTACACCCGGCAAGCTGAAAACCCGAAAGAGCAGTTTGGGCAAAAAAGGGTATCCCGGTGGACTGAAAACCCGAAAGGGCGGTCTAGGAAAAAGTTAGGGATTTAAAGCGTATAACTATGTCCTGGTGGATCACCTTACGGACAACCTTTGGCTTCTACTGACAAGCTCGACGGTTCTGATCAATTCAATCAACTTCGGACAAGGCAACAAATAGACAAGATGCTCAGAGACACGAAGGCTATAGTAGAATGGGAACCCCATGGGATTATTGCACATAGCTATCTTGTCTTTGTATCAAATTTTCATTTTTACGACGGCATTCTCTTACTAGAATGTTTGTCTCATTGTACAAAAATACTTACTCAAAGTCAATACAAAGATATCCCTTTGAAAGTGCAAAACTATCTGTTTTCTTTACTCTTGTGTTTTGTTTACAAAAATGTCCAATGATTTATTTTTGAACATAAGCATTTGAACATAATTACTGTTTACAAATAAATAAAATAGAAAGACAATCACTAATGGCTTTGAGAGATAGGGAAATCTCTCCAAGCTATTTCCATAAATCCCCCACATTGTGCAGATTAATCCACAGCGGAACAAAGCTTCCAGTTATCAATCCCCAGTAGAAGTTGTCCAATTTCTCAGGATTCCCCAACAGTATTTTACAAGAAGTGTACGGCGTTTCCCTTACAACAGAGTTTATTTCTCTAAAAGGAAATTCATCAACACTTCAACTTCACAACATAAAGACTTACACTCCATATCCTCGGCAGCAGTCAGGGATTTATTTTCCCCTATCCAATAGCAGTGCAGCAGATTAGCTCACATACGCGTATATCGTATCCATATATCATGAACATTGATAACACGAATGCATATATCACAATCTCATTGTACCATGCATTTCATACATCATGACATTGCATACAGCTATTGTTTTACCCTTTTTCAGGATAAGATTAATCAATGGCTATCATCAACAAATTACAAAGGTCAGAGATTGATACCTAAGATAAGTCAGGATAATTATCTACACGACCAACTGAAGCAATCCAGCACGGGTTCCTCAGATTCAACTCAGATACAGTTCAGATACGCTCCAGACATGAATTCCATTCTGATACTCATTCAGATTCAGCTTCTCAGATATAGTTCAGATACGCTTCAGACATAGATGCCATTCTGATACTAATTCAGATTCAGCTTCTCAGATACAGTTCAAATACACTCCAGACACGGACTCTATTCTGATACTCATTCATATTCAGCTTCTCAGATACAGTTCAGATACACTCCATACACGGATTCCATTCTAATACTCATTCAGATTCAGCTTCTCAGATACGCTCCAGACACGGATGCCATTCTGATACTCATTCAGATTCAGCTTCTCAGATACAGTTCAGATATGCTCCAGACACGGATGCCATTCTGATACTCATTCAGATTTAGCTTCTCATATATAGTTCAGATACGCTCCATACATGGATGCCATTCTGATACTCATTCAGATTCATCTTCTCAGATACAGTTCAGATACGCTCCAGACACGGACGCCATTCTGACACTCATTCAGATTCAGCTTACAGATACGGTTCAACAATCATTTCTGGATGGCATCTACAAGCCCATCTCCAACAACTTTCCATCATCCCTCCAAATGGCATCTGTAAGCCCATTCCATATACCATCAACCTTCACATCACCGAGTGCAAATTTCTGGGCACTCTAGTGTCCAATCATCTTCCACCTTCGAGTCACGAATGGCAAAACTCGCCAATCTAACTCTTCAGGAATAAGAAGATTGAACATGGGCAGCTGTTGTACCCCAAAATTTTCCCTCTCACTTATCAAGAATTTACTCACAAGATCTCCTTTGACTCAAGACTGCACTAGGGTTGATCAGCTCAAGACACCTCCTTAAGCATTGATGACCAAAATCAGGGTTTGAGTTTGCACAAGGAATTTTAAACTTCCAATGCCCCATATGACTTTCATGGATCATTATGGACCCCTAAGATCACTCATGTCAAGTTTCAAGCCTTGGATCACACTTTTGCTCAGTCAATTGAGCAGTTGACCTAAAAATCAGTTATATTGGGGAAAAAGTCAAATGTGGCCAATTTACAGTCAAACTTCATAATTTTTTATGCACGTCAACATTTTAAGCTCATATGTATCATTTGATCAAGTTTGGACCATAATTCCTCAAGAAATTTGATCAAATCTTCAAAAGGGCAAAATGGTCAAAATTAGGGTTTTGATTGGGAAAGGGCAATTTCTGATTTTTGACCTAGCAAACGATCAATTGGTTTAAGGAATGATATCAAGAGTCCAATTGCATTATTTTTACCTAATAACATGGCTCAGAACATTTCCCAAGACCAATGGATTGACAGATGAATTTTCAATCAACTAATCAAAAGTCAAATTACACTAAAAAGTCAAACTTTGACTTTTTGGTTAAAATTCAATGTCAAAGATCACAATTCATCAAAACATGTCAAAATATGAAACTTATTCATCAAGAAATCCAAAATTCAAGATTTCATTTTGAAAATTTAAAATTTCTAAACTTAGAAATTTTTCTAAGTGTTGGAAATTTCTTATTTTTTCACAACTTTGAGCAAAATTTTCACCATGATGCAAGCTGATTCAAAAGAAACTTCCAACATGAAATTTGTAGATCTCCATGAAATATACAACTTTTCTTCACACAACTCCTTCCAAAAGTTCTTGGATCTCAAGTTATAATTTTAAGAATACATGGTCATGAAACAAAACACTTAGTGAAATTTTGCCCTAATTTGGTCAGGATTTTGACCCAACTTCATGGCACTTTTTCATATAGTTCAAATGGTAATCTTCAAAAGCAATTCAAAGATGGGTTGTAGAGCACATTTCAAGCTTTACAAAATGTCCAAGAACTCCTTGAAATCATTTTTGAGTAGGGAGAATCGAAGAGATGAAGTTAGGGTTTTATCACTTGAATTACAAGTCATTTTGTGATGAACAAAATTCAAATTCAAAGTTATACTGCATAACCTCTACTTTGAAGGCCTCAAACTTGTTATGAACTCCATAATTTATTTCTTGCACAGCTTTTTGAGGTCTCATATCAAGCATTCAATGCAAGTCCATGCTTTATATCCATTTTGGGAAGAAAGTGCACATTGTCATTTTGATAAAGTGACTTTTTGCACAAAACTTATTCTTGAGATTTGCACTTGCTCTTTTCTGATCATACATGTCTTATAACATAAGAGAAACTTGTTAGACACTTACAATCACTCAGCACATGCTTGTACCTCCTCTTGAAACTTGTTCTCCCATTTTTCTTCAAAATCAAGTAACCTAGCAAATAGCTTGTAACTTGTACTTCTGACTTTCAAAACAACTCCAACCTTTTTGCTTATACATACACAAACCATTTGCCACAAAAGACACACATGTTTAAGCCCTGAAAACCCTTAGAACATAGAATCACCAAAAAAACTTCAAAACTTGTCATTTCTGAGTTTTAAAGTCAATCTTCAAATCTACTCGTGCGTTTCTTGGCCTTTTACTTTCAAAAGCTTCTAAACAACATACACAAACAATCTCAACACCTGAAGCACTACTGTAACACCTCCATCATCATCCACCATTTTCAAAAACAGAGCTTTGCACTTGGACTTCTCCAGAACTCCTCAGGCACTTTCAGCTCAAGCTAAGCATCCCTTTAGCTTCCTGGGAAGTTGAGGAAGCTAACCCAATCGTTGGAACTCACTGAAAGCTGCTCAAACTTCAAACCTGATACCCTCTTGAAAGGTAAGTTTTCTAACTTTCGAACTTTTCATACAAGCACCATCAATGATTTATTTGTGAATGAAACATGTAGATATCATTGCCCTAAAGCTAACCATGTTCATAGTTTTCATTAATTTTGTTTGAGCTTAGAGAATTTTAAGATTGAAATTTCTGAGTTTTTAGGATTCAGATTAGGGCCTATGAAATTCATGTTTGTCTTTAATCTATAGTTTTAATGCTTTACATTTCTGAAATCATGAGGAAATTTGCTACAAGTTTCATGTTTACAGTTTTCATTTTTGTTGAGGATTGATTGAGTTATAGAGCTTCTAGCTGAGCGTGAGGTTGAAGATGAAGTTAGCCTCAGGAGCATGTTTACCATATGTATTTATTGTTTGATTTATATAAACAGGTGTATAGCCACCCCAGTGGTAGAAGCACACGCCTTTAACCAGAGGAACCTGGGTTCGAGCCCTAGTGGTACCCTTTTGATTTTTTTTTTACATTGTTTTTGCATTCTGACTTCTTTTTGGCAGGAGCTGAGCCTCCTTGGGCCTTGTTGTTTTTGTTTTTGCTTACTAACCCACATGTTTCATTTACACACCCCTGACCCAGTTTTATTTTCTTTTTCTTATTTTTTATTTATTTGTTTTCTTAAATAGTTTTCTAATATTAAAAAATTATAAAAAATATAAAAATAGTAGATTTGTATTTTGACATTGTTTATTTATTTTTTTCTCACAAAAATTATTTCATTTAATCAATACTTTATTTATTTTACTAATTATCTTTGTAAATTTAATTAAAAATAGGTTTTAGTTATTTTCTTTTACACTAATTAAAATATGTTATTTTAATATAAAAAAGGCCAAAAATATTTTATAACACTATAATTATTTTCAAGAAAAAAATACCAAAGATACTTTTCTTAAACTTAATTTCCTTTTAATCAATTATTAGATTTAGGGTTTTATTGATAATCTTTTCTTAATAAATTTAGGTTTTACTTATCCCTTTAATTAATTAGGTTAAAATCAAAACTCATTTTCTCTAAAAAAATCCAAACAAAAATATCCATTTTCTTCACATTTGCATTCTTGTATATTTATTCATTATGTACATTATTTATTTCAATTCTTGTATAAATTCAATATGGTTGTAATAGATTAATTAGGTTTATTTTCTTGCAATCCCCGTTTATAATTTGTACACCCCCCTCCCATAAGTATTGTAATAGCGTAGTAATTTTAAATTCCGCAATTTATCGCTTTATATACAATTGCTAGTAACTAGGGTTTGTATGGAAAGACTAAAACCAATCAAATAGAAAACCCTAATCAAAGACAAAATCAAGCATGAAAAACAATACATTTGCACACAAGCACCCCCTAGGGTAAATCCACTTGGTTGCCTTTACAAAATGACCATATTACGCATGTGAGGCATCTTAGCAAAAACAAAGCAAAAATACAAGATCATAGTCCCTCGATGACGCTATCCATGTTGCCTTTCAAATGATCTTAGTCCCTAAAAGAGAATGCTAAGATACCTTGCAACATTGCTAATCATGGTTATACAATGACCCATGCACGTCCTGTTTACATCCAAAGATAGGGTTACTTACCAAATCAATGGTAAGATAACAATGTCAAAGGAAAAAGAAAATGAACATAAAAGACTTTTGAGTAGGTAGAATGCTCCTAATTACTTGCTCAATCTTCAAAACATCCTTGCTATTTTCAAAACAAACACCTACACTTTCAATACATCTTACACACTTGAAAACATTTTCAAAAGATCAAACATCTTTGTATACATTCTTACGAACGAGAATCATTATAAAGATTTCCTAAACAATGGCCTCTTTACAAAATACTTTCAAAAACCACACAAAGCACAATTTCAAACAAAGAAAGTGATCTAGCAAGTAACTAAGAGCCCATGGAAAACCATGGATAAAAAGGCTGCTAATACCTTCTATTTTCATAATCTACCCCCCGAACTCAAGAAATAATCTCAAAGGTCTTTCCTGTGCTTTTTCACCTTTCCTTTTGGATAAAAGAAAAGTCAGTGGCGAATCTTACTAATCGCAACATTTGCGATCAAACGCAAAACCCTCAAGTCAGTTCTCCCACTGTATCACAACAGCCATTTCGTGTTTTCAGTCCACCGGGATACCCTTTTTTGCTCAAGCCGCCTTTTCAGGTTTTCGACTTGTCGGGTGTATAGATTTTTTTTTGTTTTTATCCCTAATTTTTGCCCGAACCCTTTTGGTTCGTCGGGATGCCCTTATTTTTGCCTAGGCCAGTCAACCTAGCGGGTCTTTGTTCATGTGTAGTATTTTCCTACTATGTCCATGTTCACCGGGTACGGAGAATTGTCATTGTCCATAGTAGTAAGTGTTGTCACACTGCCAGAAGGTGTTTGTTTGATTGTACAAGACTCGTTGTTGGAATTCATGCCCAATGCCCCAAGTTATTCAGATGGAGATCTGCCCCTGGCTATTTGGCATCTTTGAGAGATTCCCTAAATCTTGAGGTGATTCCATCTGAGGTGATTCTGTCCATTGAGAAGATTTATGTTCATCGAATATCCGTCGTGCAAATTTCTCGACTGTTGAACAAATGGTCATATGCAAACAATGGTATTTTAAGAATGCAAATCTTGTGTCTGTCTTGAAGTTTGAAAATTCATTTTTTAGTAAAACAAATTTTGCAAGAGAGTGATATCAACTCGGGATTTATAGTAAGTCCTACAAGAGTCAGGATACCTTTTGTAACAATATGCTTCTAAACTAACATATGCTTCATTTAGGACTTTTAAGGGTTGTAGCGTGGCCTGGTTCACGGTTCAAGAAACAAAGGATAAAGGCTCAAATTTTATTTGTACCCACCCGTTCTTCGTGATGTTCTTCAATCCTATGCTCAGTTAATTGTGCATTTAGATCCCAATTCAGTCTGGCATCTTGTCCTTGATGTTCTAATGATGGTTCGGATACTGACAGTTTATTTTCAATAGGAAGTCATTTTTGTAACCTTCTATTTTTGTCGAGGATTTGTAGGACCTCTTTTTTTATTTTGTTATCCCTGTTTTTGCCTGAATTATTTCTTTTGTGATTACAATCAGTGGGATGTCCCAGTTTTTCTCTTAAGTCTCCTTCATAGGTTTTGACTTAGCGGGCTTTTATTTTGAGAGATAATGACTGCTTGTCTTGACGATTATGCAGAACCATCACCGCATTTTGATTTAGAAGGACGTATTAGATGCCATTCATTATGTACGAACAGAAAATTGTGACTAAATGCACGTCTGAATTGACTGAGAAACTACCATGCCCCAGGTTATGATTAAGGGTTTTAATTTGTGTGAAAATAAAAACTCCTACTTCTTTGGCTCAAAGGGGTTGACTAGGGATTATCTTCCTTATAACTCCACTGTTTGGGATTTGAAACAACGCATGTACATCGTCAACAAGGTCTGTTCAAAAGCATATTGTAGAGATTGTGATATCGTTTTCGTCATCCTCCCTCTAAAGGCTTAGAGCTTTTGATCGAGAGTTGAATATCATAAAAAGGAAGCAATAAAACAGTTTAAATAAAATGACAATGAAATCATTCAAGACAAACATATGTGATGCATTAATGGGAAAACCAAAGTTTGGCGTAACAGTAATTGTTTGAACAACAAATGAAATTACAAATGAAAAATAAAAAAGTGAATTGGATGTTCTCAATGATTTGTCCTAGGAGCAGTGATCACTTTGTGAGTCTCTGGAGGGTTGAATTCAACTTCTTTGGCGCCAATCATATCCTGAATTTTGTTCTTTAGAGCCCAGCAGCCATTCGTATCATGTCTCAGACTGTCAGAATGGTATGCACACCTTTCGTCGGGGTGGTAACTAGGAGCAGAAGTATTCGGATTTTGCAGAAGAGCCTTTAACGTGATCAACCCTGCTTTTAACATGTGTTGTAACGCTTGAGCAAGTGACATGTTGATTTTGGTGAATTGTCTCTTAGGCGTGACCTCTTTATGTTGGTTCCCCTGTTGGTGTCGTTGCATAGGTGTAGAGTTAGAGACCAGTATTGCCCCCACATATTGATTGTGGTCGTTGGCCTTATTGAGACCCTTCTGGCCAGACACAGCATTGGCTTCCCTCTTACCAGCAAATGACTTCTTCTCAGCATTAGAAGATGTAGCCATGGAGATCTTCCCACTCTTGATACCGTTTTTGATCCTTTCTCCAGTCAGAACCATTTCTGTGAACCCGAATGAGGAACTCCCAATCAGCAAATTGAAGAATGGGTCCGTCATAGTGCCCATGAACATGTCTACCATTTCACGATCATTCAGAGGGGGTTGTACCCTGCCAGTTAGATCCCTCCATTTTTGCACATATTCCTTGAACCGTTCTCTTGAGCTCATGGACATATTCTGCAGTTGCACTCGAGTTGGTGCCAGGTCAGCATTGTATTGGTACTACTTGTAGAAAGCAGCAGCCAAGTCTTCCAAGGTATGGATGTCAGTTCCTTCTAGCTGATAGAACCAATCTAGTTGAGTGCGAGCCAAACTTTCTTGGAAGAAATGGACCCATAACTTTCGGTCAGCAGTGTAAGGCTGGATCTTCCTGACATAGGACCTTAAGTGCAACTTAGGGCAGGAGACACCGTCATACTTAGCAGACGTGGGGACCTTGAATTTTTTTGGGATGACCACTCCAAGAACCAGCCCTAATTCTTCAAAATTCAGACCAGGAACCCTTTGGATCTCCATGGCATTGAGTCAATCCTCCAGTCGTTTGTATTTATCGTCAGCAGAAGGATATTGCTCCTCAGAATAGTCAGGTTCATCTTCTTCAAACATTGTATTGTTGTCTCCTTTATCTGATTCCTCGTCATCTTCTTCTTGATTATCCCCTCCTTTTGATGGGTTTTCGGAATCCATAGCTCGGTTAGTTGGTCTTCTTCTTCCCACACTCAAAACACAAACTGACTTCTTTGACTTCTTAGCCTTCTTTTTCATGAGCAGAGCTTTCAGGTCTTCTTGCCCCTAGGTCAGAGTCAGGAAAATTTGTTGGAACTGAGTGTTTTGAGCCTGAAGGTATTTGACTGTTTGTTCGAGAGCCATTTCTTTACTTGCTCAAATAAACAGCGAATAAGATGAGGACCCTGCTTTGAAACTTGTTTATGCAATAACATGTATGATATGCGTATGCAATGTTTTCAAGGACTCGCGGGGTAAACAAGAAGATGTCATCATTTGAAGTTTGTAGCTTTGATTGAAGAACTTTGTATCATTGAAGGTCCTTCTACAAGAGTCAAGCTCACAATATCAAGTGGGTCATAGCCCCTGACTCAAGTTGTTATGTTTTAATCTTTTGACGGCATTGGCTAAAGAAAAATAAATCCCCTTTTCCCCTTGCTAGACGTCTGATTTACCATAACCTGCATCACAAACCCTTGAGATCCTTGAAATGGTTAAGGAGATGCTATGGGATGATGTTATGATATGTATGTTATGCGTTAAGCAAAAGTGTAAGGTTATGTAAGCAAGTAAACTCTGCAAGAAATCCAAGTTATTGGATAATAACTGTAAACAAATCCTGCAAGGAAATCATGTTGTCAGATAATAAAACCCTGCAAGTAGTTCAAGTTGAAAGCAAACAAATCATACAAGCAACCTTAGGTTTAGGCTTGCATGGGGTTTGTAGGTAAGTACCATTTTGAAGTTTAGTTGGCTCAACCTGTCCTATAAATAGTAATTGGGTTCTAAGGAGCTTCAATATCACTAACTTTCCCTTCAGAAATTGTTTCAGCTCCGCACCGAAGTATTGCAGCCAAAAAACCTGAAAGTCCAGCCTCAATGTGTGTAGTATCAGGTATCAACCAATCTTCGGTCAGAACCAAAGCCGGTTATCTCACTACTTCCTAATGGCTAAGATGAGTCAATTAAAGGTTCTAAAGGTCAGTTAGCGCTTAGTGACACTATGAGGAAGCCTAATGTTATCCTTAACTTACTCAAGGAACATTAGTACAATCCAAAGTATCGCGCTAACATAGCCACCACTTTGTCCGTATCGGTCTACGCCATACAGACTCCATGGTTTATTGCTACTTAGCTAATAAGAGATCCATGTGTAGGATATTTTAGTAACAACCCAAGCAAACCCTAAAAGATAAAGTAAGAAAACACACAATAAAGAAATTTAACAATGAACTAACTCTAAGGTAAATCCCACTTTTTATTCTCCCCGGCAGAGTCGTCAGTTCTGTTATACGGTGGCAGAACTGACTATTTGAACTGGTTTTGCGTTTTTTGTTCACAAATGTGCGGTAAGCAAGAGTCTCCACCGTCTTTTCTTTTATCCAAACAAAGGAAAGGGTGAAAAGAACAGAAAAATACCTTTTCGAGAGTTTTCTGAGTAAGGGGGTAGATTATGGAAAGGGAAGGTGTTAGCGTCATTTCCATCCGTGGTTTTCCATGGGCTCTTAGAGGTTTGCTCATTTTTCAAGATGCTTTTTTGCTTTGTGTGTTTGAAAATGTTTTGAAAGATGCCTTACTGCGGCGAATTACTTTGCGTTTAACTCTTGTATCAGTCCTCAAGAGTGTTAACAAAGTAAATGTTTTTGAAATTGTTTTTGAAAAGTAGTTTTTGTGTGTAAGTGCAAAATGTTTGAGCAAACTTCTAACAGCTATCTACTTTTATACTCGAAAAGGGTCTTTCTTTTCCTCTTTTCCTTTAGACAATTTTATCCTACTATTAGTGAGTAGGTAGCCTTATCATTGGTTGTTGAGGGACAATCGAAGGGACCTTATAGTCACGAAAGCAATTTTATGGAGATGCTTTAGCAATTCTATTTTAGGGGCTAGATCATTTACTAAAAGGCAACTGTAGGGTCATCGAGGGACTATGATCTTTTGATTTTATGGGTCTTTGCTAAAGCATTCCTTCCTCATGACTGTTTTTTAAAGGCAACCAAAGTGGGCGTACCTTAGAGGTGCTTGTGTGCAATTGTGTTGTGTTCAGTTATTTTATCTTTAAACATTTAGGTGTTCTACCATTTGTTTTCATATCTTGTCATGTAATCCTAGTTAGCATACATCTAAACAGTTAATATATACACAGGAATTTAAAGTGCGGGAATTGTAAATCCTACGCTATTACAAGGCTTTGGGGAGGGGATTTACATTATATAGGGATAAAGGGGATAAAGCAGTAAATATCCTAATTTAATCTATTACATCCGGTAGGCAGATACAATAATAATAATAAAAAATATACGAAATTAAATAAACGCACATGAAATAGAAAAGACGTCTAAAAATCCTAAAGAAAAGAAATCTTTTTTGTTGTTTTTGGTATAAAAGAAAACAAGGCCTAAGTCTATTTAATTTTAATTTTAAGAAAAAAATGTTAAAATAATTAATTTATTTATTTACAAAATTAATTTAGTTGGAAAAACAACTAGCCTAAAATTTTTGTGATTTTGATTTTAATGTTAATTAAAAAGATAAATAGTCCACTAAAAAAATAAAGAAAAGAAACAAAAGCCAAATAAGAGTACAATGAGACATCCTTCGATTGGGGTGAAGAATGAGGGGTTTTGATCCAAAGGGGAAGAGATATGGCCTCTTCGATTCAGGAGAGATGCCTTCTTTCAATTAGGCTAGGGAGTGGGCATGAATAGCCTTCGATCCAGGGAAGGGGATTGCCCTCGATCCAGGAGGAAGATGTCCTCTTCTATCCATGAGGACTATGGACAACTTCGATCCAGAGAAGGTGTCTCCTTCGATCTGGGATGCTATACCTGCAAAATTATGTTAGTGAAATAAAACGCAGGACCTGGGTATCGAAACCCAGGTCCTTTGATCATGCGCGCTGGGTCTTTTCAGGCTAAATTTGCAGCAAGTGTTAGCAAACAAAGAACATGACCTAGGTGCCAAACCTAGGCCCTTTGATCCTATCTAGGATGACAAATCGAATGTAACAACAGGTATGGATGTTTTATACAAATACAAGGTTGGACAATTTAACCTCTCTTACCAGTAGATTGAACTTTCGACTTGGGCACTTCCTGAATGTGTGCAACTTCGATCTGGGACTTCTGGCCGTGGGCACCTTCGATTTGAAGGGTTGCTTTGGCATGGATTACTTATGATAGTTTGATAACCTTTGGTGGATTTTGTGGGCAGCGTCTCTCCAACTTTTTTTGTTCTTCTCCTTCTTTTTTCTTTTGCAACACTTGTGATCTCTTTATATAGATGGGGTAGAGGGGATAAGAAGGAAAAGGTTTAAACAGCCTTGATTGTGTTTGAAATCCATGAATGAGAGTTTGTAACTTTGGCCAAACATATGGGATCTTGTCTCTTTTTTTGAATTTTGAATTATATGTAAGTGGTCTTCGAATGCCCTCTTTTGAAGGGACTGATGTCTTCTTCGAATGGACCCTTTGAATGCTCTTCGAATGGACCCTTTGAATGCTCTTCGAATGGACCCTATGAATGCTCTTTGAATGGACCCTTTGAATTCTCTTCGATTGGACCCTTTGAATGCTCTTCGAATGGACCCTTTGAAAGCTTCTTCGAATGGACCTTTTGGAACGCCAATCGAAGCGCATTTATTGACATGCTAATCGAAGGACACTGTTACCATGCTTGTCAAAGCTGCCTTGACACAATGCCAAATCGAAGGATCCCTTTCCATGCCAATCGAAAGGCTTGGCCCAGGGTCAAACGAAAGAGTATTTCAGAATGACAATTGAAGGCCTTGACACAATGTCAATCGAAAGGCTTATCATGAGTTCAATCGAAAGTACTTGTGTCCATTCCAATCGAAGGGCTTGGCCACCATGCCACACGAAGAATTTGGAATATCAATTGAAAGCCTTGGCTATAATGCTAATAGAAGATCATTATCCATGCCAGTCGAAAAGCTCCTTCAGAATACCAATCGAAGGGTCTTCGGGAATGCCAATCGAAAGGTATTAAAAACACCACTTAAAAATTTTCCTTTTTTTCTTAGGCAAGGGTTTATGGTGAATTATGTAGGGGAAGACCTTGGAAAACATGAGAGGGCAAATTTTGGGGTACAACACATTTCATACGTTTGTCTTGAATTAATCCATTCATTTTCACTCTATTTAAACTATGCTTTTTACTCCCTTTATGATATTCAACTCTTGTTTTAAAAAGTTGCAAGCCTTTAGAGGGAGGATGAAGAAAACAATACCATAATCTCATACAGTATACTTTTGGATAGACCTTATTGATGATGTACAGACGTTTGTTTCAATTCCTAAACACTGGAGTTATAAGGAGAATAATCCCTAGTCAGCCCCTTTGAGTCAAAGAAGTAGGAGTTTTCTTTTTCACACAAATTGAAACCTTTAATCAAAACTTGGGGCAGGGTAGTCTCAGTTAATTCAAATATGCATTCAGTCACAAGCTTTCACTTCATACACAATGAATGACAAACAAAAACATCCTTTTGAATCAAAAGACGGTGATGGTTCCCTATCAAATAGGCAGTCATTATCTCCCAAGAGAAAAGCCCACTAAGTCAAAACCTATGAAGGAGACTTAAAAAAAACTGGAGCATCCCGCTGGATGTAATCTCAAAACAAGAACAGTCAAGAAAAATTTAAGGATAATAAATAAAAAAAGAGGTCACTACAAATCCTCGACAACATGAAAAGATGTTGCAAAAATGACTGCCTTCCAACAGACTTAACTTGTCTGAACCATCACCAAAATGTCATTCCAGACTCAATTGGAGTTCAAATGCACAATTAGTTGAGTTTAGGGCTGAAGAACATCATGAAGAACGAGCGGGTACAAATACACTTTGATCCTTATCCTTTGTTTCTTAAAACGTGAACCAGACCACGCTACAACCCTTCAAAAGTCCTAGTTGAAGCATGGGTTAGTTCGAAAGCATACTATTACCAAAGGTGTCCTGACTCCTGTAAGGCTTACTGCAAATTTTGAGTTGAATTCACATTATTACAAAACTCTTTATTTGTTAAAACTACATTCTCAAAACTTCAAGACAAGCATAAACTTGGCATTGTTTGAATATCGTTATTTGCATATGGCTAATTGTTTGACAACAGAGAAATTCACACGGCGAATATCCAATGAACGGAAATTCTCAATGAACAGAATCACTTCAAATGGAAAAACACTTCCAATGAAAAACTCTCCCTTAATCAAGGGGGCGTGACATGTCACCGTCCAACTCATTTGGGGCAGTCAAGTCAAGATTCCAAGAAATCTCTCAAGAAATGTTGAATAACCAGAGGCAGGTTTGTATCTGAATCACTTGGGGCATTGAACATGAATTCCAGCAAAGTGTTACGTACAGCTAAGCAAACATTTCCTGGTAGTACTACAACACTTATCATTAAAGGCAGTGACAAATTCCCACAAAATCCTTTATAGGGTGATCCCCAGTCAAGTCCCCACAAAGTCATCTCTATAAGGTTATCCCCACAGAATAATCTTCACGAATAAGGATACAAACCCCTCAATTCCAAATTCATGGATATCCCCACAAGGTTGAATCCATGCAATCCCCAGCCAGAGTTTCAGTCTCCGGAAAACCTCCCCAGAAGTTTGTAAAATATTCTCTTCAAACAAGGTTTATTTCTCCAACAAACTATAGATTCCCCGGCTAGAGTTTGCCTCTCATACTTTTACAAATTGAAGGAACACAACTCCTAATCCCTAGTGAAGTCATCAACAAATCTCCTCTTCACTAGTAGAGTTTACCACTATCACCAGTGAGTTGCTGTAAATCCTGGAATCCAACCAAATAACGGTTAACTTATTTATCCCAAACAAGTTGTTAACTTCCATTCTCTCCAATCAAGAGATAACTCCCCACTAGAGCAACGGACAACTAAAACTCATGAACTCTTTTCCCCAAGCGGAAATCAACACTCTCCACATAGTTTTCCCTCAAACAAAGTCAATATTCCCCAACAGAGTTCTCCTCAAACAACAAAATAAGAATCCCAAGTGGAAATATTCCAAACAAGGTTTGAAGATGTGCACACTCTTCATCCCTAACAACATTCCGGGATTTAACTTGACAAAACTCCCCAACACTTGTCAAGGAGAAAAGATACATTTCAACAAATATTTCACATTCATACATCATATTACATACATGATAAATGCATACAGCATAATCTCATTTATTTTGAGAATATCATCAAGCCATGCATACATCTGCGTGCAACTAACCCTCTTCTTTGCAGAGAAAAGTCAATCAACAAAAGTCCTCTTTGGCAAATACCACAGCCATTTCTCAAATAGGTCAGAGATTAATTCCTAAAACAAGATAGGGCAACTATCTCTACGACCAACAAAAAGCAAGTTCCAGATTAATACCTGAAACAAGACAGGACAACTATCTGTGAGCGACTGATTATAGATTAATACCTGAAACAAGACATGACAACTATCTACATGAGAAGATTGAAGATTAACTCCCGAAACAAGTCGGGAAAACTATCTTTCTTTCTCAAATAGGTCAGAGATTAATTTCTGAAACCAGACAGGGTAACTATCTCAACGACCAATAAAAAGCAAGTTCCAGATTAATACCTGAAACAAGACAGGACAACTATCTATGAGCGACTGATTGTAGATTAATACCTGAAACAAGACAAGACAACTATCTACATGAGTATATTGAAGATTAACTCCAAAAACAAGCAAGGGAAACTATCTTTCTTTCTCAAATAGGTCATAGATTAATTCCTAAAACAAGACAAGGTAACTATCTCTACGACCAACAAAGAAACAAGTTCCAGATTAATATCTGAAACAATACAGGACAACTATCTGTGAACAAATTGATTGTAGATCAATTCCTGAAACAGGACGGGGCGACTATCTACATGACGATCATTTCCTTTAGAGGAGTTCTAAAATGCATTTCCCCTTCAGCACTTCATTCTGAAAAGCATCTCCTTCAGCACTTCGTTCTGAAAAGCATTTCCCCTTCAGATACAGAATCCTGAAAAGCATTTTCCCCAAAGACCGAGTTCTGGCGAGCATTTCCTTCAGAGGAGTTCTGAAACACATTTCCCCTTCAGCACTTCATTCTGAAAGACATTCTTAAAGACACAATCAAGCTTAGACTTAGTCTAATTTCTATCAACAATCACCTTTGGATGGCATCTATAATCCCATCTCCGACAACTCTCCATCATCTCTCCAAATGACATCTTTAAGCTCATTCCCTACATAATCAACCACCATATCATCGAGTGCATATTTCTGGTCACTCTAGTGTTCAATCATCTTCTACCTTCAAGCTACGAACGGAAATGTTCCATACTCGCTTTTCAGGTTTAAGAAGATTAAACAGGGGCAGTTGTTGTACCCCAAAATTTTCCCTCTCTTTTCTCAAGACATTTCCTCACAAGGATTTTCAAAAGTTCAAGTTTGCACAAGTACAATTAGATTTTTAATTGGGCTTTCAAACATCAAATCGAAGAAGATCAAGTTTGCTTCGATCCAGAGGTTTCGATTGAGCATTTAACTTCCTTCGAGCAAGCTGGATTCAGAGGTTTCAATTGAGCATTTAGCTTCCTTCGAGCAAGTTAGATTCAGGGGCTTCGATTGAGCCTCTGGCTTCCTTCAAGCAAGCTCTAATCCATAAGCTTAAATTGGGAATTTGGGCCTCCTTCAATGCAAGCTTTGGTTCAAAGGCTTCGTTAGGACATTTGGTCCCCTTCGAGCAAGCTTTAGTCCACAAGCTTCATTTGAGCAATGGCCTCCTGCATGCAAGCTTCGATTGGACATTATCCTCTTACATGCTTTCTTTGACTCACAAAGCAGTGGCCTCCTGCATGCAAGCCTTGATTGGACAAGGGCTACTTTCACACAAATCTTCGTTTGAGCATTAACCTCTTGCATGTTTGCTTTGATCCACAAGGCAAGTGCCTCCTCTGTGCTTGCTTTCGACCCATAAGGAAATGGCTTCCTCTTTTCTTGCCTTCAATGCACAAGGCAATGGCTTCCCTTCATGCTAGCACCCACAAAGAAGTGGCTTCTCCTGCATACTGGCTTCGATTCACTGGGCAGTGGCTCCCTTTGAAACAGCTTGCTTCGATCCCACCTTTAAAAAGCTTCAACACACATAGTTTCTACACTATAACACACAAATTGGTGGCCCATTCGAAGGACATGCATTGGTGGATTTGAAGGATGTACATGGTTGTCCCATTCGAAGGGCATGAATTAGTGGATTTGAAGGACTTACCTGGGTGTCCCATTCAAAAGACAAATATTGGTGGCCCATTCGAAGAATTGCAAATGGTCCATTCGAAGCATACATATTGGTTGGGAATAAATATTGTTGTCTGAAGAGGAGTCTGGTCTAAGGTTGAACCTATATGGTCAAAACGAAAGGGTGAAGTATTCAAGATGCTTGTGCTGCCAAGTACAAGCCTGTTACACTAGCCATAACATGCCAAAACTGCTGCAAAGCAATCCTGCTATGCTGCTCCCATATTTGCACCAAATTGACATACAAAAACTGCACCTCGAAAGCTATAAAAAATAGCATACCCAATTTTTTCAAATCTCATTTGTTTTCCCTCTCAAACCTCAGCCAATTTCATCTATAAATAAGAGGTTCCACAACACATCTAAGGTGGCTTTTGAGTGGCTGGAGAGAGATTTGCTAACAAGGCAAAGAAAGGAGAAAACACTTCACACACTCTCAAACCCAGAATCAAAAGATCACACCCTTGTTTCTGTTCTTTCGAATCCAGAACTAAGGAAACACAACACTTATTTCTTTTCCTTCGAATCTAGAAATAAACATACACAACTCTACTTTTCTTGGTTTTCGAATCCATTCAAAGAAACACAACACTTGTTTCTCTCCCTTCGAATCCAGGAGCACCCAGGGCAGCAACACAAGTCCAAAACCCACATTCCAGCTTCAAGAAAGGTAATTCTTCCTGACTTTAACCCTTTCGTTTCAAGCATATAAATAATCTTTTTGCGCATTTTTTCGTTTCTGCCCTTTTGTTTGTTTTTCCTTCAAGCAAGAACTAACTTGTACAGACCCAAAAGAAAGAAAAAAGTTTGTATGAATTGAAGCCTTAGGCTTCGCCCCTTACTGCTTCACATTTGCAAACAGAAAAATAAGGTGGTGTGAATCGAAGGTTATAGACTTTGATGCACACTGGGTACAGGTCCAAATCGAAAGAAGGAAAGATTGTGGCAATTGAAAGGCACATCCTTCAATCCAGGATGTCTTTCCTTTCTCTCTTTTACACTATTTTTGTCTTTATATTTTTCTATATATTTACATTTTCTTGAAATTCAATATGGTTGTAATAATTAGAACTTTTATTGCTTTCCAAACCCCATTTGTAAATATGTATACCCCATCCCCCAAAACATGTAATAGTGTAGAACATTTATTTTCCGCATTTTTATGGCTTTCATAAAATGCTAGTAATTAGGTTGTGTATGGTAAGTTAAAATCAACAAGTAGACAACCCAAATTCAAGACTAAATTCATGCAATCAAACATACCATTCACACGCATGCACCTCTACGGTAATCTCACTTGTTGCCTCGGAAAATAGTCATGTCCCTCGTACATGGGCGTTTTAGCAAAGACCCTCGAAAAAAAGATCGTAGTCCCTCGATGTCCCTCGATGTTGCCTTTGGTAAACGATCTAGTCACTAACGAAAATTTCTAAAACATCTCATAAGTTGCCTTCTATGACTATACAATTAACCCACGCTCGTCCCTTCACATCCAACAATGGGGCTTCTTATCAATCAATGGTAAGATAGCAACATATAAAGGAGGAGGAAAAGAACAAAGACCTTTCGAGTAGGTAGGACGCTCGTAGTTGCTTGCTTGCTCACAACTAAAAAACCATTTTCACACCAACACTTTCAATTAAAATATTTTCAAAAGTCAAAACACTTTATACGCATTCTTATAGATACGAGAATCATTACAAAGGCACTTTTCAAAATCACTTTCAAAAACATCTTCCATAACAAACATCTCTTTGAACTATTTTAAAAAACCAACACTTTGTACGCATTCTTATAGAGACGAGAGTCATTACAAAGACATTTTGCAAAATATTTTCAAACTTACACCCACCACAAGCACATTTCCAAACAAAAACAAGTGATCTAGCAAGCAACTAAGAGACTGTAGATAACTACGGATGAAAAGGGTGTTAATACCTTCCCTTTTCATAACCTACCCCCCGAACTCAAGAAAATATATCAAAGGTCTTTCCTGTTCTTTCACCCTTTCCTTATTGGATAAAAGAAAAGTTGGTGGAGACTCTTACTATCCGCAACAATTGCGATCAAATGCAAAACAACCAAGTCAGTTCTCCCACCGTATTACAGAACTGGTGACTCTGTTGGGGACTTGACACTTAAAAGTGGGGTTACCTTAGGGCTATATCACCTTTATAATGATTTATTTGTTTGACTTGCTTGCTTTACATTTTTGGGTCCTTGTTTGGGTTATTATTAAAGATCCTACACCCAGATCTGGGGCACCTTTTTAGGTAAGTAGCAATAAATCATGGAGGTTGTACGGTGTAGACAGATATGGACAAAGTGATAGCTACGTTAGCGTGATACTCTGGCTTGTACTAATGTTCCTTGAGTCGGTCAAGGATAACATTAGGCTTCCTTATAGTGTCATTGAGCGCTAACTGACATTTAGAACCTTCAATTGACTCATCCTAAGCCACTAGAAAGTAGTGAGATGGACGGCTTTGGTTCTGACCAAAGATTGGTTGATACTCAATTCTACACTCATTGAGATTGGACTTTTGGGATATTCTAGTCGCAATACTTCGGTGCTTGAGCTAGAACAATGCCTAAAAGAAAGGTCGGTGATTTGAGACTCCTTAAAACCCGATCACTTTCTAGGACAGGTTAAGGCAACTAAACTTCAAGAGGGTACTTACCTATAAAACTCCATGCAAGCCTAAACTTAAGGACTTGTATGATTTGTGTGTATATGATTATTTTTATATAAAGACGTGTTTGCTTTGCATACTTGTATATCGCCACCCAAGCATGGTCCACCGCCCAAAAAGGAGAGGTGTGACGTTTCTTTCTTCAATAAATGAAATCACACACCTCCTCCCAGAGATCAAGACTCCCCTTTGTTAAAGAAGAGGAAGGAGAACAGGAAAATCGACCGAACTCGACTGCCTTCTCCCGAGCCAAAGCAGAAACGAAGGAGCCCCTCCCTCCGACGAGACTGTCACGACCGACGGGAAGAAACTGTCACTCCTCTTCTCCATCTCTCATTGATAGCGAGGATGACGAGCCCCGTGGCCTGCTATCGAGAGATATTACTGAAGCTCCATTTCATGTCGGCCTAGAGAAGTCTCCCACTTTAGGGACCTACGACAGAACAACGGACCCTGACGAGCACATCGAGAACATCGATGCTCTCCTCGACTACAGATGGGTCAGGGGAGCCATCAAATCTAGACTCTTCCCAACCAATCTCAGGAAAGGGGCGATGGCATGGTACAAGAGCCTCCCCGATGAATCCATCACCTCATGGAAACAACTCAGGAGGATATTTTCGAGGCATTTCACCGCCTCCCGTCGACACCCTAAATTAGAAGCTTCGCTCGAAGCGATCATGCAAGGAAGGGATAATTCTCTGCGAACATATATTGAATGCTTTAACAAAGAAGCGGTCCAGGTCCCGAAAACGGACAATATGAAGAAGTACCTCCTCGAGTGCGGGCTCCGTCCCGCAGTGACTTTGCCAAGGCTGTAGGCATAGAAACACCAGCCACACTCGATTCCCTTCTCCTAAAAGCCCAGGCGTACATACAGTACGAGGAGAAGGAAGCGGTCAACAGAGCCTGGGAATCTAGGAACAGAGAGAGTGTTAAACCCTCAAAGAACGATGAACCCTCGACATCTCGTCGGGGGGAGAAGAAACAGAAAGGCAAGCCCCGTGATCCCAAATATTAAAAGGGGTTAGCCGGTCATTTCCACGGCTACACCCCTCTGACAACCTCGAGGGAGAATATTATTTTCGAATGCACTAATTCTGAATTCAAGCAAGCCGGATTATGCTTCCCCCGACAAACACCGTCTAACCCAGGAACTAACAAAAGCAAGTACTGCAGGTTCCACAAGACTAACGGTCACAACACAGAGGGTTGCATTCATCTCAAGGATGATATTGAAATACTGATCAAAGACGGGCACCTCAAGTAGTATAAAAAGAAGGAAGGTGCTCGTGACGAAGCACCAGAAACCAAGAATGTCGAGGAAGGGAAGAAATCCCCCGACCTCGACCCTATTCTGGTCGCCTTGAGCATCTCGCGGCCAGAAGAATTCTACTTTCCATACTTGGAGAATGTCCCCCTGTACTTCTCCTCCCACAGTCCGTGGGAATCCTTCTCCACAACCATGGTCATCTCCGGAGGAGGGTTCAACAGGCACACAGTTGGATTGGTAAAGAGGAGGTTCGACCAACTCATCGAGGCTAACTCACAAATGGAAACCATGCTCGACAAAGTCCGAGGAGGATCTCAACCCCTCGCCTTCTACAGGGAAGAGTTGTCAGGAGGGGTCCCGAACTCGAGCATCCCACTACTCATGAGAGCTCGGATGGCTAACTTTGACGTGCGTCGCATTTTGGTCGACCAAGGTTGTTTGGTGGACATCATGTACGCCCAACTATTCAACACCTTACAGCTGAAGGAGACCCACCTGACCCCCTACGTGGGTTCTGATCTTCAAGGTTTCAACGGGGCCATGGGGATATGTAGAGTTGATTGTCACATTTGGAAGGGGATAACGGCCAAAGCCATAAAGACCCAATTCTTGGTGGTAGATTTCCCGTCTCTCTACCAATGCATCTTCGCGAGACCCACTCTCGCCGAGATCATCGTGGTCCCCTCTACCGTTCATCTCAAGATGAAATACTACACCGCTGAGGGCTTGGTTGCCACCCTTCACGGGGACATCCAAGCAGCCAGGAGGTGCTTTGAAGCTTCTTCCAAGGGCCTCAGCTCCACTAACCCCCAACCTCGGACGACCACTAGAGCAACACTACCCTCCAGCTCTAAGGAATCCAAGCCGCTGCCGAGGGTTGACACTATTGACCTCGACAGTCACTTCTCCATGGAAGAATGGGTCGAGCAAATAAGGAAAGGGAAGGAGCCAATGGTCGAAGATGAAGAATCAACCTCCTCCGCTGGTCACAGCGAACTCTCAAGTCACGCACGACCCATCCTAGACGGCGACTTCGAGCTAGTTCCCCTCGGAGAAAACCCCACCAGGGGAGTAAAAATCAGAGCAGACCTCCCCTACCTGGCGAAAAGGCAACTAAAAGCTTGCCTAAGGGAAAATGTCGATATGTTCGCCTGGAGTGTGGCCGACATTCCCAGTTTGGACCCTAAGGTCGCATGCCATCACCTAACCATTGATTCTGCCGTTAGGCGGTCGCGCAGCGCAGAAGGAAGCATTCAACCGAGAAAGTAAAGGCTGCTGAATTAGCTATAAAAGACCTCCTAGAGGCACATTTTATTTCTAAAATCCAGTACACAACCTAGCTCTCGAATGTAGTCCTCGTTAAAAATCTAATGGAAAATGGTGCATGTGTATTGACTATACTGATCTCAATCGGGCTTGCCCAAAAGATGCTTATCCCCTCCTCAATATTGACAAACTGGTCGACAACTCGGCCGATTTTAAACTGCTATCATTCATGGAAGCATACTCTGGTTATAACCAGATCCCCATGGCGAAAATAGACAAAAAATATACCGCTTTCATGACCAAGTCGGGAAACTATTACTACAACCTAATGCCCTTCGGCCTAAAAAACGCGGGTGTTATTTACCAGCACATGATGAACAAAGTCTTTCGCAACGAGATAGGCGACATGCTCAAATTCTACATGGACGACATGATCGTCAAGTCCACCGAAGAGCTCGACCATGTCGCCCACTTGAAAAAAGTATTCGAGCAAGCTCGAAAATGCCGGGTGTGATTCAACCCAGAAAATGCACCTTCAGCATATAGGTAGGAAAATTCTTCGGTTTCTATTTAACCGAATGAGGCATCGAGGCAAACCCCGATAAATGTCGGGCATTTTCAGAATTTCCAACGTCCACCTCGAAGAAATCCATCTAAATATTAAACGGCATGCTCATCTCACTTTCTCAATTCGTGGCAAAGTCCGCCCAGCACGCACTTCCCTTGTTCAAGCTACTGAGCAAGGAAGCCACCTTCGAGTGGACGCCCGAATGTGAACAAGCCCTCGTTCATTTAAAAAGATCTCTCTCGCAGTCGCCCGTCCTATCTCGGCCCGGGGAAGACGAAGTCCTCTACCTTTATCTGGACGTCTCCACCGAGGCAATAAGCGCGACGCTGATAAGGGAAACCCCTGAAGGACAAAGGCCAATTTACTTCACGAGCAAGGCCCATAAGAAAAATATCAACAAATCGAAAAAGTAGCTCTGGCCCTCGTTACCTTAGCGAGGATACTAAGACACTACTTCTTGGCCCACACCATAATGGTCCAGACGAATCAACCAATAAAACAATTGCTCGAAAGACCAGACATAGCCAGCAGAATGTTGAAGTGGTCCATGGAACTCTCTGAATTCGATATCCAATATGAGAGCAGGAAAGCCCTTAAGGCTCAAGCCTTGTCCGACTTCATGGAGGAAATGACCTCGCCCGCGAGCCCCGACGGATCGCATTGTTGGATGATCTTCGTCAACGGCGCCTCTAGTTCGACCGGAAGTGGTGCTGGCATCATACCAGAAAACGAAGAAGGGACCCTGTTCAAAGTCTCCCTCGCCCTATCTTTTCCAACCTCTAACAATCAGGCTGAATACAAGGCATTCCTCCCGGGCTTACGACTGGCCATAGATCTGTGAGCCGAGGAAGTAAAAATCTTCATCGACTCTCAGTTAGTTGCCTCTCAAGTCCGAGGTGAATATCAGGTCAAAAACGACCAACTCACCGAATATTGGGCCCTGGTCCAGGAGGAAAAAAGGAAGTTCAAATTTTTGTATGTACAGCACGTTCCCCGCAAACACAATGCCCGCACAGACGTCTTATCTAAATTGGCAAGCACAGAGAGAAAGGGAGGAAATAAATATGTGATACAGGAGATACTACCTCGACCAAGCACCCAGAATCCATCTTCCACCCTAGAAGTATTCGCCATCGGAGACAGCGATTGCTGGATAACCCCCGCACACGACTACCTTACTAAGGGAAAACTCCCCGATGACTCAAAAGAAGCGGTCGTTGTCAGGCGGAGGGCTTGCTCGTACGTCTTGGTCGAAGGCAAACTTTACAGAAGAGTATTTTCCATTCCACTTATCAAGTGTGTCGATCTAAGCGGAGCGGAATGCGTACTGCTCGAAATCCACAAAGGCATCAGCGATCAGCATCTGGGCGGGAGATCCCTTGCGAGGAAAGCCTTGCAGGCGGGATACTACTGACCCACTATGCAGCATTATGCAAAGGAGCGCGTAAAGAGATGGGATAAATGCCAATAGTATGGAGACATGCATTTAGCTCCTCCTAACAAGCTTAAATCCATCTCCTCTCCCTGGCCCTTTGCCTGGTGGAGACTAGACCTCCTCGGCCCGTTCGTGGTCGAAACCAATCAGAACAAATACCTAATAATAGCGGTCGAATACTTCACCAAGTGGATAAAAGCTGAAGCTTTGGCCAAGATCACTGCCTAAAACGTCCTTCGCTTCTACAAAAGAAATATCCTCGCTCGTTTCGGCATCCCACAAGCCATAATCACCAACAACGGAACCCAATACACAGACCGCACCTTTCAAGAATTCATCGCCAAACTCAGCATAACCCAACACTTCACCTCTGTCGAGCACCCCCAGACAAACAGTCAAGTCGAGTCTACAAACATAGTAATACTTAGATGCCTCAAGCGAAGGTTAGACGAAACCAAGAAACGATGGGTCGAAGAGTTACACAGTGTGCTCTGGGTATACCGAATAACCGCACACTCGTCTACCGGGGAGACTCTGTTCCAACTAGGATATGGGACAGAGGCCGTCATCCCTGTGGAAATTGAGGAACCTACCAGGCGGAGCGAGGCACCTCCCGACGAGGAGATGAATGACGTCGCCCTCCGAGAAGAACTGGATCTGGTGGAAGAAATCAGAATAGGAGCGGCCCTACGAGAGGCCTCACTCAAATAAAAAATAGCCATGCACTACAACGCCAAGGTCATACGTTGAGAGTTTGAGTTCGGAGGCCTTGTCTTAAAGAGAAATCACAAAGAATCTCGCAAGGGCAAGCTCGCAGTGAACTGGGAAGGTCCTTATCACGTCTACGCGAAAACAGGGACTGAAGTGTATTACTTGGAAAACTTACAAGGGGAATAGCTCGTTCGATCATGGAACGCTGAAAAGCTAAAACAATATTACAGTTGAAAACATTGAGCAGTCGACGAGTTTAGTCAACAATACAAACTCACCCAGGCCCGACCACGCGTGAATGCCTAGGCACGAGCATAGTACCCAAAGTATTCGGAAGAGGCGTGGCTTTATTCAGTTGATGAGCGCACGTTCAATCCAACGTGGATAACTCGACCAAGCTCCATAGTCTTTGTGCCACGATGATAGAACGCCTGACTCACAACCAGAAGTTCACACCTCCGAACCCGAGTCCCTCGAAACGAGACTTGGGCTACGGCCATCACCCGGTATTTATCCTGGCCGTTTGATCGATTTCCCCATACCGACGAACATACAAAACGAGCATATCCCCGATACGAACTCTTAGAAAAATATTTAATGTCCCAAACAGGATAATTTGTTAACAGACATGCAAATAACACAAGTTAAATAATCAAAGCAAAATGACCAATGGCCAGAATATAAATAAAATGACCACTTGGGTCGATATTGTACGAATATTACATAAACGGGAAACAGCCTGGGAATACAAATATAACAAAATTGGCACACAGGCTGAAACTAACACATACTCATCCTTCTGCTTCCCCTTCGACAATAGGTGACAGTTAGACAGGACCCCTGGCCGGTTGAGCAAGGATGTCCCTCAAGTAATCAGGAAATAGAATCTGACCATCATCCATGTAGTAATTTACCCCCATGCCCGAAGTGTTGAGCTAGACTTTAGGATTCAACACACGCATCTGATTCACTGCATTCTCGAAGCTCCCCTCAGAAGCGGTCTGAGCATCATCTATGGCCTACTGGAAACGGGCACCTAACTTGGCTCGAGTCTTCATATTTTTAGTGTCCTCCAGCTCGTCCTCAGCGGGTGCAATATCGGCAGTTAAGGCTGCTACCTTTCCCTCAAGGCCCTCTCTCTCAAGCAAAAGGACCCTGCGCTCCTTAGAGAGCTTCCCCGATTCTGCCTCAGACAGCTTTAGGGCTTTGTCCTTCTCAACCAAGGCTTTATCGCTCGCCTCCAGCTTGGCCCGAAGATTCTTCATTTTTTCCTCCTGGGATGAACTCCCTCGGTGTATGTGTGATACGGTGGCCAGAACCAGGACGTGTTTCCCTTTTTTAAGGAATTACTGGTTTGCGTTTTGCGTTTGTATTCGCAAAATGTCGCGGTAAGCAAGAGTCGCCACCGTATTTTATTTTATCTAACAAGGAAAGGAAAAAAGCACAGAAAAATTCCTTTTTCGAGATATTTCTGAGTACGGGGGTAGATTATAGAAAGGGGAGGTATTAGCACCCTTTCTATCCGTAGTTATCTACGGGCTCTTAGGTACTTGCTCATCATTTTAAAAATTGTTTTCTTTGTGTTTGTGTGCTTTGAAAAGTTTTTGTTTTGACTTCGATTTAACTCTTGCTTCTGTCTTCAAGAGTGTAATGAAGTGTTTTTTTTGAAAACTTTGTTTGAAAAGGGTGTAAGTGTGAAAAAAGTTTGTCTTGATTGAGCAAGTACTTAAGAACTAATCTACCTACTCGAAAAAAGAATCGTTCTATGTTCGTTTCCTTTAGACAGTGTTATCCTACTATTAGTGAGTAGGTAGCACCGTCGTTGGAGTTTGAGGGTCAATTCGAAAAGGGACGTACGGTCACTAAAGCAATGTTAGGACGTCTTAGTAGTAACCCTAATGTCTTAGATCAATTATCCGAGGCAACAATATCCGAGGCAACAATATTCGAGGCAACTTTGATCTTTGGACAAAAGGAAGACCACTAAAGCATCCTATACTCAATGATCGTTTACCGAAGGCAACCAAGTGGGAGTGTACCCTAGGAATGCGCATGTGCGAGTGATTCAGTTTCAGATTATTTATCTTTGCACATTTTAGGGTTATCTAACTGTTTTAAAATTAAACATACATTCTTGCCATGCATCCCTATAGCAAACATCTAACAGTTAAATATTTTGCGGGATTTAAAGTGCGGAAATTAAACTATGTTATTACAAGGCTTCGGGTATTTACATAGCCAAAAACAAACCCTTTGAAATTAAAACGATAAATGTAAATAAACGTCCTAATTAAACTATTACAAACTTGTGAGCAGTTACAATAATAAGGTAAAAAATAATAAAATAAAACGCGCGATGAAAATTAGAACGAATGTGAACTAGGGTTTTGACCCTTCTATCGTAATTAAAAGAGAAAATGTTTTTGTTGTTTTTAATATTTTTTAAAGAAAAGAATTTAGGTTTTAAAAATAAATGCTAAATTAATTAGTGATTAAATTAATTAATGAAAATAATAAAATGACCTATTTTGGTTTTTGGTTATTTTTAGGAAAAAGAAAATATAATTAAATTAGAAATAAAACCTATTTGTTCTAATTAATTTTAATTATGTACAAAAAAGAAATTAAAGTTATCTAAATTAACAAACCTAATTAAATTGATTAATTTTTTTAATAAAAATAAAATCTAGACCTAATTTATGAAAAGTAATATTTTTTTGATTTTTTTGATAAAAAGAAAATAATTTAATTGGTTAGTAAAATAAAATAAATAAATTAAATGAAATAAAATAAAAAATAGAGAAAGAAATTTGGGCCTGAATTTAGCAGTTTTGGGGGTGTGAGAAGCAGTTTCCTGGGCCCAAAACAAAGAGGTCCACGTTGACCCTCAGAATTCCATGCCATGCGTTGACCCTGGTCTATTGTACTCCTTCATTGATGGCCTTTAGATTTGGCCATCTGGCCATCTGGCAGGCTGGATGATGAGGACACATGATGGTCCTTAGGCTTGTGAGCGCGCTGGATAACCTAAAAGAAATTAAGAAAAATACCAAACGTTGGGGGCAGGGGTTGAACCCCTGACCTCAAGCTCTCCAATGCCTTAACGCTTTCCTGGCTACCACTGGGCCAATTATTCTTGTTGTCATAATAATACAAAATAATAAACAAATATTAAAAAGGCCCTATGTACCAAACCAATGCGCGAAAATTTGAACAAGCCAGTGGTCGTTCGCCAGCTGGTCATCTCCTTCCTTGGATTCGTTGGTAAAAGTTCCAAACTTTTACCTACGGACATTTGTCCGTAGCTATTGCCCCTGTAAATCTCAAAACTTAACACAAGCGTTATAAATCAAAACGAAGGCCATGGATGGCTTCGTCTGGCCTTGCTGAACACAAAGGTGGCCCTTTTATGACCCAATTTTTCCTGTAAACGAAAATCCCAATTTGAAGCTAGAAACCCTAGCCATGGTGAAATCTTGTACAGGGCATATAAATGAAATTAAACGATGCAGAAAACTTGCAAATGTTCTATGGATCAACAATATATGATTAATTCATGCTAACAATGCCTAAATCATGCAAACCGAATTCAAGAAACAAGCAAGGTCGTGAGGGACTTACAGCGTGATATAGGGCCTGGAAACGCTTGCTTGGGATTGATTTGGCTTACTGATGACCTCAGGAAACGATTGGGATGGTTCAAAGGTCCTAAAATTGCCTCTAGATGGGAATTCGTGTTTGCACTTTTTCTTGATTTCTCAAGTTTGTGTTCTTGATGTTGCGCCTCCTTCTAACCTAGTTTTTGGTCTGCCTTCGTTCTATATGTATCAAGGAAGGGATTATGGTTGATAACTGATCTCAATCTTCCTCCATCAATGAATTGGATCTTTAGATGATACACCTTAAAAATCTTTCCAAAATTGGCCTAAAATCAATCTTTTTGTCCACCCTAATGCCTTGCACGAGTTTGATTTGATGCTAGCTGTAATTGAAACCTGAAACAAGCACAAAATCTTTTGTTTTCAATATTTTGGATTTTCTCATGATTTATTTTGATTAAAATTGATTTAAATCAAATCAAAATCAAAATAAATAATAAAAACATTATAATGACAAGTGGAAAGGGCTAGATCTCGTGGACTATGTTGCCAACTCAAAACAAGTGAAAAAGATTGGGCCTATTTGGCAAATTTTGAAGTTTTAGGCATAGTTGACTTTTGCCAATTTTGCAAAAAAGGTCAACCTCACCAATGCATAACTTCCTCAATTTTGACTCTTTGAATGTGTTCTTGGACTTTTTAGAAAGCTTGATATGTCCTCTAAGCAACCCTTTTGGTCTCATCTCAATTTTATATTTCATTCTCAAGTATGAAGCTTTTACAAAATAGGTGTTATTGTTGACTTTCCAAAATGACCTATAATGTCCAAATTCATAACTTCTTGTGAGTGCATATTTTGAACTTGGGAGATGAAGATGGATTGTATAGAATTGCATCCTCTTCAAAATGAGATTTGTATGGGTCATTTATCATAAAGTATGAGAAAGTTATGCTTGGTCAAAGTTGAGTTGACTTTTCCTACAAAACCCTAATTTAGCAACTTTTGAGTCTTGATGAATTATGAGCAATCCTTGATGAATCATGATCAACCCTTGATCAAATGATGAAATATCCTTCAAAATGAGAATGTTGACTAAAAATCTTGAAATTTGACTGTATGTGGGCCACAGTTGACTTTTGCCCTAGCATAGTCGATTTTCAGGCCTTTGAGCAATTGACTGAGCAAACTTCCTCTGCAAGGCTTGAAACTTGATATGGATGATCTTGATAACATATTAAGACATTGGTGAGCATTTGGGATCCCTTGGACTCAAGTATCTTGATGCAACATGAAACCCTAATTTGAGGTAGACTGCCTTAGGAGAGAGCTTGTCTGGCCAACCCTTGGACTACCTTGAGCAATTTGGGGATCTTTCTTGAAATGTTTTGAGAAATATGGGAGGGAAAATTTTGGGTTACAACAGCTTCCCCTTTTCAATTTTCTTAAACCTGGAGATTTAGATTGGCTTGTCTATCTTTCGTGATCTGAAGGTGGAAGATGATTGAACGCTAGAGTGCCCAGAAATTTGCACTCGCGTGAAGTGGTAGTTGTCTTGTAATTTCGGGAATGGGCTTATTGATGCCATTTGGAGACTTATGACGGGAGATGGGCTTAAATATTCCATCGGAAGGAGTGTCGATCGCATAAGAGATTCCTTAGCGAGAGCTTGTGTACCTGTCGTTTGAGGAAGATTCCGCTAGGGAAGGCTGGTCTTTGTTGAAAGAAGTAGAATTTTAAGAGCTTCGGTCGTCCGTTATTCTTCTTGTGAGTCGTCTCTGTTTTAATTTTTAGGAACTTCGGTCGTCCGTATTCTACTGAGGAATCATCTCTGTTGAATTTTAGGAACTTCGATCGTCCGTATTCTACTGAGGAATCATCTCTGTTGAATTTTAGGAACTTCAATCGTCCATATTCTACTGAGGAATCATCTCTGTTGAATTTTAGGAACTTCGGTCGTCCGTATTCTACTGAGGAATCATCTCTGTTGAATTTTTAGGAACTTCGGTCGTCCGTATTCTACTGAGGAATCATCTCTGTTGAATTTTAGGAACTTCGGTCGTCCGTATTCTACTGAGGAATCATCTCTGTTGAATTTTAGGAGCTTCGGTCATCCGTATTCTACTGAGGAATCATCTCTGTTGAATTTTAAGAACTTCGGTCGTCCGTATTCTACTGAGGAATCATCTCTGTTGAATTTTAGGAACTTTGGTCGTCCGTATTCTACTGAGGAATCATCTCTGTGGAATTTTAGGAGCTTCGATCGTCTGTATTCTACTGAGGAATCATCTCTGTTGAATTTTAGGAACTTTGGTCATCCGTATTTAATTGAGGAATCATCTCTATTGAAGATGAAAGTTGAATTTTATGAGCTTCGGTCGTCCGTTACTCAACTGGGGAATCATCTCTGTTGACATTTAGGAACTTCGGTCGTCCGTTATTCAACTGAGGTAAAAGCTTCATAGCTTGAATTTTGTGAGAATTTGATTGTATCCTTCCTGAAATGTAAAGGTTAGTTGTATGTAATGCATGATATGTATTAAGCAATGATGTTTGCAAAATAAATGAGATTGTGTCTGTATGATGCGTATATGCATGTGTCGTGATGTATGGGAATGTGATGTTTTTAGCTGGGGAAAATAAATCTCGGATTGCTGCTGGAGAAAAGAGTTGAATTCTTTGTTTCCGCTGGGGATAGTGAACGAAGATGATTGTGAAAATAAACTTGCGGGAGAGGATAACTCCGCTGGGGAGTAACCTAATGAAGAAATGACTCTGTGGGGAGGACATATTCTGCCGGAGGATCTGTTGATTTGGAAGAATAACCTCAGCTGGGGATGAATTACCATTGTTGGCGATAATGAAACTCTATTGGAGATTGAGTTTCTGTTTGTGAAAGGAATGAACTCCGCTGGGGATGATTTTCCAGTTGCAACTTCACTGGGGATAACCTTTTAGGCTCTACTGGGGACAATCCTCCAGCCTCTACTGGGGATAATTCTCCAAATTCTACTGGGGATAATTTTCCAGTGCTGATGATAGATAAACTCTGCTTGGGGAGAATTTTACCGACTCATTCGCGGTTGTGAGCCTCAGCTGGGGAAAATTAACGCTATTGTCTTTCTCTTACTCTGCGGGGAGTGAATGTATCTTAGTCATATTCTTCAGCTAAATCTATCCTTGTACCTGGTGGACAGAGCAACTGTAAGGTTTAGACATTTCTTATCTGCCCCTGTTCCTGATATTACGAGTAATCATCTTTTGTTTTGTATGTAAATATTTTTGAACAGCAATTATGGTCAAATGCATATATCAATAATGAACATTGGACGTTTTTGCAAAACAAAACAGAAAAAGGAAAACAGTTTGAAATTTCTTTGTGAAAATGAATTGTATTGACTTTGAAGTTTGGCCCGTAAATAGGCATTTTTGTACAAGAGGTTGACGTCCTAGTAAGAGAATACCGTCGAACAAATAGAATTTATACAATTTGTGAGAAAAAAAACAGCTATGTGAACAATCCCACTGGGTTCCAACTCTACTATTGCCTTTATATCCTCGAGCATCTCATCACTTTGCTACTTGGTCGAAGGTAGATCAGATTGATTAGTGTCGTCCAATCTTGCTAGTCGATACCGAAGTCTGGTTGCAAGATGATCCAATGAGACATAGTGTTACGCTTTAATCCCTAATTTTTGCCTGGACCGCCCTTTCTGGTTTTTAGTCCACCGGGATACCCTTTTTTGCCCAAGCCGCCTTTTCAGGTTTTCGACTTGCCGGGTGTACAGATTTTTCATTTTCATCCCTTATTTTTGCCCGAACCCTTTTAGTTCACCGGGAAGCCCTTATTTTTTCCTAGGCCAGTCGACCTAGCGGGTCTTTGATTATGCATAGTATTTTTTTCACTATGTCTACATTGACGCGGTGAGGAAGGTCATCACCATCCATGGTGGTTAGAATCATAGCTCCTCCCGAGAAAATGTTCTTAACCACAAATGGCCCTTCGTACGTAGGGGTCCACTTGCCCCTGGGATCACCTTGTGGCAGGATGATGCGCTTGATCACCAGATCCCCAACTTGATACTTTTGTCGTCTAACTTTCTTGTTAAATGCCTTGATCATTCGCTTTTGATACGTTTGACCATGACAAATAGCAGTAAGTCTTTTTTCATTGATTAAGTTCAGTTGATCAAGCCGGGTCTGGATCCAATCATCCTTGCTCAAACCTGCATCCTTGATAATCCGAAGAGAGGGTATCTGAACTTCAATGGGCAAGACTGCCTCTATACCATATACCAAGGAATAGGGGGTTGCCCCCGTTGACGTCCGCGCTGAGGTATGGTGCCCATGAAGAGCAAATGGTAACATCTCGTGCCAGTCTTTGTATGTCATCAGCATCTTCTGCACAATCTTCTTGATGTTCTTATTAGTCGCTTCAACAGTCCCATTCATCTTCGGCCGGTAAGGAGAAGAGTTGTGATGTTGTATCTTGAACTGACTGCAGAGCTCGGTGATCATCTTATTGTTGAGATTTGTACCATTGTCTGTAATGATCCTCTCTGGTACACCATATCGACAGATCAGATTGTGCCGAATAAACCTTGCCACGACATTCTTGGTTACAGTAGCAAAGGAAGCTGCCTCAACCCACTTTGTAAAGTAATCAATTTCTACCAAGATGAAACGATGCCCGTTGGACGCAGTAGGTCTGATATCTCCGATCATATCGATGCCCCACACTGCAAAAGGCCAAGGAGTTGTCAAGACATTTAGAGGAACTTGAGGTATGTGCACCTTATCAGCATAGACTTGGCACTTGTGACAGGTCCGAGAATGTTGATAACAGTCGGCTTCCATGATGGACCAATAATATCCTTCCCATAGGATCTTCTTTGCCATGGTGTGTCCACTGGAATGAGTTCCCAAAGTACCTTCATGTAACTCCGCCATGATTCTTACCGCCTCATTCTTATCCACACATCGCAGTAAGGTTGAATCATGATTAAGTTTGTAAAGGATACCATTACTGATGAAGAACTTTACCGCGAACCTCCTCATAAACTTCTTATCATTAACAGATGCACCCTCGGGGTACTCCTGAGCCTCAAGATACCTTTTTACCTCATGAAACCATGGTTTATCTGCTACCTCTTTAGTCTCAATATCACAGCAATGTGCGGGTTCGTCCAATCTTTCAATGGTAATCTGAGGAGCCTCGTTGTCCCACCTGACCTTGAACATATAAGACATCGTAGCTAGCGCGTAGGCTAACTGATTCTCCTCTCTAGGGAAGTGTTCAAATGTTATCTCCTCGAAGTGCGGAAGCAACGTCAGTACATACTCCTTGTAAGGAATAAGATTTGGGTGCTTCATATCCCACTCGCCTTTGAACTGACTGATCACGAGAGCGGAATCTCCGA
Source organism: Vicia faba (assembly GCA_948472305.1). Lineage (NCBI taxonomy): Eukaryota > Viridiplantae > Streptophyta > Magnoliopsida > Fabales > Fabaceae > Vicia > Vicia faba. The sequence goes on from OX451739.1 coordinate 1,535,400,312, forward strand.
ATACACTTAAGAACTTAATCCTTAGGTCAATTGCTGCTTGAAGACCCATGATGCACGCTTCATACTCCGCCATATTGTTGGTGCAGTTGAAACATAGTTGGGCGGTGAACGGAGTATGAGAGCCTTCAGGAGATATGATCATGGCGCCAATGCCATTACCCAAAGCGTTTGAAGCTCCATCAAAGTACATAGACCATCGGGATCCCTCCTCAGGTCCTTCATCCGGTCCAGGTGTCTCACAGTCGGTCATCAACATGATATTCTCATCCGGAAACTCGAAATTCATAGACTGGTAATTATCCACCGCCTGATGCGCCAAATGATCTTCCAAGACACTTCCCTTAATTGCCTTTTGGGTTGTGTATTGGATGTCATACTCAGTCAAGATCATCTGCCATCTTGCTATTCTTTCGGACAAGGCAGGCTTTTCGAAGATATACTTGATTGGATCCATCTTTGATATCAATAGAGTAGTGTGAGTCAGCATATACTGTCTCAGTCGGCGAGCAGCCCATGCCAAAATGCAGCAAGTTTTCTCAAGCAACGAGTATCGGGTCTCGCAGTCGGTAAACTTTTTGATAAGGTAATAAATAGCATGCTCTTTTTGACCAGACTCGTCATGCTGCCCTAGCACGCACCCCATTGAATTGTCGAGTACTGTCAAGTATAAGATTAAAGGTCTCCCTTCCACTGGAGGCATCAGAATAGGTGGATCTTGGAGATATTCTTTGATCCTTTCGAAAGCGGCTTGACATTCATCATTCCACTTTACTACTTGATCTTTCTTCAGCAGTTTGAAGATTGGTTCATAAGTAGCAGTCAGGTGTGAGATGAATCGGGCAATATAGTTCAGACGTCCCAAAAAGCCTCTGACTTCTTTTTCTGTTCGGGGAGCTGGCATTTCCTGTATAGCCTTCACCTTTGCAGGATCCACTTGAATACCTTTATCACTTACGACAAAACCCAGCATCTTACCAGACCTCACTCCGAAGGTGCACTTGTTCGGGTTTAACCTCTGCTTATACATCTTTAACCTGTCAAATAACTTCTGAAGATGGTCAAGGTGTTCTTCTTCAGTCTGGGACCTTGCAATCATGTCATCAACGTACACCTCAATCTCATGATGAATCATGTCGTGGAACAAAGCGACCATGGCGCGCTGATACGTTGCCCCGGCATTCTTCAATCCGAAAGGCATGACTTTGTAGCAAAAGGTACCCCACTGTGTAACGAACATTGTCTTCTCCATATCCTCGGGAGCCATCTTAATCTGATTATAACCGGAAAAACCATCCATAAAGGAGAAGACCTTATGTTGTGCAGTGTTGTCAACCAGAACATCGATATGAGGCAGAGGGAAATCATCCTTGGGGCTCGCCCTATTCAGATCCCTATAGTCAACACACATTTGAACCTTACCATCCTTCTTCGGCACCGGAACCACGTTGGCAACCCACTGCGGGTAAGAAGTAACTGCTAGAAAACCGGCATGAAATTGTTTCATGACCTCAGCTTTGATTTTCTCAGACATCTTTGGGTGCATTTGGCGAACCTTCTGTTTCACTGGAGGACAGTCTTCCTTGGTCGGCAGGCGATGAACCACAATATCGGTATCCAACCCAGGCATATCTTCATAAGACCAGGAAAAGATCTCAACATAGTCACGCAGCATCTGTATCAACCGTTGCTTAACACTAGGCTCCCGATTTGCACTGATTTTGACCTCTTTCTTGTCTTCTTCGGTACCCAGATTTACTGTTTCCACTGGCTCTTCATGCGGTTGTATGGCCCTCTCTTCCTGAAGTAACAGTCTAGCAAGTTCCCCAGGCACTTCACAATCATCCTCACCTTCGTCCTCGGCTTGGTTGATCGGACTTTCGAAGTCATAACTGGAAGTAGCAGAGTTGTTATCAGTGGGATCCATAGTGGATGTGGACCTGTATTATGAGTGTGTGTAAGACAAATAGCTGTTTTGATAAAGTGCAAAAAAGGAAAAACAAGGAGTGCAAAATTTGTAATGCAAGAAAACATCCAATGCTTTTATTGATGATATATGGAAATGACACATAATAAGCCCTCAAACAAAACCACGGTGTCTCGGGCAAGGCACCGGGCCGTAAAGTTTTAAATTGTTTGTTACAAATCTCAAAAATTCTTATTACTGTGTAATAAAATAAACTGGCACGAAGTCCTTCGCCGTCTAATTGTTCAAGCCACCGTTGGTAGTCGGGTAAATCTAGCTGTCAAAATCTGACTCTTCATCATCATCTCCAATTGCATTGACTCCCGCGTCATGTTTTGGCATAGGAGCAGTTATGACATTAGGCTTTTCCGGCGCTTCAAACTCAATCTCCTTAGCATCAATCAGATCCTGCACTTTATTCTTCAAAGCCCAGTAGTTATTGGTATCATGTCCTGGGCTATCGGAGTGATAAGCACAGCGGGCGTTCAGATTATACAGCAGTGATGTAGTACTGGGATTCTTTGGAGCCTCCTTCAGAGTCACCAAGTTGGTTTTCAACAGTTGCGGAAGAATTTGAGATAGAGTCGTACTGAGCCGAGTATACTGCCTTTGCGGTCTCTCCACTCTTTGCTAATTGTTGTGTTGTGGGGAAACAGTTTGTCTTGATATTACCACCGCATTAACTGCTTGGCGGCGTTCAGGTCGGTTTTGGCTCCTCGAACTGTAAACTGCACTAGATTCTTTCTTAAAAGGCTTCTTCTCTGTACTTGACAAAGCACCTTTCTGTATATTGCCGCTCTTGATACCGGCCTCAACTATCTCCCCAGTCATAATCAATTCAGTGAACCCAGACGATGAAATACCGATCAAATGATTGAAATACGGACCAGACAAAGTCCCAAGAAACATATCCACCAACTCCCTATCATCCAGAGGGGGTTGTACTCTTCCAGCAAGATCTCTTCACTTCTGAGTGTAGTCCTTAAAAACTTCGCTCGCACCCATAGACATACCCTGAAGTTGGGTACGCGTGGGAGCAAGGTCGGCATTATACTGGTATTGCTTGTAAAAAGCAGCAGCAAGGTCCTCCCAGTTACGGACGTTAGCTCCTTCCAGCTGATAGAACCATTCAAGTTGAGTCCCTGACAGACTATCTTGAAAGAAATGAACCCAGAGGTTCCCATCGGCAGTATATGGTTGAATCTTTCTAACATACGAGCGGAGGTGTAACTTCGAACAGGATACCCCATCGTACTTAGCAAAGACAGGCACTTTAAACTTGTGGGGAATCACCACCCCAGATGCCAAACCCAAATCTCCGAAGTCCAGACCAGGGACCTTCTGGATCTCTATTGCACTTAACCGGTCCTCAAGTTGCTTATACCTATCCTCAACAGGAGGATACTGGTCTTCATCAAAATCTGTGTCATTGTCAGAAACCACAGGTCTAGGACCCTTTCTTTCCTCTTGATTCTCTCCTCCTCCAGATGAATGAGATAAATCAGCTTCTTGTCTCAACCTGTTCCCAAATCTGTGACCCATATTCAGAAGGACCACCTTCTTCTTCTTCTTCTTCTTCTTCTTCTTCTTGTCCTTTAAGATAAGAGTCTTCAAATCTTGTTGACCATTGGCTAAGTTCAAGAACATCTCCTGGAACTGAGCATTTTGAGCTTGCAAAGCCTTGATGGCTTGATCAGTAGGTGTTTCAGAAGACATATTGTGCTGAAATAAATAGCGAAGAAGATAAGAAACCTGTAAGGGTACCTGTAATGAGGTGCATGGTAATGGAATGTGTATGAAATGATTTCAAAGACTTTAGGGAGATTCAAATTTGTAAACCAAAATAAAACACACTTTATTAGATAAAAATTTGTAACAATGTTTAACAAATGCCTTTAAGGCGTTACAAAAGAAATTCTGAAAAGCAAATCTAAACTAGAAACAATAAAAGACATCAGAATTCCCATGGTCGTTTTCCTTTCGTGCTGACATAATCGTTGATTGTCCTCTCAGTCTCTAGCTGCCTTGTAAGCTTTAAGATATTTTGTTCCTGCTCATGATACTTCTCTCTGTAGATATCGCTTTCTTCCCTTAACTGGATCCAAGACCTCTTCAATTCCCCCAGATCAGTGGGAATATGAGGATGGAGGATTGTATAAGGGACCCCTTCTTCATCAATATGCTCCACAATCACCGGCAAAACAGCTTCGTATGGCATCCCCAGCTTTTGAGCATGGGCTCGAACCCACTGGAGATACGGTTGCATTGGGAGATAAGTCTTCATTCCTAGCTCATGTGGATCAGACCTATTCACCCTGTCCCAGGCTCGTATAAATCTATGGCGATGTCCCTTAACATCCCCCTTGAAGTTAAAGACAATGTCTGGAAGCAGCAACTCATGAGGACCGTCCCTTCAAGCTCTTCCAAACTGTCGTAAGGCCAAACAAGGATTATAGGTTATTCCTCCTCTAATTCCAAGCAATGGAACATTTGGGTATTCTCCACAACGATCAATTACAGCTACTTTTTCCATATCTTTAGTACTCCAAAGGATGTCCGTATGAGCAAGGGACATGATTCTGTAAGCCCAACCCATACCTTCCTCATTCTTCAATACAGATTTGGGGAGGTGAGAAATAAACCACCTCGCCAGCAGCGGTGTACAGCACATGAGAGTTCCCCTTCTCCGAACAGTACGGGTATAAAAAGCATGCAGAATATCACCCAAGAGAGTAGGCACTGGGTTACGGGAAATGAAGATCTTGACTGCATTCACATCGACAAAAGAATCTGAATTTAGGAACAGAACCAAGCCATAGATGAGGAGAGCCAAGATGTCTTCAAATGCTTGAAAGTCCAAACTATCCCAGAACTGTTGAGCTTGATCAATCAAGAACTTAGCCAGGAAGCCTTTAATCCCACTCCGAATCTCCCAATTAGATACCACATCAGCCATTGTTAGATGTAGGGCTGAAGCAATATCCTCTGGCCTAGGAGCTATCTCCAAACCTGTAAAGGGTGTCTTCTCTAGAATAGATATGCCAAGTAAATCAGAGAACTCCTCCAAAGTAGGGACCAACTGATAGTCCGGGAAGGTGAAACAGTGATGCAACGGGTCAAAGAACTAGAACAAGACGCTCATCATTTGCTCATCCAGCTTTGAAGTGACCAAGCTGAGGAGATGACCATGTCTTCTAACAAAGGAAGAAGTATCAGGAACCTTTGAAACCAACTCTCTAAGCTGATCAGGTATCGGCACGAAGCTGATTCGAATGGTATTTCTGCGCATAGATGCCATGATCTGCAAAATAGAACAAAGATGAATCGCCTCGGTCTTTGAAATGGTTAGTCTAATGAAATATGCATGCGATGTCATGATGCATGATGTCATGATAAAAACACACCACAGGTATCACAGATAGCAAACATGGTAAGGGCAAACAAGTCACACAATAGCCCTTAAATTTCAGGCTGGCATGAAGTTTAGGTACTACCCTCTTGCAGTTTAGTTGGTTCAACTTGTCCTAGTAATAGTAACCGGGTTCTAGAGGTTCTCAATATCACTGACCATCCTCGATCGGTCATAGTTTCAACTTAGCAATCTTTTCTTGCGGCTGAAACCATCGCGAGAGTATGGTCTCAATGAGTGTAGCATTCTGCTACTTTTCTATGGCCAAGTTGGTCAATTATAGGTTCTAAGGTCAGTTGATGCTTAATGACCCATTAGCAGCCCCATACTCTCCTTGTTCCTCCACAAGGGATATCGGTACCAACTAATGTGTCACACAAACGTGGCTACTACTTCAACCATATCGGTCTATACCGTACAGTCCCTCACAGTCTATTTCTACTTACCTAAAAGGTATCCCCAGATCTAGGTTAGGATCTATAGTAACTCCGATACAAAACCCACAAAGATAAAGCATACAGATCAAACAATTGAAAACAATATGATGAATTATTCTTAAGGTACACCCCACTTATTAAATCCCCAGCAGAGTCGCCAGTTCTGTGATACGGTGGCCAGAACCAGGACGTGTTTCCCTTTTTTAAGGAATTGCTGGTTTGCATTTTGCGTATGTATTCGCAAAATGTCGCGGTAAGCAAGAGTCGCCACCGTCTTTTATTTTATCCAACAAGAAAAGGAAAAAAGCACAGAAAAATTCCTTTTTCGAGATATTTCTGAGTACGGGGGTAGATTATAGAAAGGGAAGGTATTAGCACCCTTTCTATCCGTAGTTATCTACGGGCTCTTAGGTACTTGCTCATCATTTTCAAAATTGTTTTCTTTGTGTTTGTGTGCTTTGAAAAGTTTTTGTTTTGACTTTGATTTAACTCTTGCTTCTGTCTTCAAGAGAGTAATGAAGTGTTTTTTTTTTGAAAACTTTGTTTGAAAAGGGGTGTAAGTGTGAAAAAAGTTTGTCTTGATTGAGCAAGTACTTAAGAACTAATCTACCTACTCGAAAAAAGAATCGTTCTATGTTCGTTTCCTTTAGACAGTGCTATCCCACTATTAGTGAGTAGGTAGCACTGTTGTTGGAGTTTGAGGGTCAATTCGAAAAGGGACGTACGGTCACTAAAGCAATGTTAGGACGTCTTAGTAGTAACCCTAATGTCTTAGATCAATTATCCGAGGCAACAATATCCGAGGCAACAATATTCGAGGCAACCTTTCTGAGGCAACTTTGATCTTTGGAAAAAAGGACGACCACTAAAGCATCCTATACTCAATGACCATTTACCGAAGACAACCAAGTGGGAGTGTACCCTAGGAGTGCGCATGTGCGAGTGATTCAGTTTCAGATTATTTATCTTTTCACATTTTAGGGTTATCTAACTGTTTTAAAATTAAACATACATTCTTGTCATGCATCCCTATATCAAACATCTAATAGTTAAATATTTTGCGGGATTTAAAGTGAAGAAATTAAACTACGTTATTACAAGGCTTCGGATATTTACATAGCCAAACACAAACCCTTTGAAATTAAAGCGATAAATGTAAATAAACGTCCTAATTAAACTATTACAAACTTGTGAGCAGTTACAATAATAAGGTAAAAAATAATAAAATAAAACGCGCGATGAAAATTAGAACGAATGCGAACTAGGGTTTTGAAATTTCTATCCTAATTAAAAGAGAAAATGTTTTTGTTGTTTTTAATATTTTTTAAAGAAAAGAATTTAGGTTTTAAAAATAAATGCTAAATTAATTAATGAAAATAATAAAATGACCTATTTTGGTTTTTGGTTATTTTTAGGAAAAAGAAAATATAATTAAATTAGAAATAAAACCTATTTGTTCTAATTAATTTTAATTATGTACAAAAAAGAAATTAAAGTTATCTAAATTAACAAACCTAATTAAATTGATTAATTTTTTTAATAAAAATAAAATCTAGACCTAATTTATGAAAAGTAATATTTTTGTGCTTTTTTTGATAAAAAGAAAATAATTTAATTGGTTAGTAAAATAAAATAAAAAAATTAAATGAAATAAAATAAAAAATAGAGAAAGAAATTTGGGCCTGAATTTAGCAGTTTGGGGGGGGGGGGCGAGAAGCAGTTTCCTGGGCCCAAAACAAAGAGGTCCACGTTGACCCTAAGAATTCTATGCCATGCGTTGACCCTGGTCTATTGTACTCCTTCATTGATGGCCTTTAGATTTGGCCATCTGGCCATCTGGCAGGCTGGATGATGAGGACACATGATGGTCCTTAGGCTTGTGAGCACGCTGGATAACCTGAAAGAAATTAAGAAAAATACCAAACATTGGGGGCAGGGGTCAAACCCCTGACCTCAAGCTCTCCAATGCCTTAACGCTTGCCTGGCTACCACTGGGCCAGTTGTTCTTGTTGTCATAATAATACAAAATAATAAACAAATATTAAAAAGGCCCTATGTACCAAACCAACGCGCGAAAATTTGAACAAGCTAGTGGTCGTTCTCTAGCTGGTCATCTCCTTCCTTGGATCCGTTGGTAAAAGTTCCAAACTTTTACCTACGAACATTTGTCCATAGCTATTGCCCCTGTAAATATCAAAACTTAACACAAGCGTTATAAATCAAAACGAAGGCCATGGATGCTTCGTCTGGCCTTGATGAACACAAAGGTGGCCTTTTTATGACCCAATTTTTCCTGTAAACGAAAATCCCAATTTGAAGCTAGAAACCCTAGCCATGGTGAAATCTTGTACAGGGCATATAAATGAAATTAAACGATGCAGAAAGCTTGCAAATGTTCTATGGATCAACAATATATGATTAATTCATGATAACAATGCCTAAATCATGCAAACCAAATTCAAGAAAAGCAAGGTCGTGAGGGACTTACAGCGCGATATAGGGCCTGGAAACGCTTGCTTGGGATTGCTTTGGCTTGCTGATGACCTCAGGAAACGATTGGGATGGTTCAAAGGTCCTAAAATTTCCTCTAGATGGGAATTTGTGTTTGCACTTTTTCTTGGTTTTTCAAGTTTGTGTTCTTGATGTTGCGCCTCCTTCTAACCTAGTTTTTGGTCTGCCTTCATTCTATATGTATCAAGGAAGGGATTAGGGTTGATAACTGATCTCAATCTTCCTCCATCAATGAATTGGATCTTGATTTGATACACCTTAAAAATATTTCCAAAATTGGCCTAAAATCAATCTTTTTGTCCACCCTAATGCCTTGCACGGGTTTGATTTGATGCTAGCTGTAATTGAAACCTGAAACAAGCACAAAATCTTTTGTTTTCAATATTTTGGGTTTTCTCATGATTTATTTTGATTAAAATTGATTTAAATCAAATAAAAATCAAAATAAATAATAAAAACATGATAATGACAAGTGGAAAGGGCTAGAGATTGTGGACTATGTTGCCAACTCAAAACAAGTGAAAAAGATTGGGCCCATTTGGCAAAATTTGAAGTTTTAGGCATAGTTGACTTTTGGCAATTTTGCAAAAAAGGTCAACTTCACCAATACATAACTTCCTCAATTTTGACTCTTTGAAGGTGTTCTTGGACTTTTTAGAAAGATTTATATGTCCTATAAGCAACCCTTTTTGTATCATCTCAATTTGATATTCCATGCTCAACTATGAAGCTTTGACAAAAAAAGGTGTTTTTGTTGACTTTCCAAAATGACCTATAATGTCCAAATTCATAACTTCTTGTGAGTGCATATTTTGAACTTGGGAGCTGAAGATGGATTGTATAGAATTGCATCCTCTTCAAAATTATCTTTGGATGGGTCATTTCTCATAAAGTATGAGAAAGTTATGCTTGGTCAAAGTTGAGTTGACTTTTCCTACAAAACCCTAATTTAGCAACTTTTGAGTCTTTATGAATTATGAGCAATCCTTGATGAATCATGATCAACCCTTGATAAAATGATTAAATATCCTTAAAAATGAGAATGTTGACTAAAAATCTTGAAGTTTGACTGTATGTGGGCCACAGTTGACTTTTGCCCTAGCACAGTCGATTTTCGGGCCTTTGAGCAATTGACTGAGCCAACTTCCTCTGCAAGGCTTGAAACTTGACATGGATGATCTTGATAACATATTAAGACATTGGTGAGCATTTGGGATCCCTTGGACTCAAGTATCTTGACGCAACATGAAACCCTAATTTGAGGTAGACTGCCTTAGGAGAGAGCTTGTCTGGCCAACCCTTGGACTACCTTGAGCAACATGGGGATCTTTCTTGAAATGTTTTGAGAAATATGGGAGGGAAAATTTTGGGGTACAAGAGTATGAAATTGCCATCTCCAGTATCCGCATTAAACCGCCCTCATCTTGGGCAAGCATCGCCCTCTTCTCCGGACGGGCCATCCCCTCGAGAAGGAGAGATTCGGCCTGAGGAGGCAAGTCATACGTTCCTTTCCTCGTTTCTCCGGTCAAGTCGATGCTCCCGTCAATCTGTGGTCTCTTAGCCTTTGAAGAAACAGAAGCAGGAGACAGAGCGACCATGGCCTAAGCTGAGGACGAGCCTCCCGACCCCGAGGTAGGAACTGGCCCTGTGCCAGCCTGTGAATCCTTCATAGCCCTCCTCGCTCGAGCAGCAAGTGTCTTGGCCAAACGCTCTTGGGAAGGATTCATGCTTTCTACAAAGAATACAAAAAAAGAGAGAATAGTCAGTAAATAGAAGAGTCAAAATGAGCGACAATCACATACTAGTAATAAGAACATATATATACCCAAATATCTAATGGGACCCTCACTTCCGAGGAGCTCCCTGGCATTTATGAGACCCGACTCATACACAGGCTCTCCGTTCCTGTCTAGCACTGGCCTACCCCCCGACCAACTCGTTGGACCAAAGAGATTTGAGCTACGAACAAAGTTAGAGTGGTAAAACTCTTCAGATCTTCATCCCCAAGCTCCCCCTCTCTCCAAACATAGGAGCCCAATTCTCGCTCGAAGTACTTACTGGTCCATTGAAACGGGAACTTGAAAATCAGTGTTACAGTAGGCTCCCCCAGCTCGTTTAGACGAGGAGTCCCATCCTCATTGAGCAAAGGCACGGTCCTAAAAATGCTCAACATCGCCTTCATCGAGGAGGGCTTCACCAAGATATATTTATCCTTAAAATGGAGGACAGACTCCAGATAGGCCTTAAATAACTTCCCATTGCCTTGTTTGAGGGAGACCCATCCCCACTTTCCACCAGTCTTACTCCTCTGGATGTGAAAATAGTAGAAAAATAATGCGATCATGGCCCCTATCTTTAGATGGTCGCAGACTATCTAGAATGCTCGCAAGAACGCGATATCGTTCAGATGCAACTGAGAAGGATCCACATGCAGATGCTGGAAAACGGCCACCTCGAAGTCGAATAAGGGAAGGCGAAGACCCATCTCTCGGAAGACAATATCATACATCGGGATCCGTCTCCTATCATACCTCGAGCAGATCCTTCTCTCCTTCCCAGGAATATACAATGACCACTCTTCTGGGGCCCCATCCTCGTGAGTATACACGTCAGTAAAAACATCCTCCCCGTGCTCATAAAAATACGAATTCCACTCCCAAGGGTCTTTCACGACCCAATCCTGAGGGTCCTCATCGTCCTGAGGAGGAAACAAGCTTCCCTAAACCGTAGAAGTCTCCCCCGTGTTGGACTCCCCCGTCTGTTGTCCCATCTGGTTCTACATTTCCCTAGAGACTTCCAAGATGCTCGACGAGCTATTAGTCTCGCTCGAAGAACTCTTGGAAGAGTCTGTAGACTCTCTTGAATTAACGGCCTGAGCATCATTAGCCATGGCACCTGAAAAGCAGAGGAAAAAAAGAGCTCTACATCAATGCCAGAACCACCCTTCCACCGCTAAAAAAGCGAAAGGGCGTTGGGAAATGAGGATCATATCCTCGACCAGAACCCTCACTGAGGTACATTAATGGGCACGGATTGCGGAAAAATCCCTGAACCCTCACTGAGGCACTCTAACGGGCGTGGATTATAGAAAAAGCCTTAAACCCTAATGAGCCGCCAACAACGCAGCATAGAATCCTCTAGGAGAGTCCACGGAGGCTCCGAAGGTCCTACACCATGGGAACACCGTCCACTACCAAGAGTATCCAATAAGCTCCTCCCTAACAGAACCCTAAATCCTAACCGCATGCATCTCTAGAAATTAGAAATCGAAAATGCAAAAGAAAACAACAATGGAAGATCGGAAGCTTACTAGAAGAAGAAGTGATAGAACTAAATGACCACGAGCAGAGAAACTAAGAAAACACCGATGGTCGACTGTCGAGCTAATACGGGCAAATTAAAGAGAAGGCAAAAAATACTAAACACCATGTTCCTCTCGTATTTATAGATGAGATAGCTCGTGCATGTAAAACACGCGCCTGGGGAACCCTAGGATCATCATCATGACACCCTAGCCCTAGGTCATCATTGCGTCGCTTCACCGACATGCTTCCCAAAACATGCTACCTCTCCAAATTCAAAATTTCTAACGGCCAACTCCTCTCCTCCATGTAAGTTAGGCGTAGCGCCTCGTTCCCCCGTAAGACACGCCCTGTTCTTCGAGCAAATGTCAAAGTCATCACTCTTATGCCCAGAAGCAACGACTTGGGGGGTTACTATTTTGGACTGGCACGACAGCTTAACTGGGCCCGGTCCCAGAGATATCCTTGGCTACGGCCGGCCCGACCATAACCGGATCACCTGTACGACCATCTCCTGTCGGGAAATGACAACCATTTTCCCTTCCGATTTGCCACTGGCCCAGGATGATTGACGGGCATCCTCTCTGTCTGCCTGACATAAACATCGTGAAAGTCACCAAGAACCATCTAGAGAGATGCCCATAATTAGTCCCCTCCTAGGAACCAACGGATAGTTATAGGCACATCCGCCCGGTTTGACCAAGTCCTAACAGTTACCTGATTTTCTGGACCCGCACATCTAGGCGGGAAATCAGGAACCAATGGCCATGCGCCAAGGGCATTATATAAACTCTCACACTTGTGAGGGCCAAGTATCCAAAATTCACTACTCACTACCTGATATTTTTGCTTGTACCTCCCTGTTCCCACTCTTACTTGATCGTCGGAGTGCCTTACAGGTACAACCCTATTTTTTCCTCAGCTCACAACCTGACTGCAGATCATCTTCCGGCCACTCTTCAGGTTCTGATCAACCCGAAAGATCAAAATCATTTCCACACCTCACACTTTCAAAACATATTTCAAAATAAACATTTTGTATACATTCTCAATGATACGAGAATCATTACAAAATGGCCTTACATTGGCATTTTCAAACATCTTTCAAACATTACCTTTTCAACAAATATTTTTAAAACTAACACTTTGTATACATTCTCAACGATACGAGAATCATTGCAAAGTGTTCTGAACTTAGGCGTTTTCAAAATATTTTCAAACTTACACAAACACAAAGCATTTCAAAGTGAGCTAGAAATTAAGAGCCCGTAGATAACTACAGATGAAAAGGGTGCTAACACCTTCCCTTTTCATAACCTACCCCCCCGAACACAAGAAAATTCTCAAAAGGTCTTTCCTATTCTTTTCACCCTTTCCTTTATTGGATAAAAGAAAAGTCGATGGCGACTCTTTCTATCTGCAACATTTGCAATCAAACGCAAAATGCCCAAGTCAGTTCTCCCACTGTATTACAGAACTGGCGACTCTGCTGAGGAACAAACTAAAAGTGGGGTTACCTTAAGAGCTAGATCACCTTTATTGCTTTACTTGCTTAATTTGTTTGCTTTACATTTGTGGGTTATGCTTGGGTTTTACATGTAAAGATCATATACCTGGATCTGGGGCACATTAGGTAAGTAGTAGTAGATCGTGGAAACTGTACGACATAGACCGATATGGTTAAAGTGATGGCTACATTAGTGTGACACGTTTGTTGGTACCGGTGTACCTTGAGTTAAATCAAGGAGAATATGGGGCTGTTGTGTGGTGTCATGAAGCACTAACTGACCATAGAACCTTAGTTTAACAACTTGGACATTAGAAAGTAGTGAGATAGTTGGTGTGATCGGTGGATCTGGAACTGACTGTTTAACGCTGGTTCGCGAAATGTCGCGGAAGCAAGAGTCGCCACCGTCTTTTATTTTCTCCAAATGGAAAGGACAAAAGCACAGAAAAATTCCTTATAGAGATTGCTCTCGGTTCGGGAAGTAGATTATAGAAAGGGAAGGTGTTAGCACCCTTTCTATCCATGGTTATCCATGGGCTCTTAGATACTTGCTCATTTGTGTTTTCAAAATTGTTTGTTTGCTTTTCAACTGTGGGTTTTAAAAAGTTTCTTTGAAAATTCCAGTTCGACTCTTGTATCGGTCCTCAAGAGTGTTTGAAAAATTGCTTTCGAAAGCTTTTTGAAAAGGTGTCGGTGTGAAAAGTATTTTGAATTTTATTTGAAATTTAGAACAAGTATCTAGAGTCGTCTACCTACCCTAAGGAATTCGTCTGTGTAAATGTCCTTTAAAGTAGTGCCATCCCACCATTGAGAGGTAGGTAGCACCACCATTGGAGGTGTTCGGGTCAATTCGAGTTTAGGGACATGGTGATCACCAGAGCAATGGGAAGACACCTTAGAAGCTACCCTCATGCCAGGTTCCCGGATCATGAGGACTTACTAAGACATCCTCTACTCGACGATCACCTTTCGAGGCAAGGCAACAGTGAGGCGTACCCTAGGGGTGGTGTGTGATTTTGTGTGTCATGTTCATTTACATTTATCTTGTTCATGTCAGGTGATCTACGCGTTTGTTTTTATTTAATCATTCATTCTTGCATGCCATTATTAACAGTTAAAAAAAAGTTGCGGAAATATAAAGTTATAAACTATTACAAAGGCGCGGGTCCACATCGCCAAATTAAAATCCAAGACCCGATTTGACAGAAAATGAAGAAATAAAGTAAAGTGCGAGAAATTTAATTTACACGGCTTCGGGAGAGTTACATAAATATTTAAAAGAAGGAAATAAATAAAACGCGCAAAGAGAATTAAAATTGCAAGCGAGGGCGTTGGACCCTTTTTAATGAAATTAGATTATGATTATTAAATTAATGAAAAAAAAGAAACTATTTCTTGAGTTTTTTGTATTTATGGTTTTTTATGAGAATAATTAAATGAAAGAAAATGTTAACCCTAATTCTAGTTGTTTTTTTAATTTATTAAGAAAACATGTTAAAATTAAACCTAAGATTAATCTAATTATTTACATGGTAATTTAATTACAAAAAAAAATAATATTTAATAATTAATTATTGTGAAAGAAAAGAAAAAAGGATAAAAATACTTAAAAACCCTAATTCTACCAATTTTTAATTTATTAAGAAAAGATATTAAAATTAATCCTAAGTTTAAATCTAATTAATTAGTGAGGTTTATTTACAAAAATATTAATTAAATAAAATATATTTTTGAATTTTGCCTTTTCTGATTTTTTTTTAATTATTTTTATGTGAAATTAATTTTTATGGAATTAAAAGAAAATAAGGGAATTAAAACAAATAATAAAAATAAAACAAAGAAAATATAAAGAAATACAATACCAAGGGGGGTTCTGTCCCCAATATTGGAGGTAAAGTCCAGCAATCAGGCCCATTAAGCCTTTGGCCTAGTTGACTTTTTGGCTAGCGTGTGGCATGCTTGACCAACGAGTATGGTGCTCCTCTGATCAGGGCCAATGGATTAATCTCAGTGGGCGCGTGGCATAGTTGATTATGAGGTTGCATAGTAGTCTTCAAGGAGCAAACTACATGGAATAACGTTAGAAAAAATATTATGGAAAGGGAGGGGGACCTGGGATTCGAACCCAGGTCCTAGAGATTACCAACGCATGTGCTTGCCAACCACGCTGCTATGTTTCTTTGTTTATAATATAACCAATAAATAACATAACATAAAATAAGCGTTAGTGCTCTTTTCTCGCGCGAAATTCAAACTACTCAATCAGATGGTGACACTTCATCATCTTCTCCGTTTTGCTTTTTTCCCTGAAATATAAAAGAGGTTAACGGGGGTTTTAAACCCCCCCAAAATATGCGTTTTCTAATAATAGCGAACAGGCCATGGTATCACATAAATTAGGCGCGAGGGTTGCTTTAGAATCGTCCAAGCATGCTGAATTCAACCATGGTATTATGGTGTCTCAATTTTACAGTAGTCAGAAACGCCCAATTTCAAATTCGAAGAACCCTAGCATCCTTTAATGGTGATTCTTCATATAACGCGTGAAAACTCAATCAAAGCATATGGTTAGTTTCAGAATCATCCAATTAGTGTGAATCCATAAAAAAAATGCAATGAAAATGCTTGAATAGTAAAACACGATTATGCATAAAGTTGAAAACAGTTTGAATTCCCTATACCAATTCTTGATGTTTCAGGCTATGATATTGATCCAGGCACCTTCCTTGATGTCTCAGCAAGACAATGGAATAGTTATTTTGGCTTGAATCGCCCTAGAACCTAGTTTTCAGTTTTGGAATTTTTTGTCAAAAACTCAAGTTTGGTTATGGATTTCTGGCGCAGCTGGGAGGTCCTGGACACTAGGGTTTTCATGTATATATGTACTGGAATGATTAGGGTTAGAAATTGGATCAAAAATCAATGAATTGATGAAGAGAATATTTGATTTTCCATGCCATAATTTTCCAATCTTTTTCATGCAAATTTGCTTCAAATCATGTCCAATTACCAAGATTCTTTCCAAATCTGATCATGCACGAAATATTGAGTGTATTCCATGCATAAAAAGATTTAAAAACTTAGGTTTAGTATTTTCCACATATTTATTTTAATTAAATGAATTATTAGCATTTAAAAATTCAAATAAATAAATAAAAATGATGAAAAACTTCCCTTTGGGCCAAATGGTCGTGCACATGCCTTGGATAATGATTCTTGGAAGAAAAAGAGGCCCATTAGCATTTTTAAGACATTTGAAGCAATGTTGACTTTTCAAAATATCCAAAAATTTCCCAACTTCCACAAGGCATAACTTGCTCAATTTTTAAGCTTTGCTCATGTTCTTTGACATTTTGGAAAGGTCTTTGAGTCCTCTAACCAATGCCTTTGGTCCCATGTCATTTTGATTTACCAATCTCAAGTTATGGCCTTTGACTTAAAGTCCCCTTTTGTTGACTTTTGAAAATGACCTATAATGTTGAAATTGATAACTTTTTGTGAGAGCATTTCTTGGACTTGAAGTATGAAGAGGAGTTGTAGGAAATGTCTTTCTCTTCAAAATGAGATTTGGATGGAATTTTTCTGATAATCCATGTGGAAGTTATGCCTTGGTCAAGTTACAGTTGACTTTTTCAACTGTCCAAATATGGAAACTTTTGCACCTTGAGACTTTTTGAGCCAAGCCTTGAGAATCATGATCAAGAATTGATCAAATGATGTTTGTGGCTTCAAAATGAGATGTTGACCAAAAATTTGAACTTTTGACTGTCAAATGACCATTTTGCCCCTACAGTTGACTGTAGTGCAATTAGGGTTTTTGACTGTGCAATTTTGAGCTGTAAGTCTTGAAACTTGGTATGAGGATGCTTGACCATATTTATAGGCATGTGGGACTTGATTGGGCCCTTTGAAACTTTATTTACTTTGTCAAAACCAAAACCCTAGTTTTTGACTGTTAGGAGGCCCTTGAACTGTGCAACCCTTGGGGAGTTTTTGAAGCTTTGACTTGGCAAATCTTGAAGAATATGGGAGGGCAAATTTTGGGGTACAACAGTTTCCCCTGTTTAATCTTCTTAGACCTGAGGATGCAGATTGGCTGACGTGCCTTTCGTAATCCGAAGGTGGAAGATGATTGAACACTAGAGTGCCTAGAAATTTGCGCTCACATAATAGCAGTGTGATGGTGAATGGGCTTATAGATGCCATTTGGAGATTGATGGATAGGATGATGTGCTTATAGATGCCATGCTAAGAGATGATGGAAGGTGGATGGGCTTATAGATGCCATCTGGATGTTGATCGCATAAGAGATTCCTTAGCGAGAATTTGCGTACCTACAAAAGAAAAGGATTACCTGACCTGTTGCAGGAGCTGGTCTTCAAACTCTTTGTATGGATGTGTCCTGACTGGTTACAGGAGCTGGATATGGATCTTCAAACGGTGATGAATGAACCAAGGATGGTTACTACCTCAACAGGAACGCTGAGAGAACCTTTGGACGATTACTACCTCCACAGTAACGGGGAGAGAATCTGGGGTGATGACTACCTCAACAGTAATGCTGAGAGAATCTGGGGACGATTACTACCTCCATAGTAACGGGGAGAGAACCATAGACGACTTCAACCTCAACAGTAATCATTGAGAGAATCTTGGGCGACTTCAACCTCAACAGTAATCATTGAGAGAATCTTGGGCGACTTCAACCTCAACAGTAATCATTGAGAGAATCTTGGGCGACTTCAACCTCAACAGTAATCATTGAGAGAATCTTGGGCGACTTCAACCTTAACAGTAATCATTGAGAGAATCTTGGGGATGATTACTACCTCCGCAGTAATGGGGAGAGAACCATAGGCGACTACAACCTCAACAGTAATCATTGAGAGAATCTTGGATATCTTCTACTGAGTCTTTATCAGGAAAATCTGTTAGGGGTCGATTTAACTGGACTAGAGAAGGCCTTGGACTGGATAAGAAACAGAGAAATCTTAGGGTCGATCTGACTGAACCGGTCTAGGTCTTGAAATCTTCAACTGGATAAGAAACAGGGAGATCTTAGGGTCGATCTGACTGAACCAGAGAAGGCCTTTGACTGGATAAGAAACAGAAAAATCTTAGGGTCGATTTAACTGAACCGGTCTAGGTCTTGAAATCTTTAACTGGATAAGAAACAGGGAGATCTTAGGGTCGATCTGACTGAACCAGAGAAGGCCTTGGACTGGATAAGAAACAGAAAAATCTTAGGGTCGACTTAACTGAACCGGTCTAGGTCTGGAAATATAGTTGAGAACTTAACTGAATCTTTCCTGAAAGGTAAAGGTCAGTCATATGCAATGCATGATATGGATCAAGCAATGATGTTCTCAACATAAATGAGATTCGTAAGATATGATGCGTATATGCATGCTATAATGTATGAAAATGTGATATTTATGAATGTATGTTTTCGTCTTAGGAAAATGAATCCTTGACGGGTGCCAGGAAGTCACTCCTGGACTGATGTTGAAGGATAGATCTTTGCTTCTGCTGGGGATGATAGTTGCAAGAATACCGGTAGGAGAAGATAACTCCGTTGGGGAATAAACTTGGTGAATGGATTACTCTGCGGGGGGAAAAGTACTCTAGCGATCTTGCTGGGAAGCAATACTCTGTGGGGAGAAAGGTACTTTGTTGAGTTGTTGATAATAACTTGCTGGGGATACCCTTATTGTGTTGGAAGTGTTAATAGATCTCGCTGGGGATAAGAAGATTTCGTCGAGGACGATCTTTCCGTGGCTTTTGGCTGAGGATAACCCAGTTATATCCTGGTGGGGAAATAACTCTTTGAATAAAGCCGAGAGACGCGTTCGTGCTCTACGAGGATAAGCTTCCAGAATCTACTGGGGATAAGCTTACTGCTTGGGGAGATGGATTCCAACTTTCCTGGGGAAACTAGATTGGACTCTCCTGGGGAAGTTTTGAATTGCATTGGAAGTAACTCCACTGAATGTTTGATATACCGCCGGGGACCAATCTTTAGGTCAAGACTGCCGGGGATGCTTGTTATGTATATTAATGGGGAATGTTGAGATCTGCGGGAGAATACCCAACTTCCTTAAGGTTTGATAATACAGCTTTGCTTGGCGAGAGTGTATTGACTTGTTGGCTCACTCTCTGGGGAATTAAGATATCTGGTTATGTTCTTCAGCTGAACCTACCTTGGTACCTTTAGCGGATAGAACAGTTAGATTGCTTTAGACAACTCTTTATTGCCCCTGTTTCTAATGATACCTGTAATTAATCCTTTGTTTTGTATGCAATTATTCATGAGTTAGCAAATTATTGTCAATGCATATATCACAAATTGAACCTTGGACGTTCTTCGCAAAACAAAACAGAAAAGGAAAAACAATTGGCAATTTTAACTGAAAAGTGATTTTGTATTGATTTTGAATTTGCCTGTAAATAGGCGTTTATATACAAGAGGCTGACGTCTAGTAAGAGAACGCCACCGAACAAAAGAGTTTATACAAATTTTGTACAAGAGAAAATAAAACAGCTGTGTGAAATGAATGATCCCACCGGGTTTCAACTCTGCTATCGCCTTTATGCCTTTGAGCGTCTCATCACTTGATGACCTTGGTTGAAGATGAAGCTGACTGATCGATGCCGTCTGAACTTGATGTAGATACCGGATTCTGGATGCAAAGTGATCCAATGAGACATAGTATTACGCTTTTATTCCTAACTTTTGCCTGGACCTCCCTTTCGGGTTTTCAGTCCACCGGGATACCCATTTTTGCCCAAGCCGCCTTTTCAGGTTTTCGACTTGCCGGGTGTACAGATTTTTTCATTTCATCCCTTCATTTTGCCTGAACCCTTTTGGTTCGCCGGGAAGCCCTAATTTTTGCCTAGGCATGTCAGCCTAGCGGGTCTTTTTCATGCGTAGTATCTTTTTACTATGTCTGCATTGGCGGGGTGAGGAAGGTCGTCACCATCCATGTTGGTTAGAATCATGGCTCCTCCTGAGAACACATGCTTAACCACAAATGGCCCTTCGTACGTAGGCGTCCATTTGCCCCTTGGATCACTCTGAGGAAGGATGATTCGCTTGATTACCAGATCCCCAACTTGATATTCTTGTGGTCTGACCTTTTTGTTAAACGCCCTGATCATCCGTTTCTGATACGTCTGACCATGACAAATAGCAGCAAGTATCTTTTCATCAATGAGGTTTAACTGATCAAGTCGTGTCTAGATCCAATCATCTTCGTTCAGATTCGCATCCTTCATTATCCGGAGAGAGGGTATTTGCACTTCGATCGGTAAGACTGCCTCCATACCATAAACCAAGGAGAAAGGAGTTGCCCCGGTTGACGTCCTAGCTGAGGTACGGTACCCATGTAGAGCGAACGGTAACATCTCGTGCCAATCTTTATAAGTCACTGTCATCTTCTGCACGATTTTCTTGATATTTTTATTTGCCGCTTCTACAGCCCCATTCATCTTCGGTCTGTAAGGAGAAGAGTTGTGGTGCTGTATCTTAAACTGCTCGCAGAGCTCAGTGATCATTTTGTTATTGAGATTGGTACCGTTGTCTGTAATAATTCTTTCTAGGATGCCGTATCGACATATCAGGTTATGCCGGATGAACCGTGCCACAACAGTCTTGGTTACCATAGCGTAGGAAGCTGCTTCGACCCACTTCGTGAAGTAATCAATCGCTACCAGGATGAAGCGATGCCCATTAGATGTCGTAGGTTTAATCTCACCGATCATGTCTATGCCCCACATTGCAAACGGCCAAGGCGCAGTCAGAACATTTAGAGGAACTGGAGGAACATGCACCTTGTCTGCATAAATCTGGCATTTATGGCATGTCCGAGAATGTTGGTAGCAGTCAGCTTCCATTGTGGACCAGAAATACCCTGCCCGGAGGATCTTCTTCGCCATAGTGTGTCCACTGGAATGTGTACCAAAGGTCCCTTCATGTAACTCTGTCATGATCCTTTCTGCTTCAGTCTTGTCCATACAACGCAGTAAGGTCGAATCATGGTTTCGCTTGTACAAGATGCCGTTGCTAAGGAAGAACTTCGCTGCGAATCTTCTCAGAAACTTCTTGTCGTTGACAGATGCACCTTCAGGGTACTCCTGAGCTTCCAAATATCTCATCACCTCATGGTACCAAGGCTTCTCAGTTACCAACTCAGTCTCGAGATCACAACAGTATGCCGGTTCGTCCAGTTTCCAGATGATGATCCGGGGAGCCTCATTGTCCCATTTGACCTTGAACATAGAAGACATTGTAGCTAACGCGTCCGCCAGCTGATTCTCCTCTCTTGGGAAATGTTCAAAGGTTATCTTCGTGAAGTGGGGGATCAAGGTCAACACACATTCTCTGTAAGGAATAAGATTCGGATGTTTCGTATCCCACTCTCCTTTGATCTGATTGATCACAAGAGCGGAATCTCCGAAGACACTCAGAAACTTAATCCTTAAGTCGATCGCAGCTTGAAGACCCATGATGCACGCCTCATACTCTGCCATGTTGTTGGTACAGTTGAAACATAGCCGGTCAGTGAGTGGAGTATGAGTGCCTTGAGGGGATATGATTATAGCGCCGATACCGTTACCCAAAGCATTGGAGGCTCCGTCAAAGTGCATAGACCATCGGGATCCTTCCTCAGGTCCTTCATCCGGTCCAGGTACTTCACAATCAGTCACAATCATGATGCTCTCGTCCGGAAACTCGAAGTTCATTGACTGATAGTCGTCTACGGCCTGATGTGCCAAGTGGTCTTCCAATACACTTCCCTTGATGGCTTTCTGGGTCGTATATTGAATGTCGTATTCCGTCAAGATCATTTGCCATCTTGCTATTCTTCCAGACAGAGCAGGCTTTTCGAATATGTACTTTATAGGATCCATCTTTGAGATCAACAAGGTAGTGTGAGTCAGCATATACTGTCTCAGCCGGCGAGCAGCCCATACCAAAGCGCAGCAAGCTTTCTCGAGCAGCGAGTATCGGGTCTCACAGCCGGTAAACTTTTTGCTAAGGTAATAAATGGCATGCTCTTTTCGGCCAGACTCGTCATGCTGCCCCAGCACACACCCCATTGAGTTGTCAAGTACTGTCAGGTATAGTATCAGAGGTCTCCCCTCCACCGGTGGCATAAGGGTGGGTGGTTCTTGGAGATACTCCTTGATTCTGTCAAAAGCAGCCTGACATTCATCATTCCAACGTACTACCTGATCTTTCTTCAGCAGCTTGAAGATTGGCTCACAGGTAGCAGTCAGGTGTGAGATGAAACGAGCAATGTAATTTAGGCGTCCTAAAAAGCTTCTGACCTCCTTCTCTGTCTTAGGAACTGGCATCTCTTGAATAGCTTTGACCTTAGCAGGGTCTACTTGAATACCCTTATCACTTACCACGAAGCCTAGCAACTTCCCAGATCTTACCCCGAAGGTGCACTTGTTCGGGTTCAATCTCAGCTTGTACAGTTTCAGACGGTCAAACAACTTTTGCAGATGATCTAGGTGCTCTTCCTCAGTCTGGGACCTTGCAATCATGTCGTCAACATACACTTCTATCTCATGATGGATCATGTCATGAAATAAAGCAACCATGGCACGTTGGTAGGTTGCCCCAGCGTTCTTCAGTCCAAAAGGCATGACCTTGTAGCAGAAGGTGCCCCACTGAGTAACAAAGGTAGTCTTCTCCATGTCTTCAGGTGCCATCTTGATCTGATTGTAACCTGAGAAACCATCCATGAAAGAGAACACCTTATGATGAGCTGTATTGTCAACAAGGACATCAATGTGAGGTAGGGGGAAGTCATCCTTGGGGCTGGCCCTGTTCAGATCCCTGTAGTCAACACACATTCTGACCTTACCGTCTTTCTTTGGTACCGGCACCACATTAGCAACCCACTGAGGGTAAGAAGTCACTGCAAGGAACCCAACATCAAACTGTTTCATAACCTCGGCCTTGATCTTCTCAGACATCTCTGGACGCATACGGCGGACCTTTTGCTTAACCGAAGGGCAGTCTTCCTTGGTAGGCAAGTGATGGAACACAATGTCGGTGTCCAAACCGGGCATGTCTTTATAGGACCAGGAAAATATCTCCATATAATCATGTAGCATCTTAGTCAACCGTTGCTTCACGCTGAGCTCTAGGTTGGCACCAATTTTTACCTCCTTCCTGTATGTATCAGTACCCAGGTTTATTGTTTCCACTGGCTCTTCATGTGGTTGAATTGCCCTCTCTTCCTGAAGTAACAGTCTTGCAAGCTCGCCAGGCACTTCGCAATCATCTTCACCTTCGTCTTCGGCTAAGTTGATCGTATTTTCGAAGTCATAACTGGCAGTAGCAGAGTCGTTACTAGTGAGATCCAGAGTGGATTGAAACCTGTATGAGTGAGTGTGTGTAAATACAGCTGTTTTGAAATATGTAAAGGAAAGAAAGACAGAAAAGGAGCATAAGATTTGAAATGCGGGAAAACGTCCAAGATATTTATTTATGATATATGAAATGACAATTTATATGCCCTCACAAATGAAGCCATCGGTGCCCCGGGTAAGACACCGGGCCGTAGAGTTCAATTTATTGTTTATTACAAATAACAAAACAAAGAAGTTTATTACTGCGTAACAAAAGTAACAGGAGTATGGTCCTTGGCAATCCAATTGGTCACTCCGCCATCAGTTATCGGGTAGATCCAGCTATTGAACTCAGCTTCATCCACTTCATTATCCTCCCCAACAGCATTCACTCCTGGATTGGTAATGAGCACAGGAGGTCTTCTGGTCTTTGCCTTCCGCATAGCTTTCTGTCCCTCTTTCTGAACCACAGCCCGGGCATCCTTCAGGGAAGCCATCTTCAAAGGAACATCCTCTTCGACTGCTGTTTCTGCTGCTGCTGAAATCGGAAGTACCTCTTCGAAATGCTGAAAGGGGGTCTCAATAAACTCCCCGTCCATCTCAATGTATCTGAAGGAATTCAAATGGCTCACCATATACTCCTCCTCTCCCTGCACAGTGACAATCTTCCCTCTGACAGGGTATTTTAGCTTCTGGTGCAAGGTAGAGGTCACTGCCCCAGCTTTATGGATCCAAGGTCGACCCAGTAGACAAGAATACGATGGACGGATATCCATCACATAGAAGGTAGAGTCGAATACTTGAGAACCCACACGAATAGGAATGTCAACCTCTCCATGAACCATCCTCTTGGAACCGTCAAAGGCTCGGACGATAATATTTCTAGGTTTTAGTTCCAGGCCTTCACAATCCAAACGGTCTAAGGCTTCTTGGGTAGCACATTCAAGGAAGAACCAGTGTCCACTAACACGTGCGCCAGAGTAGTGCCCCTGCATTCAATAGAGACATGCAGAGCATCATTGTGGTCCCTTCCCTTTGCAGTAAGGTCAGCATCTGAGAAACCCAAACCATTGTCCACTGTCAGATTTGCTACGCAATCGGTGAATTGAACTGCAGATGTCTCCTGTGGCACGTGGGCCGTCTTGAGGAATGAGATCAAGGCCTTAGCATGGGCCTCTGAGCACAGTAGCAAGGAGAGCATGGAGATTTTGGAGGGCGTATGCCCTAGCTATTCCACAACATTAAAGTCGCTCTTCTTGATTATTTTCAGGATTTCCTCCATCTCTTGTTGGGAGGCCTCAGCATTTATAGGTATTGGTGCCTCCATCCGGGCAGGCTCATCTTCAATCCCTTTGCTCCAAGCATTAGATGACTCAGCAGCCGGGGAAACAACTTGGTCAGAAACAGGAACAGGTATACTTGTAGGTGTTATTGTAAGGGGTCTTCGAATAGCGGGCGGTGCAATGTCAGGCGAGAAGAGCCTGCCACTGCGGGTAACCTTGGTTGGACCAGTGATATTGCTGATACTGGTGCCAGTGTTGAATTCTTGTTTGATTCCATTCACATATATGTCTGCCCCATAGTGCCAGGGGACAGCTTTATCAGATACGTAGGGGAGAGGCCCCGGAACAGTAATAACAACAGGTGCGACAGTCATGATTTGAATAGGCTTCCTTGGGAGAGCCTGGATTGGATTATTAAAGATCGTAACCACAGAAACTTCTTCTATCGGAACCAACTGAACAGCAGTCTTCTTAAACAAAATCTCCTTGCTGTCCATTAGGCTTTGGATGCCCAACTTCAGCAAAGGACAACCAGATAGGTAAACAGCACAGAACAGGCAACCTTCACTGCAACCCAGAAATAAACCGGCCAGCAGTAGGTTCCTCTTGACAGTCTTTAAAGGAGTAGCTACATCATCCACAAAAACAGCGTATACATCTTCATCAACCGCGTTTACTCCATGCTGGGGCATAGGAGCAGTTACCACATTCGGCCTCTCAGGCGCTTCAAACTGTATCTCTTTTGCGTCAATAAGGTCTTGCACCTTATTCCTTAATGCCCAACAGTCATCAGTGGAATGCCCCGGGCTATCGGAGTGATAAGCACAGCGGGCATTTGGATTGTATTTGGGGGAGGCAGTGTTCACAACTTTAGGGGCCTCCCTGACAGTCACTAGGTTGGTGGATAGCAACTGTGGCAAGATCTGTGATAGGGTCATACTCAAAAGGGTGAACTCTCTCCGGGGTCTTTCAGCCCTTGGTGGATTGGTTTGCCGAGGAGCGGCAACAGGCTTAGCAATCATTACCGCACTGACAGATTGGCGGTGCTCAGGTTTCTCTTGTCTTCTAGAGCCATATACAACACTAGCCTCCTTCTTGAAGGGTTTCTTCTCAGAACTTGTAGATGCACCCTTCGGAATCTTACCAGACTTCAACCCAGCCTCAATTCTCTCTCCAGTCAGAATAAGATCAGTAAACCCTGCAGATGAGTTACCGATAAGATGGTTGAAAAATGGCCCAGATAGGGTCCCCAGGAACATGTCTACCAACTCCCGATCAGTCAACGGAGGCTGCACCCTGCCAGCCAGATCCCTCCACTTCTGAGCGTACTCTTTAAAACCTTCACTTGAACCTAACGACATACCCTGGAGTTGGGTACGCGTAGGGGCAAGGTCGGCATTATATTGATACTGCTTATAGAAAGCAGTAGCCAACTCCTCCCAGTTACGAACCTTGGTCCCATCCAGCTGATAGAACCATTCGAGATGAGTCCCTGAAAGACTCTCCTGGAAGAAGTGGATCCACAAGTTCTTATCCACTGAGTACGGTTGAATCTTCCGCACATACGATCTGAGGTTTAGCTATGGACAGGATGCCCCATCATACTTGGTAAAGGATGGTGCTTTGAACTTATGAGGAATGATCACACCAGTAGACAAACCCAAATCTCCAAAATCCAACCCAGGTACCTGTTGTATCTCCATAGCATTCAGCCTGTCCTCCAACTGCTTGTATCTGTCTTCAGCTGGAGGATACTGCTCCTCATCAAAATCAGTCTCGTTGTCAGAGACTACCAGACTAGGACCTTTTTCCCTTTGAGGAGTACCCTTGCCAATGGAAGAACCAGCCTCTTCATTCTGCAGAGTGTTGCCAAACCTTCGGCCCGAGTTAAAAAGAACTGTTCTCCTCTTCTTCTTCTTCTCCTTCTTCAAGAGCAGAGCCTTCAGCTCTTCTTGGCCCTGAGCCAGACCCATGATTAGTTCCTGAAATTGCGCATTCTGCGCCTGAAGAGCCTTGATGGACATCTCAGTTGATGATGAGTCAGGATTCATGATGCTGAAATAAACAGCGAAGAACGGTAAGCAACCTGAAAAGAAGAAAACCTGATATGCACATGATGAATGATATGTGTTTATGCAATGCATTCAAGGGTTCGAAAGTTCAAATTTGTTGTAGACAAAAAAGAACACACGTTATCATTAAGGAAATAATTATTCAGTACATCAAAGCCTCATGGGCACAAATTACAAAGTAAATCAATCCCAAAAGACACTACGCATCCTCTTTGGAGCTATGTAGGTGTTGAGATTCCTCTCCTCATGCAGTAGGTGGGTGAGCTCCAAGACCTTCTTTTCACTGGCATGTAGACTGGTCTCAAGAGAATTCCGTTCTTCCTTAAGCTGGGTCCAGCTCTTCTGCATCTCTTCCCAGGACGTGGGCATGTCAGGATGCTGAATGGTGTAGGACCCTTCTCCTTCCAAGACTGGCTCTTTGATTACTGGGAGCATATGAGGATAAGGCATTACTAACTTCTGGGAGCGGGCCCGTACCCACTTGAGATAAGGTTCCAATGGGATGGAGTTCCTGTGCCCCAGTGTCTTGCTGTCTATCCTACTGGGCATCCTCCAAGCTTTGATAAATCTATGGCGAAGTCCTTGTGCATCGTTGTCGAAGTCAAAAACTATGTCAGGAATTAACATGTCATGAGGGCCATCCCTCCGAGCATAACCAAACTGTCTCCAAGCCAGGCATGGGTTGTAAGTAATACCTCCTCTGATTCCAAGTAAAGGAACATTAGGGTACTCCCCGCAACGATCAATAATAGTGACATCCTCTCTGGACCGTGGGCACCAATGTATATCTGCATGTGTAAGAGTCATCAACCGTTGTGACCATCTCAAACCCCGCTCGTTCTTCAAAACTGATTGTGGAAGGTGCGAAATAAACCACCTTCCCAGGAGAGGAGTGCAACACATAAGGACACCTCTTTTTCTCATGGTTCGAGTGTAACATGAGTGAAGGATGTCCCCCAGCAACGTAGGTATAGGATTCCTGGACATAAAGATCTGGACAGCACTGATGTCTATGAGCTGATCTGGGTTAGGGAACAACACCAAACCGTAGACAAGGAGGGTCATAACTTCTTCAAAAGCTTGTAAGTCAAGGGAGTTCCAACATTCATGGGCCTTTTCAAACAGAAACCTGGCTAAGAACCCTTTGATACCACTTCTAACTTCCCAATGTCCCTTGAGGTCAGATGACTGTAGGTGCAAGGCTTTAGCAATCTCTTCAAGCTTGGGTTCCTTTTCCGTACCGTTGTAGGGTAGTTGATCAAGGATAGGGATCTTCAGGAGCCGGGAAAACTCCTCCAAGGTAGGTACCAGCTGATAATCCAAGAAGGTGAAACAGTGATGCAGAGGGTCAAAGAACTGGAATAGGACCTTTATCATATCTTCCTCAATGTTGGTGTTGACCAAGCTGATGAGTCTTCCATGTCTTTCACTGAATGAAGAGCTCTCGGGAATCCTGGATATAAGTTCCTTAAGCTGAGGAGGGATCCTTACAAGACTGATTTGAATTGTCTTTCTGCGAACAGTTTCCATGTCCTACAAAACAAGAACAAAGATGAAGATTCGAACCCCTGAAATGGTTAGTCAATGCATATGATGTTGGATGATGTCATGATGCTATGATTAAACACACCACAGATATTTACAAAGACAAACATGTAAGGCACACAAGGCACACAAGACAAGCCCTTAGGGTTTAAGGCCAGCATGGGGTCTGGGTAGTACCCTCTTGAAGTTGGTGGGCTCAACCTATCCTATTAGAAGTAACCAGGTTCTAAAGGTCCCAATATCACGGGATTGCTTTAATTGTTCATCGTTTCGATTTAGCCACTGAACTGGCGACCGAAATATTCCAGGAAAGCAACCCTCAATTGAGTGTAGTATCGAGTATCAACCAACCTCGGACTGCACCAAAGTCAGTTATCTCACTACCCTAAAGAGGCCAAGATGGTTCAATTAAGGTTCCTAAGGTCAGTTGATGCTTCACGATACCACGCGGCGGCCCCGTACTCTCCTTGACTGAACTCAAGGGTTACCGGTACACACCAAAGTGCCACATCAACGTATTAGACTGCTTCAACCATGTCGGTATACCCCGCACAGTTCCCTCACAGTCTTGTTGCTACTTTCTAAGAAGGTATCCCCCAGATCCGGGTTAGTATCTATAGAACTCCCAAGACAGTACCTACAATAATAAAGCAAACAATTCAGACAATTGAAAACACAAATGATATTAGTCCTAAGGTACACCTCACTTTAAGTGTCCCCAGCAGAGTCGCCAGTTCTGTGATCGGTGGATCTGGAACTGACTGTTTAACGCTGGTTCGCGAAATGTCACGGAACCAAGAGTCGCCACCGTCTTTTATTTTCTCCAAATGGAAAGGACAAAAGCACAGAAAAATTCCTTATAGAGATTGCTCTCGGTTCGGGAGGTAGATTATAGAAAGGGAAGGTGTTAGCACCCTTTCTATCCATGGTTATCCATGGGCTCTTATATACTTGCTCATTTGTGTTTTCAAAATTGTTTGTTTGCTTTTCAACTGTGGGTTTTAAAAAGTTTCTTTGAAAATTCCAGTTCGACTCTTGTATCGGTCCTCAAGAGTGTTTGAAAAATTGCTTTCGAAAGCTTTTTGAAAAGGTGTCGGTGTGAAAAGTATTTTGAATTTTGTTTGAAATTTAGAGCAAGTATCTAGAGTCGTCTACCTACCCTAAGGAATTCGTCTGTGTAAATGTCCTTTAAAGTAGTACCATCCCACCATTGAGAGGTAGGTAGCACCACCATTGAAGGTGTTCGGGTCAATTCGAGTTTAGGGACATGGTGATCACCAGAGCAATGGGAAGACATCTTAGAAGCTACCCTCATGCCAGGTTCCCGGATCATGAGGACTTACTAAGACATCCTCTACTCGACGATCACCTTTCGAGGCAAGGCAACAGTGAGGCGTACCCTAGGGGTGGTGTGTGATTTTGTGTGTCATGTTCATTTACATTTATCTTGTTCATGTCAGGTGATCTACGCGTTTGTTTTTATTTAATCGTTCATTCTTGCATGCCATTATTAACAGTTAAAAAAAAGTTGCGGAAATATAAAGTTCTAAACTATTACAAAGGCGCGGGTCCACATCGCCAAATTAAAATCCAGGACCCGATTTGACAGAAAATGAAGAAATAAAGTAAAGTGCGAGAAATTTAATTTACACGGCTTCGGGAGAGTTACATAAATATTTAAAAGAAGGAAATAAATAAAACGCGCAAAGAGAATTAAAATTGCAAGCGAGGGCGTTGGACCCTTTTTAATGAAATTAGATTATGATTATTAAATTAATGAAAAAAAAGAAACTATTTCTTGAGTTTTTTGTATTTATGGTTTTTTATGAGAATAATTAAATGAAAGAAAATGTTAACCCTAATTCTAGTTGTTTTTTTAATTTATTAAGAAAACATGTTAAAATTAAACCTAAGATTAATCTAATTATTTACATGGTAATTTAATTACAATAAAAAATAATATTTAATAATTAATTATTGTGAAAGAAAAGAAAAAAGGATAAAAATACTTAAAAACCCTAATTCTACCAATTTTTAATTTATTAAGAAAAGATATTAAAATTAATCCTAAGTTTAAATCTAATTAATTAGTGAGGTTTATTTACAAAAATATTAATTAAATAAAATATATTTTTGAATTTTGCCTTTTCTGTTTTTTTTTAATTATTTTTATGTGAAATTAATTTTTATGGAATTAAAAGAAAATAAGGGAATTAAAACAAATAATAAAAATAAAACAAAGAAAATATAAAGAAATACAATACCAATGGGGGTTCTGTCCCCAATATTGGAGGTAAAGTCCAGCAATCAGGCCCATTAAGCCTTTGGCCTAGTTGACTTTTTGGCTAGCGTGTGGCATGCTTGACCAACGAGTATGGTGCTCCTCTGATCAGGGCCAATGGATTAATCTCAGTGGGCGCGTGGCATAGTTGATTATGAGGTTGCATAGTAGTCTTCAAGGAGCAAACTACATGGAATAACGTTAGAAAAAATATTATGGAAAGGGAGGGGGACCTGGGATTCGAACCCAGGTCCTAGAGATTACCAACGCATGTGCTTGCCAACCACGCTGCTATGTTTCTTTGTTTATAATATAACCAATAAATAACATAACATAAAATAAGCGTTAGTGCTCTTTTCTCGCGCGAAATTCAAACTACTCAATCAGATGGTGACACTTCATCATCTTCTCCGTTTTGCTTTTTTCCCTGAAATATAAAAGAGGTTAACGGGGGTTTTAAACCCCCCCAAAATATGCGTTTTCTAATAATAGCGAACAGGCCATGGTATCACATAAATTAGGCGCGAGGGTTGCTTTAGAATCGTCCAAGCATGCTGAATTCAACCATGGTATTATGGTGTCTCAATTTTACAGTAGTCAGAAACGCCCAATTTCAAATTCGAAGAACCCTAGCATCCTTTAATGGTGATTCTTCATATAACGCGTGAAAACTCAATCAAAGCATATGGTTAGTTTCAGAATCATCCAATTAGTGTGAATCCATAAAAAAAAATGCAATGAAAATGCTTGAATAGTAAAACACGATTATGCATAAAGTTGAAAACAGTTTGAATTCCCTATACCAATTCTTGATGTTTCAGGCTATGATATTGATCCAGGCACCTTCCTTGATGTCTCAGCAAGACAATGGAATAGTTATTTTGGCTTGAATCGCCCTAGAACCTAGTTTTCAGTTTTGGAATTTTTTGTCAAAAACTCAAGTTTGGTTATGGATTTCTGGCGCAGCTGGGAGGTCCTGGACACTAGGGTTTTCATGTATATATGTACTGGAATGATTAGGGTTAGAAATTGGATCAAAAATCAATGAATTGATGAAGAGAATATTTGATTTTCCATGCCATAATTTTCCAATCTTTTTCATGCAAATTTGCTTCAAATCATGTCCAATTACCAAGATTCTTTCCAAATCTGATCATGCACGAAATATTGAGTGTATTCCATGCATAAAAAGATTTAAAAACTTAGGTTTAGTATTTTCCACATATTTATTTTAATTAAATGAATTATTAGCATTTAAAAATTCAAATAAATAAATAAAAATGATGAAAAACTTCCCTTTGGGCCAAATGGTCGTGCACATGCCTTGGATAATGATTCTTGGAAGAAAAAGAGGCCCATTAGCATTTTTAAGACATTTGAAGCAATGTTGACTTTTCAAAATATCCAAAAATTTCCCAACTTCCACAAGGCATAACTTGCTCAATTTTTAAGCTTTGCTCATGTTCTTTGACATTTTGGAAAGGTCTTTGAGTCCTCTAACCAATGCCTTTGGTCCCATGTCATTTTGATTTACCAATCTCAAGTTATGGCCTTTGACTTAAAGTCCCCTTTTGTTGACTTTTGAAAATGACCTATAATGTTGAAATTGATAACTTTTTGTGAGAGCATTTCTTGGACTTGAAGTATGAAGAGGAGTTGTAGGAAATGTCTTTCTCTTCAAAATGAGCTTTGGATGGAATTTTTCTGATAATCCATGTGGAAGTTATGCCTTGGTCAAGTTACAGTTGACTTTTTCAATTGTCCAAATATGGAAACTTTTGCACCTTGAGACTTTTTGAGCCAAGCCTTGAGAATCATGATCAAGAATTGATCAAATGATGTTTGTGGCTTCAAAATGAGATGTTGACCAAAAATTTGAACTTTTGACTGTCAAATGACCATTTTGCCCCTACAGTTGACTGTAGTGCAATTAGGGTTTTTGACTGTGCAATTTTGAGCTGTAAGTCTTGAAACTTGGTATGAGGATGCTTGACCATATTTATAGGCATGTGGGACTTGATTGGGCCCTTGGAAACTTTATTTACTTTGTCAGAACCAAAACCCTAGTTTTTGACTGTTAGGAGGCCCTTGAACTGTGCAACCCTTGGGGAGTTTTTGAAGCTTTGACTTGGCAAATCTTGAAGAATATGGGAGGGCAAATTTTGGGGTACAACAGTTGGCTTTGGTGCAAGATTGAAGTTGGTTGATAATTGATACTACACTCATTGAGATCGGACTTTTGGGATATTTTGGCCACAATAAAAGATTGTTTATGATGAAATAATGCCCGATGAAGAAAGATTAATGATATTGAGATTCCTTAGAACCTGATTACTTCTTTTAAGACAGGTTGAACCAACTAAAGCTTCAAGAGGGTACTTACCTATAACCCCATGCAAGCCTAAACCTAAGACCTTGTGTGCTTTGTGTGTATATGATTATTTGTTCATAACATCATAACTAGGGATTTATCTTTGTCCTGTTTTGTATGGTATAGCTTCCACTCGCAGAAATACCATCTGAATCAACTTTGTGAAAGTGCCTCCTCAACTCCAAGAGTTAGCGTTAAGGGTTCCTAAGAATTCTTCATTCACCAAAAGACATGGTCGACAATGGAAGAGTTATCTCAACTATTAGGAGTACTTTTCTTGATCAAGTGCCCTTCACCGATTTCGAAAAGGATCCACAATCTGAGGAGATTGCATCAACCCTACACTTGAAAATGTATGATATTATAGCCAATTGGGAAACAAGGAGAGGAGTCAAGGGTTTTCTAGCTAAGTTCTTGTTAGAGAAGGCTCGACTATTTTGGGAGGATATGGATTTGCAAGCCTTTAAAGAAGTCTTGGCTCTTCTAATCTATGGGTTAGTAATGTTCTCTAATCCAGACCAACTCATAGATGTGAATGCTGTCAAGATATTCCTTTCTCGTAACCCTATTCCTACTTGACTTGGAGACATTTTGCATACTCATCACACTCGCACCATGATAAAGAGAGGGTCTCTTATGTGTTGCATTTTGTTGCTGTCTAGGTGGTTTATTTCGCACCTACCCCGGTCAATTTTGAAGAATGAACAAGGTATGAATTGGTCGCAAAGGATAATGTCGCTTTCTCATACAAATAT
The DNA here is from genome assembly GCA_948472305.1 of Vicia faba. Classification (NCBI taxonomy): domain Eukaryota; kingdom Viridiplantae; phylum Streptophyta; class Magnoliopsida; order Fabales; family Fabaceae; genus Vicia; species Vicia faba. Next base: position 1,535,434,113 of record OX451739.1, read on the forward strand.
CCACTGGTGCTCTCGATCTCAAGAGGAAATTACTAGTATTGACCGTTGTGGGGAGTTCCCTAATGTTCCACTCTTGGGCATTAGGGGAGGTATTACTTATAACCCTTCTTTGGCTCTACGACAATTTGGCTACGCTCGAAGAGATGGTCCTCATGATGTACTTATCCAAGGTATTATATTCAACTATGAGAACAATATCCAAGGTTATCGTCAAAGGTTTGTACGAGCTTGGGGCGTGGTAAACAAGGTTGATAGCAAGACTTTGGGGTATAAGAACTCCATTCCTTTGGAGCCGTATCTCAAATGGGTGCGAGCTCACGCTCAGAATCTCATGATGCCATATCCTGCTATTCTACCAATATTTGTGGAGCATGTTGTCGAAGGGGATGTTCCTTATACCATTCTCCATCCTGACATGCCAACCGAATTTGAGTAATTGCAGAGATTGTGGATTCAACTCAAGGGGGAACGAGACGCCTTTGAAGCTCCATTCTACGCAAGTGAGAAGAAAGTGTTGGAGCTCACAAAGCAACTTCACGAGGAGCAAAGCCTGAATGCATACATTGCACCAAAGAGGAAGCTCTCGTGGGAGACTTGAGTCTTTTGTTTTAGGAGTCTATTATGTTGTCTCCTTAAAACCTTTTTGCTTTTTCATTGTAAGCCCAAGGGGCGGTTGTAATCTTTGAAATTATTAATACAATTGTTGTGTTTGTTTCCTTTTTAGCTAGAAAATTTAAATCTCTTGAGGTCCTTAAAAACATTGCATCCACATAGCATGCATCATATCATAAGCAGGTTTTGTGATACAGGTCTCCTCATCTTTTTACTGTTTATTTCAGTATAAGGTGGCTCTAGAGAAAACCGTCAAAGATCTACAAACTCAACACGCACAATTCCAAGAGACTCTCCTCAACCTAGATAAAGGTCAGGAAGAGATGATGGCACTCCTTGCCACCAAGAAGAAGACCAAGAAGAGGGTTGTTATTCTCAACATGGGAAGAAGGTTCAAGGGGCCCGCCCGAATGGCTCAAATAGAAGAAGCTTCTTCTGAGGAAGAAGACAATCAAGAAGAGGAAGTTAGAAGCACCAGAGCTAGGGGTGGAAATAACTTGATTACTAAGGAAGAAGACTATTCCAAAGAGAAGTATCCATCGATGGATGAGAAATACAAGCAGCTGGAAGAACTACTTAAGGTTGTAGATATCCAAACAGTGCCTAGTTTGGACTTTGGAGACTTAGGTTTGGTCCCTAGGGTGGCCATTCCCCATAAATTTAAAGTTTGTCTTCATCAAATACGATGGGGTCTCATGTCCAAAGATGCATCTAAGGTCTTATGTCCGCAAGATTCAACCACACACCGCCGATAGGAAGTTATGGGTTCATTTATTCTAAGAAATCTTATCTGGGAAACAACTGGAGTGGTTCTATCAACTTGAGGGGACATATATACATACATGGGAGGATCTGGCTTTTGCCTTCTACAGACAATACCAATACAATGTTGATCTTGCACCAACTCGCATGCAATTACAAAATATGACAATGGGTTCAAATGAAGGCTTTAAGGAGTATGCTCAAAAATGGAGGGACCTGGCTAGAAGGGTGAAACCCCCTTTGATTGATAGAGAATTAGTAGATATGTTCATGGGTACCTTGACTGGTCCATTCTTTACTTTGCTGATTGGGAGTTCTTCGTCGGGGTTTACTGAGTTGATTATGACTGGTGAAGAAGTTGAAAGTGGAATCAAAAGCAGAAAGATCCCCATGGCCTCAACCTCTACTGTTGTAAAGAAACCATTTGTTGGTAAGAAGGAAACTAATGTTATTTATGGACAAAGGAGTTGTATCAAGAACAATCTTCACCAATTGGTATAAGTTGTATTGATTTCAAATCCAACCTTAGTTCAACGACCACAACAATCAAACAATCAACAAAGGCCCGATGTTCCGGGGAGGTAATTCACTAGAATCAACATGCCACTATCTCAAGCTTTACAACATATGTTGAAGGAAGATTTGGTAACACTGCGAGACCCTCATCCACTTCCTCTCCCAAATATAACCTGAATGTGAAATATGCCTATTGTGATCGGTGGAAATAGAACTGAATGTTTTTAAGCTGGTTCACGAAATGTCGCGGTAAGCAAGAGTCGCCACCGTATTTTATGTTCTCCAACATGGAAAGGACAAAAGCACAGCAAAATTCCTTATTCGAGAATGTTTCTCGGTTCGGGAGGTAGATTTATAGAAAGGGAAGGTGTTAGCACCCTTTCTATCCGTGGTTATCCACGGGCTCTTAGGTACTTGCTCTTATGTTTTCAAAATGTTTGTTTGCTTTTCAAGTGTGTGTGTGGGTTTTGAAAAAAATTTCGTTTTGAAAACTTCTAGGTAACTCTTGTATCAGTCCTCAAGAGTGTGTGAAGTATTTGTTTGAAAACTTTTTGAAAGTGTAGGTGCGAAAAGTATTTTTGTCTGTTTGAAAGAGCAAGTACCTATGAGAATCTACCTACCCTAAAGAATTAGGCTGTGTAAGAGTCCTTTAGATAGTGCTATCCCACCATTGAGAGGTAGGTAGCACCATCGTTGGAGGTGTTCGGGTCGTCGATTATCGGGACAGTGTGGTCACCGAAGCAACGGTAGGACACCTTAGAAGTAACCCTGATGTCCTAGATCCTTTTATCCAAGGCAACCGTTTCGAGGCAACTGGATCTTTAGACAAAGGGTGGCCTCTAAGACGTCTTATACTTGATGACCACGTTTCGAGGCAACGAGTGAAGCGTACCCTAGGAGTGGCATGTGCTTTGTGTGTATTTTTTCTGTAATGCTTTCTCATGGCTTGTATTTATAGAGGAGATGGAGGGGACAAAGAAATAAGGCAAGAATCCAAGCCATAAAGCCATGCTTTCAAACCAAAATCCAACAAATTAAAAAGCTTCCAAATTTTGCAAAACTTTCCCTTTCCATGCTTACATGTATCTGGACATTTTGGCACAAATTCAAAATTTTGTGTACAAAAAATAGCTTGCACGAATTTGGCAGCTAGTAAATGGCATATAAAGGTCATTCAAACCACAAAGATCCCCTTTAATTAATTTTTTTGATTTTATTTGAATTTTATGGATTTAAAATGGATTAAATCAATAAAAATTAAATAAAATAGAAAAATTAATGTTTAATATTGAAATTAATCATGGGACACGTGGGTGGCATGACAAGGCTGAATCAAGTGGAAAAAAGTGGGCCCTTTTGTCAAAAATTGAAGTTTCAAGGATAGTTGACTTTTGCCATTTCACAAAATTTTCCCAACTTCTCCAATGCATATCTTGCTCAATTTTGATCATATGAACATGTTCTTGGACATTTTGGAAAGGTCTTGAAGTCCTCTAACCGATGCCTTTGGTCCCATGTCATTTTAATTTACCAATCTCAAGTTATGGTCTTTGACTTAAAATGCCTTTTTGTTGACTTTTAAAAATGACCTATAATGTTGAAATTGATAACTTTTTGTGAGAGCATTTCTTGGACTTGGAATGTGAACATGAGTTGTAGGAAATGTCCTCCCGTTCAAAATGAGCATTGGATGGGATATTTCTGATGAACCATGAAAAAGTTATGCTTTGGTCAAGTTACAGTTGACTTTTCAACTGTCCAAAAATAGAAACTTTTGCATCTTGATGATTTTTGAGCCATTCTTGTGGAATCATGATCAAGACTTGATCAAATGATGATTGTGGCTTCAAAATAAGATGTTGACCAAAAAATTTGACTTTTGACTGCCAAATGACCATTTTGCCCCTACAGTTGATTGTGAAGCAATTAGGGTTTTTGACTGTGCAACTTGACCTTGTGAGCCTTGAAACTTGACATGTAGGTGCTTGACAATGTATATGGGCACATGTGACTTGATTGAGCCCTTGAAAACCTCAACTTCCTTGCAAGAACCAAAACTCTAATTTTGACTGGCTTAGGAGGATGGTTTGACTGTGCAACCCTTGAGTAGACTTGAGCAAATTGAGATGATGCTTGTCAAAACTTTGAAGAATATGGGAGGGAAAATTTTGGGGTACAACAGTTGCCCCTGTTCAATCTTCTTAGACCTGAGGATGTAGATTGGCTTGTGCGCCTTTCGTGATCCGAAGGTGGAAGATGTTTGAACACTAAAGTGCCCAGAAATTTGCACTCACATAGTAGAGTATCAGCAGTGTGATGGCGGGAATGGGCTTACAGATGCCATTGGAGAGATGATGGACAGGAGGATGGGCTTACAGATGCCATTTGGAGATGTGGTATGTGGATGGGCTTATAGATGCCATCTAGGTGTCGATCGCGTAAGAGATTACTTAGCGAGAACTTGCGTACCTGAGAAAGATAATTTCTTGGCCTGTTACAGGTGTTGATCTTTACTCAGTCGCTCACAGACATGCCCTGGCTAGATACAGGTATCGAATCTGGAACTTCAAAAGGTTGCTTACAGACGTGCCCTGGCTGGATACAGGTATCGAATCTTCAAACTCTTCAGACGTGCCCTGGCTGGATACAGGTGCCGAATCTGGAACTTCAGAAGGTTGATGAGTTGTCTCTACTGACAGGCTATCTCAAAAAATCTTTAAGGATCGATTTAACTGAACCAAGGGAGGTTTTGTCTTCTTTGGCGAGTTGTCTCTTTTGGACGGGTTGTCTATAACGACTGGTGGTCTTTATTGACGGGTTGTCTTTAATGACGGGTGTCTATAACGATTGGTGTCTATAATGACGAGTGTCTATGACGACGAGTGTGAGTGTCTATGACGACGAGTGTCTATGATGACGGGTGTCTATAACGACGGGTGTCTATAATGACGGGTTGTCTCAAATGACGAGGTGTCTATAACGATGGGTGTCTATAACGACGAGTGTCTATGACGACGGGTGTCTATGATGACGGATGTCTATGATGACGGATTTGCGTCAGAAAAATCTCTAGGAATTGATTTAACTGTATTTGTCTTCTTTGACTGGATTAGCGTCAGAAAAATCTTTTAGGAACCGGATTTGTCTTCTTTGACTGGATTTGTCTTCTTTGACTGGATGAGCATCAGAAAAACCTTTGGGATTTAGCTGGACTTGTCTTCTTTGACTGGATTTGTCTTCTTTGACTGGATTTGTCTCTTTTGACTATATTTGTCTACTTTGACATAGCTGATCATTTAACTGCATCCTACCTGAAAGGTAAAGGTCAGTCATATGCAATGCATGATATGGATCAAGCAATGAAGTTCTCATGTATGAGATTGTATGATATGATGCGTGTATCATGACAATGTGATGTTTATGAATGTATCTTCGTCTAGGAAAGTAAATCCTTGACGCATGCCGGGAAGTTGCATCCTGGGCTGATGTTGAAGAACAGAGTTCTTCGTTTCCGCTGGGGGATGATGATTACAAGAATAAACCGGTAGGAGAGGATGACTCCGTTGGGGAATAAACTTGTTGGAGAGATTACTCTGCGGGGAATTACTCTGTGGGAGAGATACTTCGCTGAGGTTTTGATGAGAACTCCGCTGGGGATTCCAGTTGATCTGTTATGCTGGGGAATTGATGAACTCCGCTGGGGGATAGGAAGAACCTCGCCGAGGACGATCTTTCCGTGGTAATTGGTTGAGGATAACCCAGTTATAAGCTCTGGTGGAGAATAACCTTTGAATAAAGTCGGGGAGATGCGTCTGTACTCCGCAGGGTATAAGCTTCCAGAATCTACTAGGGATAAGCTTCCAGAATCTACTGGGGAGATTGATTCAACTTTCCTGGGGAAACTTTTGAGACTGTACTGGGGAAGTGGCTCCACTGGGGTGTCTGTATTCCGCCGGGGAACAATCTTATATTAAGACTGTCGGGGATGCTTGCTTAGGAACATCTGTATACTCCGATGGGGAATATTGAGATTTTCTGGGGGTACCCAACTTCCTTAGGGATGACAGTAGCCTAACTCTGCTTGGGGAGAGTTGTTGCTGACTTGCTGGAGATGTTGTGCCTTTTCAGGGTTGATGGGAGACCAACTATGCTCGGGGAGAGTTGTTGAATCTTGTCTTACTTAACGGGGAGTGAAGGTATCCTGGTTACGTTCTTCAGCTGAACCTACCTTGGTACCTTGGTGGACAGAGCAACTAGATCGCTTAGACAACTCATTACTTCCCCTGTTTCTGTGGGAGAAGATACCTGTGGAGGCGCTTGATGACTGCCGATTGACAAATCTTCTTCTGGTAGGCAAGTGACGGGACATAGTCGTACGCTTTTGATCCCTAACTTTTGCCTGGACCGCCCTTTCGGGTTTTCAGTCCACCGGGATACCCATTTTTGCCCAAGCCGCCTTTTCAGGTTTTCGACTTGCCGGGTGTACAGATTTTTTTTCATTTCATCCCTTATTTTATCCTAGGTGTGTCAACCTAGCGGGTCGTTGATTTTGCGTATTTTTTTCGACTATGTCCGTGCTCTCAGGATGCAGGGAGTTGTCACTGTCAGTAGTGCAGTGTTACCATGCCACCAGAAGATCTTCGTTTGATCGTCCAATGCCCCAAGTGATCCAGATGGAGATTTTCCCCAAGCAGGTGGGCCTTTTGAGAGATTCTCCGAATCTTGACTTAACTGCCCCAGATGACGGACAATGATCGTGCCGTGCCCCTTGATTGGAAGTGTTTCTTCCATTTGAGATGACCTTTTGTTGAGAAGACCTTTGTTCACTGGATATTCATCGTGCAAAGTTCTCTGCTGTTCAAACAAATAGTCATATGCAAGCAATGTTATATTAAAAATGCAAAGCTTATGTCTGTCTTGAAGTTTTTTGAAAATGCGTTTTTTCAGTAAAACAAACAAATTTTGTAACATGTGATGCCAACTCAAGATTTTACAGTGAGCCTTAAGGAGTCAGGATACCTTTGATAACAGTATGCTTTCGAACTAACCCATGCTTCAGCTAGGACTTTTAAGGGTTATAACGTGGCCTGGTTCACGGTTTAAGAAACAGAGGATAAAGGCTCAAATTTATTTGTACCCACCCGTTCTTCGTGATGTTCTTCAAACCTAAACTCAGTTGATCGTGCGTTAGACCTTGTTCGAGTCTTTGCTCTGATATTCCAGTGATGGTTCGGATTTTGACAGTTTATTTTGAATAGATAGTCATTTTTTTTTGTTGAGGGTTTGTAGGACCTCTTTCTTTTTTGATCTGTTATCCCTGTTTTTTGCCTGAACTGTTTCTTTTGTGATTACAGTCAGCGGGATGCCCCAGTTTTGTAAGTCTCCTTCGTAGGTTTTGACTTATTGGGCTTTTTTATTTTGATAGATAATGACTGCCTGTCTTTATAATTATAGGAAACCATCACCGTCTTTTGTTTCGGAAGGACCTCTTTTGATGTCATTCGTTATGCACTTGGATCAACTGAGAGAACTACCCTGCCCCAGGTTATGATTAAGGATTTTAATTTTGAAAAGAAAAACTCCTACTTCTTTGGCTCAAAGGGGTTAACGAGGGATTATCTTCCTTATAACTCCAGTGTTTAGGAATTGAAACAATGCTTGTACCTCATCAGCGGGGTCTTGTTCAAAAGCATACTGTAAAGATGGCGGTATCGTTTTCGTCATCCTCCCTCGAGAGGCTTAGAATTTTCAACCAAGAGTTGATCATCATAAAAATATGAAAATAGTTTGCATATAGCGAATGCGAATATATTGATTCAAAACAAACATATGCGATGCATTGATAAAGTAATAAAGTTTGCTATGACAATAATTGTTTGAACAATCAAAAGAAAATTACAACTTGAAAAATCTAATGAAAAAAAGTCTTCTAATTTGAACTAGTCACTTCAAGTGATGAATCTTGCAGGGATAGTAGAAGAACTCCGCCTGACCATCTTGGGTGAATTCCACTTCTCCTTCATCAATCAGGTCCTGGATTTTGTACTTCAACTTCCAACAGTCGTCAGTATCGTGCCCCGGGCTGTTAGAATGGTATGCACACCTGGTCCCGGGATTATAGTTGGGTGAAGAAGTCTTAGGATTAGGGTGAGGTCCTATCAACGTCACCAGATTCAACTTTAACAAGTGTTGCAAAGCTTGGGACAGCGACGTGTTGAGCTGGGTGAATTGCCTCCTGGGCTTGTCTGGCTTGCTCTGATCAACCCGTTGTTATTGGCGAGGCCGTGGTTGGACCTGTGAAGTGGTAGCAATTTGGAGAGGTCCATTCTTCACCATACCAGACTCTTGTCCTCTTGGAAGCTGATCAATGACCTGGTTCCTGACTTGGACTGGTTGCTTCATGTTGTATCTGTCTTGATGAAGCTGACTGATCATGGTCTTCAACTCTTCTTGCTCCCGAGCTAAGCCTTGGATGAGAGCCATTTGCCCCAGCATCTGGGTTCTCATTGTATCTACCTCAGCTTGCAGACGTTTCAGCCGTTCGTCCTTATCATCTTCGGGACTTTTCTTGGCCAAATTCCCCATGAGGAGTGTCCTCAACTCTTCCTGCCCCTTGGATAGGCTTAGGAAGATCTCCCTGAACTGAGTCTCTTGAGCATGAAGACCCTGGTTATCTTGTCGGGAAGCCATTGCTGAAATAAACAGCGAAGAAGGTAAGTGTCCTGTAACAAGGGTACCTGTTATGCAATGACGTGTATGTATGCATGCAATGTTTTCAAGGACCTCGCGGGGTAAACAAGAAAACTTGTTAGAATTTGAAGTGGGGTAGCTTGATTGAAGGAACTTCATGTTGTTGAGAGTCCTTCTTAAAGAGTCAAGGCTCACCATATCCAGTGGGTCATAGCCCCCTGACTCAAGTTATCATGTTTTGATCTCCAAACAACCTTGGCTAGAGGAACCTTCTTCAAGAGTCAAAGCTCACCATATCAAGTGGGTCATAGCCCCTGACTCAAGTCATCAACCTTGGCTAGAGGAAAATAAATCCCCTTTGCCCCTTGCTAGACATCATGACCTGCATCACAAACCCTCGAGATCCTTGAAATGGATTAGTCCTTATGTAGGATGTATGCAATGGTATGATGGTATGATGTTATGCTATGCATGGAGTGATGTAAGTGAACCCTGTTATGAGTCCAGATTAAGGACTGTAAATAAGACCTGCAAGAAACTCAAGTGTCAGATAACAAGCATGCAAGTAGTCAAGTTTGAAGGCACATAAGTCACACCACAGCCCTTAGAGTTTAGGCCAGCATGAAGTTCAGGTACTACCCTCTTTCAGTTTCGTTGGTTAAGACCTGTCCTATCAAAAGTAATCGGGTTCTAGAGGATCCCAATATCACTGACTACCCTCAATCGGTCATAACTCCAGCGTCACAATCTTTTCTTGCGGCCAAAACCATCGCGAGAGTTTAGCCTCAATGGGTGTAGCATACTGCTACTGTTCTATGGCCAAGTTGGGTCACATTAGGGTTCTAAGTTCGGTTGGTGCTTAATGACTCCTCAGAAGACCCATATTCTCCTCGTTGCAACACAAGGGATATCGGTATAGACCGAGGTGTCACACCAATGTAGCCACTGCTTCACCTGTGTCGGTCTACGCCGGATAGGTCCCTCACAGCTTATGCTACCTAAAAGGGTATCCCCAGATCTGGGTTAGGATCTATGAAACTCCGATGCAAAGCCCACAAATATAAAGCAATCAAAGCAAAGCAATTGAAAACATAAGTATGATCTAATCCTAAGGTACACCTCACTTTTAATGTCCCCAGCAGAGTCGCCAGTTCTGTGATCGGTGGAAATAGAACTGACTGTTTTTAAGTTGGTTCGCGAAATGTCGCGGTAAGCAAGAGTCGCCACCATCTTTTATGTTCTCCAACATGGAAAGGACAAAAGCACAGCAAAATTCCTTATTCGAGAATGTTTCTCGGTTCGGGAGGTAGATTTATAGAAAGGGAAGGTGTTAACACCCTTTCTATCTGTGGTTATCCACGGGCTCTTAGGTACTTTCTCTTATGTTTTCAAAATGTTTGTTTGCTTTTCAAGTGTGTGTGGGGGTTTTGAAAAAAATTTCGTTTTGAAAACTTCTAGGTAACTCTTATATCAGTCCTCAAGAGTGTGTGAAGTATTTGTTTGAAAACTTTTTGAAAGTGTAGGTGCGAAAAGTATTTTTGTTTGTTTGAAAGAGCAAGTACCTATGAGAATCTACCTACCCTAAAGAATTAGGCTGTGTAAGAGTCCTTTAGATAGTGTTATCCCACCATTGAGAGGTAGGTAGCACCATCGTTGGAGGTGTTCGAGTCGTCGATTATCGGGACAGTGTGGTCACCGAAGCAATGGTAGGACACCTTAGAAGTAACCCTGATGTCCTAGATCCTTTTATCCAAGGCAACCGTTTCGAGGCAACTGGATCTTTAGACAAAGGGTGGCCTCTAAGACGTCCTATACTTGATGACCACGTTTCGAGGCAACGAGTGAAGCGTACCCTAGGAGTGGCATGTGCTTTGTGTGTATTTTTTCTGTAATGCTTTCTCATGGATTGTATTTATAGAGGAGATGGAGGGGACAAAGAAATAAGGCAAGAATCCAAGCCATAAAGCCATGCTTTCAAACCAAAATCCAACAAATTAAAAAGCTTCCAAAATTTGCAAAACTTTCCCTTTCCATGCTTACATGTATCTGGACATTTTGGCGCAAATTCAAAATTTTGTGTACAAGAAATAGCTTGCACGAATTTGGCAGCTAGTAAATGGCATATAAAGGTCATTCAAACCACAAAGATCCCCTTTAATTAATTTTTTTGATTTTATTTGAATTTTATGGATTTAAAATGGATTAAATCAATAAAAATTAAATAAAATAGAAATATTAATGTTTAATCTTGAAATTAATCATGGGACACGTGGGTGTCATGACAAGGCTGAATCAAGTGGAAAAAAGTGGGCCCTTTTGTCAAAAATTTAAGTTTCAAAGATAGTTGACTTTTGGCATTTCACAAAAATTTCCCAACTTCTCCAATGCATATCTTGCTCAATTTTGATCATATGAACATGTTCTTGGACATTTTGGAAAGGTCTTGAAGTCCTCTAACCAATGCCTTTGGTCCCATGTCATTTGAATTTACCAATCTCAAGTTATGGTCTTTGACTTAAAATGCCTTTTTGTTGACTTTTAAAAATGACCTATAATGTTGAAACTGATAACTTTTTGTGAGAGCATTTCTTGGACTTGGAATGTGAAGATGAGTTGTAGGAAATGTCCTACCCTTCAAAATGAGCATTGGATGGGATTTTTCTGATTAACCATGAAAAGGTTATGCTTTGTTCAAGTTACAGTTGACTTTTCAGCTGTCCAAAAATAGAAACTTTTACATCTTGATGATTTTTGAGCCATTCTTGTGGAATCATGATCAAGACTTGATCAAATGATGATTGTGGCTTCAAAATAAGATGTTGACCAAAAATTTTGACTTTTGACTGCCAAATGACCATTTTGCCCCTACAGTTGATTGTGAAGCAATTAGGGTTTTTGACTGTGCAACTTGACCTTGTGAGCCTTGAAACTTGACATGTAGGTGCTTGACAATGTATATGGGCACATGTGACTTGATTGAGCCCTTGAAAACCTCAACTTCCTTGCAAGAACCAAAACCCTAATTTTGACTGGCTTAGGAGGATGGTTTGACTGTGCAACCCTTGAGTAGACTTGAGCAAATTGAGATGATGCTTGTCAAAACTTTGAAGAATATAGGAGGGAAAATTTTGGGGTACAACACCTATCATTCAAATAGTTTCGGCCATGACACCAACAATTGTTAGGCGTTAAAGAACAAGATACAAGATTTGATTGATAACAAGGTGATCGAGTTTCACCCTCCACAAACCCCTAATGTCATTACTGCTCCCATGCCCAATCATGGTAAAGGTGTCAATGCTATTGACGATGCATCCTTTGTCTCCACCATGGATGATTTGACTACTCAATTATTGACCGTTAAGAAGAGTATGCTGAGACCTGGTTTATTTCCTGGATGCCTTGAAAGTTGTTACCATTGTGCTTCCCAAACTAATGGTTGTATGTGGCTGAAGAAAGGTATCCAACGTCTGATTGATAGCTATGAAATTCTGTTCGAGAAAACTTCATCCGTAAAAAGTATACCTCAAGATGTTTCCATAATCACAATCTCCAACACTCTTATTAGGATCACCTCTAAATGACCTATAAGGATCCCTACTAAGCCAAGAGTGGCTCCCTTAATCATCACAACACCGGGGTCAGACCCTTATTCATCTGATAAAGCAGTACCTTGGAACTATGGGGCAGAAGTTTATTATCATGGCGCCAAGCAAGAGCCATGGATTATTAAAAATGAAGAGCCTAAAATTACAAACATTGCTGGAACTAGTAAGGTTACTAGGACAAGAAGAGTCTTCTCTCCGGAGATCTCTCCTCTAACAACTACTACAACACATGTTTGCATTCTTGCTGCTAGACCAACTACTGATACTCGAGGTAAAGAGAAAGTTATTGAGCCTGCCTTGACAGAGGCTCCCTCAAAAGAAGTGACAATTGAAGACCCATCTAGACAAGAGATGGAACAAATCCTGAAGATCATCTGAAAAAGTGATTACAAAATAGTCGAACAACTGGGGAAGACACCCTCAAAAATATCCATGATGTCCTTGTTTTTATGCTCTGAAGCACATGCCTAAGCTCTGCTGAAAATCTTGAAGAATACCCATGAACCTCAAGAGATCATTGTTGATCAATTTGAGAATTGTGTTGCAAGCCTAATTGCTGATAATGGCTTAGGATTTTCTGATGTCGATTTAGCTTCAGTGGGGAAGATTCACAATAAGGCTCTCCACATCTCTATTGAATCCAAAGGCACCACTCTGGCACATATGTTGGTAGATATTGGGTCCTCCCTCAATGTTTTACCTAAAGGTGCTTTGGATAGACTAGATTATGATGGATTGGTGCTGAAACCTAGCGATATTGTGGTAAGAGCCTTCGATGGATCAAAGAGGATGGTCCTTGGAGAGATTGATCTCCCGATCAAGGTAGGATTTAAAGTCTTCAATTCAACTTTCTATGTAATGAATATTCACCCAGCCTATTCATGTTTACTCGGATGCCTATGGATTCATGGAGCAGGTGCGGTCACCTCTACATTACATCAAATGCTGAAGTACCCAGTGAAAGGGAAGGTTGTCACGGTCTGTGGAGAGGAAGAATATATGGTCAGTCATTTAAATTCTTTCAAATACGTTGAAATGGATGGCAAATTCATTGGAAACCCCCTGTCAAGCATTTTACGTGATCCCTCCAATGGTTGTTGTTGTTACTCCTGCTACTCCTGAAATCTCTAAGGGCACACCAAGAATGGCCTCTCTGAAGGATGCTAGGGTTGTTGTAGAAGATGGAGGATGCACTATATGGGGACAGCTTCCTGACATCCCCTATAAATCTAACAAATTTGGGTTGGGTTTTACTTCAAAGTCTCGGAAAGAGGTTCGACGTGCTCGTGCTGGTGGACCACCTCTCTGTATTAGAAACAATGAAGTCAATTCTCTAGAAGACACTGATAATGACAGCGACTTGGACGAATGGATATTCCCAACTGCTGACGGCGGACTCAAAAACTGGAAGGCCAAAGACTTCATCTCAATCTCCTTCAACCAGGAGTAATTTCTATTTCCTATTTTTATTGCTTTAAGAACTTTGTCTGTATAATTTCCTTCAAAATAATGACTTTAAACCATGTGCCTTGCTCGGGGCACAATGGTCCATTTGTTAAGGGTTTTTCATTTCATATATTATATGCTCATTTAATGAAAACATTGGACGATTTTGCGTTCAAATTTTATGTTCTTTAACTTTCTTTTATTTTACTGCATTTTCAAAAATATCCATGTGACCTTACATGCACACGCACACATTTGCTGATCCGCATCCACTCCGGGTCTCATTAACAACAATTTTGCTATTGTCGTTTATGACTTTGAAAATCCAATCTATCAAGCCGAAGAAGGTGAAGAAGATTGTGAGATACTTGGAGAACTCGCCAGACTCCTGATACAAGAGGAAAAGGCCATCTAACCGCGTGAAGAATCGGTCAAATTGATAAACTTGGGTACTGAGGCGGATAAAAAAGAAGTCAAGATCAGCGCCAACCTGGAAGACCGTGTCGAGAGAAGATTGGTTCAGATAATGCATGAATATGTTGAGGTCTTTGCTTGGTCATACAAAGACATGACAGGGCTCGATACTGATATTGTGGTTCATTGTCTGCCAATGAAAGAAGGTTGTTCTCCGATCAAACAAAAGGTTCATCGTATGCGCCATGATATGTCCGAGAAGATCAAGGTTGAGGTAATGAAATAGTTCAATGCAGGTTTCTTGGAAGTGACGTCGTATCCCCAATGGGTTGCAAATGTTGTTCCAATTCCGAAGAAAGACGGTAAGGTTCGTATGTGTGTAGACTACAGGGATTTAAATAGGGCAAGCCCCAAAGACGACTTCCCGCTACCGCATATTGAGGTCTTTGTTGATAACACTTCTCAACACAAGGTGCTTTCTTTCATGGATGGTTTCTCGGGTTACAACCAAATCAAAATGGCGCCCGAAGACATGGAGAAAACTACTTTTGTCACACTGTGGGGAACCTTCTGTTATAAAGTCATGCCTTTTAGGCTGAAGAATTCAGGCACGACTTATCAATGGGCTATGGTGGCTTTATTTCATGACAGGATCCATCATGAGATAGAAGTCTATGTGGATGACATGATATCAAGATCCCAAACTTAGGAAGAGCACCTTGATCATCTGCACAAGCTGTTTGAGAGATTGAAGAAATACAAGCTGAGGTTGAATCCCAACAAATGTATCTTCGGGGTAAGGTATGGTAAGCTCTTGGGCTTTGTCGTCAGTGACAAAGGTATTGAAGTTGATCCTGCCAAAGTCAAAGCTATCCAAGATATGCCATATCCTCGTACTGAGAAGAAGGTCAGAGGTTTTCTAGGACGACTAAACTACATTTCTCGATTCATCTCTCACTTGACTGCTACTTGTGAGCCACTCTTCAAGCTGTTGAAGAAAGATCGAGTATCAGATGGAAAGATGACCACTAAATAGATTTTGACAAGATCAAAGAGTACTTGCAAGAACCTCCAATTTTTATGCCACCAGTTGAAGAAAGACTTCTGATCATGTACTTACTATTTTAGAGAATTCAATGGGGCGTGTGTTGGGCCAGCGTGACGAGTTTGGTCGAAAAGAGCATGCAACTTACTATCTTAGCAAAACGTTTACCGACTGTGAAACAAGATATTCATTGCTCGAGAAAACTTATTATGCTTTGGCATGGGCTGCTCACCGACTAAGACAGTATATGTTGACTCATACCACTTTATTGATCTCTAAGATGGATCCCATCAAGTACATCTTTGAGAAGCCAGCTCTCTTCGAAAGGATAGCCTAATGGCAAATGATCTTAATAAAATACGACATCCAGTACACTACATAAAAATAAACAAAAGGAAGTGTGTTAGCAGATCATTTGGCACATCAAATTATGGATGATTACCAATCTATGAACTTTGAATTCCCGAACGAGAATATCATGCTGATTACGGATTGTGAAAAACCTAGACCATATGAAGGACCTGAATAAGGATCCCGATGGACTATGGTTTTTGATGGAGCTTCCAATGCACTGGGTAACGGAATTGGGGTTGTGATCATTTCTCTCGAAGGTTTCCATACTCCTTTCACTGCCAGACTTTGCTTTGACTGTACCAAAAATATGGCCGAATATGAAGCATGCATCTTGGGTCTCAAGGCTGCTATTGACCTAAGAATCAAATTCTTAAGGGTATTGTAGCGGTGAAAATCGGAGATCAGGCTATTAATTAACTTGACTCACAAAAGAAAGAGTCGCCACCGCGCTTTATTATTTCCAAGGGAAAAGGGAAAATAGCGAAATAAAACCCTAAAATATGCAATGTAAAATAATACTTAAAAGTAATAAAAATACAATGCGTTTTTTAAAGAGATCGAGAGTTCGGGGGTTGGTTATACAATGGGAAGGTATTAGCACCCAATGCATTTGCGGTACTCCGCAGGAACCTTTTGAAATATCTGTTTTTTGGTTAAAATTGTTTGTTTGATTAAAATGGTTCGTTTGGCTGAAAGATGGGTATGGACAAGATTTTTGAAGATACGACGACCTAGTGTTGAAGTTTTGACTTAAAAGGTGTGAGTTTAAAAATTGAATCTTTTGGGAAAATTATCTTAGGTTTAACAAAATAGTAAACAAACAAAAGATGAATGAGGGTATTCGCACGATTGGATTAGATGTATTTGATGACGTGAAGTCAACAAATTTAAATCTTTCCCTTGGAGTTAGACGTAAACGGAATAAACAAGTAAAGACAAAAATAATTAAACAGAGAATCAGATAGATAAGTGATATACAACAATTAAATAAAAGACTAAATGCGCGAACATGCATTTTTTAGATTTTTGTTTAATATTAAGGAAAAGAAAATGTTTTAATAGTTTTCATTTTTATGCATTTTTTAATATGGACAAAGCATGAGAATTAAAGAAAAGAAAATAAAATGTTTTTAATGCTTTTATTTTTATATGTTTTTTAATATTTTTTATTTTTTAGGTATTTTTGGTATTAATATAAAGTATTACTTAAAAATTACTAAATAATTCTAAACTAGATTAAAACCTTAAAAGCTATTAACTTAAATCTAATTAAAAAGGAATACTAAAATTGTTAAATTAAACCTAAGGTTAAACTTAATAAAAATTGGTCAAATATTAAAATTATCTAATTAGGTTACACATCTATTATTTGATTAACTTACTAATTAACTAAACTAATAATAATCTAAAAAAACTAATAGAAAGTAAAATGAAAGGAGTGGTGTATTAGAAATAGGGGGTTAAGTAAACAAATGTTGCATGGGCTAAAAGGTCTCAAAGGGGCCCAATCAGAAAAACAAACAGAAATAAAGGGGGTGTGCTGTGGACTCGTTTGGGCTTTAGGCAGGAAATGAGTTTAGTCCAAATGTTCCATAACTTGTTTTTTCTTAAGGGTTAAACGTTGTATTAGTTTGTATTAGGGATTAGGGTTAAACATATGTGCAGAGCGGCGCTCATCTTCTCATGACGGATTCGCTTTTGTCTTCTTCGCGTGTTCCCTACCTTCGCCTGAGTTCCTTGCCACGGCCACCAGCATCCTCCACCTTCTTCTTCCCTCCAATCAAAGCGTTGGGCGACAGATTCACGGTACAATTTCGTTTTCATTTCGTTAGTGGTTACTGCATGTTATGATTTTCGTCTATTTTGATTCTTATTCGTTTTTCTCACCTGATTATTTGAGGTATTGAAAGAAAAGAAGGATAATTATTACCTGGAGATGGAGGAGGAAAGGTTGAGGATACGCGTTGGAGGCCAAGGGCGGAAGAGAAGGTGATGCATTGCGAGCTTTGCTTGGTTTCCTGGTTTGTCTTCTTTGTCCCTTTTGTTTAGTGATGAAAACTGAAAACGAACTTTGTCTTCTCCTCTTGGTAGCCTTTGTGTGCTTTACTGTTGCCTTCGAATGTTTTCTTCTCTTCTTCTTTATTGCGCTTCTGTTGCTCTGGATGCTTTGAATGCTTTACTGTTGCCTTTCTTAATGGCCCATGATGAATATCTGAGGTTTGTTCTGTATGCTTGAATATGCTGTCGTTGAAATGCTTTGTTTTGACCAGCTTCCCTCTTCTTCTTTACTGTGATTCTTTTGCCTATGATGATAACTCTGAGGCTTTTGTGGGTTTGGACATTGTTTTAAGGTTTGAGTTGTTGTGGTATTCTGATTTTTGGCTTTGACAAGGTTTAAGGTTTTAGGCCATAAGTTTTACTGGTTTGGTGAGGCTTGACAGGTTTTTAGGCTGTGGCCTTTATGGTTTATGCTGGTTTAGGCCATGGTTACTCTGGTTTATGCAGGTTTAGGCCATGGTTACACGATATTTGGCTTGGAAATGGTTATGATTTTTGGTGATGGCTGGACAGTTTCGTGTAGGTTATGTTGGCTGTTGTTTTTGAACTAAGGCGTAAGGTTTTATGGTTTAGGCCATATTGGTTTTATGCAGGTTATGGATGTTCTGGTTTATGCAGTAGGTTCTACTGGTTTTTTTAGGCCATAAGGTTATGGGTTTTGGTCTTGATACAGTAGGTTATACTGGTTTTTTTGTTTTGAGACTTGGAGAAATGGTTTTTGTATTTGTTTTACAGTTTTGAATTTTGAAGGCTTTTTCATAGGTTGGACTCTCTATTTTTTTTTGAAGGGTTTCTGTTGTTGTTATAGCAGTTTGGCCTTCCTCCCCTGAGGTTATGTTACAGGTTATGAGTATTTTACTATATTTTTCTTGATACTCTGCACTCCATACTGTTTTATCAGTTTTGTCTCTATTCTTTTTCATGCTTTTCTTTTCTCTACTGTATACTGCTGCAGTTTGTTTTGTATCCATTTCTGCCTAAGCCAAAAACCTGTAAACCACACTCTTCCTCTCTTCTCTCTCTTAAGTACAAATGAAACACTGAAATGTTGTATGTACTTTACTTGTTCTGAAAAAGCACAATGCTGGAAAATGATGAGAATAGAAATATTATGCTTGCATATTTGATTTAAACTGCACATTTGCTTCTCTTTGTCTTGCATGGTACAGCATGGGAGCCTTTGATTTTGGCCTCTTCCATACTTTGGCATGTTTACGTTACAGGCTTGTGTTGAAAATGCATATGCTGTTGACTTTTGAAAGTGAATTTGTGCAATTTGTTTTGAAATGTGCAATTGATTTTTTAATTATGCAGTTTATTTTTAAAATGCAGTTTTTGACAAAAAAAATGAATTTGTGCATATTTAAATTTGTGCATTCATATTTGTCAATAAAAATTCATCCCTTTTTGTGAACCGGGAGAAATCCCGTGATTTGCAAAAAGGGTAAAATTGATTCCAGCCGTTTGCTTTTAATGATGAACACTAAAATTAATTTTTTTTTTTGCTTTTAATTATCTATTTATTTCTGACTTTTTCTTTAATTCTTTTGCAGGTAAAAATCAAATGATCATCAAAGAAGTATTGGATAGAAGATGAAAATTTAGAACTTAGGGAAAAAAAATTAGGATAGCTTTTATTTCATTTTAAACATTGTAAAGATTATCGTTGTAAATACGTTGTAAATAAACACGGTATTTAAACAACAATTGTAACAATTAGAATAAAATGAATAAAATTCTATTATTTTCCAGTTAATTATTTTCTTCTTTCCAATTATTTATTTTATCATTTATAATTCTTTAAATTATATAATAACTTAAAATCAAATTCCAATTATTTAAATTTAGAATGATAAATAATTAACAAACATCATTGACCAATTAACTTCTCTTCAATTAATTATTTCATTATTTATAATTCTTCTAAATTATAATAACTGAAAATGAAATTTCAATTATTTAAACCTAGAACAATAAATAATTAAATAACATCGTTTGATCAATTAATAACCTTCTTTTTCAAATATTTATTTTATTATTTATAAATCTTTAAATTATATAATAACTGAAAAGAAAATTCCAATTATTTAAATTTAAGATAATAAATAATTAATAAACATTATCTGATCAATTAATATACCTCTTTTCAAATATTTACTTTATTATTTATAAATCTTTAAATTATATAATAACTGAAAATAAATTCCAATTATTTAAATTTAAGATAATAAATAATTAATAAACATTGTCTGATCAATTAATAAACTTAGCGTTCAAAAATAAACAGCTCTCGACTTGAAAAAGTTATGAATTTTAAAATCGATAGATCAAAATGCTTGCAATGTAATGATGCAGATGGGAGATGGTATCTTAGGTCAAAATTTGGGGTACAACAGCTGCCCCTATTTAAGTTTCTTCTATCCGGAGATATGAAGATTAAAATCTTTGTTTCGACGAGATTGAAGGTACTTAAATACATAATACGCAAATTTTTACCCTAAGATACCGCCATTATGTTTGATATGAATGCAGTGATTGAATTCACAGAGAAAGATATTGTGTGAGGCAAGATAATGCTGGAGAAATCAAACACCAACAAAACACAGAGACATGGATTATACACTACTGGGGAAACGAGCCATCGACTTCAAATGTCAGACTCTTGACAGCGAATAAAATTGAGGGAATACGACCTCTGACCCTAACAAAGAAGGCATCTTGCATAGGCCATAAAAACAGATTATTGACCCAAAAACAGTGAGTTCACAACTCAAAGTCAAAGATAGACAGAGAGTATCAAATTTGCTGATAATGGATTACCGACTTCTGAAGGTAAAAATTCATAACAAACTTCTCTGCGAGATTTCCGGAGACATACTAACTAATGCTGAAATAATAAGATTGTAGGTACGCAAGTTACCTCAAATAAAGAAGCTGCCACTTGTCGTCTTCCCAAAAAATATTATGACATACAAGTTGCTCAAATAAAGAGGCCGCCACTTGTTGTCGTCCAGGGATGTCAATAACATACAAGCTGCTCAAATAAAGAAGCCGCCACTTGCTGTTTTCCAAAAAATACTATGACATACAAGCTGCTCAAATAAAGAAGCTGCCATTTGCTGTCGTCCAAAAATAAATACCAATAACATACAAGCTTCTCAAATAAAGAAGCTGCCACTTGCTGTTTTCCAAAGAAAATACCAATAACATACAAGCTGCTCAAATAAAGAAGCTGCCACTTGCTGTTTTCCAGAAAAATAATAACGTACAAGTTGCTCATGAAGAGCTGCCGCTTGCCGTTTTCCAAAATAATAATAACGTACAAGTTTCTCATGAAGAGACCGCCGCTTGCCGTTTTCCGAAAAAATAACGCACAAGTTGCTCGTGAAGAGCTGCCGCTTGTCATTTTCCGACGATGTCTATAACGTACAAGTTGCTCATGAAGAGACCGCCGCTTGTCGTTTTCCAATAATAATAACGCACAAGTTGCTCGTGAAGAGCTGCCGCTTGTCGTTTTCCGAAAATAATAATAACGCACAAGTTGCTCGTGAAGAGCTGCTGCTTGTCGTTTTCCGAAAATAATAATAACGCACAAGTTGCTCGTGAAGAGCTGCCGCTTGTCGTTTTCCGAAGAGTAACTCAGAAGGAAGTTACGATGACACTGGCAGAGAATAAAATCTTCGTCAAAGAGAATTATGAATCAATCCTTCCCGAAGAGATCACATACTTAAATGTGCAAAATAAATGCACCATTCGTCTAGGTCGCGACTTCATTGGGGAAAATCATGAGATAGCCTACGCAAGAGACAACAACTTCATCCAGGAATAACTAGAGAAAACAGTCAAACAAGACTCCACCCAATGAGAAAGTAAATCGATTGGGGAATTCATCCTATCCAGAAATGGACAAGGTAAGCTGAATCAAAAATCATCCATGAAGATTAGCTCAGTTGGGGAATTTAGAAAGGAAGCACATTTTCTGCCTAAGCTAACCTTCTACTTGGAAAGAAACATGTACGTTGTTTGAATAAACAAAGTACAACCCAAAATCAACGGCAAATGTGAATATGCATGCGTGATATAAGTGTAAATGAATAAATGTTATGCTGACAAAACGAACAGATGGAATATCCTGAAGACGATAAGATGTCACAAAAAGATAGATACTCGGCCAATCTTAAAAAAGACGGAAAATAACTGGAACTGGAACCACAAGGCAACGTTGGAGCGTACCACGCTACAAGGCTCAAGTCTTCTGAGGAGAAAAGCAATCAAAACCAATCTTCTAATACCAATAGACCACTGGCATGAGACAAAGCGTACCACACTTCAGAAATTGCCCAAATGAAGGTAGCCAAAACAAAGCTTAACTGGAAAAACTGGGGAGTCACCAAACTTAGTACCACCAGAGACACAAGCTCACACAACCAACACCTCATGACGATTTTGAAATAAAACATGTTCATCATGCAAGGATAAATTACTGTACTGTTTTGCATTTCATGGCTTGACCATCTCCGGAACAACTGTTAATATTCCTTTCATTATTCACGACACATTTTTTTTAAAATAAGAATACTTTAAATAACTTTGTTTCGAATATTTCCGTAAAAAATTAAAATTTTGCCCACAAAAGGTAAATGCTCAAATTTCATTAATAAGATGGTAGTTCGCTAACAATGCGACTTCAACGGCTTACAAAAGTTTGGGAAATAGTACATGAAAGAAAGGGTTACACCAAAACAATGATCACTATTCTCCCTAACAACTTCGAATTCCAAAGTGTGCTCAAATGCCAAGACTGGTCTGACCAAAAGCTTTCCTAAGCCGCCCCTTCAGGTTTTCAACTTAGCGAACTGTCAACTCAAACCTAAGCGAAATACTTCTTGACTGCATCGGCGTTCATGGGACGCGGGAGCTCTTCACCGTCCATATTGGTGAGAATCAAAGCACCTCCAGAGAAAACTTTCTTAACGACATACGGTCCTTCAAAATTCGGAGCCCACTTGCCCCTAGAATCAGGTTGGAAAGATAATATCTTTTTGAGCACAAGGTCACCTTCTCTGAACTCGCGTGGTCGAACCTTCTTATCAAAAGCCTTCTTCATTCTCTGCTGATACAATTGACCGTGACACAAAGCTGTCAATCTCTTTTCTTCAATTAAATTCAACTGATCAAATCTACTTTGATACCATTCGGCCTCAGAAAGTTTAGCTTCCATCAACACTCTCAAAGACGAAATCTCAACCTCCACGGGGAGTACTACTTCCATACCATAAACTAGGGAAAATGGGGTTGTGCCTGTTGAAGTTAGAACTGAAGTACGGTATCCATACAGAGCAAACGGAAGCATTTCATGCCAATCTTTATAAGTTACCACCATCTTCTGGACAATCTTCTTGATATTCTTGTTAGCAGCTTCAACAGCCCCATTCATCTTCGGTCTGTAAGGAGAAGAATTATGATGTTCGATCTTGAACTCCTCACAAAGCTCTCTCATCATCTTGTTATTCAAATTCGAACCATTATCCGTGATGATCTTGCTCGGGATGCCGTATCGACAAATGATCTGATTCTTGATAAATCTGACTACCACCTGTCTGGTTACATTAGCATAAGATGCTGCTTCCACCCATTTAGTAAAATAATCGATCGCTACCAAGATGAAACGATGACCATTTGAAGCTTTGGGTTCAATCATTCCAATCATATCAATGCCCCACATAGAGAAAGGCCAAGGTGAAGAGATAACATTAAGGAGAGTCGGTGGCACATGCATCTTGTCCGCATAAATTTGGCATTTATGACATTTCTTCACATATTTGCAGCAATCAGATTCCATTGTCATCCAATAGTAACTAGCTCTCAACATCTTTCTAGCCATCGCGTGTCCGTTGGCATGAGTGCCAAAGGATCCTTCGTGTACTTCTTGCATCAGCATGTCTGCTTCACGCCTGTCTACACATCTGAGTAGGACCATGTCGTAATTCCTCTTATATAAAACTTCTTCATTGAGGAAGAAACTGCTTGCTAATCTTCTCAATGTCTTCCTATCCTTATTGGATGCCCCAGGCGGATACTCTTGAGTTTGAAGAACACGTTTAATGTCATAGAACCATGGTTTGTCGTCGGTGACCTCTTCTACTGAGAACACATGAGCAGGTCTATCGAGGCGCATAACTCGGATTGTAGGCACATCGTTCCAACCATTCACTTGAAACATTGAAGACAAAGTAGCTAAAGCATCAGCCATTTGGTTCTCATCTCTAGGGATATGATGTAATTCCACTTTGTTGAAGAAAGTTAACAATCTTCTAGCATAGTCCCTGTAAGGGATCAAACTAGGATGACGAGTCTCCCATTCTCCTTTGATCTGATTAATTACCAATGCCGAATCTCCGTAAATATCAAGAATCTTAATCCTTAAATCCACTGCTTCTTCGAGACCCATAATACATGCCTCATACTCAGCCATGTTGTTCGTGCAGTCAAACTTCAATCTCGCCGTGAACGGGATGTGAATACCTCGGGGAGTGACGATGATTGCCCCAATTCCACTTCCATAAGAATTCACAGCTCCGTCAAATATCAAACCCCAATGCGATTCAGGATCAGGTCCTTCTTCAGGTAACGGCTCTTCACAATCTTTAGCTTTCAAGTACATAACATATTCATATGGGAAATCAAACTTGATGGATTGATAATCGTCAATTGGTTGGTGAGCCAAATGGTCGGCTAAAATACTCCCTTTGATTGATTTCTGAGTGTGATACTCAATGTCATATTCGGATAACAACATCTGCCAACGGGCTATTCTTCCAGATAAGGCGGGCTTCTCAAAGATATACTTGATTGGATCCATTTTGGAGATCAACCAAGTGGTGTGGTTAATCATATACTGGCGCAGACGGCGAGCAGCCCAAGCTAAAGCACAACAGGTTTTCTCAAGCAATGAGTATCGAGATTCACAGTCTGTGAATTTCTTACTCAGATAATATACGGCATGTTCCTTTCTTCCAGTCTCATCTTGTTGACCAAGCACACATCCCATGAAATCTTCCAATATAGTCAGGTACATAATCAAAGGTCTTCCTTCCACCGGAGGAATCAAAATGGGAGGTTCAAGCAAATATTCTTTGATGCTATCAAAAGCTCTCTGACAATCTTCTGTCCACACACATCCTTGGTTCTTTCGGAGAAGCTTGAAAATCGGCCCACAGGTGGCAGTCATATGAGATATAAATCTAGAAATGTAGTTCAGTCTCCCAAGGAATCCTCTTACTTGTTTTTCCGTCTTGGGTGCGGGCATTTCCCGAATAGATTTGACTTTATCAGGATCTACCTCAATACCTTTCTGACTGACAATGAAACCCAGAAGTCTTCCAGAACGAACACCAAAAGTGCACTTGTTGGGATTCAGACGGAGTTTATACTTTCTCAAACGCTGGAATAACTTCAACAAATGTTCCAAATGATCTTCTTCAGTTTGCGATTTGGCAATCATGTCATCTACATACACTTCTATCTCTTT
Source organism: Vicia faba (assembly GCA_948472305.1). NCBI lineage: Eukaryota > Viridiplantae > Streptophyta > Magnoliopsida > Fabales > Fabaceae > Vicia > Vicia faba. The sequence goes on from OX451739.1 coordinate 1,535,459,149, forward strand.
ATGCATCATATCATGGAACAAAGCAGTCATGGCCCTTTGGTATGTTGCACCAGCATTCCTCAAACCAAACGGCATAACCCGATAACAAAATGTTCCCCAAGGTGTAATGAAAGCTGTCTTCTCCATATCTTCTGGTGCCATCTTGATTTGATTGTAACCAGAGAAACCATCCATAAAAGAAAAGACTTTGAACTTCGCGGTACTGTCGACCAATACGTCAATGTGCGGTAATGGGAAGTCATCCTTTGGGCTAGCTCTATTCAGATCTCTATAGTCTACACACATCCGAACTTTGCCATCTTTCTTAGCAACAGGCACTATATTGGCTAACCATTGAGGATAGACCGATGTAACAAGGAAACCTGCATTAATCTGCTTCTGAACTTCTTCTTTGATCTTGTCAGCCATATCGGGACGAGTCCTTCTCAACTTCTGCTTAATCGGAGGACATTCAGGTCTCAACGATAAACGATGCTCCACAATATTGTTGTCCAAACCTGGCATATCTTGGTAGGACCAAGCAAACACATCAACATACTCTCTGAGAAGCTCCAACATTTTCTCTTTGACTTCTGGGATAAGCAATGCTCTGACCTTGACTTCCTTTCTATCTTCTTCATCACCCAAATTGATCAACTCTAAAGGCTCTTCAAACGGCTGAATAATCTTTTCATCATGCTCAAGCAAACGGGAAATTTCATCAGGAATCTCTTCACTATCCTCTTCTTCGGCTCTGAACACAGGGAATTCAAAGTTTAGAGAGGGCATAGGATCATTGTTTTCGATGGTTAAGTCATGGATTAATCTGCACATATGATTATGCTTTATTTTAGAAATCGATTAATATGAATGAAACAAAAGTTATTTATTTTCCTATTACTACCAATTAATTTTCATTACTATTTCCCAGAAAAAGTGAAAAATAAAACAGTAGTGGACAAAATAACATTTTTATTCATGGAGGAAAATACTTGAAACAAAGAGCCCAGACATTTCTCTTTTGCCTTGGGCAGAGCAAAAGGATTTATTTTCATCATAGCCCGACACAAATACTTTTCGCCTTGGGCAGAGCGAATGTTTTCAAAAAAACAAAACAAAACATTACTCGAAAATGTGCATCACAACAGGAACATCAACAGCTATCCAGTTCTGGAAAACCACTCCATGCGTCACAAAATCGGGTAAATCCTCTTCAGAATCGTCTCCTATTATAGCATCAACTTCAGGAGGAGTCGGATGGATAAAACCTCCGCTTCGGAAAACCTCTTGAATCGGACGAGTAACCACTTCCTGCTTGACTCTTGCAGACACGGGATGAAAACTAAGACCTTCTCCAGACTTGTTCTCAGGCAAAGTCAACACCTGGCCCCAACCTTCAGCCGAACCACTTTCAACCACTCGTCGCGCATCCTTAAAAGAAGAAATAGATGTCCCTTGCTTCTTCACTTCATTCTTAGCAACAGATAGAGCTTGGAATTGGGTTCCAATATCTTCATCAGCATCAATAAAAGAGAAAGATGACAAATGGCTTACCACCATAGCCTGCTCTCCACCAATCATTACTAGCTTTCCATGCCTTACAAACTTCAATCTATGATGGAGCGTGGAAGTGACTGCCCCTGCATCATGGATCCATGGACGACCCAATAGGCAAATGTAGGCAGCACGAATGTCCATTACTTGAAAAGTGATCTGAAAAGTATGAGGACCAATTACTATAGGAAGATCCACTTCACCAATGACAGTCTTCCTAGAACCATCAAACGCTTTAACAATTACCCCACTGGGTCTCATGGGAGCACCTTGATATGAGAGTCGAGATAATGTAGTCTTGGGAATTACATTTAACGACGAACCTGTATCTACCAACACACTTGATAAAGTATCATTTCCGCAACTTATTGAGATATGCAAAGCCATATTATGGTTTCTTCCCTCCTCCGGGAGTTCTTCATCACTGAAACCCAGATTGTTACACGAAGTAATATTTCCCACAATTCCATCAAATTGGTCAACCGTTACATCATGATCCACGAATGCCTGGTCCAAGACTTTCATCAAAGATTCTCTATGGGCACCAGAATCTCTCAGTAAAGCAAGCAAGGAAATCTTGGAAGGAGTTTGCAAAAGTTGGTCCACAATCTTATATTCACTTCTCTTGATAAGTTTCAGAATCTCATCATCCTCAGGACGTGGGATAGGTTCATTGGATCGGCCTATCTCAACCCTTGGTTCAACATTTCTCGCTGGAATTTCTGCCGGTATGGGTCTCCTAGCTTGAACTTCTGGTCTCTTCAAAGGTAACGCTGTAAAGACACGTCCACTTCTCGTAACTCTGCTTACATCAGCGATGTTAACAAAAGACGGCCTTGTTGGTATAGGGACTTCTACCCCATTCTCAATCATTGTGGCATTATACTTATACGGTACAGCTTGGTCTGAGTTGTAAGGCACAGGACCTGGTGGATAAATGATCAAAGGATCAACAGGTGCAGTCTGACTGTCGTAAACGATCTCTACTGATTCGGGCAAATTAAATTGTGGTATTATAACATTCACTTCATCCTCCGGATTTCTGTCATATGTAATAGTGATAACTCTCTGGTCTAACAACTTTTGAATATCCTCCTTCACAATAGGGCAATCAACCTCTCTTGAACAAAATTCACAAACGTCATAATCATGTTGATGCCTAACAAAGGCAAGTCTTCTTAAACTCTGATGTAACCTGATCAACGACTCTCTTATGTGTTCAACTTGAAAAACTCGAAACTTTCCCGGACAACCTTCCACCATATTCACTGATGCTGCCCCATGTCGAGGAAAAGGATTATCTCTAACATTTGGATTAACATCCTTGAAAGACAAGATACCATTCTTAATCAACCTCTGCACGTCCGCCTTTAGAGCAAAACAATTTTCAAGGTTGTGCCCCGGCGACCCTTGATGATATTCACAAAACTGATCCGCCTTGTACCACGGAGAAGTACTATTTGGTGCGACAGGAGGAGGCTTTGTCGTTATGAGGTTCTTTCTGATAAGAGCAGGGAACAATTCAGTATAAGTCATAGGAATGGCATCGAACTGCGGTTTTTTTGGTGAACGGTTCTGATTGTTGAATGGATAAGCCTGTTGTCGAGGTTGCTGCTGAAATGGCCGTTGTTGAGTTGGTGGGGTTTGATGAGCTGGGGTCATCAAAGCTGGGCGGACAGCCGGAGTGACTGCCGCAACGTGTGAGTAACCTCTCCTCGGTCTCCCTGGGAACAATGCGCTGAGATCCTGTTCTTTTCTTTTCGGGAAAACACTTCCAAACTTCTTAGTACTGCTAGACGGACTTCCTTCTTTAACCAAACGCCCTTCACGAATCCCTTCCTCCAACCGCATGCCCATGCTTACCATTTCGGTGAAGTCACTGGGTGCGCTGGCGATCATTCTTTCATAGTAAAAGGAACCTAAAGTCTTCAAGAATATCTTCGTCATCTCTTTCTCCTCAAGAGGAGGATAGATTTGAGCAGCAATTTCACGCCACCTCTAGGCGTATTCCTTAAAAGATTCTCTGTCTCTCTGCGACATCGCCCGGAGTTGATCCCTGTCCGGTGCCATGTCAACGTTGTACTTATACTGGTGGACAAAAGCTTCGCTAAGATCGTTGAAGTTGCGGATCCGAATGCTGTCTAAACCCATATACCACTATAGAGCAGCACCCGTCAAACTGTCTTGAAAATAGTGAATCAACAAGTCATGATCATCAGAATACGTAGACATCTTTCTCACGTACATAGTCAAATGACTTCGAGGACACGAATCACCCTTATATCTTTCAAAGTCTGGCACTTTGAATTTTGCTGGAATCTTGACATTCGGAACTAAACAAAGGTCATGAGTGTTCTTCCCAAACAAATCCTTCCCCTTTAACGCTCTAAGCTCCCTCTGCATTTCTTGGAATTGGTCCTGAAACTCTTCCATTCTATCAAAAAGACCCAAACTTTCAGCAGGCTCGGCAGGATAAGTAGGTTCATTCAAGTATGGCACAGAGTGAACCACAGGAGCTACAGTTGTCATCACCGGTTGCAGGAAAGGTGTTACAGACGGGATTACCGGCGGCATGGCAGTTGTCTCTGGTTGAGGAAGAGACAAAGCAGGTTGAAACAAAGGCTGTACGGCAGGCTGATACCCCTCTGGCACAAAGTTGTAAGGCATTCCCCACGGAAAACCTTTCGGCATCTGATGTTGAAGCGGAGAGTTGATTTGAGTCACAGATGTTGGAACGGTGACAATCTCGGAAACCACAGTAGTTGAAGTCTGAATCTCAGCAGCTGTAGTCGATGGCTGATTCTGAGCAGCCACCAAACTTTCCACTAGCGCAGTTAACTTTTCCATACCGACACGAAGGGTAGCGACCTCCTCACGAAGCTCATGGTTTTCCTGTTCCAGATCTTCCATTTTCCTCTAACGATTGGCTCGAGTATCGTATCGATGAGACAGCTTGACAACCTTCGGAGTGGAAAAAGAAACAAGGATAAGACTCTAGAAAACATGTGAAGTGGAATGTTGGATGATGCATGATGTGTGATGCAAATGATGATTCATTTTAATAGTTTTTCAAGGACCTTCAATGATTTTGCACACATCAATGGTAAAGGAATTTGGAACAACAAAAACTCATTCATTAATCAAAAGCGGTAAATTACAACTTACAACTTTGGAACAACAAAACAATAAATTACAAATTTGGGATAACAACCCAATAATAAAAGCAGTAAACTACAACTTTGGAACATGAAGCCCTTAATAAAGCAGTAAATTACAACTTTGGAACATGAAGCCCTTTTACAGAGTTTTACAAAATGACATCAATAAAATAAAACTAAAAGCTGAAGATCACTCAGAATCATCTGATGAAGGTCCAAATGCCAACTGTAACCGGAGCTTCCTGATCTTCTCTTCATAAAAGTCTTCCATCTCTTCCTTCTCAGCTACCAGTCGATCAACAATTTCCTTCTGTGGATTAGGAACAAGAGCAACGCTTACCAACCCTTCCTTCTTTCTCTTCCTTTGACTAGCATACTTCTTCAGTAAAGCATCCTTTTGACGAAGCTTCTCATCATGATCAATGAACCAGCCGTCTTGAATAAAGAGTAAATCCTCCTTTTCCTTTAGTTGTCGGGCCAGGACCCGATTCTCATATTCAGACATATTATACTTCTCTCTCCAAGCATCTCTCTCGGACTTCATCCTAGCCAGATTTCCTTGGTATTCTCCTATATTCTCGATAGGGATATCAACAGATGATGATGCAACGGTAGGGAATAAAGGTTTCTCAGGTTTATAGGGCATCTTGTGAGCACAAGCCCTAGCACGGACCCATTGTAGGTAAGGCTCCAAAGAAACGGCACCCCTATGTCCTAACATATCTCTCCCTTTCCTATGGATGTGACGCCAAGCTCCTTCGATCTCCCTCTTAGCTGCCTGGTGATCTTGTCCCTCTTGTAGAAAGAAACCACTCACATGGATGTTGTTTGGCTTGTCCCTCATCGGGTATCCAAACTGACGGCGCGCGAGAATAGGGTTATAGTTAATTCCACCTTTCGTACCAAGAAGAGGCACGTTAGGAAAAGCACCACAGCTATCGATGATCTTCATGTCATAGTAAACTCGATTATACCAATCAATGTCGAAATGAGTGAGAGCCATAATTTTTGGCGCCCATCGCGGCTCCTTCTCGAGATCCCAGAAAACATCAGACCTAAGCATATGAGAAACATACCACTGATACAGCAACGGTGCACAACAAATAATCATCCCTCCTTGATAAGAGTTTCGAAGATGGATGGAGTAATAGGTGTCTCCTAACAGCGTAGGGACCGGATTTCCAATCAAGAAAATTCTGATGGCGTTGATATCCACAAACTTATCAACGTTAGGGAACAAGAATAGACCATAAGCGAGTAAAGCGAAGACGTCTTCAAAGGCAATAGTATCTTTTATCTCAGCGAAATGACGAGCTTTCCTCAACAAAAACTGCGCAGACAAACCTCGGATTCCCCCTTTTGTAGTCATGTTCTCCTCTATCTCTGACTTCTTCAAGTGGGTGATGGTCGCTATCTCGTGAGATTTGGGTTCCTCTTCTAATCCAGAAAAAGGAACACAGTCGGTGATCGGCAAACCAAGTACGTAGGAGTACTCCTCTAAGGTGGGCATCAACTGGTAATCCGGAAAGGTGAAACATCGGTACAAAGGATCGTAGAATTGGACTAACGTACTAAGGATGCCTTCCTTCATCTTGCGCTTCATGAGAGGTATAATGGACCCAAACTTTTTCTAAAAATCCGTCGGGTTCTTGATCTTAGGAATCAAACTCTTCAGTTCTTCAATCTCGGGCTCCTTAAAACTAAAACTTCGAGTGTTTCTCCTTCCAAATTCCATAATAATAGTGCCTGTGATGTCTGCAAGAATCATTCTTAAGTTCCTTGAAAAACAATTTTTTTACAAAAATGTTGATGGATGCATGAATGAATGATAATGCAACAGTTACACACAAGTTCACAAACATGGGGTTCAAAGGTTCAACGTTTCAGCATGGAGTCGAGGGTAAAGTCCACCCCAAGGTATGTACTAATGGTTCAATCACACCTGTAAGACAAGGTTCTAAGAGTTCCCAAAGTCTACATTCCTCCTTCGGATATTACCAACGTCTTGATTACTAAATAATTAGCAATATTCTCAAGAGAAACTCATCTGAGCGTAGCATCGCGTAACAACTACTTCCGAATTACTCTGTTATAGTCTCCGCGCTACACCTAAAAAGGCCAAGATGGGTTAGGGTTCTATGGTTCTCAATTTCTCTGGCTCCTAGGTCGAAAATAATAATGTCTTCCCGATTACTCGGTAAACAAATATTATGTTCAAGAGGGCCTTCCATTGAGTTGGGGATCTCATGCCTCCTTCTTCGGGATTACTCCCTCAAAGTTAACATGACTGTACCGCCCGTCCTTTTCTTAAGTGTAACTTAATCCGGGTATAGGATTCGTCCTTTGCAAAAAACCCAAACAACCCCAATTTAAACACATAATCAAACAAATCAAATAATAATAAAACAGCTAAAACAAATTAGGCTTAACCCACTTAGGGATGGACCAGCAAGAGGTCAATCTATCCCCAGCAGAGTCGCCAATTATGTAGCGGTGAAAATCGGAGATCAAGCTATTAATTAACTTGACTCACAAAAGCAAGAGTCGCCACCGCGCTTTATTATTTCCAAGGGAAAAGGGAAAATAGCGAAATAAAACCCTAAAATATGCAATGTAAAATAATACTTAAAAGTAATAAAAATACAATGCGTTTTTTAAAGAGATCGAGAGTTCAGGGGGTTGGTTATACAATGGGAAGGTATTAGCACCCAATGCATCTGCGGTACTCCACAGGAACCTTTTGAAATATCTGTTTTTTGGTTAAAATTGTTTGTTTGATTAAAATGGTTCGTTTGGCTGAAAGATGGGTATGGACGAGATTTTTGAAGATACGACGACCTAGTGTCGAAGTTTTGACTTAAAAGGTGTGAGTTTAAAAATTGAATCTTTTGGGAAAATTATCTTAGGTTTAACAAAATAGTAAACAAACAAAAGATGAATGAGGGTATCCGCACGATTGGATTAGATGTATTTGATGACGTGAAGTCAACAAATTTAAATCTTTCCCTTGGAGTTAGACGTAAACGGAATAAACAAGTAAAGACAAAAATAATTAAACAGAGAATCAGATAGATAAGTGATATACAACAATTAAATAAAAGACTAAATGTGCGAACATGCATTTTTTAGATTTTTGTTTAATATTAAGGAAAAGAAAATGTTTTAATAGTTTTCATTTTTATGCATTTTTTAATATGGACAAAGCATGAGAATTAAAGAAAAGAAAATAAAATGTTTTTAATGCTTTTATTTTTATATGTTTTTTAATATTTTTTATTTTTTAGGTATTTTTGGTATTAATATAAAGTATTACTTAAAAATTACTAAATAATTCTAAACTAGATTAAAACCTTAAAAGCTATTAACTTAAATCTAATTAAAAAGGAATAATAAAATTGTTAAATTAAACCTAAGGTTAAACTTAATAAAAATTGGTCAAATATTAAAATTATCTAATTAGGTTACACATCTATTATTTGATTAACTTACTAATTAACTAAACTAATAATAATCTAAAAAAACTAATAGAAAGTAAAATGAAAGGAGTGGTGTATTAGAAATAGGGGGTTAAGTAAACAAATGTTGCATGGGCTAAAAGGTCTCAAAGGGGCCCAATCAGAAAAACAAACAGAAATAAAGGGGGTGTGCTGTGGACTCGTTTGGGCTTTAGGCAGGAAATGAGTTTAGTCCAAATGTTCCATAACTTGTTTTTTCTTAAGGGTTAAACGTTGTATTAGTTTGTATTAGGGATTAGGGTTAAACATATGTGCAGAGCGGCGCTCATCTTCTCATGACGGATTCGCCTTCGTCTTCTTCGCGTGTTCCCTACCTTCGCCTGAGTTCCTTGCCACGGCCACCAGCATCCTCCGCCTTCTTCTTCCCTCCAATCAAAGCGTTGGGCGACAGATTCACGGTACAATTTCGTTTTCATTTCGTTAGTGGTTACTGCATGTTATGATTTTCGTCTATTTTGATTCTTATTCGTTTTTCTCACCTGATTATTTGAGGTATTGAAAGAAAAGAAGGATAATCATTACCTGGAGATGGAGGAGGAAAGGTTGAGGATACGCGTTGGAGGCCAAGGGCGGAAGAGAAGGTGATGCGTTGCGAGCTTTGCTTGGTTTCCTGGTTTGTCTTCTTTGTCCCTTTTGTTTAGTGATGAAAACTGAAAACGAACTTTGTCTTCTCCTCTTGGTAGCCTTTGTGTGCTTTACTGTTGCCTTCGAATGTTTTTCTTCTCTTCTTCTTTACTGCGCTTCTGTTGCTCTGGATGCTTTGAATGCTTTACTGTTGCCTTTCTTAATGGCCCATGATGAATATCTGAGGTTTGTTCTGTATGCTTGAATATGCTGTCGTTGAAATGCTTTGTTTTGACCAGCTTCCCTCTTCTTCTTTACTGTGATTCTTTTGCCTATGATGATAACTCTGAGGCTTTTGTGGGTTTGGACATTGTTTTAAGGTTTGAGTTGTTGTGGTATTCTGATTTTTGGCTTTGACAAGGTTTAAGGTTTTAGGCCATAAGTTTTACTGGTTTGGTGAGGCTTGACAGGTTTTTAGGCTGTGGCCTTTATGGTTTATGCTGGTTTAGGCCATGGTTACTCTGGTTTATGCAGTTTTAGGCCATGGTTACACAATATTTGGCTTGGAAATAGTTATGATTTTTGGTGATGGCTGGACAGTTTCGTGTAGGTTATGTTGGCTGTTGTTTTTGAACTAAGGCGTAAGGTTTTATGGTTTAGGCCATATTGGTTTTATGCAGGTTATGGATGTTCTGGTTTATGCAGTAGGTTCTACTGGTTTTTTTAGGCCATAAGGTTATGGGTTTTGGTCTTGATACAGTAGGTTATACTGGTTTTTTGTTTTGAGACTTGGAGAAATGGTTTTTGTATTTGTTTTACAGTTTTGAATTTTGAAGGCTTTTTCACAGGTTGGACTCTCTATTTTTTTTTTGAATGGTTTTTGTTGTTGTTATAGCAGTTTGGCCTTCCTCCCCTGAGGTTATGTTACAGGTTATGAGTATTTTACTATATTTTTCTTGATACTCTGCACTCCATACTGTTTTATCAGTTTTGTCTCTATTCTTTTTCATGCTTTTCTTTTCTCTACTGTATACTGCTGCAGTTTGTTTTGTATCCATTTCTGCCTAAGCCAAAAACCTGTAAACCACACTCTTCCTCTCTTCTCTCTTTTAAGTACAAATGAAACACTGAAATGTTGTATGTACTTTACTTGTTCTGAAAAAGCACAATGCTGGAAAATGATGAGAATAGAAATATTATGCTTGCATATTTGATTTAAACTGCACATTTGCTTCTCTTTGTCTTGCATGGTACAGCATGGGAGCCTTTGATTTTGGCCTCTTCCATACTTTGGCATGTTTACGTTACAGGCTTGTGTTGAAAATGCATATGCTGTTGACTTTTGAAAGTGAATTTGTGCAATTTGTTTTGAAATGTGCAATTGATTTTTTAATTAGGCAGTTTATTTTAAAAATGCAGTTTTTGACAAAAAATGAATTTGTGCATATTTAAATTTGTGCATTCATATTTGTCAATAAAAATTCATCCCTTTTTGTGAACCGGGAGAAATCCCGTGATTTGCAAAAAGGGTAAAACTGATTCAAACCGTTTGCTTTTAATGATGAACACTAAAATTAATTTTTTTTTTTTGCTTTTAATTATCTATTTATTTCTGACTTTTTCTTTAATTCTTTTGCAGGTAAAAATCAAATGATCATCAAAGAAGTATTGGATAGAAGATGAAAATTTAGAACTTAGGGAAAAAAATTAGGATAGCTTTTATTTCATTTTAAACATTGTAAAGATTATCGTTGTAAATACGTTGTAAATAAACACGGTATTTAAACAACAATTGTAACAATTAGAATAAAATGAATAAAATTCTATTATTTTCTAGTTAATTATTTTCTTCTTTCCAATTATTTATTTTATCATTTATAATTCTTTAAATTATATAATAACTGAAAATCAAATTCCAATTATTTAAATTTAGAATGATAAATAATTAACAAACATCATTGACCAATTAACTTCTCTTCAATTAATTATTTCATTATTTATAATTCTTCTAAATTATAATAACTGAAAATGAAATTTCAATTATTTAAACCTAGAACAATAAATAATTAAATAACATTGTTTGATCAATTAATAACCTTATTTTTCAAATATTTATTTTATTATTTATAAATCTTTAAATTATATAATAACTGAAAAGAAAATTCCAATTATTTAAATTTAAGATAATAAATAATTAATAAACATTATCTGATCAATTAATATACCTCTTTTCAAATATTTACTTTATTATTTATAAATCTTTAATTATATAATAACTGAAAATAAATTCCAATTATTTAAATTTAAGATAATAAATAATTAATAAACATTGTCTGATCAATTAATAAACTTAGCGTTCAAAAATAAACAGCTCTCGACTTGAAAAAGATATGAATTTTAAAATCGATAGATCAAAATGCTTGCAATGTAATGATGCAGATGGGAGATGGTATCTTAGGTCAAAATTTGGGGTACAACAGGTATATGGTGACTCATCTTTGGTCATCAGTCAAGTTAAAGGAGAGTGGGATACAAAACATCCAAATCTTATCCCTTACAAAGAGCTTGTGCTAACCTTGATCCAGTACTTTGAAGAGGTTACCTTTGAACACATTCTGAGGGAAGAAAATCAGTTGGAAGATGCTTTAGCTACCATGTCTTCTATGTTCAATGTCAGATGGGACAATGAAGCTCCCTGAATTACTGTTGAAAGATTTGAAGAACCAGCACACTGCTATGAGATTGACATTGATGGTGTAGAGGAGAAGCCTTGGTTTCATGAGGTGAAAAGATATCTCAAAGCTCAAGAGTATCCTGAAGGGGCATCAGTCAACAACAAGAAATTCTTGTGGAGGTTCTCATCCAAGTTCTTCCTGAGCAATGGGATCTTATACAAGTGCAACCATGATTCAATTCTGCTTCGTTGTATGGACAAGAAGGAAGCAGAGAAGATCATAGAGGTTATGCATGAAGGTATTTTTGGAACTCATTCTAGAGGACATACTATGACCAAGAAGATTATGAGAGTTGGTTACTATTGATCGACCATGGAAACCCATTGCCACCACCACTCGAGGACTTGCCGTAAGTGCCAAGTTTATGTTGACAAGGTCCATGTGCCTCCAATTCCTTTGTACATCATGACTGCTCCTTGGCCATTTGTAATGTGGGGCATTAACATGATCGGAGAAATAAAACCTACTGCCTCTAATGGACACCGTTTCATTCTTGTCCCCATCGAATACTTTACCAAGTGGGTTGAAGCAGCTTCATCTGCCTCAGTTACCAAGAATGTCGTAGCCCAGTTCATAAAATATAACCTCATCTGTCAGTATGGTATCCCTGAGAGAATTACACTGACAATGGTATCAACCTCAATAATGCTTTGATCACTGAACTCTGCATGCAGTTCAAGATCAAACATCACAACTCTTCTCCATACAAACCTAAGATGAATGGCGCAGTGGAATCTGCCAACAAGAATATAAAGAAGATTGTGAAAAAGATGGTGGTGACCTACAAAGACTGGTATGATATGTTACCATTTTCTCTTCAAGGCTACCTTACTTCAGCACAAACATCAACTAGGGCAACCCTTTTCTTTTTGGTCTATGGAATGGAAGTTGTCCTGCCTGTCGAATTTCATATTCCTTCTCTAAGGATTATGAAAGAAGCAGACCTAGACGAAGACGAATGGATTCAGACAAGGTTGGATCAGCTGAATTTGATTGACAAGAAGAGGATGGCTGCTGTCTGTCATGGTCAGATGTACCAGAAGCCCGTGGCCAAAGCTTTCAACAAAAAGATCGAGCATCGGGTATATCAGGCTGGTGACTTGGTAATAAAGCGCACATCATTCTGCCACAAGGCAATCCCATGGGAAAATAGACTCCCACTTATGATGGACCATTTGTTGTTAAGAAAGTATTCTCGGGTGGTGATCTAATGCTAGCCACTATGGATGGCGAAGATTTTCCGCACCCTATAAATGCGAACATAGTTAAAAAAATACTACGCATAAGAATGAACCGCTAGGTTGACATACCTAGAAAAAAATAAGGGCATCCCGGTGAACCAAAAGGGTTCAGGAAAACATAAGTGATATATACAAAAGATCGTATACCCGGCAAGTCGAAAACCTGAAAGAGCGACTTGGGCAAAAAAGAGTATTTTGGTGGACTGAAAACCTGAAAGGACGGTCCAGGAAAAAATTAAGGATCAAAGCGTATGGATATGTCCCGTCGGATCAATACAACCAGCTTTATTATCAAGGTCAAAAGTTCAAAAGGTTCAATCAACTTATTTCGATGGAAAAGGAGGAGATGTTCGAAGACATAGGGGCAATAGTAGAGTTGGAGCACAATGAGATCATTTTTCACATGGCTATATATATATATATATATATATATATATATATATATATATATATATATATATATATATATATATATATATATATATATATATATATATATATATATATATATATATATATATATTCACTTTGTACTCTTTTATTTCACGACGACTTCCTCTTACAAGGATTTGCGTCTCTTTGTACAAACTTGTCTATTTATAGGAAAATTATCAATACAAATATAATTTGAAGTCCAAACTTTTTGTTTTTTCTATTTTGCTTGCAAAAATGTCCAATGACTAAAATTGAATAAGCATATGCATATGAACATGATTAACTGTTAACAAATATACGCATAAGAACAAGATTAAACATTTACTCAAAACTCTAAGAGCTGGGATGACACTCAAATTATCCATAAATCCCCACAGATTCCTTTTCATAAGGTTATCCCAATGAAGTCTCCAGAGCCACTTCTATAAGATTATCCCCACAAAATAGTCTTCACAAATAAGGGTATATTTCCCATAATTTCCCCGGCAGATCACTCCAACAAATAAAGGAATAAAATCTCCTCCCTGTTAAATCTCCCCACAGAATCTCAATCAGTATAATTCATGGAAATTCTCTTCCCCAACTGAGTTTGTTCCTCCAAAACTGAAGAAAGAGACCCTACAGAGTTCCTTCTCTTTAGCAAAATTCAATTTTCCTAAGAGAGTTAGTTTCCTCAGCATAGCACTTCTCCATCAACAAGGGTTTATTTCTCCATCAGACTACAAATTTCCCCAGCTCGAGTCTATTCCTCAGGCTACTACAAATCACTAACAAAATTCTTCTCCCTGGTAAAATTGCCACTATCCCCGGAAAGTTGCTGCAAAACCTAGAATCCGACCAGATACCAGTTAACTATTCTCCCCAGACAAGTCAGCAGTTTAACCATCTCGTTTATCCCCAGTCAGGATATATAAGAATTAAATTCCCCAGTAGTGAACAACCGATGTTCCTGAACTCTATTCCCCAAACAGAGATCAACATCCCCAACAGAGTTTCCTCAAACAAGTAAGCAGGAATCTCCAGCGGAAGCATTCTAGACTAAATTGAAGATACACACACTCTTCATCCCCTATCAATAAGTCATGGATTTATTTTCCTCGACAAAAGATACACTTCAATACATCTCACATCATTTACGAATATCATGGCATATGCATATGAAACGCATATAGCACAATCTCATTTATTTTGAGAACATCATTATGCAATGCATTTCATACATCATGACATTGTATACATCTAAATTTTTACCTTTTCAGGAAAAGATCCATCAACAGACAGACGTCACCAACTACTCATATGACCCAACAGTCTTCTCAAAGGCAATATCTGACAATGGGCTATTAAAGCAATTTCCTTAGAGGGTCACTCCAATACAAGACATCTGCTAGTTCAGCTTAAATTGCCTAAAGATTTATTCTAATTCTTTTTTAGTAGACACTTTTTCTGGTTCAGATTTATTTTGATTCTTATCCGGTTAAAGGCAAACACAAGACATTTGCTAGTTCAGTTTAAATTGCCTAAATATTTATTCTGATTCTTTTCCGGTAAACACTTTTTCTGGTTCAGATTTATTCTGATTCTTATCCGGTTAAAGGCAAACACAAGACATCTGCTGGTTCAGCTTAAGTCGCCTAAAAATTTATTCTGATTCTTTCCTGGTAGACACCTTTTTTGGTTCAGATTTATTCTGATTCTTATCCAGTTAAAGATAAATACAAGATATCTGCTGGTTCAGCTTAAATCGCCTAAAGATTTATTCAGATTCTTTCCTGGTAGACACTTTTTCTGGTTCAACTTAAATCTCCTAAAGATTTACTCTAATTCTTTTCCGGTAGACACTTTTTCTGGTTCAGATTTATTCTGATTCTTATCCAGTTAAAGACAAATACAAGACATCTGATGGTTCAGCTTAAATCACCTAAAGATTTATTCTGACTCTTTTTTGGTGGACACTTTTTCTGGTTCAGATTTATTCTGATTCTTATCCAGTCAAGGACAAACGTGGACATCTTCTGGCTCAGATTAAATCGACAAAAAATTCATTTTGATACTTCTCCCAGTCAAAGTCGAGCGTAGACTTAATTTAACTTTTATCGACAGTCACCTCTAGATGAAAACTATAAGCCCATTCTTGACGAATCTCTATCATCTCTCCAAATTGCATCTTTAAGCCCATTCCATATATAATCAACAAATAGTTTTACTTCATGCACAAGCGAGTGCAAATTTCTGGAGTGTTCAATCATCTTCTACCTTCAAGTCACAAATGGCGAACATGCCAATCTAACTCTTCAGGTTTAAGAAGATTGAACAGGTTCAGCTGTTTTACCCCCAAAAATTTTCCTCTCTATTCTTAATACATTTCTCACAAAAGATCTCAAATGCTCAAGGATTCTCAAGACTTGATCAGACAAGCTCAACTCCTATGCACTGAGACCACAAATTAGGGTTTTGGTTTTCACAAGGAAATTTGGTCTTCTAATACCTCAAATGACTTTCATGGTTCATTATATACTTCCAAGAATTCTCATGCCAAGTTTCAAGTCTTACATCTTAAAATTGCTCAGTCAATTGTTCAGATGGCTGAAAATTAACTGTATTGGCTAAAAAGTCAATTGTGGTCAATATATAGTCAAACTTCATGATTTTTGACCAACATCAACATTTTGATATCATATTCATCAATTGATCAAGTTTTGATCATAATTCCTCAAGAAAAGCACTCAAATTATCAAAGAGGCAAAATGGTCAAAATTAGGGTTTTGACTGAGAATGACTGATCATTGACTTTTGACCTAGTACATGATCTAATGTATTGAAGAATGATATTATTAATTCAAACACAATACCTTGACCTAATTTCATGGCTCAAATCACTTCTCAAGATCATTGGATTGATAGTTTAAATTTGATCAACTGATGAAAAGCAATTGATACACAAAAAGTCAAACTTTGACTTTTTGGTCAACATTGAATTTCAAAGGTCAAGATTCATCAAGATACTCAAAAATATCAAACTTGATCATCAAGAATCAAGAAAGTCAATAAATTCCATAAAAAGTCAAAGTTTTCAATACTTAGAAAATTTCTAAGTATTTTTAACCTTGATAATTTCATTACTTCATGACAATTTTTCACCAAGATGCAAGATGATTCAAGGAACACTGTAAACATGAAAGTTGTAGATCTTGATGAATTATACAACTTTTTATCGGAGGGTTGATGTCTAAAAAATTCTTATATTTGAAGATATAAGCCCATGAAGTCATGACATTTTTCATAAAACACTTAGTGAAAATTTTGGCAAGTTAGGCAGATTTTTGTCCTAACTTCTTGGAAATTTTTCACCTAGCTCCAATTTGATTTAGTCAAAGTGGTCAACATGAAGGTTGTATACAATGTTTCAAGTTTTCCAAAATGTCCAAGAACTTGAAGAGGTCATATTTGAGCTAGGAGAATCAAAGAGAATAAGTTGGGCATCTATTCTTAAATTATAGGTCATTTTTCATGAAGAACACTTGATCCAAACTTCAAGCATGCTGAATAATCTTGTTTTACAAGCCTTCAAACTTGAAAATATATCCATAATAATATAATTACACAACTGATTGGGCCATTATCCAAACCATTTTTCCATTAATGGAACAAAGTTCACACTTCCATTCGTGAAAAGTTGCTTTATACATAATGTTAACTCTCCTTGAGCCCATACATTGTTGCTTCTGACTCCAAAACTTTTCAAATCAAGAAGCAACATATCTACAACCTGTTAACCACCCTACAAGCCCTTGTACTTCACATTGAAACCATGAATTTCAAATTTTCTTCAAAAACAAGCTTCAATACCATAACATGTGATTTCTTGTTTTCTGTTTTTTTTTCAAGCCCTCAAACCTCTTGCCTATAAATAGAGGATGTATTTGCAAGATCACACACAAATTCACAAGCCTTGAAACACCATGAAACTCCCTCAAACTCATAATTGCATCCAAACCTCCATAATTTGTCATTTCTGGCCAGAAACTTCAATCTCACAATCCACTCGAGCATTCTCCCTTTAAATCATTCTCAAAGCTTCCATACATCAAATATAACTCATCCTCATCCCTGTTACATAATTGTAACACCTCCATCGCCATCCTCCATTTCCAAAAATAGAGTTTTGCATATTGACTTCTCCAGAAAGATTCAAGCACTCTCAGCACAAAGTAAGCTTTGCATTAGCTTCCTAGGAGTCCACTGAAGCTATTCAGATCATCACAACACATCCAGGAGTGCTCAAACTCAAAACATGATTTCCAGTTTTTAGGTAAGTTTTTTCAACTTTGAACTTCTCATACAAGCATCATTGATGGTTACTTTGTGAATAAAAATGTAGACATCATAGCTCTGAAGCTAATCATGCCCTTAGTTTTCATTTATGTTGCCTGAGTGATGCGAATTTTGAGTTTGAACTTTCTGAAAATTAGGTTTTTATTTGGTACCAGTAAAATTCCCATTCATCTTTGATTTATAGCTCATGAAATTTATATGGTTGAATTCGTGTTGAAAAATAGAGCAAGTTTCATGTTTACATTTGCTAATTTGGTTGAGAAATGGGGAAGTTACAAAATTCAAAAATGGTGATGAAGAAGCTGGCGCGAGGTTAGGGATGAAGTGTAATCAGGACTGGGTTTATTTTAAATTTAGTGCAAGTGGTATTACTACCGGATGTAATAGCCACTCCAGTGATAAAGAAGCGCGTGCTAAGTCACTTGTCCATAGGAGCCTGAGTTCGAGTCCCAACGGCACCCTTTTGTTTATTTCATAATTTGTCATTTCCGATTCAATGCAAGCAGGTTGGGAGCGCCTACCATGTACCTTTCATCCACACCACATGATCAACATATAATCTCATCCAACGCACCATATGTGCAGTCCATGATGCACCTCAAGAAATCAGTAACACTAAATCAAATGAAGCGCTGGGCCTCCCAGATCACGGGTCTCTTTCCTTTTTGTTTTTGCTTCCATATACGCTCTCTTTTACTAAAAACCATGCAGGCTCATATACATTTTTTATTTTATCATTTTTCTGATTATAAACAAAAACATCTTGGACCTAACTCTTTTTGCTACAATTGACCCCATTTTTATTTTTCAACCCCCAACCCAACTATTTTCATTTCTTTTATATTTTATTTATTTTCATTAATATATTTATTTTACCTAAATCAAAAACCACAAAAAAATATTTTTTTTTCATTAAATTAAAAATATTTTAATTTAGACATTTTATTTTATTTTGTTAAATTAAATTTTTATCATTTCTTTTACATTATAGAACACTTTCATTATTAACCTTAACAAAAATAACTTTTCTAAACAAAGTTAAATTAGACTTAGGTTTTGATTTTAATGAACTTAGATTTAGGTTTTGTTAATAATCAATTAACTTTTTTTGTAATTAAATTAATTAATTCAACTAGGTTAATCTCTAAACTTTTTCATTAAAACCCTTAAAAAGACATTTTTTATTTCTTCTTCATCTCTACATTTTGTGCTTAATTATTGTTGTAATTCATATTCAATGGTTTGTAATAGTAATTAGGACTTTATTGCTTTCTCCCATCTCACAAACTTGTATCTCCCATTTCCAAAGCATTGTAATAGCGTAGGACATCTAAATTCCGCAATTTATCGTTTTCCTTATTATTGCTAGTAACTAGGATTTGTATGGCAAGATTAAAATCAAATATTAGAGAACCCTAGTTCAAGATAAATAAACACACCTTGCACATGTGCACTTCTAGGGTAACCCACACTTGTTGCCTCAGATAAAAACAGTCATGTCCCTCGAACGTGGGATGTTTTATCAAAGACCCTTGATTACAAGATTGTAGTCCCTCGACGACCTTTCAATGTTGCCTTAGGTAAATAATCTTAGTCTCTTACGACAATTACTAAAAGCATTTTACAAGTTGTCTTCAATGACTGTACGATGACCCACGCATGTCCCTCACATCCAATGATAAGGCTCTCTATCAATCAATGGTAGATAAACCCTATCTAAGGAAGGAGGAAAAGAACAAAGACTTTTTGAGTAGGTAGATTGCTCGTAATTGCTTGCTCATAAACAAAATCATTTCCACACCTCACACTTTCAAAATATCTTTCAAAATAAACATTTTGTATACATTCTCAACGATACGAGAATCATTACAAAATAACCTTACATTGTCATTTTCAAACATCTTTCAAAAAATTCTCTTTTTAACAAATATTTTCAAAACCAACACTTTATATACATTCTCAACGATACGAGAATCATTGCAAAGTTTGCCGAACTTGGACGTTTTCAAAATATTTTTAAACTTACGCAAACACAAAGCATTTCAAAGTGAGCTAGCAATTAAGAGACTGTAGGTAACTACGGATGAAAAGGGTGCTAACACCTTCCCTTTTCATAACCTACCCTCGAATTCAAGAAAATTCTCAAAAGGTATTTCTAGTTCTTTTCACTCTTTCCTTTATTAGATATAAGAAATTTCAGTGGCGACTCTTGTTATCCGCAACATTTGCGATCAAACGCAAAACACCCAAGTCAGTTCTTCCATCGTATCACACATAGGAATTACAAATTGTCTTAGTACTCAAATGTTCACTACTAATAAGCTTATTTTTATGAAAAGACTGCAAGATAGATGAACTAGGATGGTCAAAATGATTGTATCAGAGATTGGAAGCAAGACCAGCAAAGTGAGAGTGAGATGTGACCGGATAGAGATCTCAAAGGCTATTATATCTCATGAGACAAATCCCTGTCTGAAAGTCAAATATCAATAAATTAAATGGATCAAATGAAACAAAAACATTATTGTCAGTCGTGAGTTGTCTCATAGAAATCAAATTTTTAATAATTTGTGGTGTGTGTAAAACATGGTTAAGATTTAAAAGTTTGTGTTTATGAGATGTAGGTAAAGTTGGGTGACCAGACCCTTGAATTTGAATATCTTGTCCACTTCCAACAATCAGTTTCTGATTTAAATGACTCAAATTAGTATAAGACGAGGAATTACGTTGCAATGATGTTGTATGGGACGAAGCTCTAATGTCTATGTACCACGTGTTGTCTGGAGGATTGATGGACATGGTGTGCACATCAGCGACAATGTCAGTGGGAGCTAGAGAATCCGTGGCAATATGAGTCTGAGGGCGCGACCTAAGATGACTGGTTGGTTCGAAGGTCTGGTAGGATGAGTCCATTGAGATGTAGAGTAAGGGCAAGGAGGCACACCCCAAAGAAGGAGATGGATTCCATCCCCAAAGAGACCATATTGGAGGAGGAGCTAGAACACTAGAGAATAGCTCTTACATATCTTATTACATGACGTATATCATAAATTGAAATAGACTTTATCATCTAGTCTTGCTTAAGAGAGTTGCCACTATTATCTGGTTTCATTTAAGTTATTTTTGCTGTCATTCATTGTGTGTGTTTAAATATGCTTTTGATTTAAGTTGGTGAATTCTTGTTCATATCGCAGCCATGTCAAAATGCGGTTACTTCAGTCTCATTTTAGAAGTTTCTTACAATCCATTTTATGAATTAAAATGAAATTTATGACCAGTTTGACATGAAATGAAGGACTCAAGATCTACATGAAGACATTTGAAGGAACTAAAGGAAGTTAAAGATGTAAATGCAACTTTGGTT
This sequence comes from Vicia faba, assembly GCA_948472305.1. Taxonomy (NCBI): domain Eukaryota; kingdom Viridiplantae; phylum Streptophyta; class Magnoliopsida; order Fabales; family Fabaceae; genus Vicia; species Vicia faba. The sequence goes on from OX451739.1 coordinate 1,535,480,029, forward strand.
TAATTTTTCTACAAATGGGGAAAAGTTTGCTGATGTTGGCATCTAGTGCTTTTATGAAGTTTTATTAGGCTATTTAATTTTCAAAGACTTTTTCTATTTATCCATCTGTAATGTTTTTTTCTATTAGTTCTTTTTTTTTATTTACTTCAAACTCCTTGTGTTTTATGTAGGTTATGAATTACACTACAGGGAATTCTTTTATTAGTTTTTACAATACTAACTAGTTGTGTTCTGCTTAATAGTGTATTTGTTTTGTCTATGAATCCACAATGTGATGAATCTTATTTGTATAATTTATGTGAGACAATGTTGATAATGATACCAAGGAAGGACCGATGAAGTTTTGAGGTCCCTGCAACTTGTCCAGAAGCTTGATGGTCGGTGATAGATAGTATGAACAGATTACACAGAAAGTTAGTAAACTTGTGAAGGTAAATGCTTCTTATATTAGATCTCGGTCGGGGTGGTGGGCAATAAAATTACTGTTTTCCATCATTTCTAGACACTTGGAATCGTTTGAGGCTGAATCCAATGCATTTGTCTTTCATCATGTCAGATGTATGTAGCCCACATGCTGCAAAGTGTTATGGACCGGCCACAAACGCAAAAGACGGAGGGGCCCAATCACTGGAGGGCCTAACCCAATCACAGCAAACCAGTACTCTTACTAGTAATCAAAGCTCAATTTATTCTGGGAAGTCATCTTCACATGTTATCTTTAAACAAAAAATCGATATTAATTTTAAGTTTAAAGTTAATGAAATACATGATAAATTTTATGTTATGCTGTATCAGGCACTTGGTAGCATTCATAATGGAAAAACCAATCATAGAAATGGTCTCACTGCTTTGGAATTAAAATTTATGATGGCTTAATTATATTAATACTATCGATTCGGTTGTCAACAAGTTATATTTGAGAATGAAAAATATATTTTTTTAAACATAGAGATTCAAACATAATTTCAATAATTTAATTTTAACGGAAATATGAATTTATTGATCAAAATATTAAATATTAACGGGAACATTAAGTTACTGATCAAAATATTGAATATTGATAAGAATCTAAAGTTACTGCTCAAAATATTGAAGATGAAGTTAGTGATCAAAATATTGAATATTAACGGGAACATGAAGTTACTAATAAAAATATTGAATATTAACGAGACCATGAAGTTTGATAAAAATATTGAATATTAAAGGGAATATAAAGTTACTTATCAAAATGTTTAATATTAATGGAAACATGAAATTACTGATCAAAATATTAAATATTAATTGAAATATGAAGTTGTTGATCAAAATATTAAATATTAGCGGAAACATGAAGTTACTGATCAAAACATTGAATATTAACGGGAACATGAAGTTATTGATCAAAACATTTAATATTAACGAGAACATGAAGTTACTGATCAAAATATTGAATAATAGCGAAAACATGAAGTTACAAATCAAAATATTAAATATTAACGGTAACCTGAAGTTACTTATCAAAATATTAAAGATGAAGTTAGTGATCAAAATATTGAATATTAACAAAAATATAAAGTTACTGATAAAAATATTGAATATTAACGAGAACATGAAATTACTGATAAAAATATGTAATATTAACGGGAATATAAAGTTATTGATCAAAATATTTAATATTAATTGAAACATGAGATTCCTGATCAAAATTTTGAATATTAACGAAAACATGAAGTTGTTGATCAAAATATTAAATATTAACGGAAACATGAAGTTACTGATCAAAACATTGAATATTAACGGGAACATGAAGTTACTGATCAAAACATTTAATATTAACGAGAACATAAAGTTACTGATCAAAATATTGAATATTAACGAGAACATGAAGTTACTATCAAAATATTGGATATTAACAAAAATATTAAGTTATTGATTAAAATATTTAACAATAACAGAAACATGAAGTTACTGATCAAATTATTGAATATTAACCAGAACATGATTACTGATCAAAATATTGAATATTAATAGAACAACTTTACTACTGGTTTAAATATTTTTTACATCAATACAAAATAAAAATAATATTTATATAAAAAATATATGTTATTCATCCAAATGTTTTTATATATGAGAAGAATTATAAACACTGATTTATTATCATTTAAAAAAAATCATATATTTTAAAAACAAATGCATGTATCTTACTAAAACTTATGCGAACACACGAGTATCACATTAGTTATTTTATAAGTGTGATGTAATCTTTAAAACAACATATAAATATTCTTACTAGTAATGAAAGCTCAATTTATTCTTAGAAAGTCATCTTCATGTTATCTTTAAACAAAATATCGATTTTAATTTTAAGGTTAAAGTTAATAAAATACATGATAAATTGTGTTCAAATGCTAGTAAGTCCTTCAAACTCACAAGAGAGTCAAATTGCTCTATATTAAATGCATCTATAAAAAAAATTATGCAAGATCACATAACTATCAAATGCCATATTAAAATGAATGACAATGTTACCTTCAATAACAATACTTTAAGAAAGAATTCCACTTCAAATTTATTAAATTTGGAGTTCTCCTGATTTACATTTCTTGCGACCCTAATTTCCAATTGTGTAGTGAATGAAGTGATTGAAACATTCACTGCTCTTATAATGATGGTCGGTCATGATCGGCTGATTAAATGATAAACTTGTTTGATTGAGAGAGATTTGTGTAATTCAAAGAGAGAAGAGTGTTTCTCGTCAATGAGATCGAGCAACAATTACACGAGTTTCTAGGGACAGTTTTTATATAGTTATTTTATTTTTATTTTCTTTTTTTATTATTTAACACTAAGTTATTTAATAAATTTTTTTTTTATTGTTTGATACTGATTTATTATCTAAAATTGTTTACTACGCTGCTACCCTGCTACTTCAAGTTTCATTTGAACCATCATAAATTTTGTTTGTTTACTATTGTTATCATAATTGAAAAATTAAATATTAATTAAAAATATTATTTTATATTTATTTGTTAGTTCAATTATTAATTTAATCTAACATCTCAAACTAATACTTCATTCCAATATGATCGTTTGATCAAATGTTATTAACGGTTGAGATTTAATATAAATTTATTTAGTGTCACTAAATCATATCTCATATATATTATTAGTGTTATTATAAAATATCATATTCTAATTTACTTTTTTTTTTGGCTAAGCTGTTATAGTGGGTCTATATATATATATATATATATATATATATATATATATATATATATATATATATATATATATATATATATATATATATATATATATATATATATATATATATATATATATATATATATATATATATATATATATATATATATATATATATATATATATATATATATATATATATATATATATATATATATATATATATATATATATATATATATATATATATATATATATATATATAATTAAAATTTTTTTTTTAAATAAATTATATTATATAATCGTTAGATCAAATGCTATTAACGGTCGAGATTTAGTGTAAATTTATTTGGTGTCACTAAATCATATCTCATACATATTATTACTGTTATTATGAAATATCATATTTTAATTTACTTTTTTTTTTGCTAAGCTGTTATAGTGGGTCTTGGTACAAAGATTATATCACTACTATGTTACATAAATATTCTTATATAAATAGAAAAAAAGTTAACAAATTTATCTATTGAGAAGTAATAAAATGATCACTTGAAAACATTTAAAATATATTTTTTTATGTAATTTATGTTGGTGTATAGAGATTGAAGATAAAGGTATAAATGAAAGAAGAAAGATAAAGAATTGACTGTTACAACAAATAACAAATTTGTTGAGGAAGAAATTATATATAAAAATCTCTTGCTAAAATGTTAGTTATAAAGTTGTTTATATACACTAAATAAACGGTCATGTAGACCTTAACAAAAGTAAATTTAATAGCTAAGTTAACAAAAAAATAAACTAGGATCCCAGAAGCTAAACATACTTTTGGGACACAACTTCAGAAGCTTTTGATTTTGACTAATGCAAATACTTCTGAATATGAATTACTTCTAATATCATCCCTTAATTCATAGTCAGCTAACTAAATTCTATAACACCAATCTCATTCTTCAAGCGGATAAGTTGTTCAGTCTTGATAGCTTTCGTCAGAACATCTGCAAGTTACTTCTGGATGCTAAAGTGTGAAACTTCTAGCACTCCATTCTAGACTTGACTTCTCATAAAATGAAACTTCGTGTCAATGTGCTTGTTTCTCCCATGAAACACTAAATTGTTGGCAAGACTTCTAACTAATTTGTTGTTAATCATCAACTTCATAAGTTTGCTCACCTTGATCTTCAAATCATGCAACAAATTCACCAGTCAGATAACTTGACACGCAGTCAAAGCACCTGCAATATATTCAGCTTCACAAGTTGACAACACAACCACATGTTGCTTCTTGGAGTACCAAGAAATAAAACTTCTCAGATATTGGAAAAAATATCCAGAAGTACTTCTTTTGTCAACTATGTCTCCATACCAATCAGAGTCTGAATAGCATATCAGCTCTGCATCTGATTTAACAATAGAGGGGAACAACACTCCATACCCCTGAGTTCCTTTAATGTACCTCATAATTCTGACAGCAGCTTGGTAATGTAACCACTTCGGTTTGTTCATAAACCTACTCACCATTCCAACCGTATAACATATGTTAGGTCTGGTGTTTCACAGATACCTCAATGAGCTAACCAACTGTTTAAAAGATCTAGAATCTACATCATCACCCTCAACATCAGAATCCAGCTTGTGATTCATCTCAGCATGTGTGATTGCAGTCTTGTAATTTGTTAGCTCAAACCTCTTCAGAAGCTCAAGTTCGTACTTCAGTTAATGCAAAATTATACCCTTCTCAGAGTACAATACCTCCATCCCTAGAAAGTATACCATCTTTCCTAGGTCGGTCATTTCAAATTCATTCATCAGCAACTTCTTGAACTTGACTACCTCCTCATAATAGCTTCTTGTTAGCAATATTTCATCCACATAGAGACACACCAGAATCATATTGCCTCCAGAAGTATGTTGTACACAAATGCCATACTCCATCTCACACTTCTGAAATCCCTGCTTCTTGAAAAATGAATCCATCTTCAAGTTCCAAGCTCTGAGAGCTTTCTTCAATCCATACAAGACTTTATGCAACTTGTACACCATCCTTTCCTGATTCTTTTTCACAAATCCAAAAGGTTGTGACATGTATACCTCTTCTTATAACGAAGCATTCAGAAATGCAAATTTCACATCCAGATGCATCAGAGGATAATTCTTATTCGTAGTTATCACAATCACCAATCTGATTGTTTCATGTATAGCTACATGCACAAACACCTCAAAGTAATCTAGCTCAGGTTTCTGAAGAAAACCTCTAGCCAATAGCCTTGCTTTGTGTTTGCCAATTGATCCATCTGACTTTAATTTTACCTTGAAAACCCATTTGATGTTGATGGATTTCTTCTCCTTTGGAAGCTTAGTCAACTCCCAAGTATTGTTTCTTTCTATAGCCTCAAGTTCTTATTTCATGGCATTTAGCCACACTTTCTTCTTGGGAGCTTCTTCAATACCAACTAGTTCAGAGTCTACTAACATGGCACACTAAACGACTTCTCCCTTAGAGTCTACTTCAATATCTTGCAACATGTCAAACTCTGTGAATCTCCTTAGTATTTGTCTGATTCTTCGTGGCCTTTGGACTTATTCAGAATCTCCTTTTGATTCTGGAACCATCTCCTTATGAAATTTCTTCAGAAGTTAGACTACCACTAGAAGCTCCAGAGAAACATGACCACCTCCAAAATCTTGTCCTACATAACCTACATCTTCATATTTTTCCCTTCCAGAAGCATGATTACCACCAGATTTTGGATCATCGTCCAAATCTATATCAGAATAAGATTCACTATCACAATTAACTATAGATTCTGAATCATATTCATAGTCTTCAAAATCATCTTCTGACTCTGACTCTTCTTCAGAACTTTCAAGTTATGACTCATCTTCAGAACCTTCTAAAGTATCTTCAGAAGCTAACTCAGGTGTTGACAGATAAGTGTAAATTGTAGTTTATTTTATATATACTTTTTGTTGCACTTATCGATTCTTTGTTGTTAATATCAGTTGAATAACCCAACTTTTATGTAAATTCATTTAATTTGTGTTTATTTGAGTTTTCTTGTACATAGTGTATCATTTGATAGTTTTGTATCTATTTTGTAGGAATTTATGTGTGTTTGGAGCATTGAAGAATAAATGGCCAATTAGAAGCTCCAAAGATGCAAGATTGAAGCAATAAAGCCACTGTTATGCACCGGGAAAATAAATAAAGAAGTGATGTATGTCAAGCCTCGTCGGGCGAAGCCTGGGCGAAGAGCTTGCGCGTCGTGCTCACGGGGCGAGCATGGGCGAGAGGTTTTGGATCATTTTCCAGTGGCTACTGACTTGGGCTCACCAGCAGCTCGCTGGGAGAGAAATAAGGATGTCGCCGGGAAAAGCTTCCCTTTGTCGGGCAAAGGAAGATATTTGAGACCAGTTGCATACGTGGCGCATTCTGGGCCTTGTGTTTAGGAATCGTCACCGGGCGAGGCTTTTATGTCGTCAGGCGACGCGTGTGGACCAAATATTTGTATATATTTCTATTTCATTTCATTTGTTAGGTTTATGGTTTTGGTGATATTTTTTTACTCCCAACTCCATCAACCCTCATTTTTCTCTAGGTTTAGCTTAGAAAACAACATTGAAGCTTGCATATGGATGATCCGGGGTGGATTGCTCTTTGATCAGCGCTGACAAACTGGGAGATTTGTGGTTCATTTCTCTTCTTCTTTGTGTATTCTTTGTATGTTGATTTTGTATATGTATTTACTTTTATCTTATGTATATTTGTCACCCATGACGTTATATAAAACTTGCTTTACAAATCTTTGTGGATTTTTATCCTTGATTTTTATTTTGTGCTAGGAATTTGAGTTGTTATAGACATATACTGCTTGAATTCTTATCTAAGATGATTATCTGTTAGTTTCTGGATTCTAGAGATAGATTTAGAGTTGGAATTCACTTGGGTGTCTGTGATTAATGCCTCTGTTGGTTATGTTGACTGAGAAATTGTTAACGCGAGTGACACAATTGACTTCTGTATTATTGAGGTTGGTTGAGAGATCTCCACCAAGGTAATACAGTGGGTCTTGTGTTTGACACGTGATAACATTGACAAGTCTTGTAGGTTAAGTATAATTGGTCGATAGGTTTAAGTCTGTGAGGAGTGGATTATATGCATGCTTGATAAGTTGTTCCTTTGAAGAATGAATTTATTTTCCTGTTAATAGTTTTAGCTTTCCTTACTTCAAACTCACTTTACCTCCAAACTCATTAATGAAAGATTTGTCGAACGGCAACTCAATAACTAATCTATGTGGACATGATATAATATAACCTATATCACTCAGTAAAATAATACTTTACTTTTTGCTTACCGATATACCGCTGCAAAAAATGGCGCTGTTGTCGGGGATTGGTTTATTGTTTCGCATCACAATAATTCCTTTGTTTTTTAGTATTGTAGTTAATATATATGTTGTATAGAAATTGTGAATGAACTTGTTTATGTTTACTTATGAATTTATTTGTTTATGTTTACTGTACTTGTACATGTTTTCTATACTTGTGAATTTGTTATATCATTGTTTGTTTTCTTTCACGTTTGCTTGTTTGTTAGTTAGGAATAACCAGGTGGAAGCAACTTGGAGGAACATTCTTAAATAACAGGCGTCGAGCTTACAACGTTAAACAAGTATGTTTTATTGTTTTTAATTTTTTTAGTTTATGTAGTGTGTTGATTGTTGTTTAAACAAGTTGAATTTGGACTTGTTCTAAATTCTCAAATCTTCACATTTGAACTTGTTTAAACTTCCGAGAGCTTTCTTTTATTAGCTTGAGGAAATTTGTATGTGTGTAATTTTGTTTTTTTTTTAATTCTTTTGTTGTTGTTTGGAATCTAATTTTGGTCCGGTAACTTGAAGAATTTTGAGGTGGTTGTCCGAGTTTGAGTGTTTCAACTTGCGGATGTATGGTAATGATAGTTTTTGAAGTTGGTACATGTCAGGTACTCGTTTATCGCTTTCTATAGCATAACATGTTTAGGAAACTTTTCATTTGTATAATTACTATACCATTAATTCTTTTTGCATTACTTGATTTTGACTTAAATCACTTTAGTTCTCTTTTTACCCTATTGTACCCCAAAATTTTCCCTCTCATTTATCAAATATTTTCTCACAAGATCTCTCTTGGTTCAATACTGCACAAGGGTTGATCAGCTCAAGACACCTCCTTAAGCACTGATGACTGAAATTAGGGTTTGATATTTCACAAGGATATTGAGATTTTAATACCTCATATGACTTTCATGGATCATTATGGACCCCCAAGATTACACATGTCAAGTTTCAAGTCTTGGATCACATTTTTGCTCAGTCAATTGATCAGTTGACCTAAAAATCAACTGTATTGGGGAAAATGTCAACTATGGCCAATTTATAGTCAAAATTCATAATTTTTTATCCATATCAATATTATGAACTCATATGTATCATTTGATCAAGTTTGGACCACAATTCCTCAAGAAATTTGATCAGATCATCAAAAGGGCAAAATGGTCAAAATTAGGGTTTTGACTGAGAAATGGCAATTTCTGATTTTTGACCAAGAAAATGGTTAATTGGTTTGAGACATGATATTAAGAGTTCAATTGCATCATTTTTACCTAATGGAATGACTCAAAACATTGCTCAAGGTCATTTGGTTGATAGTTGATTTTCAATCAACTGATCAAAAGTCAAATGTACACTGAAAAGTCAAACTTTGACTTTTTGGTCAAAATCAAGTGTCAAAGATCACAATTCATCAAAACATGTCAAAATATGAAACTCTTTCATCAATAAATCAAAAATTCAAGATTTCATTTTGAAAAGTCAAAGTTTTCAAACTTAGAAATTTTTCTAAGTGTTGAAAACTTCATATTTGTTCACAACTTTGAGCCATTTTTTCACCATGATGCAAGATGATTCAAAGGAAATTTTCAACACGAAAGTTGTAGATCTCAATGAGATATAAAACATTTCTTTATACAACTTCTCCTATAAATGCTTGGATCTCAAGTTATTAATCCATGAAGTCATGGTCATGAAACTAAACACTTAGTGAAAATTTTGCCCTAGTTTAGGCAGGATTTTGACCTAACTTCATGGAAATTTTTCACATAGTTCCAAGGGGAATTTTCAAAATTTATTCAAAGAGGGGTTGTAGAGCACATTACAAGCTTTCCAAAATGTCCAAGAACTCATTGAGATCATTCTTTATCAAGGAGAATCGAAGAGAGGAAGTTAGGGTTTCAAAATGGAATTATAGGTCATTTTCATGATGAACAAAAATGCAATTTCAATGTTAGGTTGCATAATCTTGCTTTGCAGGCCTTCTAACTTATGTATCTATCTATCGTTAATGGATTACACAAACTTTTGAGCTATAATCCAAGTGGTTTAAGCTTTATCCAATTCACATTGCCATTTTGGGAAGAAAATGAAGAATACCATTCTTGAAAAGCAAGTTTTATGCACAAAGTCAATTCTTGAGCCTCTAACTTGTTCCCTCTGATCACACTCCATCTATAAAGTCAGAAGCAAGTGTGTTTAAAGCATAATCACTCTATCTTAGCAAGTACACAAGACTTTGAAACTTGGATTTCTCAAAAATCACATGTTATGCTTAAACTTGTGATTTTGAATTTTGATCAACAACAAGCTTCCAAACTTGTTGCTTATAAATAGAGGCACTATTTATGAGCTAGAACACGAGCCGAAGCACCCTGAAACACTCCCAAACTCTCTCAAATCAGAAATTGTCCAAAAACTCCATTGTTGCATAGTTTCTGACCTTGGACTTGTAACTCATATTTCCCTCGTGCGTTTTAGTTCCTAAAGCTTCCTTACATCAAATACAACTCATACATGTCCCTGTTACACAACTGTAACTCCATTTCCGTCATCCTCCATAGCCAAAAATAGAGCACTGCACATTGACTTCTCCAAGCCATTTCAGCCACTCTCAACTCAAGCTAACCATTTGTTGGCTGAAGATTTTGATAATATTATTAGAAGCCAAGTGAATTGGACGTTTCGATTGAAATGAAACAAAACGTCATGTTTCGAATGAGCATATCAAAGCTTGGAGCTTCGAGTGGCAATTATGGGAACATATCTAAAGAAGTCTCGAAATGATAACAAGGCTGTGTCTAAAGAAGTGCGTTCGAAGCGAAGAAGTGCCAAAACATTTGAAATTCAAATGCAAGCGGGATATTCGAAGTTTGAAATTTATATGCTGGAGCATTTGAAGACACGTGGAAACAAGAGAGAGGCATTGTTCTGCATGTTCTGAACGTGGCAGAATCTTATAGCAAGACCGTTATGGTCGAAGTAGTATAAATAGAAGTCTTAGCATTAGGATTTCGTGTGTCATATCTATTGTACTAAATACTCAGTAAACATTCAAATTACCACATGGCTAGGGAAACGAATGCAAGAGCAATGTACGTATGATAGCACCACATGTTTATGATTTAATGAAAACCCTTTATCATTTCCAGTACTTTCCTTTGTCTTTGTATCAATACCATTTACAAGTTTTCTCATTTAAAGTCTTTTTATTCGAAATCTTTTCATTGATGCCCTACATTTAAATGCTTTCTTTACATTTCAAACACTTTACATTTCAGAAACTATCATACTTTTCATGCCTTTATCTTCAAGTTTTTATCCTTCGAACACCTACTTTTACTTAAAGTCATTGTACAGATTTCTTGCATTAAACGCTTTCTTCGCATTTCGAATCTTTTACATTAACTGTTTTGTTTTACGTTTCGAAGCCATTTACTTATCTTTTATGCAATTTTACATGTCTTTACAATTAACATTTATTCATGCAATTTAGTTTCGCGCATATATATTTTGATTACACCTTTAGATCTTTAAGAGAAAATCGAAGTTAAACACCTACACAACATTCTAAATACCAACCATGAATACCTGTTCGATCATGAGAGTTACCCTAATGACCAACACGTCCTAGGATCAATCTAGTCGATCCTGCGAGTTACCAGAGGAATTGAATAACAGTCAGTAAGTTTATTCGATAGTTTGGAAGACTAGCGGTTGTTTACCAGAAATCACTGGAAACAAATTGGCACACCCGGTGGGACCCAATCGTTGGACATTAGAAATAAAGATTGTTGAGACATAATCATTATAAAAATACCCTCTGAGTGATAAGTTTGCTGTTTTATGAACCTAAGAAGTGGTAAAATAACCAACAGCAACCAACCCTTATCCAGAAGAAAATGTTTGAACAAGATGTCTAATTCTGAAAATCAACAAGGGGAACAAAATGCCCCACATACAACAGGCACTAATGTGTCCGCTTCGATGGGAACGTCTAATGTGACCCCTTCGAATGCACAGTCTGTTGCATCTTCTACCAGTAATATAGCCACTAATGGAGTAAGTGGTATATCAACTAATAGTTCGATCTTAGGAAATATTGGAACCATTGGTTATCCTGGGGGATTCGTTCCACCATCAGGAACACAAACCCATTTCGCCACTCCACTAACTAGACCACCCGGTTTCGATGGTAATAGAACCAGAAATTCCTCTTATGGAATGCCAACATCCTTTATGGCAGGTTTACACAATTCCACATTGAATTCATCACCACAATTAGGGTCTGGGTCTGGGGCGAATCAGTTTATGACAAATAACCAAGGGTCAGTGGGTTATAGCACAATGCCTATTTTAACCACAGAAAACCAGTTGGCTTTTAGGCAATTGATGGATGACAGTAACCATAATATGATAGGGGTGTTAGCACAAACTATGCAGGAAATATTTGCCCCAATAGTACAAAATGTGACTGTGACAAACAGAGAAAACGCTGATAACATGAGTCGAATAGCAGATTTCTTTTCTCCCCCATATAGGCGTAGGCAGAATCAGGCGGGAGTTCGAGCAAACATCCCTGTTATGGAACAAGTTGCTAACGACCCAACTTATAGACCACCTAGAGAAGAAGTTAACTTGGGGGCAAGGGAACAAAGGCTAGAAGCCCCAATGATCCCAGGCCCACAAAGAGAAATTATGGAACCAGGGGCAAGGGTCGAAAGGCTAGAAGTCCCAGAGTTTCGAGAAAAACAACCTAGGGGGGTTGTCATGGTGGGTCGAAATCAAGATGCTGATGCTGTCGTTCATAGAATTTGAAACGATAACATCTTGGCAGAAAACAATTTAACCACCATGATAGAGAGAGTCATGGCCCAGAATGGCCTCAACACAGGAATTAGAAGGCCAAATTATGCTTCTCCTATATTAGATTGCATAATGCATACTGATTTACCAAGGGGGTATAAAGTCCCTAAAGTTACAAAGTTCGCTGGGGATACCAATGAGTCAATAGTCGAACACATAGCCAGATATCTAACCGAAGCGGGAGATATAGCCAATAATGAAGACCTCAGGATCAAATACTTCCCAAGTTCCCTGACTAAAAACGCCTTCACGTGGTTTACCACTTTGCCTACTGGGTCCATTGATACTTGGGCTCTTTTGGAGAGATTATTCCATGAACAGTTTTACATGGGACAGTCAAAGATAAGCTTGAAGGAATTAGCCAGTGTCAAGAGAAAGTTCACAGAACCCATAGATGATTATCTGAATAGGTTTAGGCTTTTGAAATCCAGATGTTACACAGTAGTGCATGAACATGAGTTAGTCGAAATGGCCGCTGGTGGCTTGGATTACTCTATTCGAAAGAAACTAGACACTCAATATTTGAGGGACATGGCTCAGTTAGCCGATAGGGTTCGACAGGTCGAAAGGCTAAAGTCCGAAAAGGCCAGAGTCTTTAAGAATAACAAGAAAGAAAGGATCTCCTATGTTGGAACTGAGGAAGCAGAAGATTATCCTGAATTCGAATTCGAAGAGGTCGAAATCGACCTCGCTGAATTAAAACAGGCACCACCCTACTCCTGCAAATTATTGGTTCCCACAAAAGGGAAAGAGATTGTTGAAAATGAGAAAAGTGACAAATTCCCAAAGAAGGTTTATACCTTTGATGTCACTAAATGTGACGAGATTTTTGATTTACTTGTCAAAGATGGCCAACTCATTGTGCCATCAAATATCAAAATACCTCCTTTAGATCAAAGAAAGAAGAGAGGATTTTGCAAATATCATAGTTTCCTAGGCCACAAAACCTCACAGTGTTTTCTTTTCAGGGACCTAATTCAGAATGCAATCAAGGATGGCAGACTGAAGTTTGCTGATAAAGCAAAGATGAAAGTGGACGAAGATCCTTTGGACGTGGCAGACACCAACTACTCCGAGCCTGCATGCATTGGAGAGATTAACATGGTGGAAGCTGACCAAAGTGATGCCCCAATATGAGAGAAAGGTACTAAAAACGAAAGCTGGGTGATGGTCGAAGTCGATAAGGAGGTCACTGAAGACGTCCAGAAGCTACCAGAGACTTCGATTGAAGCAGCACCCTTAGTTGTTGCAAAAGAAATCCAGGCTACTGAAGGCCAGGAGAGTCAAAACCAAGAGCTAACACAGGTCACTGAAGGCCTGAGGCTGGAATTGGAGAAAGTCCAAATCACGAAGCCAACTTCCCCTCAGAAGGAGATATGGGACACTCTAGGGGAACCCAGTGGAAAATTTGACTATTTGGTCAAATATTCTGCCCCAGAGAGTTCGAAGGTCCACATTGAAGATATAAAACCCACAGGATGGGGAGATGATGAAGCTGAAGGGGAGGATGTTGAGGTGAACATGGTGGACATGGAAAGACCTCACTCTGAGATGGAGGAGGTAGAAAGATATTTGGAAAAAGAGAAGTATAAAATGGAGGATAATCATGCTGGAGATGCTAGTCTCAAGGATTACCTCATGACATGCCACAAGGGAGATACAGGCATGATACTGTGCCCTAGGTGCAGCATCCTCTGCAATCAGAGAATCGCTGCGAATTTCGAAAGGGTACAGAGGGCTCGAATTGGCAACAATTGGCGCCAGGATAACCAACTATTCAGGTGTTATCCTAAGGCTGGAGAAAGTTTGCTGGAATTTGTGTTTCGCTGCTACAAAGAGGCAACCAAGTGCTTGATATGCCCAAGGTGTTCTGCTGTGTATGATCAAAGCATGGCCAGAGCCTTCGAAACGATTCCCTTCGCCCCTTGCTGGAACCATCAAGAAACTGTGCAGATGGGCCCACTTTTCGATAGCAGACACAAACAACGAAGGCCTGATAGCCCTCACCCCAAGGCTGCTCGAAGAGTGACTTTCAAACTCCCTGCTGAAGTGCCAACCGACAGATGGTTGCAAGTCAGAAATGACAAAGGCAAAGACAGATGGAGAAACACCGAACGAAATGCGTGCCATGCTATGACATACAGAAGGCAATTCAACATAACAAAAAGGAAAGAGGTAAGATTAGAAAACTACAAGGGAAGGAACCCCATGTCGAGATCCCAGTGGCGCAGGCAACAGAGGATTCGAAAGGCTGAGAGAGAAGCTGTGGAAAATAAAGGGGTAACTTCAACAAAGAACCAAGGTGAATCTAGCACCAATAAACCTACACCAAAAAATCAAACTGAAGACGAACCTCCATTTAATAGGAGGCTTTTCTCTGAAGTGCAACTAGATGAACCAAAGGAGTACACTCCAGGCCCAGAAGAAGACGAAGATATGATAACAGATAACTTCGAATCAGAGGGGGAGTCTTCTTTCAACCTAAACTGCAATGTGGTATCTGTGCTTCCCTGTGAATTTGGACAGGAAACCGAAATTGATGAATATGAGGAAGAAGATACCACAGATTTGATGAAGCATAGGCCTGTGTGCTACTATGTGATGGACAATGGGGCTGTCGAGGAGCAAAATGCATTCTTCGAACGTCCAGAACCTGCTATGAAGAACCATCTTAAGCCACTATTTATTCGGGCAAAAGTTAGTGCCCATGGTGTGAATAAGGTTCTAGTGGAAGGGGGTGCTGCAGTCAATTTGATACCCCACTTCATGCTGAAAAGATTAGAGATACGCGAAGGGGACATCAAGCCCCACAATATGGTTCTATCCAACTATGAAGGAAAAGTGGGCAAAACACTGGGAGTGGTCCAGTTGGAATTGACAATAGGCTCAAGCTGTAGGCCCACCATGTTTATGGTGATCGAAGCCAAGGCCAACTATAACTTATTGCTGGGAAGGGAGTGGATCCATGGCGTAGGGGCAGTTCCTTCGTCAATGCATCAGCGACTAGTTCTATGGAGAGATGATGGGATCGTGGAAAACATCGAAGCAGACCAGAGTTACTTTATGTCAACAATCAATTTAGTTGACAAGAGGGATTATGATAAACATCTGGCAAAGATTGCTCCGTGTGTTCCAAATGATGAGATCAACGAAACCAGAAACGCCCACTACTACATGACCCTTCGCCATGATGGCCTATACTGGGATAGAACAATAATCAGTGAATAAGAGGGAGTCGAAAGTACTATACAAAGACGGCCAGCAGGCTGGGACTTCGACAACCTTATCCATGACTGAGTCCACCTTTTTTGAAAAGATTTCGGCCTATATGGCTGAGAACGAATCAAAGGCGGCCTTAGAGGCTGAAATAAATAAAATAGCTGTAAAGATGAAAGAAATAAGTGGGGATGGCTCGAAATGCTCACCCTTCAAAGAATTTGAGATGGATCAAAGGTTGGATGCCATCTACGATAAAGAACCCTTAGGCTTCGAAAGGGACCCCATAGACTCAGGTGCCAAAATGTTGGCACAGGATCCACTCGAAGAAGTCAACTTAGGGGATGAAAAAACGAAAAGAATAACCTACATAAGTGCAAAACTTAGCCCAGGCCTCAAGAAGGAAGTAATCGAAATCCTCAAGAAAAACAAAGATTGCTTCGCATGGGATTATGACGAAATGCCTGGTTTAAAGAGGGAGTTGGTCGAACACAGACTGCCAATCAAAGATGGCAAGAAGCCCATCAAACAAACTCCCAGAAGATTCGCACCAGCGGTTCTCACGAAGATTAAAGCTGAGATCGAAAGGTTGCTGCGTTACAAATTCATCAGAACCACAAGGTACGTCGAATGGTTAGCAAATATAGTACCTGTTATTAAGAAAAATGGTTCTTTAAGAATTTGCATAGATTTTAGGGATTTAAACACTGCAACCCCTAAAGATGAGTACTCCATGCCTGTGGCAGAAATGCTAGTAGACTCTGCTGCAGGGTTCGAATACTTGAGTATGTTAGATGGATACTCTGGGTATAATCAGATTTTTATTGCTGAAGAAGATGTTGCCAAGACAGCATTTCGTTGCCCAGGAGCCTTAGGCACCTACGAATGGGTGGTGATGCCTTTTGGTTTAAAGAACGCTGGGGCAACTTATCAAAGGGCAATGAATTTGATTTTTCATGATTTCATTGAAACCTTTATGCAGGTGTATATTGATGATATAGTCATCAAATCTATATCTGCAGAAACACATTTTCATCATCTGAGCCAATCATTCGAACGAATGAGAAAACATGGCTTAAAGATGAATCCCCTTAAATGTGCATTTTTTGTGCAGGCTGGAGATTTCCTTGGTTTTGTGGTCCACAAGAAAGGGATTGAGATCAACCAGAACAAAACCAAAGCCATAATGGAGACGAAAGCACCTACGTCAAAAAGGGAGTTGCAATCTATGCTAGGGAAGAGTAACTTCCTCAGAAGATTCATTTCGAATCTGAGTGGAAGAACCCGAGCTTTCTCTCCGCTGCTTCGTTTAAAGCAAGGCCAAGCCTTCGAATGGAATGAAGCCCATCAGGAGGCATTTGACAGGATAAAAAGATACCTCTCTCAGCCTCCTATCCTGTCTCCACCTTCATGGGGGAAGCCCATGAGATTGTACATATCTACCTCTGAAGTTAGTATAGGTAGTATGTTAGCACAAGAAGATAGCAATGGTATCGAAAGAGCCATATACTATTTAAGTAGAGTACTAAATGATGCAGAGACCAGATATAGCAATTTAGAAAAGCTATGTCTCTGTTTGTATTTCTCTTGTATGAAACTCAAGTATTATATAAAGCATGTTGATGTTTATGTTTCATCTCATTTCGATGTCATTAAACACATGCTTTCAAAACCAATAATGCATAGCAGAGTTGGTAAATGGGCTTTAGCCTTAACAGAATATTCTTTGACTTTCATGCCTTTAAAAGCTGTGAAAGGTCAAGTGATTTCTGACTTCATTGTGGACCATTCATTGGTTGAGCAGACTGTCATGAGTTACGTCGAAATACAACCATGGAAGTTGTACTTTGATGGTTCAACCCACAGGAATGGAAGTGGTGTTGGAGTCCTTCTAATTTCTCCTGAAGGAATTCCAACAAAATTCAAGTATAAATTAGATGGTCCCCGTTGCTCGAACAACGAAGCTGAGTATGAAGCGCTCATTGTTGGACTAGAAGCTTTGTTGGAATTGGGGGCAACTAGAGTCGAAATTAAAGGAGACTCAAAATTAGTGGTCAAACAAATTACAAAGGAGTATAAATGCATAAAGGAAAACTTGATGATATACTTCGTCATAGTCAACAGGCTACTTAGGAAATTTAAATACATGGATATTCAACACATACCAAGAATAGAGAACCAAGAAGCAAATGACTTAGCACAGTTGGCTTCGGGTTATAAAGTTTATGCCAGGAACTTTAAGGATTTAGTTGAATTAAGGGGTAGAGTTATGGCTACTAGATTCACACCATCAGATCTAGAAAGTATGAAATTGGGATATGCTGAGAAACAGGGATTCGAAATATTAGCCATAAACACTTTATCAGATGCAGATTGGCGAAGTCCACTGGTGAGTTATTTAGCAAACCCAACTCTGAATGTGGATAGAAAGACAAAATACAGAGCATTATCATATCTCCTCATGGGGAACGAATTGTTCAAGAAGACCCAAGAGGGCGTATTATTGAAATGCCTAGGAGAAAGTGAGGCATACTTAGCATTGTCAGAAGTTCACAATGGGGCATGTGGGGCACATCAAGCAGGCCATAAAATGAAATGGCTGTTATTTCGATACGGCTTGTATTGGCCTAGCATGCTCAAAGATTGCATAGACTTTGCTAAAGGATGTGAGGAATGTCAGAAACATGCAGGGATTCAACATGCCCCTGCAAGTGAGTTGCACTCAATCATCAAACCATGGCCATTTAGAGGATGGGCATTGGATTTGATAGGATAAATAAATCCTGCTTCGTCTAAAGGACAGAAATATATCTTGGTAGGAATAGATTATTTTACCAAGTGGATCGAAGCTGTACCATTAATAGTTGTTGATCAAGAGGCTATTATTCAGTTTATACAGAAGCACATTATCTATAGGTTCGGATTGCCAGAGAGCATAAGCACAGACCAAGGCTCTGTGTTTACTGGTAGAAAGATGCAAGAATTTGCCCAAGAAATGGGGTTTAGATTTCTAACATCAACGCCATATTATGCTCAAGAAAATGGTCAAGTCGAAGCAGCCAATAAAGTAATAATAGGGTTAATCAAGAAACATATTGGTAAAAAGCCAAGAAACTGGCACAAAACTTTGGACCAAATACTATGGGCCTGTAGAACATCTCCTAAGGAAGCTACTAACACTACGCCTTTCCAACTCACATTTGGTCATGATGCAGTGCTGCCAGTAGAAATTCATCTACAATCAGTTCGAATTCAAAGACAAAACGAAATCCCAGCTGCATTATATTGGGAAATGATGATGAATGAATTAGTTGAGTTGGACGAAGTTAGATTACATGCATTGGAAATTTTGATGAGACAAAAAGAAAGAGTGGCCAGGACATACAACAAAAGGGTGAAGAAAAAAGTATTCATTATTAATGACTTAGTCTGGAAAGTCATATTGCCCATGGACAAGAAAAATAAAGCATTAGGTAAATGGTCACCTCATTGGGAAGGACCTTTTCGAATATTAAAAGTATTCTCAAACAATGCATATGAAATCGAAGAACTGGTGGATGATAAGCGTATCCTAAAGGTTAATGGGAAATATTTAAAGAAATATAAGCCACGCCTGCAGGAGATTCGAATAGTAACAACGTAACCAAGATATTATAAAAATGCCAAAATGGCAAGATGAGATGCCAAAATGGCGTTGTTCGAATATTACATATAAAAAACCAAATTGTAATCAAATAAACACTGAAATTTAGAAATAAGAATTATTCTTCAGTCTGTTGAAGGTACTTCGAAAAGATTCAAGTCTCTGTTGAGCGAAATGCCTGGCTCCTTCCAAGGTTGCCACTTCTCCCTTGAGTTGTTCTGCAGTTTCCATTTCTGCAAGCCCCTGGTTGAGAAGCTCTTCGAATTGGTTACCAGCAGTATTGGTTTCGAAGGCTGTTTGTTGTTCTTTAGCCTCTTTAACCTTCTGTTGAAGTTCTTGGATCTGCCTTTCCCAGAGAAGGATGGACTCAGCTCGAGCCTCATAATCAGTTTTCGCTTGCTTTAGATGCATAGCTTGATCCTCAGCTTCTTGAGAGAGTTTCGAAGCTTGTTCATAAGCAGCATCCATTGCAGTGCGCTTTTCTTGAACCTTTCTGGCAGCAGATTCATCTTGGAGAAGGCAACCAGTTACGTTGTCCAGCAAAGACTGAAGATCGAACAAGATAGTACTAACTGGCAAGGAGCACGTAGCAAGGTTGACTTTTGTAAGCAACTCCTTCATAGTGTAGCAAGCAGTGCTATCCTGTTTGAGCACTTCGAATATATCCACATTGAGAATTGTTTTCCTGATCTTGTTAAGAAGAACAATTCTTTCATCTGTGGGAAGAGGATATCTAGTCGAACTTGTGCCAGCCCTAGAAAGTGGAATGTCCCTCTGAGCCAACTTTGCCTTCATGTACCCAATAGGGTCATTTCGTCTCAGGAGTGCAAGCTCCTCGTCAGTCATTCGAGACAAAGACGGTTGAGGGAGTTCCACACGTAGGGGAGTCACGTCCATTTCAACCTCCATGGGTTTGTTGGTTGTGTCACCATCCCCTTCATTCGTTTCGTGCTCATGATCTTCTTCATCGTCATCCAAGGCCACCACTTCGATGTCTTCTTTTTCGCTGCTATTTGCATTGGACTCTGTCCCAGCAGTCGAACCATCATTGGCATCCTCCTCCTCAGACTCTTCGTCTGCAGATTCTTCGTCTCTTTGACCAGAATCAGCTTTCTCTCCTTCAGCTTGAGTGTCCTTTGGGTCCTCTTGAAGGGTTTCGAGAGGGGACTTTTGGAGAGAAGTTCTTTGTGAAGCCTCTGCAGATTCATGAAGTGGTGTTTC
Source organism: Vicia faba (assembly GCA_948472305.1). Lineage (NCBI taxonomy): Eukaryota > Viridiplantae > Streptophyta > Magnoliopsida > Fabales > Fabaceae > Vicia > Vicia faba. The sequence goes on from OX451739.1 coordinate 1,535,500,534, forward strand.
ATTTGTCTCTTTTATAGGAGGAGAAGTACTCTGATCATCCTGCTGCTCAGAAGCCCTAGCCAGAACCGCCATATTGGAGGAACCTTTGTTCTGTACAAGGTTGCTGGAGTCTCCTTGAGGAGAGGAGTTGAGTGAAGCAGCAGCTTTTGATGGTGAGGTCGAAGTAGTGGAAGCTGGATTTAGGATATTCTGCAAGGGGCGAAAGAATATTAAAAGCATGCACCAAGGTAATGAGAAATTATTATTTTCAAAAAGATTTAAAGTTCAATTTACCTGTGGACTCTCGGAAGAGAGGTTGCTAGCTATGCGTTCCAACATTACGTTGGAGGTCGAAGATGGAATTTTGGATTTGGGTGAGGGAGCAGCATCCCTGGAATCAAGTCCAGGGACACTAGTTGGTACGGTACTTTTCGAGATATCCTTCTTCTGCTTCTTCTTCGAAGCAGTTGGTAAGTTTCCTCCAGCCTTGGGGTCTTCCCCAGTGGTGTTTGATTTTCGCTTCTTTGGAGTAGTAGGAGGAAGTTTGTTGGTCTGAAAAGATTTAAACAAATAGTTAGATGCAAATCATGAAACATTAGTGAATTCGAAACATCAAGGCTAAATGATTACCCGTGGAGTTGGAACTCTGGTTGTTGTTGGTATTATTGTTGTTGTTGTTGCAGCAATGGTTGTTGTTTCGGATGGAGTCACATTGCCAGTGGTTTCGATAGAGGCTTGAGAGGCGCTCCCTTCTTTCGACTTCGAGGCAGCTGTCTTTATCCTGATGGCTGAAAATCGAAACAATTAAAGCAAAGGTTAAAGATATGGAAAATGAGAAACGTTTGGGATTTTCCCAAGCATTCGCACCTGTGCCTTGATCAGATTTAATCGACATGGCAGAAAGGTCGTAACGAAGGTGTCCTGGGAAATTGTGGAGCCAGTGTCGAGCCCATGTCACAGTCTCAGATGGCTTTGGTTTCTTTTGAAGATGTCTGAACATATCTTTGCAAGTGAACCACCAAGGGTATGGGGGAAACCAAGCCAGAGTCAGTTCTGAGGTAGGTAATCTAGGAAATTTAGGTGGATGCATTTCGAATTCCAACCTATACCTATCCTCAGGTGACAACCCTGAAGGAAGTTTTAACTTAGAAACTTTTTGTTTGAATTTTTCCTTCAAGGTCTCAGCCGCTTGATGCACAGTGGATTCCAGGCGTGTGGGGTCATAAGTAGTTTCGAAATAATTTTGAAAAGCTTTAATCTCTTTGGCATGAGTAAACATACCTTTCTTGGCTGGTACCTGCACATCGAAGGCATCAATTAGTTTCTGCTGAATTGTAAGAGTATCGAACATATAAGTTTGATAAAACTTGGTCCATCATTCCAGAAACCCCTTAGCTGTAAGATGGGTAGGTTCGAAGGTTATTAGCTCAAACTGGGCAAAGCCTTGGTATTGTTCTTGCTGTAATTTTGCTTCCCGTGCCTTGAAGGTTCGCCCAGAGGTAATGGCACTCTCAGTTTGAAATAAGGGTTCAGGAATTAGTTGGCACAAGCCAAACTGTCTCGAAACAAAATTTGGCTGGTAAGCGAAAAGGAAAATCTGATTCTTGGCAGGAGTTATTCTTGAAGAAATGAGTCTAGGAAGCAAAAAGGCTCTCCATACATCTTGAATCTCTTTGCTCTTGATAACTTCTGAGAGAGCCATGGTGAACCATGAAGGTCCATGAGCCCTCGAAGCAAAAGGCGCCATGGTCTCTTCGAACTTATGCCTCTTAGAGAATATCATGATGTACTTCGAGAATAGGACTTTGAAGTCATCTTTGTCGTCATTTGGAGTTAATCTTCGTAGCCTAGTGCCTTCGACTATTCTATCAGTTATTTCAGGGTCTTGTTCATCAATGGTGTTGGCAGTTGACAAGGAAGGTTCGAACATGGCATTTAGCCATAGCTGAAGTAACCAAAAAGGGCCAGCCAACAGGATATTCTTGGAGGTATGAGATTTTAGGCTCGAAACAGCTGACCTTAGGCTTTCATAAAGGTCAACTAGTAGCAATTCGCTCAAGCACACTCTTCGATTCTCATGCAAATCCCTAGCTAGAGGAATAAACCTACTGGCTACCTGTAGGGATCTACTGCAGAAAACATATCTTGACAGCCATAGGGTAAGGAAAGCAATGTGTTCTACATCAGACACACTGTCTCCTTCAGCATGGTAGTGGCTGATAAACTTGGAAAAACTTACTAGTTTGACTTCGAAGTCGATTATACTCGAATGTTCTTCGTTGTCAGGGATATATGTTTCTCCTACTGGCGATAGCCCAGTGATGGCCGCTATGTCAAAGAAGGTAGGGGTAATCATTCCACCAGGGAGATGGAAAGTATTATAGGTACTGTCCCAGAAATAGAGGGACGCGAATAACAAAGGGTGGCTGTAAGTGAAACCAGGCTTCGACAGCTTAATCAAGTTGTAGATACCTAATTCTTCCCATTGCTGGGATTTCTTAGCTTCTACCTTATTGAACCAGTTCTGATAAGCAGTATCGGAGGTGGGGCAAGATCGAAACGGTTTGAAATTACTCTTTACATAGTCTAATACAAAGGGGTCCTTAGGAGGCACGATTGGATTTTCTACGGTGTTTGAACCAGAAGATTCTATTGCCTTAGGGGCGTCCATTTTGTTAAACAGGGGTTTGAAGTTATAGCAAACTGGGAAAATCTTCCTGGTGTCTTTTAAAATTTCAAAAACCGTAAGAGGGCCCATTAAAGCTAACCTCTTACCAGCAGCGATGGTAGGAATAAGTACCTGGGATGCATAAAGCATTTCTTTCTCCTTTGAGATCATCTGGGGAGCAAGAACAGATTGACCTTGGAGAGTGATAACCTTACTTTCCATTGTAGTTCCTACGGTCTTTCCTTTCTTCTTGGAAACCTTTTTTAGTTGGGATGAGGTAGAAGAAGACATTTTTTGAAGAATGTTGAAAGCTTAGGGTTTTCGGTGAGAGAATAAGGAGAGAAGATTCAGAATGTGGGAAGAAAAGAAAAAGACTAAGTTGATGATGTTTTATAATGTGGAAGTTTAAGCATCCACTGAATAAGGTTGTGATACGTGGAAATCATGGGTTGGTGTGATGAAGAGGTGGCGTAAAGTTAACATTGGTAGTAAGCGTGATTAAAGATAATCATTGTTTTGTAACTGCACCATACTGTGAAGTGGTTCCAGGCGGTTAAGGAATCTAAAAAGTGTTATGATTGACGTGACTGGAGTCAAATGCATTAAATGTTACGATGATTCGAAGGTCGCATCAAAATCTTGTGTATATGTTTAAAATAAGTATTTCTCAAAGAGATCGAAATACATATTTTAAAGGGGCATTTTGTTGGCTGAAGATTTTGATAATATTATTAGAAGCCAAGTGAATTGGACGTTTCGATTGAAATGAAACAAAACGTCATGTTTCGAAATAGCAGAAGCAGTGTTTCGAATGAGCATATCAAAGCTTGGAGCTTCGAGTGGCAATTATGGGAACATATCTAAAGAAGTCTCGAAATGATAACAAGGCTGTGTCTAAAGAAGTGCGTTCGAAGCGAAGAAGTGCCAAAACATTTGAAATTCAAATGCAAGCGGGATATTCGAAGTTTGAAATTTATGTGCTGGAGCATTTGAAGACACGTGGAAACAAGAGAGAGGCATTGTTCTGCATGTTCTGAACGTGGCAGAATCTTATAGCAAGACCGTTATGGTCGAAGTAGTATAAATAGAAGTCTTAGCATTAGGATTTCGTGTGTCATATCTATTGTACTAAATACTCAGTAAACATTCAAATTACCACATGGCTAGGGAAACGAATGCAAGAGCAATGTACGTATGATAGCACCACATGTTTATTATTTAATGAAAACCCTTTATCATTTCCAGTACTTTCCTTTGTCTTTGTATCAATACCATTTACAAGTTTTCTCATTTAAAGTCTTTTTATTCGAAATCTTTTCATTGATGCCATACATTTAAATGCTTTCTTTACATTTCAAACACTTTACATTTCAGAAACTGTCATACTTTTCATGCCTTTATCTTCAAGTTTTTATCCTTCGAACACCTATTTTTACTTAAAGTCATTTTACAGATTTCTTGCATTAAACGCTTTCTTCGCATTTCGAATCTTTTAAGTTAACTGTTTTGTTTTACGTTTCGAAGCCATTTACTTATCTTTTATGCAATTTTACATGTCTTTACAATTAACATTTATTCATGCAATTTAGTTTCGCGCATATATATTTTGATTACACCTTTAGATCTTTAAGAGAAAATCGAAATAAGTTAAACACCTACACAACATTCTAAATACCAACCATGAATACCTGTTCGATCATGAGAGTTACCCTAATGACCAACACGTCCTAGGATCAATCTAGTCGATCCTGCGAGTTACCATAGGAATTGAATAACAGTCAGTAAGTTTATTCGATAGTTTGGAAGACTAGCGGTTGTTTACCAGAAATCACTGGAAACACCATTGCATTAGCTTCCTGGGAACTTAAGGAGGCTAACCTGATCATTACAACACCTTGAATCAAGCTCATTTACATTTCACAATTTCCAGTTTTTAGGTATTTTTCTTGAACTTATATCTCATTACTTAGGCATTGTTAGGCTTGCATGTGTGAAGATAAAATGTAGACATCATTGCCCTGAAGCTGTACATGTCCATAGATTTTATTTATATTGATTGACTAGGAGAATTTTAGGATTGAACCTCTGAAAATAATTAGGTCAGAATTTGGTACTTTCAAAAATTCTCATTTATCTTTGATTTATAGCTTATGATATTTATATGGTTGGATTCGTATGGAAAAATGGAGCAACTTTCATGTTTGCATATTTTATTTTTATTGAGAAATGGTGAAGTTACAGATGATCTGGATGGAGGTTGAAGATGAAGTTCCATATTCAGGACTTGTTTTGTATTATGTATTTATCATTTCAGTTATATCAATGGATGTACAACCACCCCAGTGGTAAGGCAGCGCGCGTTATTGGTAGAGGTCATGGGTTCGAACCTCAGCGTTGCCTTTTGCATTTTTTCCATATTTTTTTGTCATTTTTTCTTTTCAGGTAGCGCTTGGGCCTCCACCCCATGGGCCTGATTCATTTTACTCACTAATACCCCCTGTTTGCTCATATTACACAACTCGTCTCTTTTTATTTTTCTTATTTTTCTGTTTACAAAAACAATAATGGGCCAACTCCAAGACTGTTTTTTTCTAAAAAACCTCCCAAATTCAACTTTAACCTCCCAGACTTTTCTTTATATTTTATTTTATTTATTATTTTTATTATTATTATTTTTATTATTATTATCTTTATCAATAAAAATCCAAAAATATTTATATTTTATTATTTATATTTATTTAGCTTATTTTTCTTCATAAAAACAAAAGAACAAAAACATTGCTTAATAAATTAATTTCTTTCTTAAATATTAATATTTTAGGTTTTACTATTATATTATTTTCTTGTAAACTAAAATCAATTTAGAACTTAGGACTTTTATTTTATTTACTAGTTTAATTAAATCCACAAAAACCCTAAAAAACTTGTTTTCTTTAATAAATTAATTTCTTTTATTAACTTAATCTTAATTTTCTTTTTTTAGTTAATTATTTTATTTAAGTTAACTAGGTCAAAAAACCTTTTCATGAAAACCAAACAAAATCACATTTCTTTTTACATTTACATTCTTGTATTTTTACTTATTCATTTTTTGTACAATATTCAATATGGTTGTAATAATTATTTAGATTTAATTTCTTGCAATTCTCCATTTGTAATTTGTACACCCCCTCCCCTAAATGATGTTATAGCTTAGTATTTTTAAATTTCCGCAATTTAATACTTTATATACAAATGCTAGTAATTAGGATTTGTATGGAAAGATTAAAACCAACAATTAGAAAACTCTAAATTCAAAGACAAATCAAGCATGTAAACCAATACACTTGCACACATACACCCCTAGGGTAAATCCACTTTGTTGCCTTACAAAAATGGTCATATTATGCATGTGAGGTATCTTAGCAAAAACAAACAAAATACAATATCATAGTCCCTCGATGACGCTATCAAAGTTGTCTTTCAAAGATGATCTTAGTCCCTTAAAGAAAATGCTAAGATATCTTACAACATTGCTAATCATGGTTATACGATGACCCTTGCCCGTCCCTTTTACATCTAAAGATAGGGTTACTTACCAAATCAATGGTAAGATAACAATGTCAAAGGAAAAAGGAAATAAACATGAAAGACTTTTGAGTAGGTAGATTGTTCCTAGTTGCTTGCTCAATTTCAAAATCATAAACATCCTTGTTATTTTTCAAAACAAACACTAACACTTTCAAAAACATCTTTCAAACTTGAAAATATTTTCAAAAGATCAACACTTTGCGTATATTCTTACGAACGAGAATCATTACAAAGTTTGCCTAAACGATGGCGCCTTTTCAAAATACTTTCAAAAACCACACAAAACACATTTTCAAACAAAAGCAAGTGATCTAGCAAGCAACTAAGAGCCCATGGAAAACCATGGATGAAAAGGGTGATAATACCTTCCCTTTTCATAATCTACCCCCCGAACTCAAGAAAACATCTCAAAGGTCTTTCCTGTTCGTTTCTGTCTTTCCTTTTTGATAAAAGAAAAGTCGGTGGCGACTCTTGCTAAACCGCAATATTTGCGATCAAACGCAAAACAACCAAGTCAGTTCTTCCACCGTGTTACATACCCCAAATGTGAGAAAGCTTTCCATTGTTTATATATGCTGGAGGCCATAATTCTTGTTTTAACTAGATTTTATTATGCTTAATATTTTGTTTGTGTTGATTGTATGAAAGCATGAAAGTGATCAAGGTATTTTGTTTCATTTTGAGTACAACTACCTAGCCAAATAGTCAATTCACCTTGTGAGTGTATGATCATTAGTATCCCTTTTGAGCCTTTTTGTCAATGTCCATGTTATTTTTGAACCTAATGCTTGTCTATGGGTGTTTGGTTTTCCTTTTTGAATGGACATTGATTCTTTGTTTCCTTGAACCCTCAACGGCATGCTCACTTCGAAAAAGTCCATTCAAATCCTGAACGACGTGCTCACTACGAAAAGTTCATTCAAATCCTGCACGACATGCTCACTTCTCTCTCTCTCGATTCGTGGCAAAATCCTCCTTGCACGCGCTCCCCCTATTCAAACTCCTCTGCAAGGAAGATGCCTTCAAATGGACGGTCGAATGCGAGCAAGCCCTCACCCACTTGAAAAAAGAACTATCGTAACCTCCCATCCTTTCTTGACCATAGAAGAATGAAACCCTCTATCTCTATCTGACCATCGCCTCTAAGGCAATAAGCGCAACGCTAATCAGAGAAACCCCAGAAGGACAGAGACCAATATACTTTACGAGAAAAGCGTTGCAGGGCCCAGAAATGAGATATCAACAAATCAAAAAAGGGCCCTCTCCCTCATCGATGCGGTGAGGAGACTCAGGCACTATTTCTTGGCACATACCATAATCGTCCGAACAGATCAACCAATAAAGCAACTTCTCGATAGGTATGACATGGAGGGCAAAATGTTGAAATGCTCGTTAGAACTCTCCGAGTTTGACATCCAGTACAAGAGCAGGAAAGCCCTTAAAGCTCAAGCACTAGCCGACTTTGTAGCCGAAATGGCTTTGCCCACACCCCCGAACAGAGCACGCTGGTGGACAATTTTCATCGACGACGCCTCCAGTTCGATGGGAAGCGGCACAAGCATTATATTGGAAAAATAAGAAGGAACCCTAATCGAGGTCTCCCTTGTATTATCCTTCCCGGCCTCGAACAACCAGGCCGAATACGAGGCATTTCTAGCAGGTTTACGCATAACCGAAGACCTAGGAGCTGAAGAAGTGAAAATCTTCACTGACTCTCAGCTTGTTGCATCCCAGGTACGAGGAGAATATCAGGTGAAAACGATCACCTCGCTGAATATTGGGCCCTGGTCCAGGAGAGAAAAAAGAAATTTAAATTCATGGACGTACAACATGTTCCCCGCGAACATAACACCCGTCAGACATCATGTCCGAACTAGCAAGCAAAAAAAGGAAAGGGGGGAACAAGTCAGTGATACAGGAAATGCTTCCTCGACCGAGAATCCAGAGATCCCCCTCGACTTTGGCAATATTCACCATAGGGGACAACGAATGCTAGATGACCCCCATGCACGAATACCACGCAAAAGGGTAGCTACCCGCCGACTCGAAAGAAGCGGTCGTGGTCACACGAAGAGCCTGCTCTTACGTTCTGGTCGAAGGAAAATTATACAAAAGAGAGTTTTCCATTCCCCTCCTCAAATGCGTTGACCAGGGAAAAGCGGATCACATCTTGCTCGAAATCCATGAAGAGATAAATGGCCAGCATCTGGACGGAAGATTCCTCTCCATAAAAGCTTTGCGAGCAGGGTATTACTGACCCACCGTGCATCGCGATGCAAAAGAGCACGTGAAAAAATGCGGCAAATGCTAGCGGCACGAGGACATGCACTTAGCTCCCCCAAACGAGTCCAGGACCCCTCTCTTCTCCCTGACCCTTTTCCTGGTGGGGCTTAGACCTCCTCGGTCCGTTTGTGGTAGGGACCAATAAAAAAATATTTGATAATAGTCATCGACTACTTCACTAAATGGATAGAGGTCGAAGCATTGGCCAAAATTACCGCCCAAAACATCCTTCGCTTCTACAAAAAAACAATCTTGCTCGGTTCAGTATCCCACAAGCAATATTCACCGACAATGGGACCCAGTTCACAGATCGGGACTTTCAAGAATTCATCGCCAAGTTGGGCACCACCCAACACTTGGCCTCCGTAAAATATCCCTAGACGAACGGTCGGGCCGAGTCTGCAAACAGGGTGATACTCAGGGGCCTCTAACGAAGGTTAAACAAAACCAATAAAAGATGGGTCGAGGAGCTACACATCATACTTTGGGGATAACAAACAATAGTGAACTCATCAACCGGGGAGACTCCATTCCGACTAAATTACGGGACAAAGGCCGTTATTCCCGTAGTGATCGAAGAACTTTCCATGCGAACCGAAGCTCCCCCAGACAACGAGATGAACGACGTCGCCCTAAGGGAAGAACTAAACCTGGTCGAAGAAATCCGAACAAGAGCGACCCTACGAGAGGCCTCTCTCAAACAAAAAATAGCCATGCACTACGATGCCAAAGCCATACGACAAGAGTTCGAGGCCGGCAGTCTTGAAGAGAAACTGCAAAGAATCTCGCGAAGGCAGGCTAGTAGCAAACTTGGAAGGCCCTTATCGCGTCTATACAAAAACAGGGATTGGGGTGTACTACTTAGAAAACCTACAAGAGGAACAACTCGCTCGACCATGGAACGCTAAAAAGCTAAAACAATATTAAAGTTAAAACACTGAGCAGTTAGTGAGTTTCATCAATAAGACAAACTCATCCATGCTCGACCACGCCTACATGCCTAGGTACAGGCATATAATCCAAAATATTTTGAAGGGGCGAGACTCTGCTCTTTTAACGAGCGTGTCCTCAGCCCGACATGGATAACTCGATCTTGCTCCATCATCCTTGTACCACAATGGTAGAAAACCCGACTCGCGATGGGAAATTCATGCCACCGAGATCAGGTCCTCGAAACGAGACCTGAGTTTCAGCCCATGTCCAGTATTCACCCTAGTCGTTTGTCCAGTTCCCTACAATGGCGAATATACAAATCAAACGAGAAAGTCCCTGCTATAAACTCTTAGAAAAACAAAATATCTCAAGCAGACGAGCATAACGATAAACGTGCAAACACAAATATTTAGAAGAAACGACCACCATGGCCAGAAAATTAAAGAAACGACCGCCAGGGCCGCTATTGTATGAATTTTACAAAAAGAGAGGCTTATGGACTCCATCCAACAAAATAACTTTATGGACACAAAGGCCACAGTTGTTTAAGAATGACATAAACGGGAAAAAGCCCGAGAAAACAAATTACAGCATATCGGCACACATGCCAGAAAAGAAATAACTAGATAACAATCAAGCATATGGCTGAGGATCCTCCTGGTAACAGGCTCTTGATGCGGCGGCTCCCCAACAGGCACATCCCTGACACCTCTGAGGCATTCAAGAATTACGATTTGGCTATCTGCCACGTAATAATGAAGACCCATATCGGACATGTTCAGTTTAACCGTGGGATCAGAACCCAAAGCTGCTTCACAGTATTATCAATGCTCCCCTCGGCAATGGCCATATAATCATCCAAAGACAGATGTAAGCGAGCAAACAGATCAACTTGGGTCCTCAAACCTTTGGCCTATTTAGGCTCATCCTCGGCAGGAGCAACTTAAGCAGTCAAGGCCACCACTTGCTTGTCAGAAGCCTTCTTCTCAAGCAGAAGCGCCTTGTGATCCTTAGAAAATTTCCCCAGCATGTCCTCTGCTATCTTCTATGAGGTCTTCTCATCATCGCACTCCTTCTCCGTCTCGGCCAGCTTCGATTGTAGCTTCCTCACCTCGACTTCCTCACCTCGAATTCCATGGAGGTACCCCCCTCAGTGTACGCCATATCCATCTCCAAAATCCACATAACTACCCTGACATTCTAAGCTAACGATGTCCTCTTTTCCAGACGATCCAGCTCTTCGAGCAGAAGGGACTCGCCCCGGAGAAGATACAGAGAAGAACCCTCGAAGAAGGACATGTTATGCCAACAATGGGGCAACTCGTACTTTCCCTTCTCCCTCTCCCCATTCAGGTCCACAGTACCCTTGTTGCGCTACCTCTTATGCCTCGAGGACACCTGCAGAGGAGAAATAGTCTCGGCCGACTGCCCTGTCGACGAAGCACCCGATCCCGACATAGGGCCAGCATTGGGCGAGGAAGCTTGGCACCTTTCTATGCCTTCTTCAGGTTGAAAGTGGCCATTCGAGCCAAGCGCTCCTGGGCGGGATTCATCTTATCTGCGAGGAAACAACAAAGAGTGGTCAGTAAAACAGAAGAGTGTGCGCGAACAAAGAAAATCAATCATAAAAGCGACTACCAAGATAGGTCGCGGGTCCTCGCTCTCGAGGAGCTCCTTGACACCTATCAGTCCAAGATCGAACACCGCCTTCCCGTCCTGGTCGACGATCGATTTTCCCCCTCTGCCCATACGCTGGACAGGAGGAATCCCTGCGACAAAGGCAATAAGACGATCAAAGTTGGCTGCGTCCTCGGTACCAAACTGGTCTTTCTTCCAGACATAGATGCCACTTCCCTTTTCCTAATGCTTATCGGTCCAGTTAAAGGGAAACTTAGGCACCAACTTGTTCGTGTGTTTTCCCTCCTCGCTCAGAACAGGAGCCCCTTCCTCGTCGTACGCGGGAGCAACTCGGAAGACACTCAACAACGCCCTATGTAAAATAGGCTGAATGAGCATAAACTTCTCCTTGAATAAACAAACTGACTCTAGGTACGATTTGACTAGCTTTCCATTCACCTGCTTCAAAGCGACCCAACCATATTAGGCACCAAACAACTGCCTCTAAAGGTGAAAATAATAAAAGAACAAAGGGACGGTGGCCCCAACCCCCAAATAATTGCACACGATCTCAAAGGTCCGAAGGAAATTCGTCGAGTTCGGATGTAATTGGGACGGAGCGAGACAAAGGTTCCTAAAGACCACCACTTAAAATTCTGAGAAAGGGAATCGTAAACCCATCTCTCTGGATACTATCTCATACATAGGGAACCGACGAGCTTCAAACCACGAGCAGATCCGACTCCTCTTGCTCGGAATGTAGATTGCCCATTGCTCTTTTGTGCCCTCTCGGTCCATCTCTGGATCCAACGAGGTGAATATCTCATCAAGATGCTCAATAAAGTATGAGATATACCTCGACAAGCCTGACGTAACCCGATCCAGTGGACCCTCCTGGCCCACGAGCATGCTAGGACCCTCTTGATCAAAAGGAGCCGCCTCCATGCCCCCCTCAGCATCCCCGTTACCAGGCACCACTAGCTCCAGCGCCTCCGACGAGTATTCTACGCCCCCAAGGTGCTCTCCTCATCGGACGTGCTCTTGGCAGAACTCTAAGCGGAACCACTGGGCTCATTAAGAAACTCGTCGTCACTAGTAGTTATCGTACCTGAAAAGCATAGGATGAAACTGAGTTCGACGTCAACGTCAAATCCATCCTTCCACCACTAATCAAGTGAAAGGGCATCAAGGAATGAGGACCCTGTCCCCGACCAGAGCCCCCACTCAAATGGCTACTGAACGATCTCCCTTCCCCGACCAAACTCACCGGATCCACATGAAAAATTTCCTACATTTGTCTAAAGACACTGAGATCCCAAAAACTCCCCAGTATAGGACACTTGGTATCCTCAACGTACTCATCCGCCAGAACCACCGTCTCCAACCAACATTCCAACAGAATCCCTAAGACACCAGTCGCCTTAAATCCTAACCACATGCATTTTCTAGAAACTCAGAAACCTAACGAAAGTGACAGATGCTAAAAACAAAGTAGACCAAGAGAACTTACCATATTAAGTAGAGAGTCGGCAAAAAGAGACGACAACAAACGATAGAACAAACGAAAATCTTAGGAGAGGATGAAGTCGAGCAGGAACTGATGAAGTCAGGCAAGAACTAAAAATATCGAGCAGATGAGAAGATGACGAAAAATATTCAAAAAGCTCTCTCCCCTCTTTTTATAGTCAGAGCCCACCAACGCGTAGGCAAACACACGCCTGGGGAACTCGAAAGGGCATCATCATCACACCCTAGCCCCTAGACCAGTCATCATCACACCTATCTGACAGCGTGCGGCTCGATGCATGCAAGGCACACAACCTCTCCAGATCTCCCTCTCCGGTAACAAAACATCGGGCGAATCCCCAAACTCCTCGCACAAAATTGCTCCTCAAAGCGAGCCGCTCAACTGTTCCCCTCCCCACGAGGCAAAGTTCATTTGTACCCCTCGAGCAGTGCCAACACAAAAATATTCCTGTTTCACGGGCTGACTCTAAGTCATCACTCATAGGCCTAGAAGAAACGACTTGGGGACTCCTGTTATGGACTAGCCCAATGACTAGAATTGGATTAATCTGCTTCCACCCTTGGCACGACCCAACAACAGCGCTCCAGTATCCTGGTCGACCACGTCCCTGGACACACGACCAGCTATGCCCGACACGCACGCCTGACCCAGTCAGTAGTTGTCTCCCGTCAGTCCGATTCGAGTTGAGCAGAAAACCAGAAAACCAGAAAACGTCCATAACGACCATCTACCCGTAATCCTCCTCCTCCTCGGATCCAACGGCTAGTTACGGACACACCTGCCCGTTTTGACTGAGTCATGGCAGTTACCTATTTTTGCGAACCCACATATTTAGGCCCAAAAATAGGGACCAATGGCCAAGTCCCCGGGGCACTATATAAACCCTCACGCATATGAGAGTCAGATATCGAATATCTACTCTTCATCGCTAAAATCCTAATACTTTGTTTGTATCTCTTTTGCTTCCACGCTTACTTGATCGTCGGAATGCCTTGCAGGTACAATCTCTTTTTTCCTCCTCGACTTTCCAGTCCATCCGAAGATCATCATTCGACTACCTTAGAGGTTCTAATCAACCAATAAAATCACATACATTATATAGAATAGAACTTTATGCTCAAGGAATTTAAAGCAATTACTGCATAATTGAGAGTTTTTGAAGAAAGCAATAAGACGAGAATTTCCATTTTAGGCCATGTTTGACACGGTGTTAATTTCTTGCAACTACAATGTATGACCTTTTATTGGATTTTGCAAGACCATAATTTTTATAGCATCATAAGATATTGCTCGTATACTATGTGTCAACTCGATCTTGATTGTTGATTGTTGACCTTTTAGTACTCTTTTTCTGGCTTCATTCGTACAATAATCGCCCATATATTATATCCTACAGTTATATCCCTGCAGATTATCAATATAGAATAATTACGTCTACGAATGAATCCTGATAGCTGAATGTAGATATAACCTTTGGCTTTATATTTACATGTAGAATGAGCTTGAATATGGAACAGATGAGTCACCAGTATCCCCAAGGCAGCCAATTCAACAGAACTCCCAGAGTGCAGTCCAAACTAATTTTGGTGCATCCATACAGTCTAATACATTTGCAAGTACTGTTGCAGGACACGGGAAAAAAAGCATTAGTCAAAGTAAGTGTTATTCAATTTTTTTAGTCTATTTTTAAATATTTATTTATTTGATGTTTCTTTAAATATGTACTGTACATCTAAATGTTTTCATACTGGTAATAAAAATATATTGTTGATATAAAGGAATAATTATAATGTTAATTCAACTATTTTTAGATATGAAACAAAAATTATAAAAACCAATTTATTCTCTCTTTTAAAAATAATAAATTTTTTAGTTAAGAATAATTAATAAATTATTTTGGTTAAGAAAAATTAATAAATTATTTAATTTTTCTTAACTTATTTTTTCAAATTTATAAATAATGGATGGCAACTTATCCGTGCGGACACACGAGTACTAATACGGTACACATAAAATGTATTATTTTTTATTATTTATATTATTAATATTTTTAAGACAATATATAAAAAATTGAAATATATTATTGATGTAACACACCATTAACGTGTGAACGCACGAGTAATCATACCAACATTATACAAGCATACAGGTTATAATATTTTTTGTAGGGTTTGTTTGTTTCAAGGTTACAAAAATTATTCCTGAAAATATGATAATGGGAATGTAATATTCCCATATTTGATTCAAGTTTTAAAAAATCATTCAAAGAAATTTTTTATTCCAACAAATATTATTTACTCATGGATTCTCTATTCTTATTCTTATTCTTCTTCAACTAACTCTAACTTCCCGCTGTCACTCCTATTTACTATTATTTTTTATTTTTTTATAATTTAAAATTAAATAAATTTTATAATTATTCTTAAGAACCTAAATTCTTATCAAACACATGGATTGAAATAATATTCTCAAGAATAATAATCCTAGAAATATCATTTCAAAGAATAAAATTTTTAACCATGAAACAAACACACCCATACAATTAAAGAAAATAAAAATCAATTATTACAACTATATCAATCCTAAAAAAATATTTTTCCTGTTTTTCAGCTATTTTTTTTATAAATTATGTGTTTAATATTTTTTCTAAATAATAATTTTTTTTAAAAACTTATACAATTATCTTGTAGTCTATTTTTTCTCAATAATATTTTGATATTTTCTAATTTATTTGAATTCTTACGACAAATTGATGATATATTCTCAATCCACCTCAACACTCGTACGAACATACGGATAACACACAAGTACCGTGTGAACGCATAGATAACACATCAATAACATGTGAACACACGAGTAACCATTTCAAAATCATTGCAAATACACTAGTTATTATATTTTTTAAATAAATTATAAAATTTATTGATAAAATAATTTTATTTTTCTGATTTACATTTTTATTATATTTTAAAATAATTAATAATTAATTAAATTACATTTATATACGGAAGACAATATTAAAACCATTTTATTTTTTCTTTTAAAAATATTTAACTATTTTTATTAGTAAATTTTGTTATTTTTTATCTTATTTTTTCATTATTTTATTATTATTATCTTTTTATAATTAAATTTAAATATTTTTATTTTATTTGAATTTCAAAACTAAACTAATAACATATTCGCGTACACAAAAATAATTTTAGAGACGCATGGAGTTTCTGGTGGTTGATCTTATAAATGGATATCACTAAAACTACATTTGTCAACCGTTTTAAAAACTAGAAGTGAAATACAAACTTTGTTGACCCGAAAACCATAAATGAAAAACTGTTTCAATGAACCTTAGTAGCAGCAGTGGCAAACTTAGCCGCAACACACTAATTTCCCTCATCAACAAATCTTCCACCTTCCCTCACCTCGCTCAAACCCACGCTCAACTCATTCTCAATGGCTACCGTTTCGACATTTCCACCATCACCAAACTCACCCAAAAACTCTTCCACTTCGGCCACACGCGCCACGCACGCGCCCTCTTCTTCACCGTTCCCAAACCCGACATCTTCCTCTTCAACGTTCTCGTCCGTGGCTTCTCCCTCAATGACTCCCCATCTTCTTCCATTTCTCTCTACACCCATTTGCGCCGCAACACTGATCTCAATCCTGATAACTTCACTTACGCCTTCGCGGTTGCCGCTTGCTCTAACGAGAATCTCTTGATGTTGTTGCATGCTCATTCTATTATTGATGGGTATGGTGATAATGTTTTTGTTGGGTCTGCTCTTGTTGACTTGTACTGCAAGTTTTCGAGAGTTGGGTTTGCGAGGAAGGTGTTTGATGGAATGCCTGAGAGGGATACGGTTTTGTGGAACACTATGATTAATGGGTTGGTTAAAAATTGTTGTTTTGAGGATTCTATTCAGGTATTTAAGGAAATGGTTACGCGGGGTGTAAAGATGGATTCGTCGACTGTGACTGCTGTGCTTCCTGCTGCTGCTGAGTTGCAAGAGATGAGAGGTGGGATGGGGATTCAGTGCTTGGCTCTGAAGTTTGGGTTTCATTTTTATGATTATGTGTTGACTGGTTTGATGTCGTTGTATTCTAAATGTGGGGATGTGAAAACGGCGAGCTTGTTGTTTGGGATGATTGGTAAGCGGGATTTGATTGCTTTTAATGCTATGATTTCTGGGTTTACTTCGAATGGTGAGACTGAATGTTCTGTGAGGCTTTTCAGAGAGCTTCTTGTTTCTGGTGAGAAAGTTAGTTCGAGCACAATAGTTGGATTGATTCCACTGCATTCTCCCTTTGGTCATCTACATTTGGCTTGCTCTATTCATGGTTTTTGTGTGAAGTCTGGTATTATTTTGAACCCGACTGTTTCAACTGCATTTACTGCTATATACAATAAACTCAATGAAATAGATTTGGCTCGCCGGCTGTTTGATGAATCCACGGAGAAAACTGTTGTTGCTTGGAATGCTATGATTTCGGGTTACACGCAGAATGGTTTGACAGAGACGGCTATCTCTCTTTTTCAGGAAATGATGAAGACTGAATTCACTCCAAATGCAGTTACCATCACAACTATCCTTTCAGCTTGTGCTCAACTAGGATCTCTAAGTTTTGGGAAATGGGTCCATCAGTTAATTAAAAGCAAAAATATAGAGCCAAACATTTATGTCTCTACTGCTCTAATTGACATGTACGCCAAGTGTGGCAACATTTTGGAGGCTTGGCAGTTATTTGATTCGATGAGTGAAAAAAATACTGTTACTTGGAATACTATTATTTTTGGTTATGGGCTCCATGGATATGGACACGAAGCACTTGAACTTTTCAATGAGATGTTACATTTGGGGTTTAATCCATCTTCTGTCACTTTTCTTTCAGTATTGTATGCTTGCAGTCATGCTGGCTTAGTTGAAGAAGGAGAGGAAGTTTTTCATAGTATGGTCAATAAATACAGGATTGAGCCCTTAACCGAGCACTATGCATGCATGGTGGACATTCTGGGACGATCTGGACAGTTAGAAAAAGCTTTGGGTTTTATAAAGGAATTGCCAGTTGAACCAGGTCCTGCTGTCTGGGGTACATTGCTTGGTGCTTGCATGATTCACAAAGACACGAACATAGCTCGTTTGGCTTCAGAAAGGCTATTTGAACTCGATCCAGAGAGCGTAGGATACTATGTCTTACTTTCCAACATATACTCTACGGAGAGAAACTTCCCAAAGGCTGCTTCAATAAGACAAGTAGTTAAGAAAAGAAAACTGGCAAAGAGTCCAGGGTGCACTCTAATTGAGGTTAATGGGACCCCCCATGTCTTTGTATCTGGTGACCGTTCTCATTCTCATGCAACAGATATTTATGCAAAGCTGGAGAAGTTAACAGGAAAGATGAGAGAGATGGGGTATCAGTCAGAAACAGCCCCTGCTTTGCATGATGTGGAAGAAGAGGAAAAAGAGCTTGCCTTTAATGTTCATAGTGAGAAGTTAGCCATAGCTTTTGGCCTTATTACCACTGAACCCGGTACCGAGATCAGGATCATCAAGAATCTTCGGGTTTGTTTAGATTGCCACACTGCAACTAAGTTTATATCGAAGATCACAGAAAGATTGATTGTAGTTAGGGATGCTAACAGATTCCACCATTTCAAAGATGGGAAATGTTCTTGTGGCGATTATTGGTGAAACTGAGATAATTTATTTTCACCAGTTTAAGTTATATGGGGCAGAAGCATTATCGAACCTTTTGCTCTCATATTATTTATCCTACATTAATTTAATCTGGAATCTGAACCCTCATGTGACCCTCAACTTGAGAAGCACAACATTTCACAGCAATGGTTGAGTAAAGGAAGTTTTATCTATGGTTGACCTCATTGTGTCCATGGATGATTACAAGCTTGGAGTTGCATTTGCAACTAAATTTATGTTCAAGCTGGGACAGGGTAGAGTTGTGCGTTGAAACAAGTACCATAATTGCAGAAACATCTTTCAGAAAGGGGCATTTTTGTACACAGCAACTGAGGAAACTGAATCTTTTTTTTTCCTGATATACTTGACGATACAAACACATTTATTACTTTTTGTACTCAATCAGATTTCTGATCCATCTTGCTGCCAAGTATGAATCTATCATTTTAAGGATACTGAGATAGTGTCTTGATGATTTCTCTGCGTTCTTGATTCTTAGCTTTAAACAATGAAGAGAAAATGTTTAAATTCATTTTCGTTCCCCTATTATCGTTGATTCACAATTTTAGTCCCCACATTTTAAACCAAAAAATATAGTTTCTCAATTTTTAAGGTTTCAGAAATTTTCACCACCACCGAACTTGAGACGCATTTTAATTTAAGTATCAAATTGAATAATGGTCTGATAAAAATAGAAAAAAAAATTAAACCTTAAAAAATCAGATTTCCCAAAATATAAGCCTTGTCACTCATCATTCTGTGGTGTGGAAATTTTGAGAAATTTGGTAACAGAAGGACTATATTTCTATTTTCACTCTAAAAGGCAGAATATATCCTGGCACATGAGGAAACAAAAGAAAGTTAATTTATTACTTCACTTGTAAAAGACCCCTTTCTATTTTCTTTTTCTTTGTATTTACAGGGACAACAAATCCAGATTCATAAATTATTGGAATCTCGAAGACACTTCACTTCGTTTAGGACCAAAAACCCAGACCATTGGCTATCAATAAATTAGTCAAGTAAGTTCTATTTCCTGCCCAGTTTCTTAGTCCAGGTTTAAGGGATCATTCACTGTTATATATCCTTACTTTGTACTTATTCTTGGCAATCTACTACTACTAGTGCATAACTTGTAAAGATTGTAGACGAAGAAACAGAAATCCTAGAAAATTCGTAGTTCTTGGAATGTCTAGGGAGAGTAAGCTTAGGCAAATCATCAAAGGGGGGCATTGCTAGATTTAATTCGAAATGCTACATCCACAAATATGGCAATGTATATTTACTTTACCAATTTAACTCATGATACAACCAACTTGATTCTTTCATGATTGTGAAGAACTAATTGAATGAAGATTCTGTTTCTTTTCATGTTTGTTGCAATTTCTTCATTGTGCAATTTATAGACATGACTTGAATAAGAGATAATGATCTCGATACATGTGATAGAACATTATCGATACATACAATTTTGCATCAATGTATAGGTAAACATTTACCATTGATTTACTTGTCAATCCTTGTTATTTCAACCAAAACACATGATAACCACTATGTTATCAACTACATTTACAAAAATGTGAAAACTGAATTTGCACTTCCTAATAATAATCCACTCTTTGCTCATTCATTCTTGTGCGTCTTTTCTTTCTTGATTCACACATCATAAAGCTCAATCAGGAATTTGCATAAAGACGTTCACCAAAGAATACTGTAGGAAAACAAACCAGTTTTTTAACAGTTGATTCCACATAGCTTGGTATCAGGTCCCTTAGTTTTGAGCACGAACGGGTCAATTCTTACCCATAGCAAGGAGAAAATGGAAGCCAACAACACTGACCATATCACAACAATGGTGGGTGTGCGGTTTTGCCGACCCATCAAACCTTTAAGGAATGGATACAGATGGACAATCACCCAGAAGGAAAAGAAGAGTTTTCCGAATAGAGGTCCCCATGATTGATATCCATTGTTTATGGCATCTGAGATTCCAGCAACAACCCCAACAATATTGATTATTAAGATAGTGGTTGGAGGAATTAGGAGAGTAGTCCACTTAATGGCGTATAATTCTCCAAAGTCCTCATCATCTGTTGCCTTGGCTGTAACAGTGAAGTTGGTGTCAATTCCAGCAAGAACCTTTAGAAGACCTTGTATGACAGCAAAGAGATGTGCTGATACACCACCGATGACCCAGAACTGCTCATTTCTCCACCATTCCTCAATGCTGACACCACTCCATTTTAACTCAAGAATGCCCGTTGCCATGATTGAAGTGAAGAGAGCAACAAAGTACAAACTAGCAAAAGTGCTTATCTGGAGAATGAGTAATCAAAAATCATTTTTACGAGTATAAAAGCTTGGTATAACTCCTACATACACAAGAAGATCACTAACATTCTTGTGCTTTTGAAGGTAAAATTATGAAATGTTGTAATGTTAGTTATAAAACTTATAATTTTGAAAGCTCATCGTGTCTTAACTTATTTCTTAACAGGAAGATAATAGAATAAAAATGTTACCGGTGGCATGATGAATTTGTCAGTGAGTAAGCAGACAGCAGGAAGAATACAGTAGGCAACTAGAGGTATGGAGGTGAAGGGGTAGATAGTTGTGTTTGCATAGGCAAATCGCTCAAGCCACTTCAGGTTCCCTTCCTTGTGGCCATACCATAAGGGGCAATGATGACTGAAGAAGATCTCAATGGAGCCAAGGGCCCAACGAAGCACCTGGTTGAGCCTATCTGACAAGTTGATGGGAGCAGTACCCTTGAATGCTACTCTCTTTGGCATACAGTAAATGGATCTCCAACCACGGCAATGCATCTTAAAGCCTGTTAGAATATCCTCTGTAATAGATCCATAAATCCAACCAAGCTGCAATTTGGAAAACAAGATATCGAATGAGCTGATTTTCTTATTACAAACAATTATAGTGAAATATCAACAGTCCCTATGCTGCCAAGTGCCAATGTTAGTGTTGTTACCTGAAGCCCCCATTCAGTTTTATCTTCATATCCGCAACTGATTACATGAATGGCTTCTTTAAGCTGGCTTGCTGGACTTGAGGAAGGAGGTACACCACCCTCTTCCATCAAGGTTGAAGTCACGAAAATTGATGACTGCCCAAATGTCTTCTCAAAATTCATCTGGGACATCAGTAATTCTTTGTCATCATCCATTCCTATACAAACATGTGACAGTGATTAGAACAGGTGAACTTAAAATCAATTTGTACAAGGAGTTAGTGTCAAGATTGATGATTTGGAAAATTAGGACCTCTTAGGCTTGTAGCCTCTCCATTTGCATCGGTCATTGCATGCTTAACCTTCTTGCGCCTTCCAAAACATGGGCAGCAATCACAACTGACCATTTTGGGACGCTTGGGACCCTTGGGAGGATTATATCCATATAAAGCTTGTCTTCTAAATACACACCCTGTGCCGACATATACAGGACCCTGAATACCATCTAGACCCTTCATATTAATCTGCCAGAACAGAAAGAAGAGGAATTAGTAATATATATTAGCTTGCACATGTCATGCTGATGTTGGCTTTCTTGCAATGACTTACATCAAAGAAAACTGTGTTCCTATTAGCATATCGATCATTTGTATCAATGCCGTCAAATCTTTGAGGAAACTGGACATAGCAGACCTTCTTCCCTGTTTGTGGGTCCATTAAGAAGCACATGGCCTCTCGGACAGCCTTGCTGTTATTGATATAATGATCACAATCCAAGTTCAGCATGAAAGGAGCATTTGTAAGTACAGCAGAGACTCGGACCTGGAAATTACATAAATTATTAGAGGAGTCAAGTAAGTATGATTTGAATGGACGTCATAAGAGTAACAATAGCTATTCAAGTCACTCTACCAGAGCATTCATGGCACCGGCTTTCTTGTGGTGTTGAAATCCAGGCCTTTTCTCTCTGGATACATAAACAAGGCGAGGAAGCTGGTTTCCTTCAGTATCATGACCTCCGCTGTGACCAAGAAAGACTTGAATCATACCAGGATGATCTTTAGTATTGTTTCCTGGCCATGGTGTTCCATCCTGCATAATCCATCCTCCTGCTGGAACCTTTTGGGCTTTTGCCACAAGCGCGTTGATCCTAACCTTAAACTCTTCATATTCTCTCTGTCATGCATTCAATTAACAGTGAGTAAGAATTAAACTGTTATCAGAACTCCGTGTTTTTTCTAACAATTCTAGTAGATTAATACAAACCTTCATGGATCGACGTTCTTTGACAAAAGTAGGCTGCACTTTGTCCTTTAGATAGTCAATTTTCTCAGAAAAGTACATCTCTGGTGCGCGGGGTTCTATCAAAAATTTCTTACAGAACGGCACCCACTTCCTAGCAAACTCCGCAGTTTCTGACAAGGCTTCAAATGTACACATTGAAGCTCCATCATCAGAAATGTAGCATGATATCTTATCAATGGGGTAGTCCATTGCCAAAATCGAAAGAACTGTGTTTGCCGTATTCAGAGGAGGTTCCTTCAAGGGATCCACAGTACTGACAAAGACATCGACCGGCGCAAGCATGTTTGGTTCACCTTCACGCTCGTACCTGATAAACAACTTTCTTGTTCAGCAATATAAAATGATTTTAAACACCAGGATCTCAATAATCAGGAATGAAGGTCCCTTTACCTGATTGAAAGACGGTCGAGGTAGGTTTCTCTATCAATAGGATACCATTTGGGGAACTGATCTAGGATCCATGAAAAAGCAAACCAGATTTCACATATAATGGAAGTTAGCCATAGTCCCATTGCATCATGAACTGGGTTCATAAGTCTGTATCGGAGGAAGAAGGCAAGAATAACAAGACGTGCCACGATCACCATCCTATATGGATTGATTTTGCTCGATGCTATCGGTACCTTCCTTGACAGTGGCTGTCTTGCTTCATCCGACCTGCATCAGTTCACATTGTACAGTAACTAACTTAAATATCGATTATGACTTTCAATATTACTATCATTTCATTTCATTAAAAGTTAATTTTCAGGAACTGCATTCATTGAGTACTGAAAAACATACATGGCTCCATCTAGTTCTTCATCAGGTTCAGGTCCCAAATTTCCTTGCTGTAATTTCCAGTCATCCACTCTATCATATGATCCATCTTCTCTCTTTTCATCCCATCCCGCACCTCCTGTTTTTATCACAGCATGCAACAAATATTAAACATTTTCCACCATGTTGCAAATTAACCAAACTATAAACTATATCTTACGAGGATCAGATGCGGAATATGGATGAACTCGTTTATGCAGCGTAGAAGATAACATCTGCTCTCCATAACCATGAGATGAAATTGGGAACTCACCACTCACCTGCATGCATGTAACAAGCAAATTAGTTTTATTGAATTACAAATTTTGCTGAATCTATAAGATGGATCAAAAAATGGTGCAAATCTTACAGGTCGAGAGCGACCGCCAGCAATAACAGCTGGGAAATGCGCATTCTCGTCATCTTCAGGTCCTCTGCCATAGCTCATCTTCCCATGCAGCATGGCCTCAGCAGAATGATCATGATTGTTCATTTTCTCTTCAATGTTGAATTCATGTTCAATATCGTCCACATCTTCCTCGTCATCGTCTCCCTCAACCCGAGGGCTCCCTTAACATGATTAATCATTTGTTCAAGTTAATCAACCGATTTAATACCGCAACTATCCAAAACTATATCATGTAGAGTACACTTCAATATATAATTCTACCTTTGAGACGCTTGTATCTGGTCTTGCACTGAGGACAGAGCTGTCTCCCCTCCCTTCTTTCATATTCATAGCACGGCCGACACACCGGAAAACCGCACTCATTGCATGCCACAAACAAGTCTCCATCCACAGTGAGTCCAACATCATCACCACATATCTCACACACTTGACCATCCAAGTTCTTCAAAGGTTTATGCTGCATAACACAACAAAAGCTGTTACATGAAAACAAACTAACAAAGCAAACAAACATCTCTAGTTAGTTATTGTTACCTCTTCATGGCCATGAATGACAACAAGCTCGTTACGATTATGCGAACCAGCGACTAATCCGGCGCTGGCTTCCATATTTCGGTGGTGGTGAGAGATGAAAAATGGAACAATGTGTGATGAATGTTGAGAACAAGTTAGTGTTTTATGTATGAAAAATGTGATGGTATGAAAGAAGGTTTAGGTGTGTTGACACCTAATATGTCCACATAAGTGTTGGTTGCAGGGTCCCCATTGCCTTGAAGCTAAGCTTTCTTCCTTTTTATTCAACCACCATCTCCTTCAATGCAACAATCACTTATTTTTCTTTTTTTAGTTTCTTCTACTAATTTTTCCATCTTTCAAAATTGTATACCCTAGGACCAAAAAGAGACAAAGTTGGTTTTTGAATATTATTTCATTTTCGTAGTTATTTTATCGGTTGTTCATACATCAAAATATTAATATTGCAAGCAAACGAAACAAGTAAGCAATGGAGTGTCAGAGTGCCAAACTAACGCATTCATTACATGACTGTTGACGTGAAAGGGAATAATTTTCATACGAGATATGTATAAAAATTACCTTTGAAAAAACCATAAACTAAAAAAGTACTATAAATTTCATAAAAACTATTTGAACATTATTTTGAAGTTTTTATATCACCATATAGGACGTGCTCTTTATATATTAAAAAGACTACTAATTTTTCCAAAAAAGAATAACACTATAAATATTGTGTAATAAAAAACAAAACAAAAATATCTAACAGATTTGTTGATTTTGAATAATATGAAACAAAAATCAATGTTGGAACTAATTAATACTCTTTCCGTTTGCTATTACATGTGAAAAAAGTTTTATATTAAATTATAAATTATTTTACAATATTATTGTCCTAAATATTTATTATTATCTATTTATTTAATTTATACTTTTCATAATTGTTGTGAACTGGACCAGCTCTTGCCCCACTGTTAGGGAGGTTCAATCCAGTGCCTCTATCAAAGACCTAAAGCTGCAGTCCGACATAATAACCGTTAGGCATTTCCCCACGTGTCCGCTAAGAAGACGTTGTTCACGTGTTTAAACCGTCATCATACTGTCCTCTGGAAATAACGGGTCCGGTACCTACTTTTTCGGGGCAGTTGACCAGGGAGGGGGCCACGTGCCGAACCTCATACACACGTAAACCCTGACATTGACCCAGCGCTGAGGGCTATAAATATCCTCTCATTTGAGAGGGTCAGGTATTGATTCTTTAGCTCACATACTCTCATACTTGCTAGCACTCTCCCTGAATCTTACTTTAGCATCAGAGTGCCTTGCAAGTACCTCCCTCATTTCACATCAAACCGTTGTTGGGCACCAAGCTCGAAGGCCTTGATAGTCCCTTCTGGTCATGTATGATCAGTGGCGTCGTCTGTGGGAAACTAGCTTCCCCCCTCCATCGCAAGACTAAAGCAACTTTCCATTAAACTCTAATTGTCATGGCCGATCAAGCTGCCAACAACCACCAAAACGTCCACCTCGCCGACATCAACAACAACATTAGCGACAACATTGGTCACAACAATATCGGTAACGACATCGACATGGCCAGTCTCGAGCAGAACAACAGAGACGGGTTGACCGCCTCTTCATCCCAATCTCGACTGCACGAGGATGGTCATGCCCTCCAGAATTATGAACCAAAAACTTTCCAGAAGGTCCTCATCCTTGCTGGCGCTGATGCCACGATCAGAGCGTTATTCACGACCATTAACCAAACAAACTACTTGATCTTCTCGCAGGGCGAGCGGCTAAGAGCGCTCAAATAGACTCGTCGGTCCCCCGAGAAGACACAGGAGACCTGACACTCCTCCTCTCCATCAGAATAAAGACCGTCCTCGATCTTCCCCACAGAGATACAGGCAGGACAGGTCGCGAAGCCTCTCTTCCCAACAGACTGGGAGACGCCCCACTTTAGAGAGAACACCGCCCGAAGCTACCGGGAGACGCGGCCTCACCCCCCTGCGCAGGGAACGACGATCCCCTGAAAACAGAAACAAGGGCAACAGAGAAGCACGACCTCTACCAAGGGACCCTCCCCGATGCCAAGGCCATCATTACGACCGCCATTACAAATGGTCTCCTTCCCATTCTCCATACAGGAGCGACGAAGACGACCCCTGCAATCCCTTATCGCAAGCAATCATGGAGGCACCCATTCTCAAGGGAATGGAGAAACGTCCCCAATTAAAAGAATATAACGGTATTGCAGACCATGTCGGCCATATTAGCGGGTTCGAGGCAATGCTCCACTATCACAACGTCGGGGGACTGATCAAATGTCAGTTGTTCCCCACGACCTTGAGGAAAACTACAATGAACTGGTACAAGAATCTCGCCCCAGGGTCGATCACTTCCTGAAGAAACCTCAAGAACCAGTTCATCAGCTCCTTTACATCGTGTCGTCGACACCCATAGACTAAGGCCTCCCTTGACGCTATCGTCCAAAGAAGACCCTTAGGGAATATATTGATCGGTTCAACTGCGAGATCATTCAGGTCCCGTGCACCGATCATATGAAGAGGTACTTGCTCGAGAGAGAACTCCTCCCTGGCACTGAATTCAGAAAGGCGGTCGACATTGAGCCCCCTGTCATTCAATGCCCTCCTTGAGAAAGCCGGAGCCTACATGAACTACGAGGAGAAGGAGACAGCCAACAAAGCCCGTGACTCGAGGAACCGCGGACTGACCAACCTCCCGCGACACCAGGACATGGGCCCTTCTCGAAGGACTGGCGAGAAGAGAAGAGATGAGAAACCACAAGATCCCTGCGAGCACAGGGGACCTACAAGGTGTTTCATAGAGTACACTCTGCTGACCTCTTCCCGCGAGCTCATCTTGGCGGAATGCTCCAATACCGGCTTCAAGGATAGCGGCGTCAAATGTAACGCCCGTTAATTTAATTAATTATTTAATTAAATTACTTTTGAATTATTTGTTGAAAAGTTGTGAGACATTGAGAATTGTTGGTATAAGTTGTTAGATTATTATTAATTAATTAATTAGTTGATTAATAATAATAATAATGTTGAAATTAATGGAATAATGGTGTTGGACTTATGTTATTGGTTGGAAGTAGTAAAGTAGGGGTGTGTAAGTTGAGATTAATAGAACTAATGGTATAAGGTTAAGCTGACATAAGGATTTGATTTAGTTGGAGATTAAGAGTTTTGTACGCTGACCGTGAAATTTGCGCGGAGAGAGGAGCAAGTTGCACGGTTGTCGAGTAGAGCAAAGCAAGGCTGTCGGCTGGGAGTTGGCAAGAGACCTTCAACCAGGTAAGGGTGGGTGTTGTACCCCAAAATTTTCCCTCTCCTTTCTCAAGACATTTTTCACAAGATCTCCAAAAGCTCAAGTTTGCACAAGTATTGACTAGGTCAAACCATCTCCTAAACACTGATGCCTCAAATTAGGGTTTTGATTTTCACAAGGATAATTGGACTTATAATGCCTCAAATGACCTTCATGGATCATTATAGACCTCCAAGAATACTCATGTCAAGTTTCAAGTCTTGAATCACAAATTTGCTCAATCAATTGACCAAATGACTAAAAATCAACTGTATTGGGTAAAAAGTCAACTATAGTCAACCTATAGTCAAACTTCATGATTTTTGGCCAGAATCAACATTTTAAAGTCCTATTTATCACTTGATCAAGTATTGATCACAATCCCTCAAGAAAAACACTCAATTTACCAAAGGGGCAAAATGGTCAAAATTAAGGTTTTGACTGTAATTGACTGATCAATGACTTTTGACCTAATACATGATCAAATGGCTTGAAGTATAATCTCAAGGATTCAAATATAACATGTTGACCTAATTTCATAGTTCAAAACATTCCTCAAGATCAATGGATTCATAGTTGAAATTTGATCAACTGATGAAAAGTCAAACTAATGCACAAAAAGTCAAATTTTGACTTTTTGATCAAGATTTGATTTCAAAGATCACAATTCATAAAGACCTTCAAAAATATGAAGCTTTATCACCAATAAATCAAGAAAGTCAAAAGTCAAACTTTTTAAGACTTAGAAATTTTTCTAAGTGTTTTATACATGACAATTTCATTACTTCATACCAATTTTTCACCAAGATGCAAGATGATTCAAAGAAAACTTCCAACATGAAAGTTGTAGATATTGATGAGATTTACAATTTTTATTTACTGATAAAGTCCTATAAGTGCTTGGATTTTGAGTTATAAATTAATGAAGTCATGCACTTTTTCTAAAATACTTAGTGAAAATTTGACCTAGTTTAGGCAGATTTTTGACCTAACTTCTTGGCCAATTTTCACTAAGATCCAAGATGATTTTGTCAAAATGGTCAACATAAAGGTTGTAGAGGATGTTTCAAGCTTTTCAAAGTGTCCAACAACTTTAAGATATCATGACTGAGCTAGAAGTTTCGAAGAGATGAAGATGGCCTCATAAACTTGAATTATAGTCATTTTCTTGATGAACTTTTGATCCAATCTCATAGCCATGCTGCATAATCTTGCTTTGCAGGCTTCTAACTTGTGTTTAACTCCATAATTAATTAATTACACAACTGATAGAGCCATTGTACAAGCATTTGAGCCATTATCTAAGTTGCATTTCCATTTATGGCACAAAGTTACCATTCCATTATTGAAAAGTTGCTTTAATCACAAAGTCAACTTGTCTTGAGCTTCTAACTTGTTTGTTCAGTACACACTCAACATACAAAGTCATATAAACATGTTTAAAGCTTGTAACCACTATATATAGTCTTATACTATGCATTGGGACAAGGTGTATAGAGCTTGCTTCAAAAACAAGCCAAAGAGCCATAACATGTGAACTTGTACTTCTGATCACCTCAAGCTCTCAAAAACTTTTCCAATAAATTGAGACACTATTATACAACCTAGGACACGAAGAAACAAGCATTGAAACTCCATCAAACCATAAATTGCATAAAAAACTCCATTTTTACCACAGTTCTGCCCAAGAACTTCCATCTCATAAACCACTCGTGCGTTTCTTCTCCAAATCAGTCATAAAGCTTCCTCACATCAAATATAACTCATCCCAACACTTATTGCACAAATGTAACTCCATCTTCACTATCCTCTATAACCAAATCCAGGGTGCTACACATTGACTTCTCCAACACGTTTCAGCCATCCTCAATCCAAACTAATCATTGCATTAGATTCCTAAAGGTTCAAGGGAGCTAACCAGATCATTACAACATCTTGAAAGCTGCTCAAACTCAAAACACGAATTTCATTTTCAAGGTGAGTTTTCTGACTTTTGAACTCTTCATATATGCATCATTTGGTTTCCATTTGTGAAGATAAAATATAGACATCATAGCTCTGAAACTAACCATGTCCTTAGAATTCATTTATATTGCATGAGTAGTGTGAATTATAGTTTTGAACTTTTTGAAAAAATTAGGTCAGATTTGGTACCAAGCAAAATTCGTATTCATCTTTGATCTATTGTTTAAGTTAGTTACATATTTGGAATCGTGATTAAATTTCAAGCAACTTTCATGTTTACATTTTTCATTTTGGTTGAGAAATGAGGAAGTTACAAATTTGAACAATGGTAATGAATTTTCTGGCGCGAGGAAGAAGATGAAGCCATATTCAGGAACGTGTTTCAAATATATATGTTTGGTTTTGTTTTGTTTATAGCGCGCACGTAAGGCTTGGAACTATAGGGACCTGGGTTCGAGCCCCAGTGGTACCCTTTGTATTTTTCTTATATTTTTCTTGCAGATTCAGTGTAGCAGACCATACACGCTCATCATGAAGCCTCATCTTACCACCATCAGATCATTGTAAAGATAAATCTAACACATTTCAATGCAAGCACATGGTATACCTCAGGAGGGCAGCCCCACTTGATCCAAACAGACGTTGGGTTATTGTTTTAGGCCCAGTCTGAATTGTTGACTCTCACCCCCATTTTACTTTTAATGCAGGCCCATTCATGCATTTTTTTAATTTATTTTTTTGATTACAAAAAAAACACCTTTGGGCCTAGCGACCCTTTTTACTATCTTTAACCCCCATTTCCATTTTTTTAACCCCCTGACTTATAATTTATATTTATATTTTATTTTCTTTTAACATTATTATTATTATTTTTAATCAAAAATACCAAAAATATTTTATTAAATACTTAGACTAATTATCTTTTATTTTATTTCCTTAAAATCCTAAAAATATTTTCTTAAAAAATTTAACTTCTTTTCTTAATTAGAATAAATTTAGACTTAGTGTTTATTTTTTAATTTGTTCTTTAAATTAAGTCAACTTAGACCATAATTAATTAATTTCTTTCTTTTTATTAATTTAATTAGGTTAAAACCCTTTTTCTACCAAAACTCATAAAAATAATTTTCTTTTCTTTTACATTATCTCTATATTCATGTACATTTTATTTGACATTATTCAATATGGTTGTAATAGTAATTAGGTTTTAATTGCTTTCATCCCTGATGTACCCCAAAATTTACCCTCTCATTTCTCAAAGAATCACTCTGGACACCCAGGTTTGCTTCCATCCAATTCCAAGCCTTGAACTACAAATTTTCCAAGAAAATCACTCACAAGGGCAAAATGGTCATTTACAAACTGAGAGGTCAAACTTTGACTTTTGGATCAAAACCAAGTTTCAAGAATCATATTTCATCAAGACATGTTGAAATATAAAGTTTGTTTCATAAAGAAAATCAAAAGTCAATTTACTTTGGGAAAAGTCAAAACTCTAAAATACTTGGAATTTTTCTTAAGTGTTTAAGAAACATGACAAGCTCAGAATTTCTGATCAGGTTATCACCATGATGCAAGCTGATTCTGGAAGAATTTCTGATACAATAATTATAGATTTCAATGAGATCTAAAACATTATAGAATAAAACTTCTCCTGAAAATGCTGGGATTTCAAGTTATAACTCCTCAAAGACACATCCTTGAAAAAAACTGGGCATTTTCTCTTCTGTTACTCTTGCTGATTCCAGAACATCCAAAGGCAGCAACTCAAAACTCCAAGCCCACACTCCAAATTCAAGGTAAGTCTTTCTGACTTTGCGTTTTTCATTCATAATATCATTAATATGTAAATATCACAATTAATGTTGTCCATATCATTGCATAAGTAAAAAAACTGTGGATCAAAGTTTCTTGATTAGGGCTAGACTCAGATTTAGGATTAGAACTTCTATAAACTGTTGTGCTATTATCCTTCTGATTTGATGTTTAAAAAGAACTGAATAAATTGCTGATGTGCTGATTAAGAGTTGAAATATGGCATAGAACTTCTGAGTTCTCCTCACTGTTTTAACATACAGAACTTCTATGATTTTTCTCATTGTTAACACACACTGAACTTCTGATTCTTACACGCTGATAACGCACTGAACTGCTAATGTTCACTCACTGGCTCAACATAATATGGAACTTCTGATGATTCACTCATTGTTCTAACACAGTACAAAACTTCAGAGTTCTCCTTACATATCAAATACACTGAACTTCTGATGTTTCCATTCGTTGTTTTCAAACACTCATATTTTCTGATTTTCACATGCTGGCAATACACTGAATTTCTGAAGTTTACTCACTATTTTAGTGTAATACAGAACTTCTGACTTGTGGCCCACTGTCTGAATACCACCCAGAATTTTTGTGTTCCCTCTCTAACGTGTCTTGCAGGACTTCAGAGTGTACCAATCCAGAACTTCTGATTCCATTGACGTTCCTTTCTGAGTCATCACGCGCCTGGCTTCAGAAATTCTGATCCTTGTTTATTTTGCTTGCAGTAGCACGCCATTTCTGTCTTTCATTTATTTCCCTTTTCATCATTTTTAATATAAAAAAAAGACATAAAAAATATTTTCTTTCATTAATTGATTTATTTCCTTTTCTTTATTAAGACAAAAAACACTCTCTAAACAAGTCCATTTTTTTCTTATATTGTACATTTCAATATGGTTGTAATAGTAACTTAAGACTTATTTTTACTTGCAACCCCCATTCATAAATTTGTACACCCCATCCCCCTAAATATTGTAATAGCGTAGGACTTTATATTTCTGCAACTTAGCGCTTTCAAATGTAAATGCTAGTAATTAGGGTGTGTATGGCAAGATATGAAAATCAACAAATAGATCACCCTAATCAAGACTAAAATTCATGCAATCAAATACACTTACACACTAGCACCCGTAGGGTTATTCTACTTGTTGCCTTACAAAAATGGCCATGTTATGCATGTGGTATGTCTTAGCACAAACAAATCAAAAATACAAGATCATAGTCCCTCGATGACGCCATCAAAGTTGCCTTTCAAAATGATCTTAGTCCCTAAAGAAAAATGCTAAGTCATCTCACAACATTGCTATCATGGTTATACGATGACCCCTGCCCGTCCCTTCACATCCAACGATGGGGCTTCTTACCAAAACAATGGTAAGATAGCAACATCTAAGGGATGAAGAAAAGAACACCTAAGACCTTTTGAGTAGGTAGATTGCTCCTAATTACTTGCTCAATTTCAAAACAAAAACATCCTTTCTATTTTCAAAACAAACACCAAGACTTTCAAAAACACTTTCAATACATCTTCCAAACTTGAAACATTTTCAAAAGCTCAACACTTTGTATACGTTCTTACGAACGAGAACTGTTACAAAGTTTACCTAAACAATGGCGCCTTTTCAAAATATTTTCAAAAACCACACAAAGCACAATTTCAAACAAAAGCAAGTGATCTAGCAAGTAACTAAGAGCCCATGGAAAACCATGGATGAAAAAGGTGCTAACACCTTCCCTTTTCATAATCTACCCCCCGAACTCAAGAAAACATCTCTAAAGGTCTTTCCCGTGCTTTTCACCTTTCCTTTTGAATAAAAGAAAAGCCGGAGGCGACTCTTACTAACCCCAACCTTTTTGAATACAAACGCAAAACAATAAAGTCAGTTCTCCCACCACATCACATAACTGGCGACTCTGTTGGGGATATTCTAAAAGTGGGGTTACCTTAGGGTTAGATCACATTTACTTGCTTACATTGTTTGATTTGTCTGCTTTACATTATGGTTCCTTGTTTGGGTTTGTTTTAAATCCTATACCCGGATTTGGGGACACCTTTTAGGTAAGTTGCAATAGACTGTGAGGGAACTGTGTGGGGTATACCGACACGGTTGAAGTAGTAGCTACATTGATGTGGCACTTTGGTTGGTACCGGTAACCCTTGAGTCGAATCAAGGAGAGTACGGGGCCGCCGCGTGATGTCGTAAAGCATCAACTGACCTTAGAACCTTATTTGACCAACTTGGCCATTAGGAAGTAGTGAGATAGCCGGTTTTGGTGTAAAGCTGAAAATTGGTTGATACTCGATGCTACACTCATTGAGACTTGACTCCTGAGTTTTGTTTGGTTGCGAGTCAATTGCCTATCGAACGAAGCTTATAGGAAAGGTCAGTGATATTGAGATCCTTTAGAACCCGATTACTATTAACTAGGACAGGTTGAGCTAACTAAACTTCAAGAGGGTACTCACCTACAAACTCCATGCAAGCCTAAAACTAAGGCTTTGTCTGCTTTGTGTGAATATGATTATTTGTATATAAACTTGCTTACCTCGCATATCTGTACATAACATCATAACATCATACCATAACATTTTTAATAGCCGTTTCAAGGATCTCGAGGGCCTATGATGCAGGGTCACGTCTACCAAAGGGCAAGAGGATTTATTTTCCTCTAACCAAACACCGTCAAAGGTCAAGTACAACAATTTGAGTCAAGGGCTACAACCCACTTGGCATGGTGAGCTAAATTCTCATGGAAGGACATCCACCTATACAAAGTTCTCTAATCAAAGATGTTGATCAAAGTTAAAACTTCTAACTTTTTCTTGTGTTTACCCTGTGAGATCCTTGAAAACATGCATCCACATATCATGCATCATATCATGACAGGTTTCTCCAATACAGGTTTCCTTATCTTCCTACTGTTTATTTCAGCAAGATGGATATGGAACAAACGGTGAAAGGCATCCAGGCTCAAAACGCTCAACTTCAAGAGATGTTCTTGAACCTATCCAAGGGAAAAGAAGAGGTCAAGGCGCTCCTCACCAGGGGCATGATCATGGGAAATCCTGGGGACGACAGAGATGACCAATTGGAGCGGCTACAAACCGAGATAGCCGTAATGAAAGTCCAGATGATGGGACAACTAGTGGGCCAAATGGCTCTTATCCAAAATCTAGACCAAGGACAAGAAGAGCTGAGAGTCCTCATCAACAAGCTTCGTCGGGATGGATCTAACCAAATGGGACAAACATCTAGGATTGGGGATCAAGTCATCATTCAGCCTCCCATGAGACAAGAAGCCGAGAGAAGACCTCCCCAATTTGCTTCCACGTCACAAACCCAACAACCACCTCGTCAACAAGGATAGAGTAACAAAAATAAACAGGTCCCAATCGTTAGGCAGTTCACCAAACTCAACATGCCTATATCGCAGGTCTTACAGCACCTGTTGAACTTGAATTTGGTCACATTAAGGGATCCTCCTCGGAATCCCAATACCTCTGCTCCTAACTATCATCCCAATGCATTATGTGCATACCACTCCAATAATCCTGGGCATGATACAAATGACTGTTGGGCTTTGAAAAATAAGATCCAAGACTTGATTGACTAAGGAATGCTGGAGTTCACACAAGACGGCCAGACTGAGTTCTTCTGTCGTCCCTCAAAGGCTCGCCAGCTGAAGTGAAAATTCAAACAAAGAGGCTTTTGTTTCATTTGAATTTTCAAGTTGTAATTCCTTTTGTTATTCAAACAATTATCTATTAATTTTAAACTTTGTTTCATTAATGCATTGCATATGTTTGTCTTGATTTGATCCACTCATTTTCATTACATTTAAATTATGCTTTTTACTCACTTTATGACATTCAACTCTTGCTAAAAGTTACAAGCCTTTAGAGGGAGGATGACGAAAACAATGCCATAATCTCATACAGTCTGCTTTTGGAGAGACCTTGCTGACGATGTACAAGCATTATTTCAAATCCTAAACACTGGAGTTATAAGGAAGATAACCCCTAGTCAACCCCTTCGAGCCAAATAAGTAGAAGTTTTCTTTCTTGCATAAATTAAAACCTTTAGATCAAAACCTGGGGCAGGGTAGTCTCTCAGTTAATTCAAACGCGCGCTAAGCCGCAAACTCTCATCTCGTAATACAACGAATGACATTAAAAACATTCCTCTGGGATCAAAAGATAGTGATGGTTCCATACCAAATAGACAGTCATTATCTCTCAAAAAAGAAAGGCCCACTAAGTCAAAACCTACAAAGGAGACTTAAGAAAAACTGGGACATCCCGCTGACCGTAATCTCAAAACAAGAACAGTCAGGCAAAAATTAGGGATAACAAATCAAAAGAAAGAGGTCACTACAAATCCTCAACAACACGAAAAATGTCACAAAAAAATGACTGCCTTCCGACAAACTTAATTTGTCTGAACCATCACTAAAATGTCATTCCAGACTCAATTGGAGTTCAAACGCACAACTAACTGAGCTTAGGATCGAAGAACGTCACGAAGAGCGGGCGGGTACAAATACATTTTGAGCCTTTATCCTTTGTTTCTTAAAACCATGAACCAAGCCACGTTACAACCTTTAAAAGTCCTAATTGAAGCATGGGTTAGTTCGAAAGAATACTGTTACAAAAGGTATCCTGACTCCTGTAAGGCTTTACTCAAAATCCAGAGTTGAATTACAAACTTCTTTACTTGCTAACAACATATTTTTCAAAACTTCAAGACAAACATAAACTTTGCATTACTTGAATGTCACTGTTTGCATATGGCTATTTGTTTGATAGCTAAGAAATTCACACAACAAATATCCAGTGAACGAAAGCTCTCTCAGTAAACAAAATCAATTCAAGAAGGATGACACTTCCATTGTCAAAACTATTATCAACAAGGGGACATGACACATCACTATCCAGCACACCTGGGGCATTCCAGTCAAGATTCCAGGAAACCTCTCAAGAAGTGCAGAGTAACCAGGGGCAGGTCTCCATCTCCATCACTTGGGGCATTAAACGTCAATCTCAGCAAAGGGTTACGTACAATTAAACATTTTTTGGAAATACCACAAACATTTGCTGCTAGGGGAAATGACAAGTCTCCCCAAAGTCCTTCTCATAGGATGATTCCCTAACAAGAGTTTAATCTCTGAAAACCTTTCCCCAGCCGAGACAACCTCAAGAATCCTCGAGAACTTTCCCCAACAAAGTCGTCACCCCTCTAGCAGACCAGCAACATGGTTTATTTCCCCAACAAACAGTAGGATTCCCCAACTTGAGTTTGCCTCTCCGACTACCACAAATCAGAGGACCACAACTCCTCTTCTCTACAATCCCCAACAAGTCATTGTGAAGCCTGGAATCCGACCAAATAACAACTAACTTTTGATTCTCTCCAGCTAAAGATAATTCCCCAGTAGAGAAATGGACAACCGAGACTCCTAAACTCTTTTTCCCAAACAAAAATCAACACTCTCCATAGAGTTTTCAATATTCCCCAACGGAGTTCCCCTCAAACAATAAAGCAGGAATCCTCGGTGGAAAGACACACTAACTCTTCAACAGCAGTCCAGGGATTAACGACTCCCCAACATTTGTCGAGGATTTATTTTCCAGACAAAGATACACTTCAATAAACATGTCACATTTCATACATCCTATTTGCATACATGATAAGTGCATACGACACAAATCTCATTTATTTTGAGAACATCATGACATCATGAATTTCATGCATCACGACATTGCATACAACTAACGTTCTACCTTTTTCAGGAAAAGGTCAATCAACAGATGGCTACCAGCAACCTTTTCAAGTTCCAGATTAATACCTGTAACAAGCCAGGAAAACTATCTGTGGACGACTGATTATAGATTAATACCTGTAACAAGCCAGTAAAACTATCTACATGAAGAGATTGTAGATTAATACCTGTAACAAACCAGGAAAACTATCTACATGAAGAGATTGAAGATTAACACCTGTAACAAGCCAGGAAAACTATCTTTCTTTCTCAGGTCAAAGATTAATACCTGAAACCTGACAGGACAACTATCTCATCGACCAACCTTTTCAAGTTCCAGATTAATACCTGTAACAAGCCAGGAAAACTATCTGTGGATGACTGATTGTAGATTAATACCTGTAACAAGCCAGGAAAACTATCTACATGAAGATATTGAAGATTAACACCTATAACAAGCCAGGAAAACTATATTTCTTTCTCAGGTCAGAGATTAATACCTGAAACCAGATAGGACAACTATCTCATCGACCAACCTTTTCAAGTTCCAGATTAATACCTGTAACAAGCCAGGAAAACTATATGTGGAAGACTGATTGTAGATTAATACCTGAAACCAGACAGGACAACTATCTACTTGACCAACTGAAGCAACCCTACACAGGTTCCTTCTCTTTCCAAGATGCAGTTTCACATGGACTCATCATTTGAAGAAACCCTACCCAGGTTCCTTCTCACTTCCAGATGAAGTTTTACATGGACTCATCATCAGGAAACCCTACACAGGTTCCTCCTATTTCCAAGATGCAGTTTTACACGGACTCATCATCAGGCAACCCTACACGGGTTCCTTCTCTTTCCAAGATGCAGTTTTACAAGGACTCATCATCAGGCAACCCTACACAGGTTCCTTCTTCCCAAGATGCAGTTTTACATGGACTCATCATTAGGAAACCCTACACAGGTTCCTCCTATTTCCAAAATGCATTTTTACACGGACTTATCATCAAACAACCCAACCTTCTGATACATTCCAGATACGCTCCTCACACGGATGCCATTCTGATGCTCATTCAGATTCAACTTTTGATACAATCCAGCAATCATTTCTGGATGGCATCTTTAAGCCCATCTCCAACAACTATCCATTATCTCTCTAAATGGCATATTTAAGCCCATTTCCTACATAATCAACTAACGTATCTTCGAGTGCAAATTTCTGGGCACTCTAGTGTTCAATCATCTTTCACCTTCAAGTCACGAATGGCAGAATTACCAATCTAACTCTTCAGGTGTAAGAAGATTGAACATAGACAACTGTTGTACCCCAACATTTGCCCTCTCATTTATCAAAGAATCACTCTGTACACTCAGGTTTGCTTCCATCCCATTCCAAGCCTTGAACTACAAATTTTCCAAGAAAATCACTCACAAGGGCAAAATGGTCATTTACACACTGAGAGGTCAAACTTTGACTTTTGGATCAAAACCAAGTTTCAATAATCATATTTCATCAAGACATGTTGAAATATGAAGTTTGTTTCATCAAGAAAATCAAAAGTCAATTTACTTTGGAAAAAGTTAAAACTCTAAAATACTTAGAATTTTTCTTAAGTGTTTAAGAAACATGACAAGCTCAGAATTTCTGATCAGGTTATCACCATGATGCAAGCTGATTCTGGAAGAATTTCTGATACAATAGTTATAGATTTCAATGAGATCTAAAACATTGCAGAACAAAACTTCTCCTGAAAACGCTGGGATTTCAAGTTATAACTCCTCAAATATACGTCTTTGAAACTGAAACACTCAACAAATTCTGGACACTTTTAAGACAGAGTTTGGTCAGAACTTCTGGGCCAGTCTTCACAAAGATTCAGTCAGAGTCTGCAAGGGTAATTCAAAGAAGGTTACAAAGTGTGCTGCGAGCTTCCTGGAAAGTCTGATAGCTCCTTCAGAACATACTGGAGCCATAAGATAAAAGGATCAGAAGATTGGATGTTACACTAAAGCTGAACTTCTGATCCAAAACTAAGCCATGGTGTAGAATCTCACGTTGCAAGATTTATGGTTTTGATAAGTATCATAATCATTTAATGCTTATTTAATGCTCACAACCACTTTTGAGTCTTTATCCAAGGGATTTCCCCCACGTGTACCTCTACTGTCTTGGGATAGCAAATTTTGGTACAAAAGTGTGCTAGGCCCATGTGTTGTTTTTGCTTTTCCTTAATTCATGCTGACAACCACCATACTTGCTTCAAGAACAAGGCAGCGCTTTAGCATATGAAGGCTATATTCAACGCTTCGGTCAGAACTTGACCAAATCCAAAAACCTTGTTTATACAACCCGCTGCAGACCTATAACCAACAGCTAATTCAGCCTACGCCTGCAACCCATAATTACACCAAACTAGCATACGAAAATAGTGATAAAAAGCAAGGGAACAGGATGCCAAAAAAGGTTAAAATCTCATTTGTTTTCCCCCAAAATCACAATAAATTCACCTATAGATAAGTTGCTCCATCACACTTTCAAGGGGCTGGCTTTTGGAGAAAGAGAACCATCAAAAGAGAGAAAAGAAAGCTGTGAAACCTTCATAAAAAATCCAGAATTCCCAAAAACAGGAAAAAAACCTTCGTTCTTCCCTTGAGTCAAAGAACTGGGCATTTTCTCTTCCGTTACTCTTGTTGATTCCAGAACATCCAAAGGCAGCAACTCAAAGCTCCAAGCCCACACTCCAGATTCAAGGTAAGTCTTTCTGACTTTGCATTTTTCATTCAGAACATCATTAATATGTAAATATCACAATTAATGTTGTCCATATCATTGCATAAGTAAAAAACTGTGGATCAGATTTTCTTGATTAGGGCTAGACTCAGATTTAGGATTAGAACTTCTGTAAACTGTTGTGTTGTTATCCTTATGATTTGCTGTTTAAAAAGAACTTAATAAATTGCTGATTTGCTGATTAAGAGTTGAAATATGGCATAAAACTTCTGAGTTCTCCTCACTATTTTAACATACAAAACTTCTATGATTTTTCTCACTGTTAACACTGAAATTCTGGCAGCAGATACTCAATGTCACAGTGAATGTTATGACACCGTATCTGACTTTCTATAAGACAGTAAATAAAAACAGTAAAGAACACATTCAATTGTTTACCCAGTTCAGTGTGAAACAACACCTACTCTGGGGGCTACCAAGCCAGGGAGGAAATCCACTATAAGAGATATTAATTCAGGAATAAACCAACCAGTTTATCTCCTTCACTTAAGACCTACCCAATGCAACTTCAATCTAAGTTCAACTTAAACCTGCGTTCCTACTCACTCCCCCTCAATCACAGCAGTGATACTTAAAACAATTGACTAATTAAATAATGAAGACACTCTTCAGAACATACACTTGATTATGCTTCACAACTTTTTAATCAAGTAACACAAACACTCTTGCTTCACAGCTTTGAGTGATACATAAACCTAACTTGACTTTGCTTCAAAGCTTTAGTCAAGAGACATAAAACACTCTTGCTTCAAAGCTTTTGAGTGATACAAAAACCCTTACAATCAAAACCTATTCCAAGTCACTTATCACAATGATACTTGCTTGGATTACAGTAGTTAAAACTATACAGCTCCTAATTGATCTTCAGTCAAAGAGTTACTCTGCAACCAGCATTCCTGTTGAATATATATGCAGCTGTTGCTTCAGTTAGGGTTTCCAAAAAAAGCTAGGGTTAGTTAGGGTTAACCTCAAGACTAGGTCATAAGACTTTATCAACTAG
Source organism: Vicia faba (assembly GCA_948472305.1). Taxonomy (NCBI): domain Eukaryota; kingdom Viridiplantae; phylum Streptophyta; class Magnoliopsida; order Fabales; family Fabaceae; genus Vicia; species Vicia faba. Next base: position 1,535,541,477 of record OX451739.1, read on the forward strand.
ATTAGGGTTGAGCTAGGTTAACCCAAAGTCCACGTGAGATTCTGTTCTGGAAGGAATGAGCCATCTTCCTGAAAAATCTCAGAATTAACCAAACTGCATATCTGTTAGATCAGTACAGGATGTCTTAACATTTGTTATGACATCAGAATTCCTGTTTACTGATTTTGGTAGAAGGCAATAAATGTGATCATTGCAAAATGCTCAGATACACACTCATAAACAGTAGCTACTGTATGCCATACTTTTTCTGCATAAAGTACCTAATAATCCAGAATGTTATGACATCAGTCATGACATTCACACACCTGGTTTTACCAAAAATACATGCCAATAACTAAACACTTACAAACTCCCCCTTTGGCAGATTTTTGGCTAAAACCCCTAAGCAATCAGAGAATAGAGGGCAGCAGAATGAATATGACTGCAGAAAAATTATGATGTCTACCAAGTAATTAACACAAAATATCTCCCCCTCTTTAGCCATAAATAGGCCAAAGATACATGTACTTATATGTTATACAGTCATCCAAAACAAATAAAATCTGAAAACACTTGCATCAACAGGAACCAGCATCAGGCTTGTCAACTCCACCAAACTTTAAGCACTGTCATCTTCAGAGGAGCTACTTTTTTCAGCATTGAGCTGATCTTCAGCAGCACCCTCTTCCCTTCTATTTCCTTCAGTCTCCTCCTGTTCTAATCTGGCAATTAGGTTTTCTAGAGTCTTTTTCCTTGTCTCCAGCTCTTTGTAGGTCTCTTTCAATACAGCTATAACATCAGATGTCTTGGACTGAGTTTTTACAGATGATGTCTCAGCTGATGTTATGACAATGTCAGGAACATGAGATCCCTGAAATAGCTTGTAGTGTAACCCAAGAGCAGGAGCTCTTTTGCAAGCAGTATCTCTTTCTACCAGGATATCAGGGTACTGAGCAAGGATAATTCCAAATAGGAGGGAGGGAAAGGCAATAGGGCCTTTAACAGCATAACTACCAACATGTTTTAAAGTTTGATCAAAAATATACCTGCCATAGTCAAATTCAGTCTTGGATCCAACAACATAAATGAATCTCCCAAATCCTGTGGAGATGGTTGATTTATGGTTGGTAGGGACCCAGTTGGCTGCACCAATCTTGTGCAGGATGGCAAATTTCATGCTTAGTTTGCTGGCATTCAGCTTGCCTTTTAAGGGCCAGCACTTGACTTGTCTTGCTGTGATGGTTTGGCATACTTCATTGTCAGTGACTTCTAGTTCAGGGCAAGCCTCATTTGATCTTCCAAGAAATTTGTTAATTTCAGATGGAGAGAAATTAACCCTTCTTCCTCTCACATAGACACATTCAAAGTCAGCTGACCTTCCATCAGCACATTCAGCAGACAAATTCATTATGAATTCCTTGACCAGATTTTCATAGCATTTGGTAAATTTTACCACAGTCTTCATCAGTCCAGCAGCTTTGATCAGGTCCATGATTTCCTTGCAATCCATGGCACCATTGTTTAGTTCTCTTTCCAAGGCTATTCTCTTCAAGCAAACATACTTCCATCTGTTGGCATTTTCAGGGTGGTGAAATGAAATGTTGTCAGTGGGGACTTCAGGAACTCTAGCCATTTTGCTGGAAGGGAGTTTCCTTCTGAGAGGAATGTCTTCAGCATCAATTTCAAATTCTGATTCCTCATCAGAATCAGAAGGCTCAGGTTCTTTTCTCTTCTTTGTTATTGGTTGTCTCACAGGCTTTGAGAGTCTCCTAGTATGCACTTGGGCTTTCACCTGCCCTTTGGACAGTCCAGTCTTCACAGTTTCTACACCAGTCTTGCCTTCAGACCTGGTTTTCTTATCAGCAGGTTTCTCTTTGGTCAGACATTTTGCAGCATCCTGATTACCCTTTCTGTTCATCATTCTCCTAGCTATGCTAGGGTTGATATTTGCAATTAGGTCATTGTCTTAGTATTCCTCATCCACATCAATAACAGGTGGTTCAACATTCTTCTCTGAAGGGTTCTGAATATCATCAAGGTTTTCAGATGATTTCTGAATGTTGTCATTTGGTGTCTCAACATTCTCAGAGACATCTGGATTTGTTTCAACATTTGGGCTTGCTGATTCTTGATTTAATGGAACAGAAATCCCCGGTACAGAGTGGTTCTCACTCAGTATTCTTGTAACAAGCCTAGCTATTGCTTGATGTACATAAGCTGATCCTTCCCTATTTGGTACAGAAGATGAAGGTTGAGAGGGATTACCGAACGAAGTAGCTTGAGACCTTCCTGCATGCCTTGTTCTCAGCTTTTTGACCTTGGAGGGGTTAGTTGCCATTTCTCTAAGAGGAGTAATCTCCAGGACTTCAGAATCCATGCATGAGGTGATTGCCCGAGAATCTTGATCAGATGATGAAGATGAAACGGTCGTCTTGGATGAGGATGATGTTTGAGACATTTTGATTGACTTAGAAAACCAGTAGTAACTATAGAGAAAACTTTGATTGAGAGAAAGGGATTTGTTGCAAAGACGAGAGAGGAAGGAGGCAAATGAGTGTCTATTCAACTTCTTACAAAATTTGAAAGAATTGGGAAAACATATGATTAACCCACTCAAAATAGACTTAACAAAAATAACTCCTTCAACCCTTGTTTTAAGCAAAATTAATTGCTACAATTTCTCATGTTGGCAAATACCCAACTTGCCCCTCAAGTTTTCAAATTGATTTGCATCAAGAGCCTTGGTATACATGTCAGCCAGTTGTAGCTCAGTGGCAACATGTTCCAGATTAATTGTTTTCTCCTCTACAAGGTCTCTGATTAAGTGATGTCTAATGTCAATGTGCTTGGTCCTGCTATGCTGAATAGGGTTCTTGGAAATGTTAATTGTACTCAGATTGTCACAGTACAATGTCATAACATCTTGTGTGACATTATACTCAGTGAGCATCTGTGTCATCCAGATAATTTGAGAACAGCTACTACCAGCTGCAATGTATTCAGCTTCAGCACAAAAATGAAAAGGAGGTCTTTTGGCATGTATTATAGCTCTGGCAGATTCCTGTATGGTCCTATTTTTCCTCTTTTCAACTCCATTTTGTTGAGAAGTTGTAGGAGAAGAGAATTCATGACTAATTCCTTCTGAGGAACAGAACTCATTAAACTTACTGTTTTCAAATTCCTTGTCATGATCACTTCTGATTCTGACAATACACCCTTCTTTTTCTCTTTGAATTCTTTTGCACAGTTCTTTAAAAACTTCAAACACATCAGATTTTTCTCTAATGAAGTTAATCCAGGTGAATCTAGAAAAGTCATCCACCACAACATAGTCATATCTCTTTCCACCAAGACTTTCCACTTGCATTGGTCCCATCAGATCCATATGTAGAAGTTCCAGAATCTTAGAGGTGGTCATATGTATTGACTTTGGATGTGACATCCTAGTCTGTTTACCAACTTGACATTCTCCACAAACTCTCCCTTCATCAATTTGCAGTCTTGGAATTCCTCTGACTGCCTCCATGGAGATAATCCTTTTCATTCCTCTTAGATGAAGATGGCCAAGTTTTTGGTGCCACAGTTTCACCTCTTTTTCTTCTTTGGCAATAGAACACACAGTGGAGTAATTAGTGTTCTCAGGCTCCCATAAGTAACAGTTGTCTTTAGATCTGACTCCTTTCATTACAACTTCTTGTTTTTCATTAATTACAAGACATTCAGATTTTGAGAAGTTGACCTTGAATCCTAGATCACATAATTGACTGATACTAATGAGATTAGCAGTCAGGCCTTTTACCAATAGTACTTCATTCAGATTTGGAACTCCAGGGCAGTCCAAATTACCAACTCCTTTGATTTCACCTCTAGCACCATCTCCAAAGGTCACATAACTAGTGGTGTGAGGTTTAACATTATTGAGGAGGTTCTTGATTCCAGTCATGTGCTTAGAACACCCACTGTCAAAGTACCAGTCTTCCTTTGCAGAGACTCTCAGGGAAGTGTGGGCTATCAGGGCAGTAGCCTTTTTCTTCCATTGAGGAGTATGTGGTACCCTGTTAGACTTAGGTTTGACACCTGGGTTCTGATTAGGGTATCCATACAATCTGAAGCAGAAGGGCTTTATGTGACCAAACCTCCCACAATGATGACATCTCCATCTTTGGTACTTTTTCTTCATATTTCTCTGTTCCCGATGTTGAGTGTTATATTGTTACATCTGCTTTGACATTTGTTTATCAGACCTGATCTTCTTGTCTGCACCAGATTTATTTGCTGCCACAAATCCTAGACCAGACTTGTTTCCCACATTTTGTCCAACCTGAAGGATTTCTTCCAATTTGTCAGTTCCATTTGTCAGCATCTTGACAAATTTGGTCATCTGGTTCAGTTTTGAGTTCAGCATTTGAACTTCCCCTTCTAGATGACTTATAGTTTCAAGGTCTTCCCTTTTTTCAGCCTCTAACTTTATGATGAGTTTTGTTTGTCTCTCATTTTGCACACAGACTTCAACACTTTTGATGCACAATTTCTTGTAAGTATCAGCCAGTTCTTCAAATGTCACTTCCTCATCACTAGTGTCACTTTCAGAGGTACAAACACCAGTTAGTGCAGTAACTAGTTTGGCAGATTCTTCTTCAGAATTGCTTTCTGAATCATAGTCAGACCAGGTAGCAGTCATTCCTTTCTTTTGTTTCTTAAGAAAGGTAGGACATTCAGCTCGAATATTCCCATATCCTTCACAACCATGGCATTGAATTCCTATGCCTTGATTTCCCTTCTCTTCAGACCTTGGTCTTCTGCTGGAGTTATAAGGTCTGTTAATGTCAGAGGGGATGTTCTCAACATTTGACCTTGACTTTGGATCCATTCTCTTGATGAGTTTGTTGAATTGTCTTCCAAGCATGGCTATAGCTTCTGAAATATTTTCTTCTTCATCCTCCTTGTTTTTATCTTCAGAGTTGGATACAAGTGCTATGCTCTTGTTTTTCTTGTCAACATTGTCACTGATCCCCATCTCAAAAGTCTGAAGAGACCCAATGAGTTCATCCACCTTTAACTTACTGATATCCTGGGCTTCCTCTATAGCAGTTACCTTCATTGCAAATCTTTTAGGCAGGGATCTGAGAATCTTTCTCACCAGTTTTTCTTCAGACATCTTTTCTCCCAATGCTCCTGAGGTGTTGGCAATCTCCAAGATGTTCATGTGAAACTCATGAATGGTTTCATCTTCCTTCATCCTTAGGTTCTCAAACTTGGTAGTCAGCATCTGAAGCCTTGACATTTTTACTTTGGATGTGCCCTTATGGGTAGTTTTGAGAGTGTCCCACACTTCCTTGGCCAGTTCACATTGATGTACTAGTCTGAATACGTTTCTATCAATTCCATTGAACAAGGCATTTAAAGCTTTGTAATTACCCAGGGCTAACTCATCTTCTTCTTTGCTCCATTCTTCCTCAGGCTTCAGACTGATTGTCCCATCTTTCTCAGTTATGGTGGGATGGTTCCATCCTTTGTCAGCAGCTCTCCAAGCCTTTTTGTCCAGTGATTTTAAGAAGGAAATCATACGAGGTTTCCAGTAGTCATAATTTGTTCCATCCAGAATGGGTGGTCTATTTCCAAAAACTCCTTCTTTGTCCATAGTGCCAGAAAGTGATATCCCTAGATCTCACCCAGTAATACAGGCAGGGTGCCTGCTCTGATGCCAATTGAAATTCTGGCAGCAGATACTCAATGTCACAGTGAATGTTATGACACCGTATCTGACTTTCTATAAGACAGTAAATAAAAACAGTAAAGAACACAGTCAATTGTTTACCCAGTTCAGTGTGAAACAACACCTACTCTGGGGGCTACCAAGCCAGGGAGGAAATCCACTATAAGAGATATTAATTCAGGAATAAACCAACCAGTTTATCTCCTTCACTTAAGACCTACCCAATGCAACTTCAATCTAAGTTCAACTTAAACCTGAGTTCCTACTCACTCCCCCTCAATCACAGCAGTGATACTTAAAACAATTGAATAATTAAATAATGAAGACACTCTTCAGAACATACACTTGATTATGCTTCACAGCTTTTTAATCAAGTAACATAAACACTCTTGCTTCACAGCTTTGAGTGATACATAAACCTAACTTGACTTTGCTTCAAAACTTTAGTCAAGAGACACAAAACACTCTTGCTTCAAAGCTTTTGAGTGATACAAAAACCCTTACAATCAAAACCTATTCCAAGTCACTTATCACAATGATACTTGCTTGGATTACAGTAGTTAAAACTATACAGCTCCTAATTAATCTTCAGTCAAAGAGTTACTCTGTAACCAGCATTCCTGTTGAATATATATGCAGCTGTTTCTTCAGTTAGGGTTTCCACAAAAAGCTAGGGTTAGTTAGGGTTAACCTCAAGACTAGGTCATAAGACTTTATCAACCAGATTAGGGTTGAGCTAGGTTAACCCAAAGTCCACGTGAGATTCTGTTATGGAAGGAATGAGCCATCTTCCTAAAAAATCTCAGAATTAACCAAACTGCATATCTGTTAGATCAGTACAGGATGTCTTAACATTTGTTATGACATCAGAATTCCTGTTTACTGATTTTGGTAGAAGGCAATAAATGTGATCATTGCAAAATGCTCAGATACACACTCATAAACAGTAGCTACTGTATGCCATACTTTTTCTGCATAAAGTACCTAATAATCCAGAATGTTATGACATCAGTCATGACATTCACACACCTGGTTTTACCAAAAATACATGCCAATAACTAAACACTTACAAACACACACTGAACTTCTGATTCTTACATGCTGATAACGCACTGAACTGCTAATGTTCACTCATTGGCTCAACACAATATGGAATTTCTGATGATTCACTCACTGTTCTAACACAGTACATAACTTCTGAGTTTTTCTTACATGTCAAATACACTGAACTTCTGATGTTTCCATTCGCTATTTTCAAACAATCAGAGTTTCTGATTTTCACATGCTGATAATACACTGAATTTCTGAAGTTTACTCACTGTTTTAGTGTAATACAAAACTTCTGACTTGTGGCCCACTGTCTGAATACCACCCTGAATTTTTGTGTTCCCCCTCTAACGTGTCTTGCAGGACTTCATAGTGTACCAATCCAGAACTTCTGATTCCATTGACGTTCCTTTCTGAGTCATCACGCGCCTGGCTTCAGAACTTCTGATCCTTGTTTATTTTTCTTGCAGTAGCACGCTGTTTATGTCTTTCATTTATTTCCCTTTTCATCATTTTTAATATAAAAAAAAGACATAAAAAATATTTTCTTTCATTAATTGATTTATTTCCTTTTCTTTATTAAGACAAAAAACATTCTCTAAACAAGTCCATTTCTTTCTTATATTGTACATTTCAATATGGTTGTAATAGTAACTTAGGACTTATTTTTACTTGCAACCCCCATTCATAAATTTGTACACCCCATCCCCCTAAATATTGTAATAGCGTAGGACTTTACATTTCTGCAACTTAGCGCTTTCAAATGTAAATGCTAGTAATTAGGGTGTGTATGGCAAGATATGAAAATCAACAAATAGATCACCCTAATCAAGACTAAAATGCATGCAATCAAAGACACTTACACACTAGCACCCCTAGGGTTATTCCACTTGTTGCCTTACAAAAATGGCCATGTTATGCATGTGGTATGTCTTAGCACAAACAAATAAAAAAATACAAGATCACAGTCCCTCGATGACGCCATCAAAGTTGCCTTTCGAAATGATCTTAGTCCCTAAAGAAAAATACTAAGTCATCTCACAACATTGCTATCATGGTTATACGATGACCCGCGCCCGTCCCTTCACATCCAACGATGGGGCTTCTTACCAAAACAATGGTAATATAGCAACATCTAAGGGATGAAGAAAAGAACACCTAAGACCTTTTGAGTAGGTAGATTTCTCCTAATTACTTTCTCAATTTCAAAACAAAAACATCCTTGCTATTTTCAAAACAAACACCAACACTTTCAAAAACACTTTCAAAACATCTTCCAAACTTGAAACATTTTCAAAAGCTCAACACTTTGTTTACGTTCTTACGAACGAGAACTGTTACAAAGTTTTCCTAAACAATGACGCCTTTTCAAATTTTTTTCAAAAACCAAACAAAGCATAATTTCAAACAAAAGCAAGTGATCTAGCAAGTAACTAAGAGCCCATGAAAAACCATGGATGAAAAGGGTACTAACACCTTCCCTTTTCATAAAGTACCCCCCGAACTCAAGAAAACATCTCTAAAGGTCTTTCCCGTGCTTTTCACCTTTCTTTTTGGATAAAAGAAAAGTCGGTGGCGACTCTTGCTAACCGCAACATTTGCAAATTCAAACACAAAACAATAAAGTCAGTTCTCCCACCTCATCACAATCCCCATTTGTAATTTGTATCCCCATCCCCTAAAATGATGTAATAGCATAGAACTTTAAATTTCCGTAATTTATCGCTTTCAATATTATTGCTAGTAACTAGGATTTGTATGGAAAGACATAAAATCAACAAATAGATAACCTTAAATTCAAGACAAAAATACATGAAAACAAACACTTTGCACATTTGCACCTCTAAGGTTAACCCACACTTATTGCCTTAGAATAAAATAGTCATGTTCCTCGAACATGGGATACTTTAGCAAAGACCCTCAAATACAAGATCATAGTCCCTCGACGACCCTTCAATGTTTCCTTCGATAAACGATCTTAGACCCTTACGACAAACTGCTAAAGTATCCTACAATGTTGCCTTCTATGACTGTACGATGACCCACGCCCGTCCCTTCACATCCAATGACATGGTTGCTTACTAACTAATGGTAAGATAATACTATCTAAAGGAGGAGGAAAAGAACTAAGACTTTTTGAGTAGGTATAACGTTCATAGTTTCTTGCTCACAAGTAAAACCATCTTCACACTTACACTTTCAAAATATCTTTCAAACACACCAGCACTTTCATGAAATATTTTCAAAAGTTAACACTTTGTATACATTCTTATAGAGACGAGAATCATTTCAAAGATCACCTAAACAAAGGCACTTTTAAAAAATACTTTCAAACCATCACAAACACATTTCAAACAAAGCATTTCAAAGTGAGATAACAACTAAGATCCCGTAGAAAAATACGGATAAAAATGATGCTAACACCTTCCTTTTTCATAACCTATCCCCCGAACTCAAGAAAATTATCAAAAGGTCTTTCCTGTTCTTTTCACCCTTTCCTTTATTAGATAAAAGAAAAGTCGGTGGCGACTCTTGCTATCCGCAACAATTGCAATAAAATGCAAAACACCCAAGTCAATTTTCCCACCGTATTACAGAACTGGAGACTCTGTCGGGGAACTTAAAAGTGGGATTACTTTAGAGACTAGATTACCTTTAAATGCTTTCATTATTTGACTTGTTTACTTTACATTATGGATTATGTTTGGGTTTTGTATATATCCTTTACCCGGATCTGGGAACATTATTAGGTAAGTAGAAAAGGTCGTGGAGACTGTACGGTGTAGACCAATATGGTTAAAGTGATGGCTATGTTAGTGTGACACATTTGTCGATACCGGTAGTCCTTGTGGCAAATCGAGGAGAATACGGGGCCGTTGTATGGTGTCATGAAGCACTAACTGACCTTAGAACCTTTAGTTGAATAACTTGGCCATTAGGGAGTAGTGAGATAGCCGACTTTGGTGTAGTCTGAAGTTGGGTTATACTCGATACTACACTCATCGAGATCGGACTTTCGGGATATTTCGATCGCCAATAAAGAGGTTTGCGCTGAAACAATGCCCGATGAAGAAAGATTCATGATATTGAGATTCCCTAGAACCCGATTACTTTTTAGGACAGGTTGAACCAACTAAACTTCAAGAGGGTACTTACCTATGAACCTCATGAAAGTCTAAACCTAAGGGCTTATTTGCTTTGCTTGTATATGATTATTTGTACATAACATCATGACATCATACCATAGCATTTGCACTAACCATTTCAAGGACCTAGAGATTTATCTTTGTTCTGTTTTGTAGGATATGGCTTCCATTCGCAGAAATACAATCTGAATCAACCTTATGAAAGTGTCTCATCAACTCAAGAAGTTAGCATCAATGGTCCCTGAAAATTATCCATTCACCAAGAAGTATGGTCGACTCCTCAACTTGGTTACCTCAAACTTTGAAGAAGACATGGTACATGTGTTTTTTCAATTCTTTGACCCTTAAACATCATTGTTTTACATTTCCCGATTACCAGTTAGTGCCTACCATGAAGGAGTTCTCTCAACTATTGGGAGTGTCTATTCTTGATAATTACCCTTCACCAGTATTGAGAAAGACCCAAGACCTGAGGAGATTGCTCTGGCCTTACATTTGCAATGGCCCGACATTGTGGCTAATTGGGAAACTAGAAGTGGTGTTAAAGGCTTTCTAGACAAGTTTCTGTTTGAGAAGGCTCAACTATTTTGGGATGCTCTGGATTTGCAAGCCTTTCAAGAATTTTTGGCTCTTATAATCTATGGGGTGGTACTGTTCCCTAATCCAGACCAACTTATAGATGTGAATGCGGTCAAAATCTTCTTATCTCGTAACCTGGTGCCTACCTTACTCGGAGATATTTTGCATTCTCTTCACGCCCGTACCATGAAGAGAATGGGAATTCTTATGTGTTGCACTTCTTTGCTGGCTAGGTGGTTTATCTTGCACCTTCCCCGGTCAGTTTTGAAGAATGAACAAGGAATGAAGTGGTCTCAAAGGTTGATGTCACTCTCGCATTCGGATATTAATTGGTGTTCTAGATATTTGGAGGATGTCACCATTATTGACCATTGTGGGGAATTCCCTAATGTTCCACTCCTTGGCATTAGGGGAGCTATCACTTATAATTCTTGCTTAGCTCTACGATAGTTTGGTTATGCTCAGAGGGATGGTCCTCATAAGGCACTTATCCAAAGTATTGTGTTTGACTACGAGGATGATGTCCAAGGTTATCGTCAAAGATTTATACGAGCTTGGGGCATGGTGAACAAGGTTGATAGAAAAACTTTAGGGCATAAGAACTCCATTCCTTTGGAACCTTATCTCAAGTGGGTGTGAGCTCATGCTCAAAACCTCATGATGTCGTATGTGGCCATCCTACCAATCATTATGGAGCCTATTGCCGAAGGAGACGCTCCTTACACCATTCTTCATCCTAACATGACTACTACTCTCGAGGAATTGCAAAGGTCATGGATCCAACTCAAGGGGGAGAGAGATACATTTGAAGCCTAATTCTACTCAAGAGAGAAGAAATATTTGGAGCTTACAAGGTAACTCCACGAGGAGCGGAACTTGAATGCCTACATCAGTCCAAAGAGGAAGCGTCCATGGGAGACCTGAGTCTTTTGTTGTATAATTTCATTTTTTTTGTTTTTCTTTCATTATAAGCCCAAGAGGCAGTTTGTAACCTTTGAACTTATTAATACAATTAATGTTTTATTTCCTTTTTTGTTTAAGAAAATTTAAAATCTTAAAGGTCCTTGAAAGTACTGCATACGCATAACATGCATCATATCATAAACAGGTTTTCCGACATAGGTTTCCTCATCTTTCTACTGTTTATTTCAGTATAAGATGGATCCTGAGCAAACTGTGAAGGACTTGCAGACTCAAAACTCTCAGTTTCAAGAAACTCTGCTCAACTTAGCAAAGGGGCAGCAAGAAATGATGACATTGCTTGTCACTAAAAAGGAGACAAAGAAGAAAGCTGTAATCAACATGGGTAAGAGATTCAAAGGCCCCGTCCGACAAGTTCAAGTCGAAGAAGACTCCTCCGAGGAGGATAATAATCAAGATGAAGATGCTAGGAGCACCCATGCTAGGGGTGGAAACAATTAAATATCTGAAGATGAAGATTATTTTGATGAGCAATATCCACAGGCCGACGACAAGTATAAGAAACTAGAAGATAGATTGAAGGCTGTAGAAATCCAAGTTATGCCTGGCTTGGACTTTGGTGACTTGGGTTTGGTGCCTGGGGTAGTCATTCCCCACAAATTCAAAATTCCTACTTTTTCCAAGTACGATGGTGTCTCATGTCCGAAGCTTCACCTAAGATCTTATGTCCACAAAATTCAGCCGCATACCGCTGATAAGAAACGGTGGGTGCACTTTTTTCAAAAAAGTCTATATGGGACGCAGTTGGAGTGGTTTTACCAATTAGAAGGGACTAACATCCATACTTGGGAGGATTTGGCCACTGTTTTTTACCGCCAATATTAATATAACTCTGATCTTGCACCAACTAGGGTGCAATTGTAAGGAATGACCATGGGATCAAATGAGGGCTTCAAAGAATACACCCAAAAATGGAGAGATCTGGATGGCAGGGTGCAACTACCTTTAACTGATAGAGAGTTGGTAGATATATCTATGGGAACATTGACTGGACCATTTTCAACTTGCTAATTGGAAGTTCATCGTCTAGATTCACTGAATTGATCTTGAATGGTGAGAGGGTTGAAAGTGGGATTAAAAGCGGGAAGATACCCATGGCCTCCACCTCAAATGATGTGAAAAAGTCATTTATTAGTAAAAAAAAAGAGACTAATGTTGTGTTTGGGTCAAGAAGCTGTGATCGGTGGATCTGGAACTGACTGTTTAACGCTGGTTCGCGAAATGTCGCGGAAGCAAGAGTCGTCACCGTCTTTTATTTTCTCCAACATGGAAAGGACAAAAGCACAGAAAAATTCCTTATTGAGATTAGTTCTCGGTTCGGGAGGTAGATTTATAGAAAGGGAAGGTGTTAGCACCCTTTCTATCCATGGTTATCCATGGGCTCTTAGATACTTGCTCATTTGTGTTTTCAAAATGTTTGTTTGCTTTTCAAAGTGAGTGGGTTTGAAAAAGTTTCTTTGAAAGTTTCAGATCGACTCTTGTATCAGTCCTCAAGAGTGTTTGAAAAGTTATTTTGAAACCTTTTGGCAAAGTGTCGGTGTGAAAAGAAGTTTTTTGATTTGTTTTGAATTAGAGCAAGTATCTACGAGTCATCTACCTACCCTAAGGAATTAGTCTGTGTAAATGTCCTTAAGGTAGTGCCATCCCACCATTGAGAGGTAGGTAGCACCACCGTTGGAGGTGTTCGGGTCGATTCGAGGATTAGGGACAGTGTGGTCACCAGAGCAATAGTAGGACACCTTAGAAGCTACCCCCATGCCATGTTCATAGACATGAGGACTTACTAAAACGTCCTATACTTGGCGACCACGTTTCGAGGGGCAAGGCAACAGTGAGGCGTACCCTAAGAGTGGTGTGTGAATTGTGTGTCATTTTCAATCATATTTTATTCTTGTCATGCATTTGGTGGTCTACGCTTTGATTTTATTTGGGCATACATTCTTTCATGTGATTATTAGCAGTTAAGGGTGCGGAAATTAAAATGCGGAAAAATAAAGGTCCTACGCTATTACAAGGCGCGGGTCTATACATCGCCAAATTAAACAAAGACCCGATTTGAAATAAAATGCGGAAAGTAAATGTCCTAATTATCTATTACAAAGCTTTGGGGCAATTACATGAGATTTAAAAAGGAAATAAAAATAAACATGCGAAAGGAAATTAGAATCGAGTGCGAGGGCGTTGGACCCTTTAAAGAAATTAAATCGAAATTATAAATTAATTAAATTAAATAAAGGAAATAACTTATTTTTTGATGTTTTTTTTTGTATTTAATGGAAATAAAGAAAATTAATTGGAATTTGAAATTAAATAAAACCCTAGTTCTAAATTTGTTTTTAATTATTAAAGAAAATTGTTTAAGTTTAACCTAATTTAACCCTAATTAGTTAATTATAAGTTATTTACAAAAATAATTAATTATTAATAATAATGATGATAAGGAAATAAATTATTTATTAAGAAAGAAGAATAACAATGCTAAAACCTAATTTTATGTTTTTTAGTTTATTTAAGAAAAAAATGTTAAAGTTAAAAAAAACCTAAATTAACCTAAATAGATTATTAAATTTATTTACAAAAACTATTAGTGAATTAAATATTAAAACATATTTTTATTTTTGACTTTTCTGATTTTTTGTGTCTTATGAAAATTATTTGAAATATATTAAATAAAAGTGATCAAAAGAATAAAAAAAAAAAAGAAAAGAGAAGAAAAGAAATTAAAAAATATACAAACATTGGGGGGTTTTCAGGCCCTTTTGGAGGTGTATGGAGCATTTGGCCCACTAAATTCAAGGCCTTTGTGGACTTTTCTGTACTTGCATGTGGACCCATTGACTGGCGTGTATGATGAGCCCCTTTGGTGGCCTTCAGATTGGAATTTCCAGGCGCGTGGCAAGCCAGATGGTGTGGTTGTATGATGTTCCCTTGAGAGTATACTGCACAGGAACGTATTGAGCAAAATAATATTGGAGAAGTGAGGGACCTGGGAATCGAACCCAGGTCCCAATACCTGTATGCCAACGCGTTTGCCAATGGAGCTAGTGCGTTCATTTGTTAACTTAGTGGAACCTGATCAATGTATATGAAAACAAATGCTATTGGTGTAAAATAAAAATTTAGCGCGAAGATTTGAATCTCCCAGTCACGTCCAGACACGCAAGCATCATCTTCTTCTTTTTTCTGCAACTAAAAGCAAATAGCGGGGGTTTTGAACCCCCACTAAGTCAAACCTGCAAAAATAGCGATTAGGCTATGGAGCAATATAAATTGGGCGCGAATAGTGAGTTCAATTCGTTTTGAGGTCCTGAGTCCAATGGCATAGGTGTGGATGGTCAATTTTACCATATGTGTAAGACCCTAATTCAAGGTCCCTGAAACCCTAAAAAATGTCCATGGTGGATTCTCCTACAGGCAGCCATTCTTCAATTGAATTGCGCCATTAGCTTTAGAATCATCATGTTAGTATAAATCACACATTAAAAGTCATGAATAACGTATGAAAATGCAAATACGAATATGAGTATGTTTATGAACAGGGCGACTCAGTTATACCAATTTTGGATGTATGGGGCTTGGAAAGGTGTTGAATCACGTTCAGGAAGGTCCCGTCAATTGTTTGGAATCCTTTTTAGGCCTTGAAAGGAGCTCTATCTATGAAAACAGTTTTGAAGTTTTTGTGTGAAAATGCAAATTTGTTCTCTCAATTCCTGCGCAGCTTTCTTTGCTTTGAGCATTAGGGTTTCTTTGTATATGTATGAGGAATGATTTAGGTTAGAAAAACTGGCCCAAAATCCATGTATTCAATGATTCCATATTTGATTTTTCAAGCATCTTTTTTCAATCTTTTTGTCATGAAAAACATGCCTATTTTGGAAGATCTTGCCTCTTGATGTGGTACACGAAATCCCTAGGCCTTAATGAGAGAATATGCTGCATAAAAAGATTTGGCAACCATATTTTAGTATTTTTCTTATATTTAATTTTAATTAAATGAATTAATAGGATAATAAACTCAATTAATTAATTAAAAATAAGAAAATAACTCCCCTTTGGGTCAATGGGTCGTGCATAGCTCTTGGGTGATGATTCTTGGAAGAAATTGAGGCCCATTAGCAATTTTGAGGCATTTGAAGCAAAGTTGACTTTTCAAAATTCCCAAAAATTTCCCAACTTCCACAAGGCATATCTTGCTCAATGTTTAAGCTTTGATCATGTTCTTGGACATTTTGGAAAGGTCTTGAAGTCCTATAACCAATGCCTTTGGTCCCATGTCATTTTGATTTACCAATATCAAGTTATGGTCTTTGACTTAAAGTGCCTTTTTGTTGACTTTTGAAAATGACCTATAATGTTGAGATTGATAACTTTTTGTGAGAGCATTTCTTGGACTTGAAGTGTGAAGATGAGTTGTAGGAAATGTCATTCTCTTCAAAATGAGCATTGGATGGAATTTTTCTGATAAACCATGTGGAAGTTATGCCTTGGTCAAGTTGCAGTTGACTTTTTCAACTGTCCAAAAATAGAAACTTTTGCATCTTGAGACTTTTTGAGCCATGCCTTGAGAATCATGATCAAGAATTGATCAAATGATGTTTGTGGCTTCAAAATTAGATGTTGACCAAAAATTTTGACTTTTGACTGTCAAATGACCATTTTGCCCCTGCAGTTGACTGTGAAGCAATTTGGGTTTTTGACTGTGCAATTTTGTGCTGTAAGTCTTGAAACTTGACATAAGGATGCTTGACAATGTTTATAGGCATGTGGGACTTGTTTGGACCCTTGAAAACTTCAATTTCTTTTCCAGAACCAAAACCCTAGTTATTGACTGTTAGGAGGCAATTGGACTGTGCAACCCTTGGGAGATTTTGAAGCATGCTCTTTGCAAATCTTGAAGAATATGGGAGGGAAAATTTTGGGGTACAACAGTTGCCCCTGTTCAATCTTCTTAGACCTGAGGATGTAGATTGGCTGACGGGCCTTTCGTAATCCGTAGGTGGAAGATGATTGAACACTAGAGTGCCCAGAAATTTGCGCTCACATAGTAGTGTGATGGTGGGAATGGGCTTACAGATGCCATTTGAAGATTAGTGGATAGGAGGATGGGCTTATAGATGCCATGTTGAGAGGTGATGGATAGATGGATGGGCTTATAGATGCCATCTGGGTGTCGGTCGCGTAAGAGATTCCTTAGCGAGAACTTGCGTACCTGAAAAAGAAAGATGATTACCTGACCTGTTATAGGAGTTGGTCTTCAAACTCTTTGTGTAGATGTGCCCTGACTGGTTACAGGAATTGAATCCTTAAACCTCTTCATAGGTGCCCTGGCGAGATACAGGAATCGAGTCTGGCGTTTCAAAAGGTGATGAATAAATCAGGGATGGTTACTACCTCAACGGGGCGATGAGAGAACCTTGGGCGATTACTACCTCAACAGTAACGATGAGAGAATCTGGGGTGATTACTACCTCAACAGTAACGATGAGAGAATCTGGGGCGATTACTACCTCAACAGTAACGATGAGAGAACCTGGGGTGATTACTACCTCAACAGTAATGATGAGAGAATCTGGGGTGATTACTACCTCAACAGTAACGATGAGAGAATCTGGGGTGATTACTACCTCAACAGCAACGATGAGAGAATCTGGGGTGATTACTACCTCAACAGTAACGATGAGAGAATCTGGGGTGATTACTACCTCAACAGTAACAATGAGAGAATCTGGGGTGATTACTACCTCAACAGTAACGATGAGAGAATCTGGGGTGATTACTACCTCAATAGTAACAATGAGAGAATCTGGGGTGATTACTACCTTAAACAGTAATGATGAGAGAATCTTAGATGGCTTCTACTGAGTCTTCATCAGGAAAATCTTTAAGAATCGATTTAACTGGACTAGAGAAGGCCTTTGACTGGATCAGCATCAGAAAAATCTTTAGGAGTCGATTTAACTGAACCAGGCAAGGTCTTGAAATAACTTCAACTGGATAAGAATCAGAAAAATCTTAGGGTCGATTTGACTGAACCAGAGAAGGCCTTTGACTGCATAAGAATCAGAAAAATCTTTAGGAGTCGATTTAACCGAACCAGGCAAGGTCTTGGAATCTTCAACTGGAATAAGAATCAGGGAGATCTTAGGGTCGATCTGACTGAATCCAGAGAAGGCCTTTGACTGGATAAGAATCATAAAAATCTTTAGGAGTCGATTTAACCGAACCAGGCAAGGTCTTGAAATCTTCAACTGAGTCTTCATCAGGAAAATCTTTAGGAATCAATTTAACTGGACCAGAGAAGGCCTTTGACTGGATCGGCATCAGAAAAATCTTTAGGAGTCGATTTAACTGAACCAGGCAAGGTCTTGGATTAACTTTGACTGGATAAGAATCAGAAAAGTCTTAGAATCGATTTAACTGAACCAGACTAAAGTCTTGGAATATCTTTGACTGGATAAGAATCAGAAAAATCTTAGGGTCGATCTGACTGAACCAGAGAAGGCCTTTGACTGGATAAGAATCAGAAAAATCTTTAGGAGTCGATTTAACTGAACCAGGCAAGGCCTTGAAATAACTTCAACTGGATAAGAATCAGGGAGATCTTAGGGTCGATCTGACTGAACCAGAGAAGGCCTTTGACTGGATAAGAATCAGAAAAATCTTTAGGAGTCGATTTAACTGAACCAGACGAAAGTGTTGAAATAACTTCAACTGGATAAGAATCAGAAAAATCTTTAGGAATCGATTTAACTGAACCAGAGGAGGTCTTGGACATAGCTGAGAACTTAACTGGATCTTTCCTGAAAGGTAAAGGTCAGTCATATGCAATGCATGATATGGATCAAGCCACGATGTTCTCAACATAAATGAGATCGTATGTTCATGATGCATATATGCATGCTATAATATATGGAAATGCGATGTTTATGAATGTATGTTTTTGTCTAGGAAAGTAAATCCTTGACGGGTGCCGGGAAGTCACATCCTGGGCTGATGTTGGAGAATAGTGCTTTGTTTCCGTTGGGGATGAAGATTGCAAGAATACTGGTAGGAGAAGATAACTCCGTTGAGGAATAAACTTGGCGAAGAGATTACTCTGCGGGGAAAAAATACTCTAGCTACCTTGCTGGGGAACAATACTCTGTGGGAAGAGAGGTACTTTGCTGGGATGTTGATGATAACTCCGCTGGGGATACCATTGTTATGTTAGAAGTGTTAATAGACTCCGCGGGGGATATGAAGACTTTGCCGAGGCCGATCTTTCCGTGGCTTTTGGCTGAGGATAACCCAGTTATACCCTGGTAGGGAAATAACCTTTGAATAAAATCTGGGGACGCGTTCGTGCTCTGTAGGGGATAAGCTTCCAGAATCTACTGGGGATAAGCTTCCTGCTGGGGAGATGGATTCAAACTTTCCTGGGGAAATCTTGATTGGACTCTCCTGGAGAAATTTTTTTTTTGGAGATATATTGGGGAAGTGGCTCCGCTGGATGTCTGGTATGCCGCCGGGGGAGAGTCTTAGATCAAGACTGCCGGGGATGCTTGCTGAGGAATGTTGAGATCTGCTGGAAGATACCCAACTTCCTTAAGGCTGACAGGATAACTCTGCTTGGGGAGAGTGTATTGACTTGCTGGCTCACTCTCTGGGGAGTTTAGAGATTTTGGTTATGTTCTTCAGCTGAACTCACCTTGATACCTTGGCGGACAGAGCAATTAGATCGTTTGGACAACTCATCATTTCCCCTGTTTCTGAGGTGGGAGAGGAAGACCTGTGAGGTGCTGATAGTTGTTGATGGACAAACCTTCTTCTGGTAGGCAAGTGACGAGATGCCGGGACATAGTCGTAGGCTTTTGATCCCTAACTTTTGCCTGGACCGCCCTTTCGGGTTTTCAGTCCACCGGGATACCCATTTTTGCCCAAGTCGCCTTTTCAGGTTTTCGACTTGCCGGGTGTACAAATTTTTCATTTTCATCCCTTATTTTGCCCGAACCCTTTTGGTTCGCCGGGAAGCCCTAATTTTTGCCTAGGTATGTCAACCTAGCGGGTCTTTTATCGTGCGTAGTATTTTTCGACTATGTCCATGCTCTTAGAACGTAGGGAGGTGCCCCTGTTGTTGTGTTGCCATGCCACCAGAAGATGTTTGATCAGGCAAGATTCGTTGCTGGGATTTATGTCCAATGCCCTAAGTGACTCAGATGGAGATTTGCCCCTGGCTTTTTGGCATTTGAGAGACTCTTTGAATCTTGACTTAACTGCCCCAGATGATAGACAATGATCATGTCTGCCCCTTGATTGGAAGTGCTTTTGTTCATTAGACGTTCGTCGTGCGAACTTCTATGCTGTTCAAACAAATAGTCGTATGCAAACAAAGTTATGTTAAAAATGCAAAGCTTATGTCTGTTTCGAAGTTTTTGAAAATGCAGTTTTTTTTTAATAAAACAAGTGAGTTCTTTTGTAAACTGTGATGTCAAACTCGTTATTTTACTGTGAGCCTTAAGGAGTCAGGATACCTTTGTAACAGTATGCTTTCGAACTAGCCCATGCTTCAGCTAGGACTTTTTAGGGTTATAACGTGGCTTGGTTCACGGTTTAAGAAACAAAGGATAAAGGCTCAAATTATTTGTACCCACCCATTCTTCGTGATGTTCTTCAAACCTAAACTCAGCTGATCGTGCGTTAGACCTCGTTTGAGTCTTTGTCCTAAAATTCCAGTGATGGTTCGGATATTGAACGTTTATTTGAATAGGCAGTCATTTTTGTTTGGTTTAGGGTTTGTATGACCTCTTTCTTTTTGATTTCGCTATCCCTAAATTTTGCCTGAACTGTTTCTTTTGTGATTACAGTCAGCGGGATGCCCCAGTTTTGTAAGTCTCCTTCATAGGTTTTGACTTATTGGGCTTTAGTTTTTGAGATATAATGATTGCCTATCCTTATGATTATTCGGAATCATCATTGTCTTTTTTTTTTGTAAGGACCTCTTTGGTGCCATTTGTTATGCACTTGGATCAACTGAGAGAACTACCCTGCCCCAGGTTATGATAAAGGGTTTTTAATTTTCGAAAAGAAAAACTCCTACTTCTTTGGCTCAGAGGGGTTGACGAGGGATTATCTTCCTTATAACTCCAGTGTTTAGGGATTGAAACAATGCCTGTACCTCATCAGCTGGGTCTGTTCAAAAGCATACTGTAGATTGTGGTATCGTTTTCGTCATCCTCCCTCAAGAGGCTTAGAATTTTAGATCAAGAGTTGACATCACAAAAATATGAAAACAGTTTGCATATAGTGAATACGAAATAATTACTTCAAAACAGACATATGCGATGCATTAATGAAATAACAACGTTTAACATGAGTAAATGTTTGAACAAAAGAAAATTACAACTTGAAAATCCTAATGAACAAAAGTCTTTTCTTCTCAGGGATTGTTACTTCAACTGGTGCATCTTGTAGGGATGACAGGAGCATTCAGCCTGGCCCATCTAGGTGAAATCCATAGCTCTTTCATTAATCAGGTCTTAGATCTTATTCTTCAGAGCCCAGCAGTCGTCGGTGTCATGTCCTGGACTGTCAGAGTGGTATGCACATCTTTCCTCAGGATTGTACTTTGGGGAGGCTGTGTTGAGATTCTTAGGAGGGTCCCTTAACGTCACCAGATTCAACCTCAACAATTGTTGTAAAGCTTGAGACGGTGACACGTTGAGCTTGGTGAACTGCCTTTTAGGCTTGTCTGGCTTGCTCTGATCAGTCCGTTGTTCTTGGCGAGGTCGTTGTTGGACCTGTGAAGTAGTAGCAGCTTGAAGAGGCCCAAACCTTTGACTTCTTGGAGGCTGATTAATGACTTGGTCCCTGACTTGGGCTGGTTGCTTCATGTCTTGATGAAACTGACTGATCATGGCCCTCAGCTCTCCTTGCTCCCGAGCTAAACTTTGTATGAGAGCCCTTTGCCCCAGCATCTGGGTTTTCAACGTGTCTACCTCAGCTTGTAGACGTTTCAGCCGTTCGTCCTTGTCGTCCTCAGCACTGTTCCTGACCAAAGTCCCTGTGAGGAGTGTTCTCAGCTCTTCCTGCCCCTTGGATATGCTTAAAAAGATCTCCCTGAACTGAGTCTTTTGAGCATGAGGTCCCTGGTTATCTTGTTGGGAAGCCATTGCTGAAATAAACAGCGAGAAAGGTAAGTGACCTGCAATAAGGGTACCTATAATGCACTAATATGCATGATATGCATGCAATGTTTTCAAGGACCTCGCGGGGTAAACAAGAAGATTGTCAGAATTGGAAACCGGTAGCTTGATCGAAGGAACTTCATGTTGTTGAGAGTCCTTCTTCAAGGGTCAAGGCTCACCATATCTAGTGGGTCATAGCCCCTGACAACCTTGTCTAGAGGAAAATAAATCCCCTTTGCCCCTTGCTGGACAGTTGGTTCATCATGACCTGCATCACAAGCCCTTGAGATCCTTGAAATGGATTAGATGCATGCAATGGTATGATGTTATGCTATGCATGGAGTAATGTAGGTAAACCCTGTTATGAGTACAGATTAAGGACTGTAAACAAAACCCGCAAGAAGCTCATGTGTTAGATAACAAGCATGCAAGTAGTTAAGTTGGAAGGCACACAAGTCACACAAGAGAAGCCCTTAGAGTTTAGGCCACCATGAGGTCTAGGTATTACCCTCTTTCAGTTTGTTGGTTCATACCTGTCCTATCAAAAGTAACCGGGTTCTTAGAGGATCCCAATATCATTGACTACCCTCAATCGGTCATAACTCCAGCATCACAATCTTTTCTTGCAGCCAGAACCATCACGAGAGTTTAGCCTCAATGGGCGTAGCATACTGCTACTGTTCTATTGGCCAAGTTGGGTCATTTAAGGTTCTAAGGTCGGTTGGTGCTTAATGACTCCTCATAAGACCCATATTCTCCTCGTTGCAACACAAGGGATATCGGTACAGACCAAGGTGCCACACCAACGTAGCCACTGTTTCACCCATGTCGTTCTACGCCGGACAGGTCCCTCACAGCTTATGCTACCTAACAGGGTATCCCCAGATCCGGGTTAGGATCTATGTAACTCCGATGCAACCCACAATTTAAAGCAAACAAGTTAAAACAATTGAAAACACAGTTATGAACTATCCTAAGGTACACCTCACTTTAAGTGTCCCCAGCAGAGTCGCCAGTTCTGTGATCGGTGGATCTGGAACTGACTGTTTAACGCTGGTTCGCGAAATGTCGCGGAAGCAAGAGTCGCCACCGTCTTTTATTTTCTCCAACATGGAAAGGACAAAAGCACAGAAAAATTCCTTATTGAGATTAGTTCTCGGTTCGGGAGGTAGATTTATAGAAAGGAAAGGTGTTAGCACCCTTTCTATCCATGGTTATCCATGGGCTCTTAGATACTTGCTCATTTGTGTTTTCAAAATGTTTGTTTGCTTTTCAAAGTGAGTGGGTTTGAAAAAGTTTCTTTGAAAGTTTCAGATCGACTCTTGTATCAGTCCTCAAGAGTGTTTGAAAAGTTGTTTTGAAAGATTTTTGCAAAGTGTCGGTGTGAAAAGAAGTTTTTTTATTTGTTTTGAATTAGAGCAAGTATCTACGAGTCATCTACCTACCCTAAGGAATTAGTTTGTGTAAATGTCCTTAAGGTAGTGCCATCCCACCATTGAGAGGTAGGTAGCACCACCGTTGGAGGTGTTCGGGTCGATTCGAGGATTAGGGACAGTGTGGTCACCAGAGCAATAGTAGGACACCTTAGAAGCTACCCCCATGCCATGTTCATAGACATGAGGACTTACTAAAACGTCCTATACTTGGCGACCATGTTTCGAGGGACAAGGCAACAGTGAGGCGTACCCTAAGAGTGGTGTGTGAATTGTGTGTCATTTTCAGTCATATTTTATTCTTGTCATGCATTTGGTGGTCTACGCTTTGATTTTATTTGGGCATACATTCTTTCATGTGATTATTAGCAGTTAAGGGTGCGGAAATTAAAATACGGAAAAATAAAGGTCCTACGCTATTACAAGGCGCAGGTCTATACATCGCCAAATTAAACAAAGACCCAATTTGAAATAAAATGCGGAAAGTAAATGTCCTAATGATCTATTACAAAGCTTTGGGGAAATTACATGAGATTTAAAAAGGAAATAAAAATAAACATGCGAAAGGAAATTAGAATCGAGTGCGAGGGCGTTGGACCCTTTAAAGAAATTAAATCGAAATTATAAATTAATTAAATTAAATAAAGGAAAGAACTTATTTTTTGATGTTTTTTTTTGTATTTAATGGAAATAAAGAAAATTAATTGGAATTTGAAATTAAATAAAACCCTAGTTCTAAATTTATTTTTAATTATTAAAGAAAATTGTTTAAGTTTAACCTAATTTAACCCTAATTAGTTAATTATAAGTTATTTACAAAAATAATTAATTATTAATAATAATGATGATAAGGAAATAAATTATTTATTAAGAAAGAAGAATAACAATGCTAAAACCTAATTTTATGTTTTTTAGTTTATTTAAGAAAAAAATGTTAAAGTTAAAAAAAACCTAAATTAACCTAAATAGATTATTAAATTTATTTACAAAAACTATTAGTGAATTAAATATTAAAACATATTTTTATTTTTGACTTTTCTGACTTTTTGTGTCTTATGAAAATTATTTGAAATATATTAAATAAAAGTGATCAAAAGAATAAAAAAAAAAGAAAAGAGAAGAAAAGAAATTAAAAAATATACAAACATTGGGGGGTTTTCAGGCCCTTTTGGAGGTGTATGGAGCATTTGGCCCACTAAATTCAAGGCCTTTGTGGACTTTTCTGTACTTGCATGTGGACCCATTGACTGGCGTGTATGATGAGCCCCTTTGGTGGCCTTCAGATTGGAATTTCCAGGCGCGTGGCAAGCCAGATGGTGTGGTTGTATGATGTTCCCTTGAGAGTATACTGCACAGGAACGTATTGAGCAAAATAATATTGGAGAAGTGAGGGACCTGGGAATCGAACCCAGGTCCCAATACCTGTATGCCAGCGCATTTGCCAATGGAGCTAGTGCGTTCATTTGTTAACTTAGTGGAACCTGATCAATGTATATGAAAACAAATGCTATTGGTGTAAAATAAAAATTTAGCGCGAAGATTTGAATCTCCCAGTCACGTCCAGACACGCAAGCATCATCTTCTTCTTTTTTCTGCAACTAAAAGCAAATAGTGGGGGTTTTGAACCCCCACTAAGTCAAACCTGCAAAAATAGCGATTAGGCTATGGAGCAATATAAATTGGGCGCGAATAGTGAGTTCAATTCGTTTTGAGGTCCTGAGTCCAATGGCATAGGTGTGGATGGTCAATTTTACCATATGTGTAAGACCCTAATTCAAGGTCCCTGAAACCCTAAAAAATGTCCATGGTGGATTCTCCTACAGGCAGCCATTCTTCAATTGAATTGCGCCATTAGCTTTAGAATCATCATGTTAGTATAAATCACACATTAAAAGTCATGAATAACGTATTAAAATGCAAATACGAATATGAGTATGTTTATGAACAGGGCGACTCGGTTATACCAATTTTGGATGTATGGGGCTTGGAAAGGTGTTGAATCACGTTCAGGAAGGTCCCGACAATTGTTTGGAATCCTTTTTAGGCCTTGAAAGGAGCTCTATCTATGAAAACAGTTTTGAAGTTTTTGTGTGAAAAATGCAAATTTGTTCTCTCAATTCCTGCGCAGCTTTCTTGTCTTTGAGCATTAGGGTTTCTTTGTATATGTATGAGGAATGATTTAGGTTAGAAAAACTGGCCCAAAATCCATGTATTCAATGATTCCATATTTGATTTTTCAAGCATCTTTTTTCAATCTTTTTGTCATGAAAAACATGCCTATTTTGGAAGATCTTGCCTCTTGATGTGGTACACGAAATCCCTAGACCTTAATGAGAGAATATGCTGCATAAAAAGATTTGGCAACCATATTTTAGTATTTTTCTTATATTTAATTTTAATAAAATGAATTAATAGGATAATAAACTCAATTAATTAATTAAAAATAAGAAAATAACTCCCCTTTGGGTCAATGGGTCGTGCATAGCTCTTGGGTGATGATTCTTGGAAGAAATTGAGGCCCATTAGCAATTTTGAGGCATTTGAAGCAAAGTTGACTTTTCAAAATTCCCAAAAATTTCCCAACTTCCACAAGGCATATCTTGCTCAATTTTTAAGCTTTGATCATGTTCTTGGACATTTTGGAAAGGTCTTGAAGTCCTATAACCAATGCCTTTGGTCCCATGTCATTTTGATTTACCAATCTCATGTTATGGTCTTTGACTTAAAGTGCCTTTTTGTTGACTTTTGAAAATGACCTATAATGTTGAGATTGATAACTTTTTGTGAGAGCATTTCTTGGACTTGAAGTGTGAAGATGAGTTGTAGGAAATTTCGTTCTCTTCAAAATGAGCTTTGGATGGAATTTTTCTGATAAACCATGTGGAAGTTATGCCTTGGTCAAGTTGCAGTTGACGTTTTCAACTATCCAAAAATAGAAACTTTTGCATCTTGAGACTTTTTGAGCCATGCCTTGAGAATCATGATCAAGAATTGATCAAATGATGTTTGTGGCTTCAAAATAAGATGTTGAACAAAATTTTTGACTTTTGACTGTCAAATGACCATTTTGCCCCTACAGTTGACTGTGAAGCAATTTGGGTTTTTGACTGTGTAATTTTGTGCTGTAAGTCTTGAAACTTGACATAAGGATGCTTGACAATGTTTATAGGCATGTGGGACTTGTTTGGACCCTTGAAAACTTCAATTTCTTTGCCAGAACCAAAACCCTAGTTATTGACTGTTAGGAGGCAATTGGACTGTGCAACCCTTGGGAGATTTTGAAGCATGCTCTTTGCAAATCTTGAAGAATATGGGAGGGCAAATTTTGGGGTACAACAGAAGCCATGCTAAGAATGACCGTCATCATTCAGTAGGGGATGTACTGATTTCCAATCTAACTCCAACTCAACGACCACGTCAATAAAATAATCAACAAAGACTGGATGCCCAAAGAAGATAGTTTACTAAAATCAATATACAACTATCTCAAGCTCTGCAACACCTATTGAAAGTTGATTTGGTGACCTTGCGAGATCCCCCTTCCAACTCTAACACTGCTTCTCCAAAATACAACCCCAATGTCAAATGCGCTTACCACTCAAACAGTCTCAGAAATTATACCAATGATTGTTGGTCTCAAAAGAATAAAATCCAAGACCTGATTGATAACAAAACAATTAAATTCAACCCTCCATCGAATCCCAATGTGATCACCGCACCCATGCCAAATCATGGTAAGGGTGTCAATGCTATTAAAGATGCTTTTTTGTTGCCTCCATCAATGACTTGACCACTCCTTTGAAGATTGTTAAAGAGAATTTGTTGAAAGCCGGGGTATTCCATGGTTGCCTTGAAGATTGTTGCTATTATTCTATACAAATTAATGGTTGTGAATCGCTGAAGAAAGGTGTCCAACACCTGATGGATAGCCATGAGATTCAATTTGAAAGAACTCCATCTGTGAAAAGTTTGACCGATGTTGTATCTCAAGAATTTGAAGACATATCCATCATTACTATCTCAACCAAACCTATTAGGATCACCTCAAAAGGTCCCATTAGAATTCCCATTGAACCCAGAATAGCTCCACTAATCATCACCACACCGGGGCCAGTCCCCTACTCTTTTGATAAGGCGGCGCCCTGGAACTATGGGGCGGAAGTGTATTACCATGGCATCAAACAAGATTCATGGATTAATGCAGATGAAACTGCTGACATTACAAACATTGTTGGGTCAAGTAAAGTTACTAGGACGGGGAGAATCTTCTCTCCATAGATTTCACCTCCGACAAATACTACTACACCCATTCGTATTACTGCTGTTAAACCTGTTACTGATACTCGAGGAAAGGAAAAAATGACTGAGCCTGCCCTGACGGAAGTGCCCATAAAAGATATTACTATTGAGGACCCATCTACCCATGAGATGGAGGAGATTTTAAAAATTATCAGAAAAAATGACTATAAGATAGTGGAACAGTTGGGGAAAACACCCTCGAATATTTCCATGTTGTCTTTGTTGCTATGCTCCGAGGTGCATGCTCAAGCACTGATAAAATTCCTGAAAAAATACACATGGCCCACAAGAAACTATGGTCGACCAATTTGAAAACTGTGTAGCAAGCTTGACTACCGACAATGGTTTAGGGTTCTCTGATGCAGATTTGACCCCGATGGGGAAGAATCACTACAAAGCTCTCCATATCTCCATAGAATGCAAGGGCACTACCATGTCATATGTATTAGTGGATACTAGATCTTCTCTCATTGTCTTGCCTAAAGGAGCTTTGGATAGACTAAACTGTGATGGACTGGTGTTGAAACCTAGCGACATTGTAGTAAGGGCTTTCGATGGTTCTAAGAGGATGGTCCATGGAGAGGTTGATCTCTCTATCCAGGTTGGGTATCAAGTCTTCAACTCAACATTCTATGTGATGAATATACGTTCTTCTTATTCTTGCCTGCTTGGACGCCCATGGATACATGGGGCAGGTGCGGTGACTTCCATACCACATCAAAAGCTGAAGTATCCAGTCAAGGGGAAAATTGTCACTGTATGCGGAGAAGAAGAGTTTATGATCAGTTATCTAAATTCATTTAAGTATGTCTAAATGGATGGCGAGTTCATTGAAACTCCTTATCAATCCTTTGAAGTGGTATCTCCCATGGTTGCTATTTCCAAGGCCACTCCTGACACTCCCGAAGCTGCTAAAGCTACACCGAGGATGGCTTCTCTCAAAGATGCTCGTGTTGTTATTGAAGACATAGGTTACACCATTTGGGGACAACTTCCTGATTTCCCTTTCAAGTCAGACAAACTTGGGTTGGGATTCACTTCCAAGGCTCAAAAGAAGGTTCGACATGCTCGTCCAGGGAAACCACCTCTTCGCATTAGTAACCATGAGGTTAATGCCCTTGAAGACTCTAATGTTGATTATGACTTTGATGACTGGATCTACCCGACTACTTATGAAGGGCTCAACAACTGGCAGACCAAGGACTTCATCCCAATCTCCTTCATCCAGGAGTAATTGCCATTTACTGTTTTTATTACTTTGACAACTTTGTCTGTAATTTCCATTAAAACAATGACTTTAAGCCATGTGCCTTGCCCGGGGCACAATGGTCCATTTATTAAGGGTTTGTCATTATCATATGCCATATGCTCATTTTAATGGAAAACATTGGACTATTTTGCATTCAAATTTTGTGCTCTTTACTTTTTTATTACTTTATTGCATTTTCAAATAGCCATGTGATCTTACATGCACACACACACACACACACACACACACATATTTGCAGATCCATATCCACTCTGAATCTCATTGACAATAACTCTGCTATTGCCATATATGACTTTGAAAATCCAATCTATCAAGTCGAAGAAGAAGGTGATGAAGATTGTGAAATACCTGGGGAACTCGCCAGACTTCTGATACAAGAGGAAAAGACTATTCAACCACACAAGGAGTCAGTTTAAGTGATAAACCTAGGTACTGAGGAAAACAAGAAGAAGGTCAAGATCGGCGCCAACTTGAAAGATTGTGTCAAGAGAAGATTGGTCCAGATGTTACATGACTATGTTGAAGTGTTAGCTTGGTCATATAAAGATATGTCAGGGCTTGATACTGATATCGTAGTTCACCGTCTATCAAAGAAGGAAGATTGTCCTTCGGTCAAGCAAAAGGTTCGTCGCATGCGGCCAAACATGTCCGAGAAAATAAAAATTGAGGTAATGAAACAGTTTGATGCAGGTTTCCTGGCGGTGACGTCATACCCTCAATGGATGGAAGATGTTGTTCCAGTAACAAAGAAAGACGATAAAGTACGTATGTGCATAGACTACAGGGATTTGAATAGGGCAAGCCCCAAAGATGATTTCCCACTACCTCATATCGATGTCTTGGTTGACAACACTGCTCAACACAAAGTTTTCTTCTTCCTGGATGGATTCTCCGGATACAATCAAATCAAAATAGCACCCAAAGACATGAAGAAAACCACTTTTGTTACACAGTGGGGCACCTTCTGTTACAAGGTCATGCCTTTCGGTTTGAAGAATGCAGGGGAAACCTACCAACGGGATATGGTAGCTCTATTTCATGATATGATTCATCATGAGATAGAAGTTTACGTTGATGACATGATTGCAATATTGAAAACTAAGGAAGAACACGTTGATCATCTCCACAAGCTATTTGAGAGGTTGAAGAAATACAAGTTGAGGCTGAATCCCAACAAGTGAGCCTTCGGAGTGAGGTCTGGAAAACTCCTAGGCTCCATCGTCAGTGGAAAAGGTATTGAAGTCGACCCTACAAAAGTCAAAGCCATACAAGAGATTCCAACTCCCTATACTGAGAAGGAGGTCAGAGGTTTCTTAGGTCGACTCAACTATATTGCCCGGTTCATATCTCACTTAACTGTTACTTGTGATCCAATCTTCAAACTGTTGAAGAAAGATCAAGTAGTTAGATGGAATGATGACTGCCAAGAAGCTTTTGACAAGATTAAAGAATACTTATAAGAACCTCTCATCCTGATGCCTCCAGTTGAAGGCTGACATTTGATTATGTACTTGACTGTATTAGAGAATTCAATGGGATGTGCGCTGGGTCAACATGACGAGTCTAGCCGAAAAGAGCATGCAATATACTACCTTAGCAAAAAGTTTACCGACTGTGAAACTAGATATTCACTACTCGAGAAAAATTGTTGTGCTTTGGCATAGGTTGCTCGCCGGCTAAGATAGTATATGTTGACTCATACTACCTTATTGATTTCTAAGATGGATCCCATCAAGTATATCTTCGAGAAGCCGGCTCTCTCCGGACGAATAGCTAGATGTCAGATGATATTGACTGAATATAACATCCAGTATACTACACAAAAAGCTATAAAAGGGAGTGTACTGGCGGATCATTTGGCGCATCAAGCTATTGACGATTACCAATCTATGAACTTTGAATTCCTGGACGAGAATATCATATTGAAAACTGACTGTGAAAAGCCTGGACTGTATGAAGGACCTGAACGAGGATCCCTATGGACCATGGTCTTTGACAGAGCTTCCAATGCATTGGGTAACGAAATTGGTGTTGTGATCATTTCTCTCAAAGGTTTCCATACACCTTTCACTGCTAGACTTTGCTTCCATTTTAGAAATAACATGGCTGAGTATGAAGCATGCATCTTGGGTCTAAAGGCTGCTATCGACCTAAGAAACAAATTCTTGAACATGTACAAAGACTCAGCTCTGGTAATCAGTCAAGTTAAAGGAGAGTGGGATACCAAACATCCAAATCTGATCCCCTACAAAGGGCTTGTGCTAACCTTGATCCCATACTTTGAGGAGGTCACCTTCGAAAATATCCCAAGAGAAGAAAACCAGTTGGCAGAAGCTTTAGCAACTATGTCTTCTATGTTCAAGGTCAATTGGGACATCGAAGTTCCCAAAATTACTATAGAAAGATTTGGTGAACCGACGCACTGTTGTGAGATTGACACTGACGAGGAGAAGCCTTGGTTTCATGAGGTTAAAATATATCTTGAAGCACAAGAGTACCCGGAGGGAGCCTCAATCAACGATAATAATCTTCTACAGAGATTCTCAGCCAAATTCTTCCTGAGCAATTGCATTTTATAAAAGCACAACCATGATTCAACTCTGCTTCATTGTATGGACAAGAAGGAAGCCGAGGGAATTATAAAGGATATGCATGACGGTATCTTTGCAACTCACTATAGCGGACACACTATGGCCAAGAAGATTTTGAGGGCTAGTTATTATTGGTCGACCATGGAAACCGATTGCCATCAACACTCAAGAACTTGCCATAAATGTCAGATCTATGCCGACAAAGTTCACGTGCCTCCAATACCTTTAAATGTCATGACTGATTTGTGGCCATTTGCAATATGGGGAATTGATATAATTAGAGAGATTAAGCCTACTGCCTCAAACAGACATCATTTCATCCTCGCCGCCATTGACTACTTCACCAAATGGGTCAAAGCTGCTTCATTTTCCTCAGTTACTAAGAACACTGTAGCCCATTTTATCAAGCATAACCTCATCTACCGGTATGACATTCCTGAAAGGATCATCACCGATAATGGAACTGACCTCAACAATGCTATGATTACTGAACTCTGTATGCAGTTCAAAATCAAGTATCACAACTCTTCTCCTTACAGACCTAAGATGAATGGTGCAGTGGGAGCTGCCAATAAAAACATAAAGAAGATTGTGCAAAAGATGGTGGTGACCTACAAAGATTGGAATGAGATGCTACAATTTGATCTTCATGGCTACCGTACCTCGACACGAACAGCAACTGGGGCAACCCCATTCTCCCTAGTCTATGGCATGGAAGCCGTCCTGCCTGTCGAAATTCAGATTCCTTCTTTGAGGATACTTAAAGAAGCAGACTTAGGTGAGGATGAATGTATTCAGGCTAGGCTGGATCATTTGAGTTTGATTGATGAAAAGAGGTTGGCTGCTGTCTGTCATGGTCAAATACATCAAAAGCGTATGATCAAGGCATTCAACAAAAAGATCAAACCTCAAGTATATCAGGCTGGCGACTTGGTAATAAAACACATCATTTTACCACAAGGCGATCCCAGGGGAAAATGTACTCCCACTTATGAAGGGACGTTTGTTATCAAGAAAGTATTCTCTGGAGGTGCTATGATGTTAACCAAATGGACGGTGACAATTTCCCACACCCTGTGAACACATATATAGTAAAAAAATACCACACATAAAAAATGACCCGCTAGGTTGACATACCTAGGCCAAAATGAGGGCATCCCGATGAACTAAAAGGGTCTGGGAAAAAATTAGGGATATATACAAAAGATTGTACACACGGGAAGTCGAAAACCTAAAAGGGCGATGTTGTACCCCAAAATTTGCCCTCCCATATTCATCAAGAATTGTCAAAGTCAAGGTCACAAAATGCCCCAAGGGTTGTGCAGCTCAACTGTCTCCTATACAGTCAAAACTAGGGTTTGAGTTCTGATCAAGCAAATGAACTTTTCAAAGGCCCAATCAAGTCTCACATGCCTACAAATGTGGTCAAGCATCCTCATGTCAAGTTTCAAGGCATTCAGCTCAAAATTGCACAGTCAAAACCCTAGATTGCACTACAGTCAACTGTAGGGGCAAAATGGTCATTTGACAGTCAAAAGTTCAAATTTTTGGTCAATATATCATTTTGAAGCCACAAACATCATTTGATCAATGCTTGATCATGATTTTCAAAATTTGGCTCAGAAATCATCAAAGATGCAAAAGTTGCTATATTTGGACAGCTGAAAAAGTCAACTGAAATTGACCAGGGCATAACTTTCACATGGATTATCAGAAAAATTCCATCCAAAGCTCATTTTGAAGAGAAAGACATTTCCTACAATTCATCTTCATGTTCCAAGTCCAAGAAATGCTCTCACAAAAAGTTATCAATTTCAACATTATAGGTCATTTTCAAAAGTCAACAAAAAGTGACTTTAAGTCAAAGGCCATAACTTGAGATTGATATATCAAAATGACATGGGACCAAAGGCATTGGTTAAAGGACTCAAAGACCTTTCCAAAATGTCCAAGAACATGTAAAAATCCTAAAAATTGACCAAGTTATGCCTTGTGGAAGTTGGGAAATTTTTGGAAATGTTTGAAAGCCAACATTGATGCAAAAGGCCTAAAAATGCAAATGGGCCCATTTTTCTTCCAAATTTCTTCATGCCAAGCCTATGCACGACCATTAGGCCCAAAGGGAAGTATTCTCATATTTTTTAATTATTTATTTGAATTAATATTAATTTATATTCATTTAAATGATTTTAATACATGAAAAATATAACCTTAACCTAAAACAAATCTTTTTATACATGTTTGGATTCAATATTTCGTGCATATCCCATTTAGGAAAGTTTTGGATTGATTTGAACCTAATTGATACAAAGAACATGAAAAAAGATGTGAAAAGATTCTTAACAAAATCAATTATCAAAAACCATTAATTCATGAGATTTTGTACAGCTTTTCCAACCTAAATCATTCCTTACATATACTAGAACACAACCCTAATCATCCAAGACTAAAAGCTGCGCATACTCAAGCTTTGGCATATTGAAAAATTCACAAAAAAAGTCAATTCTGAAAAGCATTCTAGGGGACGATTCAAGCCCTAACTTTGATCTCAATAGCTTCATTGGAGTGTCCTGAACGTGTGCCAACCCAAAACAACCACCAAAACTCCTTGAAACGGTATCACAAAGTCAAACTGAACCAAGAAAATTTTGAATTCGCATAGCACGATTTAAGCATCCTCATGCATTTTTCTTTATGGATTATTGTTTGTCATGATGTTCTAAAGCTAACCAACGTGTTCGATTTTGTTTTTGTACCATATATGAGAGGTTACCATGAATGGTTGTTAGGGTTTCAGGAATTCAAAAAGAGGGTTTTTCTCATACAGAAAAATTAGGCAACGAGACCAAGATTATCAAACTCAGGGCCTCTAGACGATTCGATTACGCTAGTCGCGCCTAATTTATACAAGCGTGTGCCCTATTCGCTATTTTCTTGAATCTCCCTTTATGCAACGTTTCTAAAACCGTTGCCATATGCTTATGTTTCAAAAAAAATAAAAAGGGATGAAGACGATGATGAGTTGTCAGCTGGTGGTTCGTTAGTTTAAATTTACGCGCGTTTTAGTTAGTGGGCGTTAGTTTTGCTTTTTGATTATTTGTTTATAATAATATACCAATTGACACGTTTGGTTCAGTGGTTAAGCGTTGAGCTTGTGACCTTCAAGACCTGGGTTCAAGTCCCAGGTCTGGCAAAAGCTTAATATTATTTTTCAATGATTAATCCCATGCAGGCCTAACATGAAAGTCCACCGTACACGCTCAATATTCATCACCCACACGTCCTGGAGATTTAATCAAAGGGTCAGATTAAAGGCATACCATGGAGGCTGGTCAACGTGCCATACAAGATCCAGAAAGTCAATGAAATTCCATGCTTATTGGGCCAGGCTTTCCAACTTCATACCTCCTAAATTGGGGACTACACCCCACTCTGGTTTGATTTCCTTTTTATTTCATTTATTTTAATTATTATGTTTATTTTAATTATTTGTTTTAATTAATTATTTTTAACAAAAAATATAAAAACACTAAAAATCAGAAAAATACAAAAATATAATATTTATTTTATAATAATTATTTTCATAAATAAATTAAAATGTAGATTATTTAGTGTAATTAGGTTTTCAATTTTAAATCCTTTTTAATAAAAAATCCAAAAGAATGTAGAATTAGGTTAATTGCTATTTTTTATTCCTTTTAATATTTTTCCCTTTTTTCCACCATAATAATTATTATTTATTTATTTTCCTATTTAAATTGTACATAATCAATTAGGTTTAATTTAGGTCATATTTTAATTCTTTCTTAATAATTAAAAAATATTAGAATTAGGGTTCGCCACTCAATTTAATCTCAATTAATTTCTTTTTTCATTAAATCTAAAAAACACAAAAAATATCATTCTCATTTAATCATTTAATTTTTAATCCTCATTAACTTTTAATTATTTGCAAAAAGGGTCCAACGCCCGTCATTAATCATTTAATTGCGCATTTATTTTATTATCGCTTATTATAATTATGTAATTGCCCCGAAGCATTGTAACTTTACTTTTCGCACTTTATTTTCTTCGCATTATTTATTTTCCGCTAAATCGGGTCCGGTTTAATTTGGCGATGTGGACCCGCGCCATTTGTAATAGTTTAGCTTTATTTCCTCGCAATTTATAACTGTTAAATATGCATGCAAGAATGAATGGACTTAAAATAAAATCAAGCGTAGATCACAATGACATGACAAAAGACAAATAACTGAAACATGACACACAATTCGCACACACCACCCCTAGGGTACGCCTTACTGTTGCCTTTCGAAAGGTGATCGTCGAGTAGAGGATGTCTTAGTAAGTCCTCATGATCCGGGAACCTGGCATGAGGGTAGCTTCTAAGGTGTCTTCCCATTGCTCTGGTGATCACCATGTCCCGAACCTTCGAATTGACCCGAACACCTCCAACGGTGGTGCTACCTACCTCTCAATGGTGGGATGGCACTACTTTTAAGGACATTTACACAGACGAATTCCTTAGGGTAGGTAGATTCTCAAGGATACTTGCTCTCTTCAAAACAAACTAAAATCTTTTCACACCAACACATTTTCAAAAGCTTTCAAAGCAAATTTTTCAAACACTCTGACGTACGAGTCGAACTGAAATTTTTCAAAGAAACTTTTTAAAACCCACATTGAAAAGCAAACAAACCATTTTTGAAAACACATTGAGCAAGTATCTAAGAGCCCATGGATAACCATGGATAGAAAGGGTGCTAACACCTTCCCTTTCTATAACCTACCTCCCGAACCGAGAGCAATCTCTTAAAAGGAATTTTTCTGTGCTTTTGTCCTTTCCTATTGGAGAAAATAAAAGACGGTGGCGACTCTTGCTTCCGCGACATTTCGCGAACCAGCGTTAAACAGTCAGTTCCAGATCCACCGATCACAGAACTGGCGACTCTGCTGGGGATACTTTATAAAGTGAGGTGTACCTTAGGGCTAGCTTATAACTATGTTTTCAATTGTTTTCCTTGTGTGCTTTAAATTGTGGGTTGCCTGGGAGTTCTATAGGTCCTACACCCGGACCTGGGGGATACCTTTCTTAGAAAGTAGCAACAAGGCTGTGAGGGAACTGTGCGTGGTATACCGACACGGTTGAAACAGTCTGCTACGTTGATGTGGCACTTTGGTGTGTACCGGTAACCCTTGAGTTCAGTCAAGGAGAGTACGGGGCCTCCGCGTGGTGTCGTGAAGCATCAACAGACCTTAGGAACCTTAATTGAACTATCTTGGCCTCTTTAGGGTAGTGAGATCACTGACTTTGGTGCAGTCCGAGGTTGGTGGATACTCGATACTACACTCAATTGAGGGTTGCTTTCCTGGAATATTTCGGTCGCCAGTTCAGTGGCTAAATCGAAACGATGAACAATGAAAGCAATCCCGTGATATTGGGAACCTTAGAACCCGGTTACTTCTAATAGGACAGGTTGAACCCACCAACTTCAAGAGGGTAATACCCAGACCTCATGCTGGCCTAAACTCTAAGGGCTCTCTCTTGTGTGACTTGTGTGCCTTCCAACTTGACTACTTGTTATCTGACCCTTGAGTTTTCTTGAAGGTCTTGTTTATAGTCCTTAATGGGGACTCATAACAGGGTTTACCAAATTTCTTGCAGGTTTTGTTTATAGTCCTTAACTAGGACTCATGACAGGGTTTACCAAATTTCTTGCAGGTTTTGTTTATAGTCCTTAACTGGGACTCATAACAGGGTTTACTAGATCTCTTGCAGGTTTTGTTTATAGTCCTTAATTGGGACTCATAACAAAGTATACTGAATTTCTTGCAGGGTTTGTTTATAGTCCTTAATTGGGACTCATAACATGGTTTACCTACATCACCCCATGCATAGCATGACATCATACCATTGCATACATCCTAACCCATTTCAAGGATCTCAAGGGCTTGTGATGCAGGTCATGATGAACAACTATCCCAGCAAGGGGCAAGGAGGATTTATTTTCCTCCGGCCAAGGTTGTCAGGAGCTATGACCCACTGGATATGGTGAGCCTTTGACCCTTGGAGAAGAATTCTCAACAGCAGAGGTTTCTTTCCATCAAGCTACAAATTCAAATGCTAACAAATTTTCTTGTTTACCCCGCGAGGTCCTTGAAATCATCGCATGCATATCATACATCTCATTGCATTGCAGGTATCCCTTTGACAGGTTGCTTACCCTTTCCCGCTGTTTATTTCAGCCGCTCGTCATGAATCCTGAACCATCAGCCGAGCAGACTATCAAGGACCTCCAGGCTCAGAATGCCCAGTTCCAAGAGCTGATCATGAATCTGACTCAGGGGCAACAAGACCTGAAGGCTCTCCTTTTGAAGAAGGACAAGAAAAAGAAGAGGACTGTTCTGTTCAGCCCTAGACGCAGATCTGGGAATACACCGCAAGTTGAAACTGAGAGGACAACCCCATCTGTGGGAAAAAGCAGTCATCATGAGAGAGAGGTTCCCAGTCCAGTGGTCTCCGACAACGAGACAGATTTTGATGAAGAGCAGTACCCTCCGGCTGAAGACAAGTACAAACAGTTGGAGGATAGGATGAAGGCTATGGAGGTGCAACAGGCACCTGGGCTGGATCTTGGAGATTTGGGTCTGTCAACTGGTGTGGTTATTCCCCGGAAGTTCAAAGCACCATCCTTTACTAAGTATGACGGGGCGTCTTGCCCCAAGCTGCATCTAAGGTCCTATGTTCGGAAGATTCAGCCATATACGGTGGACAAGAATTTATGGATCCACTTCTTCCAGGAGAGTCTTTCAGGGACTCACCTCGAATGGTTCTATCAACTGGATGGGACCAAAATTCGTAACTGGGAGGAGTTGGCAACTGCTTTCTATAAGCAGTATCAATATAATGCCGACCTTGCCCCTACGCGTACCCAACTCCAGGGTATGTCGTTAGGATCAAGTGAAGGTTTTAAAGAATATGCGCAGAAATGGAGGGATCTTGCTGGAAGGGTACAACCACCTCTGACTGATCGGGAACTTGTGGACATGTTCTTGGGGACCTTGTCTGGTCCATTTTATAACCACCTGGTTGGAAATTCGTCTGCTGGATTCACAGATCTTATCTTGACTGGGGAGAGAATTGAAGCTGGCATCCGGTCTGGGAAAATTCAAGAGGCTATACCTTCTGATAAGAAGCCTCATCATGGAAAGAAGGAATCCAATGCTGTGCACGGTAAAAAGAGCCGCCATGAGGCAGGGGCAATCCAAATCTCTAATCCCGGACCTGCTCAACAAGGACAGGGGCAACAGCGCAAAGAGAAACGGCAGTACACCAAACTCAACATGTCGTTGGATCAAGCCCTGCAACAACTGTTGAAGACAGGGCTGATCACCTTAAGGGCTCCTCTTCGGAATCCGAACACTTCTGCACCCAACTATCATCCCAACGATAGGTGCGCATATCATTCAGATAGCCCGGGGCATACTACAGACAACTGCTGGCCTCTCAAGAACAAAATTCAAGACATGATCGACGCTGGGGAGATTCAGTTTGAAGTGCCAGAGACTCCGAACATAGTCACTGCTCCGTTGCCCAATCATTGAAGCCTTTTGTTTATTTGAATGTTTTGAGTTGTACTTTTCTTTGCTTATACAAACAATTAATGTCATAGCAAACTCTTTTATGTTATCAATGCATCGCATACGTCTGTTTTGGAAATTAATACAATTATTTTCATTATGTGCAAATATCTTTTCATATTTTTTCTGATGTCAACTCTCGGTTAATAATTCTGAGCCTCTTGAGGGAGGATGACGAAAATGATACCACAATCATTACAGTATGCTTTGGAACAGACCCCGCTGATGAAGTACAGGCATTGTTTCAAATTCCTAAACACTGGAGTTATAAGGATGATAATCCCTCGTCAACCCATCAGAGCCAAAGAAGTAGGAGTTTTATTTTCGAAAATTGAAACCCTTAATCATAACCCGGGGCAGGGTAGTCTTCTCAGTTGATCCAAGTGCATGACGAATGGCACCAAAGAGATCTTTACGAAATAAACAAAGACAGTAATGGTTCAAGACAACCAAAAGGACAGGCAGTCATCATCAAAATTCATAAATGAAAAGCCCAAAAAGTCTAAACCTACAAAGGGGACTTATGAAACTGGGGCATCCCGCTGACTGTAATTCCAAAAAAAAAAAAAAAAGGAAACAGTTCAGGCAAAAAAGAAAGGGATAACAAAAATCAAGAAAGAGGTCCTATAAACCCTCAACAAGAAAGGAATGACTGCCTATTCAAAATAAGTTATCAACATCTGAACCATCACTGGAGCATCAAAGCAAAGACTCAAGCAAGGTCTAACACACGATCAACTGAGTTTAGGTTTGGAGAACATCACGAAGAGCGGGTGGGTACAAATAAAATTTGAGCCTTTATCCTTTGTTTCTTAAACCGTGAACCAGGCCACGTTATAACCCTCAAAAGTCCTAGCTGAAGCATGGGTTAATTCGAAAGCATACTGTTACGAAGGTATCCTGACTCCTTAAGGCTACGGTAAATACAGAGTTGACATCATGTTTTACAAACATTCACATGTTTTATGAAAAAATGCGTTTTCAAAATCTTCAAGACAGACATAAGCTTTGCATTTTTAACATAACTTTGTTTGCATATGACTTATTGTTTAAACAGCAGGGAAATTCGCACGACGAATGCCTAATGAACAAAAGCACCTCCAATCAAGGGGCAGACATGACCGTGGTCTATTATCTGGGGCAATCCTATCAAGATTCGGAGAATCTCTCAAAGGCCAAATAGCCTGGGGCAAATCTCCGCATGAGTCA
Source organism: Vicia faba (assembly GCA_948472305.1). Lineage (NCBI taxonomy): Eukaryota > Viridiplantae > Streptophyta > Magnoliopsida > Fabales > Fabaceae > Vicia > Vicia faba. Next base: position 1,535,581,531 of record OX451739.1, read on the forward strand.
CCTGGGGCATTTCAACAATAAACCTTGCCTGATCAAACATCTCTCTGGTGGCATGACAAAACACTTCTGACAGGGGCAACTCCCTACATTCTGAAAGCGTGGACATAGTCGAAAAAATACTACGCACAATCAAAGACCCGCTAGGTTGACATACCTAGGCAGAAATAAGGGCTTCCCGGCGAACCAAAAGGGTTCGGGCAAAATGAGGGATAAAATAAAAAAATCTGTACACCCGGCAAGTCGAAAACCCGAAAAGGCGGCTTGGGCAAAAATGGGTATCCCGGTGGACTGAAAACCCAAAAGGGCGGTCCAGGCAAAAGTTAGGGATCAAAGCGTACGACTATGTCCTGTCATCTCGTCACCTGCCTACCAGAAGAAGGTCTGTCCATCAACAAGCTATCAGCACCTCTCAGGTCTGCCTCTCCCACCTCAGAAACAGGGGCAATGACGAGTTGTCTGAGCAGTCTAATTGTCCTATCCTCCGAGGTACCAGGGTAGGTTCAGCTAAAGAACATGACCGAGTGCATCTTAATTCCCCAGAGAGCAGTTCAGTAAAACAATACACGTCTCTTTCCAAGCAAAATTATCAAGGGAACTGAGTATCCTCCAGCCGGTCTCAAACATTCCTCAGCAGCAATACATATATCCTTAACAAGTATCCCCGGCAGTCTTGGTCTAAAGATCGTTCCCCGGCGGTATATCAACATTCAAAGGGATCATCCTCCAGCATATCAAACTCCCCAGAAGAGTCCAATCCAGTTTCCCCAGGAAAGTTGGAATTCATATCTCCCCAAGCAGCAAGCTTACCCCCAGTAGATTCTGGAAGCTTGTCCTCAGAGCACGAACGCGTCGTCCCGGCTTGATTTAAAGAGTTATTTCCGTAACAGGATATAACTGGGTTATCCTCAGCCAAAAGCCACGGAAAGAGCGTCCTCGGCAAAGTATCTTCCTACCCCCAGCATAACTCATCAATGGTATCCCCAGCGGAGTTATCTTTATCAATTCAGCAAAATCATCCCCCCACAGAGTATTTCTTCCCAGCATGGTCGCTAGAATATCTTTTTCTCCCCGCAGAATCCTCCATTCGCCAAGTTTATTCCCCAACGAGTTATCTTCTCCTACCGGTATACTTGCAACTATCATCCCCAGCGGAAGCAGAAGCTATTCTTCCACATCAGCCCAGGATGCGACTTCCCGGCACCCGTCAAGGATTTATTTTCCTACGACGAAAACATACATTCATAAAACGTCACATACATCATTATAGCATGCATATGCATCATATTACACGAATCTCATTGATCTTGAAAACATACAGTTCATGCATCATGATTTTGCATACAATTATGTTCTACCTTTTCAGGAAAAAGATCAATACAAAAATGATTACTATCAACTAACGCACTTCTTTCTAGATATAGTTTCAGATGTAAGCCCAGCGATGGTGACGTTCTGATACTGCTTCCAGAATTCCTTCTCGATATAGTTTCAGATGTAAGCCCAGCGGTGGTGACGTTCTGATACTGCTTCCAGATTTCCTTCTAGATATAGTTTCAGATGTAAACCCAGCGATGGTGACGTTCTGATACTGCTTCCAGATTTCCTTCTAGATATAGTTTCAGATGTAAGCCCAGCGATGGTGACGTTCTGATACTGCTTCCAGATATCCTTCTAGGTATCCTTCAGATATAGTTTCGGATATGATCCAGAGATGGTGACGTTCTGATACTGCTTCCCGGTATCCTTCAGATATAGTTTCAGATATGATCCAGATATGGTGACGTTCTGATGCTGCTTCCAGATCTCCTTCCAGATATAGCCCAGATGTAAACCAGATATGGCAACATTCTGTCACTTATTCCAGTTGAAGATATTTCAAGACCTCCTCTAGTCCAGTTAAATCGACCCCAAACAGATTTTTCTGATAAAGACTCAGTAGATATTCTCTTATGGTCCCCTCTCCAACGGCGTGTGAGGTGGTAATTCCTTTTTCAGATGTTTTCCTCTCCGGCATGAGCGTGAGGTGATATTCTCTTATGATCCCCTCTCCAACGGCGTGTGAGGTGGTAATTCCTTCTTCAGATATTTCCCTCTCCGGCATGAGCGTGAGGTGATATTTCCTTTCAGATTATAATTTCCTATAGTTCCCTCTCCAACGTGAGTGAGGTAACTCCCTTTGAGATTGTAATGTCCTTTGGTTCTCTTCCTGACACTACGAAGATGGTAATTCTCACCAAGATTTTCTCAACAAGCGTTGTTGAGGTTGAAATCATTCAGGATTCTCTTACCCTTCATGCTAAGGCAGTAACCATCCCTGGTTCATTCATCAGCGTTTGAAGCTCCAAAATCAGCTCCTGCGACGTGTCAGGTACTCATTTTTCTGTTTTGCAGGTATGCAGGTTCTCGCTAAGGAATCTCCTACGCGATCAACGTCCAGATGGCATCTATAAGCCCATCATCCTATTCAAGCAACGTCCAAATGGCATCTATAAGCCCATTCCCTCATAATCATTGCTACTATGTGAGCGCAAATTTCTGGGCACTCTAGTGTCCAATCATCTTCTACCCTCGGATTACGAAAGGCATGTCAGCCAATCTGCATCCTCAGGTCTAAGCAGATTGAACAGGGGCAACTGTTGTACCCCAAAATTTGCCCTCCCATATTCATCAAGAATTGTCAAAGTCAAGGTCACAAAATGCCCCAAGGGTTGTGCAGCTCAACTGTCTCCTATACAGTCAAAACTAGGGTTTGAGTTCTGATCAAGCAAATGAACTTTTCAAAGGCCCAATCAAGTCTCACATGCCTACAAATGTGGTCAAGCATCCTCATGTCAAGTTTCAAGGCATTCAGCTCAAAATTGCACAGTCAAAACCCTAGATTGCACTACAGTCAACTGTAGGGGCAAAATGGTCATTTGACAGTCAAAAGTTCAAATTTTTGGTCAATATATCATTTTGAAGCCACAAACATCATTTGATCAATGCTTGATCATGATTTTCAAAATTTGGCTCAGAAATCATCAAAGATGCAAAAGTTGCTATATTTGGACAGCTGAAAAAGTCAACTGAAATTGACCAGGGCATAACTTTCACATGGATTATCAGAAAAATTCCATCCAAAGCTCATTTTGAAGAGAAAGACATTTCCTACAATTCATCTTCATGTTCCAAGTCCAAGAAATGCTCTCACAAAAAGTTATCAATTTCAACATTATAGGTCATTTTCAAAAGTCAACAAAAAGTGACTTTAAGTCAAAGGCCATAACTTGAGATTGATATATCAAAATGACATGGGACCAAAGGCATTGGTTAAAGGACTCAAAGACCTTTCCAAAATGTCCAAGAACATGTAAAAATCTTAAAAATTGACCAAGTTATGCCTTGTGGAAGTTGGGAAATTTTTGGAAATTTTTGAAAGCCAACATTGATGCAAAAGGCCTAAAAATGCAAATGGGCCCATTTTTCTTCCAAATTTCTTCATTCCAAGCCTATGCACGACCATTAGGCCCAAAGGGAAGTATTCTCATATTTTTTAATTATTTATTTGAATTAATATTAATTTATATTCATTTAAATGATTTTAATACATGAAAAATATAACCTTAACCTAAAACAAATCTTTTTATACATGTTTGGATTCAATATTTCGTGCATATCCCATTTAGGAAAGTTTTGGATTGATTTGAACCTAATTGATACAAAGAACATGAAAAAAGATGTGAAAAGATTCTTAACAAAATCAATTATCAAAAACCATTAATTCATGAGATTTTGTACAGCTTTTCCAACCTAAATCATTCCTTACATATACTAGAACACAACCCTAATCATCCAAGACTAAAAGCTGCGCATACTCAAGCTTTGGCATATTGAAAAATTCACAAAAAAAGTCAATTCTGAAAAGCATTCTAGGGGACGATTCAAGCCCTAACTTTGATCTCAATAGCTTCATTGGAGTGTCCTGAACGTGTGCCAACCCAAAACAACCACCAAAACTCCTTGAAACGGTATCACAAAGTCAAACTGAACCAAGAAAATTTTGAATTCGCATAGCACGATTTAAGCATCCTCATGCATTTTTCTTTATGGATTATTGTTTGTCATGATGTTCTAAAGCTAACCAACGTGTTCGATTTTGTTTTTGTACCATATATGAGAGGTTACCATGAATGGTTGTTAGGGTTTCAGGAATTCAAAAAGAGGGTTTTTCTCATACAGAAAAATTAGGCAACGAGACCAAGATTATCAAACTCAGGGCCTCTAGACGATTCGATTACGCTAGTCGCGCCTAATTTATACAAGCGTGTGCCCTATTCGCTATTTTCTTGAATCTCCCTTTATGCAACGTTTCTAAAACCGTTGCCATATGCTTATGTTTCAAAAAAAATAAAAAGGGATGAAGACGATGATGAGTTGTCAGCTGGTGGTTCGTTAGTTTAAATTTACGCGCGTTTTAGTTAGTGGGCGTTAGTTTTGCTTTTTGATTATTTGTTTATAATAATATACCAATTGACACGTTTGGTTCAGTGGTTAAGCGTTGAGCTTGTGACCTTCAAGACCTGGGTTCAAGTCCCAGGTCTGGCAAAAGCTTAATATTATTTTTCAATGATTAATCCCATGCAGGCCTAACATGAAAGTCCACCGTACACGCTCAATATTCATCACCCACACGTCCTGGAGATTTAATCAAAGGGTCAGATTAAAGGCATACCATGGAGGCTGGTCAACGTGCCATACAAGATCCAGAAAGTCAATGAAATTCCATGCTTATTGGGCCAGGCTTTCCAACTTCATACCTCCTAAATTGGGGACTACACCCCACTCTGGTTTGATTTCCTTTTTATTTCATTTATTTTAATTATTATGTTTATTTTAATTATTTGTTTTAATTAATTATTTTTAACAAAAAATATAAAAACACTAAAAATCAGAAAAATACAAAAATATAATATTTATTTTATAATAATTATTTTCATAAATAAATTAAAATGTAGATTATTTAGTGTAATTAGGTTTTCAATTTTAAATCCTTTTTAATAAAAAATCCAAAAGAATGTAGAATTAGGTTAATTGCTATTTTTTATTCCTTTTAATATTTTTCCCTTTTTTCCACCATAATAATTATTATTTATTTATTTTCCTATTTAAATTGTACATAATCAATTAGGTTTAATTTAGGTCATATTTTAATTCTTTCTTAATAATTAAAAAATATTAGAATTAGGGTTCGCCACTCAATTTAATCTCAATTAATTTCTTTTTTCATTAAATCTAAAAAACACAAAAAATATCATTCTCATTTAATCATTTAATTTTTAATCCTCATTAACTTTTAATTATTTGCAAAAAGGGTCCAACGCCCGTCATTAATCATTTAATTGCGCATTTATTTTATTATCGCTTATTATAATTATGTAATTGCCCCGAAGCATTGTAACTTTACTTTTCGCACTTTATTTTCTTCGCATTATTTATTTTCCGCTAAATCGGGTCCGGTTTAATTTGGCGATGTGGACCCGCGCCATTTGTAATAGTTTAGCTTTATTTCCTCGCAATTTATAACTGTTAAATATGCATGCAAGAATGAATGGACTTAAAATAAAATCAAGCGTAGATCACAATGACATGACAAAAGACAAATAACTGAAACATGACACACAATTCGCACACACCACCCCTAGGGTACGCCTTACTGTTGCCTTTCGAAAGGTGATCGTCGAGTAGAGGATGTCTTAGTAAGTCCTCATGATCCGGGAACCTGGCATGAGGGTAGCTTCTAAGGTGTCTTCCCATTGCTCTGGTGATCACCATGTCCCGAACCTTCGAATTGACCCGAACACCTCCAACGGTGGTGCTACCTACCTCTCAATGGTGGGATGGCACTACTTTTAAGGACATTTACACAGACGAATTCCTTAGGGTAGGTAGATTCTCAAGGATACTTGCTCTCTTCAAAACAAACTAAAATCTTTTCACACCAACACATTTTCAAAAGCTTTCAAAGCAAATTTTTCAAACACTCTGACGTACGAGTCGAACTGAAATTTTTCAAAGAAACTTTTTAAAACCCACATTGAAAAGCAAACAAACCATTTTTGAAAACACATTGAGCAAGTATCTAAGAGCCCATGGATAACCATGGATAGAAAGGGTGCTAACACCTTCCCTTTCTATAACCTACCTCCCGAACCGAGAGCAATCTCTTAAAAGGAATTTTTCTGTGCTTTTGTCCTTTCCTATTGGAGAAAATAAAAGACGGTGGCGACTCTTGCTTCCGCGACATTTCGCGAACCAGCGTTAAACAGTCAGTTCCAGATCCACCGATCACAGGCGACTTGGGAAAATATGGGTATCCTGGTGGACTGAAAATCCGAAAGGGAGGTCCAGGCAAAAGTTAAGTATAAAAGCATACGACTATGTCCCGTTGGATCACTACAGTCAGCTTTATTACCAAAATCAAAATTTCAAATAATACGAGATCAATTCAATCAACATCTTTTGATGACAAGGGATGATGTTCGAAGACATAGGGGAAATAGCGAAGCTGGAACCCGATGAGATCACTTCCACATGGCAATACAATTTTTGTTTTCACTTTGTATTCTTTTCATTTTTTGACGACTTCCTCTTACTAGGATTTCTGTCTCCCTGTACAAAAACGCCTGTTTTTAGGAAAATTATCAATACAAATATACTTTGAAGTGCAAACTTTTTGTCTTTTCTGTTTTGAATGCAAAAACGTCCAATGACTAAAATTGAATGAACATATGCATATGAACATGATTAGCTATTAGAAAATGTATGCACAAGAACAATAATAAGCATTTACTCAAGAATTTAGGATATCCCCACAAAGTTACTTTAATAAAATTATCCCCACAGAGTGAATTCATACATTCTCCATCCAGAGTGCCAATTAGTATATCTCCTGGAAATTCTCTTTCGAGTTTTCCAAAGCTAAGAAAGAAACCCTGCAAAAATTCTTCCTCAGATGAATACATTTCCCCAGTAAGATCTTCTGAATACCTTCCTCGATAGGGTTTATTTCCCCAACGGACTACAATATCCCTAGCTTGAGTTTACTTCTCAACGGACAACACCCCTTGTCCCCAGCAGAGTTGATACTATCACCAAAAAGTTACTGTGAAGCCTGGAACCCGACCAGATACCAGTTTAACTTCATCTTCCCCATACGATCAGAAGTCTTATCATCTCTTTTATCCCCATTCAGGGCATATGATAATTAAATTCCCCAGTAGAGTAATGAATAATCAAGGTTCCTAAACTCTACTCCCCAAACAGAAGTCAACACTCCCTGTAGAGTTTCCTCAAACAACAAATAGGAATTCCCAGCGGAAACATTCTAAACAAGGTTGAAGAGATACATACTCTTCATGTCCAACAGTAGTCCTAGATTTAGCTTCCCAAAAAACTCCCCAGCAGTTGTCAAGGATTTGTTTTCCTAGACAAAGATACACTTCAAATAACATTTCACATTCATACATCATGACACATGCATACAAAACACATATAGCACAATATTATTTATTTTGAGAACATCATTACGCAATGCATGCATCATGACATTGCATTACAACTAATTCTTTACCTTTTCACAAAAGAACAGTCACCAGATGAATACCATCAGCGACAAACATTTTATCTGTTGGTTCAATTTAAATCGACCAATGATTTATCCTAATTCCGTTTCGGTAGACACTTTCTCTGGTTCAGTTAAATCGCTTCAAAGATTTATACTGATTCGTTATCCAGTTAAAGATTATTCAAGACCTCTGCTAGTTCAGTTTAAATCGACCAATGATTTATCCTGATTTCATTCTGATAGACACTTTCCCGGGTTCAGTTAAATCACTCCGAAGATTCATACTGATTTGTTATCCAGTTAAATATTATTCAAGACCTCTGTTGGTTCAGTTTAAATCGACCAATGATTTATCCTGATTCTGTTTCGGTAGACACTTTCTTTGGTTCAGTTAAATCGCTTTGAAGATTTATACTGATTCGTTATTTATTTAAAGATTATTCAAGACCTCTGCTGGTCCAGTTTAAATTGACCAATGATTTATTCTGATTCTGTTTCGGTAGACACTTTCTCTGGTTCAGTTAAATCGCTCTGAAGATTTATACTGATTCGTTATCCAGTTAAAGATTATTTAAGACCTTTGTTGGTTCAGTTTAAATCGACCAATGATTTATCCTGATTCTGTTTCGATAGAAACTTTCTCTGGTTCAGTTAAATCGCTCTGAAGATTTATACTAATTCGTTATCCAGTTAAAGATTATTCAAGACCTCTGTTGGTTCAGTTTAAATTGACTAATGATTTATCCTGATTCTGTTCTGGTAGACACTTTCTTTGGTTCAGTTAAATCTCTATGAAGATTTATCTGATTCATTATCTAGTTAAAGATTATTCAAGACCTCTACTGGTTCAGTTTAAATCGACCAATGATTTATCCTGATTCCGTTCTGGTAGAAACTTTCTCTGGTTCAGTTAAATCGCTCCGAAGATTTATAATGATTCATTATCCAGTTAAATATTATTCAAGACATCTTCTGGTTCAATTTAAATCGACCAATGATTTATCTTGATTCCATTCCGGTAGACACTTTCTCTCTTTCACTTAAATCGCTCCGAAGATTTATACTGATTCGTTATCCAGTTAAAGATTATTCAAGACCTCAGCTGGTTCAGTTTAAATCGACCAACAATTTATCCCAATTCCGTTCCAGTATACACTTTCTCTGTTTCAGTTAAATCGCTCCGAAGATTTATACTGATTCGTTATCCAGTTGAAGATTACTTAAGACCTCTACTCGGTTCAATATAAATCGATCAAAGATTTATTCTGATACATCTTCCAATCAACAGTCACTTTGGATGGAATCTATAAGACCATCTCTGACAACATTCCATCACTCTCCAAATGGCATCTTTAAGCCCATTCCCTACACAATCAACCAACAACATTATTTCGTGCGAGTGCAAATTTCTGGGCACTCTAGTGTTCATTCACCTCCCACCTTCATGTTACGAATGGAGGACCCGCCAATATAACTCTTCAGGTTTAAGAAGATTGAACATGGGCAGCAGTTGTACCCCAAAATTTTCCCTCTCCTTTCTCAAGACATTTCTCACAAGATCTCCAAAAGCTCAAGTTTGCACAAGTGTTGACTAGGTCAAACCATCTCCTAAACACTGATGCCTCAAATTAGGGTTTTGATTTTCACAAGGATAATTGGACTTATAATACTTCACATGACCTTCATGGATAATTATATACCTCCAAGAATACTCATGTCAAGTTTCAAGTCTTGAATCATAAATTTACTCAGTCAATTGACCAGATAACTGAAAATTAACTGTATTTGGTAAAAAGTCAACTATAGTCAACCTATAGTCAAACTTCATGATTTTTGGCCAACATATTTTAAAGTCCTATTTATCATTTGATCAAGTATTCATCATAATCCCTCAATAAAAACACTCAATTTACCAAAGGGGTAAAATGGTCAAAATTAGGGTTTTGATTGTAATTGACTAATCAGTGAATTTTGACCTAATATATGATCTAATGGCTTGAAGTATAATCTCAAGGATTAAAATACAACATGTTGACCTAATTTCATAGTTCAAAATATTCCTCAAGATCAATGGATTGATAATTGAAATTTATTCAACTGATGAAAAGTCAAACCGATGCACAAAAGTCAAACTTTGACTTTTTGATCAAGATTTGATTTCAAAGATCACAATTCATAAAAACAACCAAAAATATGAAGCTTTATCACCAAGAAATCAAGAAATTCAAATTTCAATGTGAAAAGTCAAACTTTACAAGACTTAGAAAATTTTCCAAGTGTTTTATACATGAAAATTTCATTACTTCATGCAATTTTTTCACCAAGTTGCAAGATGATTCAAAGAAAACTTTCAACATGAAAGTTGTAGATCTTGATGAGTTATATAACTTTTATTTACTGATAAAGTCATAGAAGTGCTTGAATTTTGAGTTATAAATTCATGAAGTCATGCACTTTTTCTGAAACACTTAGTGAAAATTTGACCTAGTTTAGGCAGATTTTTGACCTAACTTCTTGGCCAATTTTCACCAAGCTCTAAGATGATTTTTTCAAAATGGTAAACATAAGTGTTATGAGGATGTTTCAAGCTTTCCGAAGTGTCCAATAACTTGAAGAGATCATGCTTGAGCTAGAAGTTTCAAAGAGATGAAGATGGCCTCATAAACTTGAATTATAGGTCATTTTCTTGATGAACATTTGATCCAATCTCATGTCCATGCTGCATAATCTTGCTTTGCAGGATTCTAACTTGTGTTTCAATCCACAACTAATTAATTAAACAACTCATAGAGCCATTGTCCAAGCATTTGAGCCATTATCCAAGTTGCATTTCCATTTATGGCACAAAGTTATCATTCCATTCTTGAAAAGTTGCTTTAATCACAAAGTCAACTTATCTTGAGCTTCTAACTTGTTTGCTCAACACACACTCAACATACAAAGTTATATAAACATATTTAAAGCTTGTAACCACTCTAGATAGTCTTGTACTAAGCATTGGGACAATGTGTATCAAGCTTGCTTCAAAAACAAGCCAAAGAGCCATAACATGTGAACTTGTACTTATGATCACCTCAAGCTCTCAAAACCTTTTCCTATAAATTGAGACACTATTATGAAACCTAGGACACGAAGAAACAAGCATTGGAACTCCCTCAAACTCACTCAAACCAGAAATTGCACAAAAAACTCCATTTTTACCACAGTTTTGCCCAAGAACTTCCATCTCATAAACCACTCGTGCGTTTCTTCTCCAAATCAGTCCTAAAGCTTCCTCGCATCAAATATAACCCATCCCAACACCGGTTACACAAATGTAACTTCATCTTCACTATCCTCTATAACCAAAAACAGGGTGCTGCATATTGAATTCTCCAGCACGATTCAGCCATCCTCAATCCAAACTAATCATTGCATTAGCTTCCTAGAGGTTCAAGGAAGCTAACCAGATCATTACAACACCTTGAAAGCTTCTCAAACTCAAAACATGAATTCCAATTTCAAGGTGAGTTTTCTGACTTTTGAGCTCTTCATATAGGCATCATTTGGTTTCCATTTGTGAAGATAAAATATAGACATTATAACCCTGAAACTAACCATGTCCTTAGAATTCATTTATATTGCCTGAGTAGTGTGAATTTTAGTTTTGAATTTTATGAAAAAATTAGGTCATATTTAGTACCAAGCAAAATTTGTATTCATCTTTGATATATTGTTTAAGTTAGTTACATATTTGGAATCATGGTTAAATTTCAAGCAACTTTCATGTTTACATTTTTCATTTTGGTTGAGAAATGAGGAAGTTACAAATTTGAACAATGGTAATGAATTTTCTGGCGCGAGGAAGAAGATGAAGTCATCTTCAGGAACATGTTACAAATATATATGTTTGGTTTTGTTCATAACACCAGATGTATAGTCACCCCAGTGGTAGAAAGCGCGCGCGTAAGGCTTGGAACTATAGGGACCTGGGTTCGAGCCCCAGTGGTACCCTTTTATATTTTTCTTATATTTTTCTTGTAGATTCAGTGTAGCAGGCCACACGCTCCCATCATGAAGCCTCATCTTACCACCATCAAATTATTATAAAGATAAATCCAACACATCCCAATGCAAGCACATGTATACCTCAGAAGGACAGCCACACTTGACCCAAACAGGCGTTGGGTTATTGTGTTAGGCCCAGTCTGAATTACTTACTCTCACCTCCATTTTACTTTTAATGCAGGCCCATTCATGCATTTTTTAATTTATTTTTCTGATTACAAAAAAAACACCTTTGGGCCTAGCGCCCCTTTTTACTATCTTTAACCTCCATTTCCATTTTTTAACTTATAATATATATTTATATTTTATTTTATTTTATTTTCTTTTAACATTATTATTATTATTATTTTTAATCAAAAATATTTTATTAAATACTTAGACTAATTATCTTTTATTTTATTTCCTTAAAACCCTAAAAATATTTTCTTAACAAATTTAACTTCTTTTCTTAATTAGAATAAATTTAGACTTAGTGTTTATTTTTTAATTTGTTCTTTAAATTAAATAAACTTAGACCATAATTAATTAATTTCTTTCTTTTTATTAATTTAATTAGGTTAAAACCCTTTTTCTACCAAAACTCATAAAAAACAATTTGCTTTTTTTAAACATTATCTCTATATTCATTTACATTTTATTTGACATTATTAAATATGGTTGTAATAGTTATTATGCTTTAATTGCTTTCATCCCCATTTGTAATTTGTACCCCCCATCCCCTAAAATGATGTAATAGTGTAGAACTTTAAATTTCCGCAATTTATCGCTTTAAATATTATTGCTAGTAACTAGGGTTTATATGGCAAGACATAAAATCAAAAAATAGGTAACTCTAAATTCATGACAAAAATACATGAAAACAAACACTTTAAACATTGCACCTCTAGGGTTAACCCACACTTGTTGCCTTAGAATAAAATAGTCATGACCCTCGAACATGGGATACTTTAGCAAATACCCTCAAATACAAGATCGTAGTCCCTTGACGAATCTTCAATGTTGCCTTCGGTAAATGATCTTAGACCCTTACGACAAACTACTAAGGTATCCTACAACGTTGCCTTCTATGACTGTACGATGACCCACGCCCGTCCCTTCACATCCAATGATATGGTTGCTTACTAACTAATGGTAAGATAACACTATCTAAAGGAGGTGGAAAAGAACTAAGACTTTTTGAGTAGGTAAAGTGTTCATAGTTGTTTACTCACAAATAAAACCATCTTCACACTTGCATTTTCAAAATATCTTTCAAACACACCAACACTTTCATGAAATATTTTCAAAATTTAACACTTTGTATACATTCTTATAGAGGTGAGAATCATTACAAAGTTCGCCTAAACAAAGGAACTTTTCAAAAATACTTTCAAACCATCACAAACACATTTCAAACAAAGCATTTCAAAGTGAGCTAGCAACTAAAAACCCGTAGAAAATACGTATGAAAAGGGTGCTAAAACCTTCCCTTTTCATAACGTATGCCCCTAACTCAAGAAAATTCTCAAAAGGTCTTTCTTGTTCTTTTCACCCTCCTTTATTGGATAAAAGAAAATTCAGTGGCGACTCTTGCTATCTGCAAACGCAAAACACCCAAGTCAGTTCTCCCACTGTATTATAGTGGGGTTCTGACCTTATAATAGGATTTATGATGTGTACTATGTGGGAATTGGTTGTTTGTATGATTGTTGTGCGTTGGTGTTTCTGGATCTGTTATCGAAGTTGTTCATTTTCTATGTTGTGGTCATTTAGGGAGTTACCGTATGACTGTTTTGTATGATTAATGAACCTGTTATTGAAGTTGGCCGTTAGTCATGTTATGGGAGTTTTGAGTTGTATGTATAATTTCCCGGTATAATCGATGAATAGGTTAGTGTAGATTATTACCTGTTGATCTGGTTATTAGGTTGTTGTATCTTCCGAGCGGTTGGTAGGAAATTAGTAAATTATTGTTGTGGTCCTTTTAGGAAGGTCTCTGCATGACTGTCTTGTACAATTAATGAATCAGTTGATAGGAAATATAGTTTCCTGTTGTTGTGGTATTCCGAGCGGTTGGCCGGAAATTATGGGTTGTATTGATGTAGTCATTATAATGTTGTATTGTTCTATGCTGTTGGCCAGAATGAGTGGTCGTGGAGGATGTTGATGGTGTTAGGTGCCCAGTGGCATTTAGGCTACGAGGTGTGTCGGGGAATAATATGTTGGATGTCGAGCGGCATTAGGCTACAAGGCATGCTGAGGAGCACCATATTATTATCTAGTTGCACGAACTTGTAGGCTGTTTCGAGGAGCACAAGTTAGTTTTTATTTCCTTAGTTACTGTGCATGTTGAGGGGCACGTAGTCTCCCTATCTCTATTTCCCGTGCATGTTGATTGGTCGATACCAGTGTTGTCTAAGTTGTTTTGAGTTGAGAAAATTGCAGGTTGATGAATTATGTTGAGGTGCCTCTAATTATGGGCAGATATTAAGTTGTAGGCTTATGGCTAATGTTGAATTAAGTTGAATTATTGTTGTTGTTGTTATTACGTTCATGTTGTTAATGCATACATAGCATATCATGTTGGAGATGATGGTCATTAAGTTGGCCTGGATTGGCAAATATAAAGTTGAGGCTTATGCCTTGTTGATGCCTCTATTAGTTGGAAAATTATTAAGTTGGAAGTTTTGCTCTATTGGTACCACATGCATGTGCAAAAAAACAAGTCGTGTTTCATGTTGCATCCTGAGTTGTCGCGTGGATGAATTAATTATGCTAAATGTTGTTAAAATGTTGTGAAGTGGTGATTTGTATGAACTAATTCTAATATATTATTTATCATGCATTCTATTATAATGTTCGATATCTCACCCCTTCTTTCGAATGTTACCCATATGTTGGTAACATGCAGGTAATCCAGAGTGAAGGCGGTTTACCTTTAGTAGTTCGAGTCGGTGTCATTGCTCTGATACATAACACTCAGGAGGATGAACGTTTGTTGCTTTATCATTGTTATTACTTCAATTGTTGAATCTTAAGTTGATTTTCGTTATGTACTTGTTATATGGAGATGTTTCAGTTGGATATAGGTGTTATGCCCTTTTTAGTTGAATATTATGATTCCGTTGTGTAGTTTTGAAAGTTGTTGGTTTCAAAAGATTAATTTATGTTGTTATTGGTTCATCCAAGTTTAATCTGTTATGTATCTGTAATGAATGTCGTTGTTTTAAGTTGAGATTGTAGCATCCTAATTTAGTTGTTGAATTTTTATAACTCTGATTTTATAATAATTGTCGGGTAGAATTGAGGTGTTACAAGTTGGTATCAGAGCAAGTTGGTTCGTCCGACCAAGTTGTCGAGTCGTAGTTTTGTCTATTAATCGAGTATTATTAAGTTGAGTTCTAACCGTTATTTATGTTATAGGGATAAGTTGAGATGGCTGGAAGGAATGACGTTTCACTTGCTACTGCTTTAGAAGCAATGGCGCATGCTATGGAGAATCAGCCAAACACTGACAGGAATGTTGGATCTCGTAGTTTTGTGACCTTCCAGAGGGAGAATCCGCCTACCTTCAAGGGTAAGTATGATCCTGACGGAGCGTTGGATTGATTGAAAGAGATTGAGATAATCTTCTGTTTGATGGACTGCACTCCAGCGCAGAAGGTTCAATGTGGTACTCATATGCTAGCAGTTGAGGCTGATGACTGGTGGCTAGAGACTCATCAGAGGTTGGAAGCTGCAGGTGAAAATGTCACTTGGGTTGTGTTTCATAGGGAATTTATGAGGAAGTATTTCTGTGAAGGTGTTCGTGGTAAGAAGGAAATTGAGTTCATTAAGCTAAATCAAGGGAGTATGTAAGTTGTTGAATATGCTGCAAAGTTTACTGAGTTGACGAAGTTTTATCCGCACTACAGCGAGGCAAATGCTGAGTTTTCAAAGTGCATCAAGTTTGAGAACAGGTTGCGCCTGGGGATCAAGAAGGCAGTTAGATACCAGAAGATTCGTGTCTTTGCTGATTTGATTGATAGTTGCAGAATCTATGAAGAAGATAATATGCTCACTATAAGATTATCAATGAGAAGAGGGGTTAGCTCCAAAAGAACCGTGGTAAGCTTACGATGCCCCAACTGGTAAAGGTAAACAGAAAGTTGCTCGGGGTCAGAGAGCTAGTGGGGGAGATGCTCCTGCTGGTGTGGTTTGTTTCAAATGTGGAAAACATGGGCATAAGAGCAATGTGTGTACTACTGAGGTGAAAAGGTGTTTCCGTTGTGGTAAGACTGAACATGCAATGTCTGAGTGCAAGCATAAAGAGATGATTTGTTTCAACTGTGGTGAAGAAGGACACATTATTCGTCAGTGTCAGAAACCAAAGAAGGTGCAAACCAGTGTAAAAGTGTTCGCTTTGGCTGAGAATCAGATGGCTAATGAGGATAGACTCATCAGAGGTACATGTTTCATTAATAGTACTCCTTTAATTACTATTATTTATACCGATGCTACTCATTGCTTTATTGCTACTGATTATGTTGAGAGATTGGGCCTTATGTTGTCTTCTATGAATGGAGAGATGGTCATCGATACTCCAGCTAAGGGATCAATGACTACTTCTTTTATGTGTTTAAAGTTCCCGTTGTCGATCTTCGACAAATACTTTGCCGTTGATTTAGTTTGTTTGCCTTTAAGTGGGTTAGATGTGATCTTAGGTATGAACTGGTTAGAGCATAACTATGTTCATATTAGCTGTTATAACAAGTCTGTGAAGTTTTATACTCCTGAGGAAGAGGAAGTTGGTCTGTTGTCTGCTAGACAGTTATGACAGTTGATGCAAGAGGAGGCTCAGATGTTCTCGTTGATGGCATTTCTATCTATCGAGAATCAAGCCATAATTGAGGAATTGCAAGTGGTGCATGAATATACTGAAGTTTTCCCTGATGAAATTCCTGATATACTGCCAGAAAGAGAAGTTGAGTTTATTATTGATCTTGTACCTTGTACCAGACCTGTTTCTATGGCACCATACATGATGTATGCATCTGAATTGTCAGAATTAAAGAAGCAATTGGAAGAGTTACTTGAGAAGAAGTTTGTGAGACCAAGTGTATCGCCGTGGGGAGCTCCAATGTTGCTAGTAAAGAAGAAATATGGAAGTATGAGACTTTGTGTTGATTATAGAAAATTGAATAAAGTGACGATTAAGAATAAGTATCTACTTCTGAGAATAGATGACTTAATGGATCATTTGGTGGGTGCTCGTGTGTTTAGCAAGATTGATTTGAAGTCGGGTTATCATTAGATTAAAGTGAAGGATGAAGATATCCAGAAGACGACTTTTAGAACACGCTATGGACATTATGAGTATTCGGTGATTCCTTTCGGTGTTACTAATGCGCCGAGAGTATTTATGGAATACATGAACCGTATCTTTCATACTTATTTGGATCGGTTTGTAGTAGTGTTCATTGATGACATTTTGATTTACTCTAAATCAGAAGAAGAGCATGCAGAACACTTAAGGATAATATTGCAAGTCTTGAAAGAGAAGAAGTTGTATGCAAAGCTGTCTAAGTGTGAATTTTGGTTAAAAGAGGTTAGTTTTCTTGGTCATGTTATTTCAGATAGTGGCATTACTGTAGATCCATCTAAAGCAGATGTTGTGTTGCAATGGGAAAATCCAAAGCTGGCTACCGAGATTAGAAGCTTGTCTGGATTAGCTGGTTATTATAGAAGGTTTATCGAAGGTTTTTCTAAGTTGGCACTTCCATTGACTAAGTTGACTTGTAAAGGTAGAGCTTTTGTGTGGGATGTTCAGTGTGAAGAAAGTTTTACAGAATTGAAGAAAAGATTGACGTTGGCTCCAATTTTGACATTACTTAATCCAGGAGAACATTTTGGGGTATATTGTGATGCTTCTAAGATGGTTTTAGGAGGTGTGCTTATGTAGAATGAAAAGGTAGTTGCTTATGTGTCAAGGCAGTTGAGGACTCATGAAAAGAAATACCTTACGCATGATTTAGAGCTTGCTGCAGTTTTTTTTGTGTTGAAGATTTGGAGGCATTATCTTTATGGTTCTAGGTTTGAAGTATTTTGAGACCATAAGAGTTTAAAGTATTTATTTTATCATAAAGAATTGAATAAGAGACAACGAAGAAGGTTGGAGTTGTTGAAGGATTGCGATTTCAGTTTGAATTATCATCCAGGAAAAGCTAATGTGGTGGCTGATGCGTTAAGTCGAAAGACTTTGCATATGTCAAAAATGATGGTTGAAGAGTTGGAATTAATTGAGAAGTTTAGAGATATGAGCTTAGTTTGAAAAGTGACACAACAGAGTGTTATGTTGGGAATGTTGAAAATTAACAATGAATTTATAGACAACATTAGAGAAGCTCAGAAGTTAGATGTGAAATTGGTAGACTCGATGGTTGGAATCGATCAGTCTGAGAGTAAAGATTTTAAGTTGGATACTCAAGGTGTGTTGAGATTCTGTGATCGAATTTGTATTCTTGATGATTTGGAGATGAAGAAGGTGATTCTCGAGGAAAGTCATAGAAGAAAGTTGAGCATTCATCCGGGAGCTACAAAAATGTATCGAGATTTAAAGAATTTGTTTTGGTGGCATGGGATGAAGAGTGATATGGCTCGGTTTATATATGCATGTTTAACTTGTTAGAAGTCGAAAGTTGAACATTGGAAGCCTGCAAGATTGATGCAACTGTTAGAAGTTCCATAATGGAAATGGGATAGCATTTCGATGGACTTTGTGATGGGATTACATAATACTTCAAGAGGACATGATTCGATTTGGGTGATTGTTGATAAGCTTATGAAGTCGGCTCATTTTATTCCTATTAACATCAGTTTTCCAGTGTCGAAGCTAGTAGAGATTTACACTAGTGTAATTGTAAATATGCATGGTGTTCCTTTATGTATTGTGTCGGATAGAGATCCGATGTTTACTTCAGATTTTTGGAAGAGTTTGCAAGAGGCATTGGGTTCTAAGTTGAGGTTAAGTTTGGCGTATCATCCTCAGAAAAATGGTCAAACTGAAAGGACTATTCAGTCGTTAGAAGATTTGTTGAGAGCATGTGTTCTTGAGCTGGGAGGTTCATGGGATACTTATCTTCTGTGATTAGAGTTCACTTATAATAATAGTTAGCATTCTAGTATTGGAATGTCACCTTTTAAAGAGTTGTATGGTTGGAGATGTAGAACTCCTTTATGTTGGCATGAGTCTGGAGAAAGTGTAGTGCTTGGACCTGAACTGTTCGAGAGACTATTGAGAAGGTGAAGTTGATTCGAGAAAGGATGAAAGCTTCCCAAAGTAGACAGAAGAGTTATCATAACAAGCGAATGAGAGATTTAGAATTTCAAGCAGGTGACCATGTATTTCTGAGAGTTACCCATGTGATTGGTGTTGGGAGAGCATTGAAGTCTAAGAAGCTCACTCCTCGTTTTATTGGTTCGTATCAGATTTTGGACAGAGTTGGGAATGTTTCTTATAGAGTGGCTTTACCGCCTAATCTTTCGAATTTGCATGATGTGTTTCACGTATCATAACTTCGGAAGTATATTTCATATCCATCTCATGTGATTCATATGGATGATATGCAAGTATGGGATAATCTTACTATGGAGACGATGCCTGCAGGAATCGTGGATTGTGAAATGAAGACTCTAAGAGGCAAGGAGATTGCTTTGGTGAAAGTAGTCTGGTTAGAATCTGCCGGAGAAAGCATGATGTGGGAGTTGGAAAGCAAGATGCGGGACTCCTATCCTGAGTTGTTCAAATCAGGTAAATTTTTGAGGAAGAAAATATTCTAAGTGGAGGAGAGTTGTAACGCCCATTAATTTAATGAATTATTTAATTAAATTATTTTTGGATTATTTGTTGAAAAGTTGTGAGATGTTGAGAATTGTTGGTATAAGTTGTTAGATTATTATTAATTAATTAATTAGTTGATTAATATAATAATGTTGGAATTAATGGAATAATGGTGTTGAGCTTATGTTATTGGTTGCAACTAGTAAAGTGGGGGTGTGTAAGTTAAGCTCAATAGAATTAATGGTATAAGATTAACATGACACAAGGGTTTGATTTAGTTGGAGATTAAGAGTTTTATGCGCTAATTGTGAAAGCTGCGCGAAGAGAGAAGCAAGTTGCACGATTGTCGAGCAGAGCAAAGCAAGGCTGTCGGCTGGGAGTTGGCAGAGCAACCTTTAATCCAGGTAAGAGTGGGGTACTGACCTTAAAATGGGATTTATGATGTGTATTATGTGGGAATTGGTCGTTTGTATGACTGTTGTGCGTTGATATTTCTGGATCTGTTATCGAAGTTGCTCGTTTTCTATGCTGTGGTCGTTTAGGGAGTTACCATATGACTGTCTTGTATGATTAATGAACCTATTACTGAAGTTGGTCGTTAGTCATGTTCTGGGAGTTTTGAGTTGTCTGTATAATTGCCCGGTATAATTGATGAATAGGTTAGTGTAGATTATTACCTGTTGATATGGTCATTAGGTTGCTGTATCTTCTGAGTCGTTGGCAGGAAATTAGTAAATTGTTGTTGTGGTCGTTTTAGGAAGGTTTCTGCGTGTCTGTCTTGCATAATTAATGAATTTGTTGATAGGAAATATAGATGCCCATTGCTATGGTATTCTGAGCGGTTGGCAGAAAATTATGGGTTGTATTGATGTGGTCGTTATGGCGTTGTATTGTTCTATGTTGTTGGCCGGAATGAGTGGTCGAGGAGGATATTGGTGGTGTTAGGTGTCGAGCGGAATTTAGGCTATGAGGTGTATCGAGGAATATATGTGTTGGATGTCGAGCGATATTAGGCTGCAAGGCGTGCTAAGGAGCACAATATTGTTGTCGAGCTGCACGAACTTGCAGGATATGTCGAGGAGCACAGGTTAGTTGTTATTTCCTTAGTTCCTATGCATGTTGAGGGGCACGTAGTCTCCCTATCCCTATTGTTCGTGCATGTTGATTGGTCGATACCAGTGATGTATAAGTTGTTCTGAGTTGAGAAAATGGCAGGGTGATGAATTATGTTGAGGTGCCTCTAATTATGGGCAGATATTAAGTTGCAGGCTTATGGCTAATGTTGAATTAAGTTGAATTGTTATTGTTGTTGTTATTACATTCATGTTGTTAATGCATACATAGCATAGAATGTTGGAGCTGATGCTCGTTAATTTGGCCTGGATTGGCAAATATAAAGTTGAAGGCTTATGCCTGGTTGATGCCCCTATTAATTGGCAGATTATTAAGTTAGGAGTTTTGCTCCATTGATACCACATGCATGTTCATAAAAACAAATCGCATTTCATGTTGCATCTTGAGTTGTCGCGTGGATGAATTAATTATGCTAAATGTTGTTAAAAAGTTGTGAAGTGGTGATTTGTATGAACTAATTCTAATATATTATTTATCATGCGTTCTATTATAATGTTCGATATCTCACCCCTTCTGTTTGAATGTTACCCATATGTTGGTAACATGCAGGTAATCCAGAGTGAAGGTGGCTTACCTTCAGTGGTTCGAGTCAGTGTCATTGCTCTGATACGTAACACTCAGGGGGATGAACACTTGTTGCTTTATCGTTGTTATTACTTCAGTTGTTGAATCTTAAGTTGATTTTCGTTATGTACTTGTTATTTGGAGATGTTTTAGTTGGATAAAGATGTTATGCCATTTTTTAGTTGAATATTATGATTTCGCTATGTAGTTATGAAAGTTGTTGGTTTCAAAAGTTTAATTTATGTTGTTGTTGGTTCATCCAAGTTTAATGTGTTATGTATCTGTAATGAATGTCGTTGTTTTAAGTTGAGATTGAAGCATCTTGATTTAGTTGTTGAATTTTTATAACTCTGACTTTTTTAATAATTGTCGGGTAGGATTGGAGTGTTACTTTAAACGTCCTTGACCTGCTCCTGTGAAGCTCGAAATTGACAGGACAAAATACTGTCAATACCATTGGATTCACGGGCACTTGATAGAAGACTGCATCCACCTCAAGGATTCCATTGAGACCCTCATCAAGGGTGGTGGAATAGGGAAGTACCGACGCAATGAAGCCTCTCGCCGAGACGCCCGCAATGCGAAGGAAGTAAAAGAAGAAACCCGACCAACAGACGAGTCAGGTCCCATACATATAGCTTTCTCTGTGACAAGGCCGGAGGACTACTACGTCCTAGATAAATGTGAGGATGAACCCTTGTCCATGCATAGCAGGTGGGAGAAACTCCCCTCTGCCATGGTCATTACTGGCGGGGGATTCAACGACTTCTCCGTAAACTCTGCAGAGAGGAAACTTGATGAGCTGGTGGACGCAGCCCCAGCCCAAGTGGTAACACTCGATAAGTTCAAAGGAAAATCTGAACCGATCACTTTCTACCTGGAGGAGTTGCCCAGCGGAGCCGCTAACTCGAGCATCCCTCTGCTAGTGAGGGCAAGATGGATAATTTTAACGTGCACCATATTCTGGTTGACGAGGGAAGTTCCATCAACGTCATGTACAGTCATCTGTTCTGAACCTTACAGCTCGATGACTCCCACCTGTCACCATACGTGGGGTCCGACCTGCAAGGCTTCAATGGCTCGACCTCTAAACCGTGGGGTTACGTGGAGCTTTTTGCCACCTTCGGGGAAGAGACCATATCCCGATAAATCAAGGTGCGATTTCTAGTGATCGACTATCCATATCTCTACGATTTCATCCTAGGGAGACTAACATTGGCTGACTTGACCACCGTGCCCTCCATCGTCCATTTAAAGATGAAGTTCTACACCCAGAGAGGGTGTGTCGCCACCATACACGGGGACATCTCGGCTGCCAAAAGATGTTTTAATGCAGCTTCCAAAGGGCATAGCATAGTTGACACTGGAGTGTGACCAACCAAAAAAGCTAACACTGCTCGGCCCGATCCGTAACCCGCTCGGTAAGAAGAACAAATGGCTCCACCAAAGGTCGACTCCATCTTGCTTGACGCCGGCTTCGACAAAGATGAGGCCCCCAACAGTAAACATGAACTCCTATGACCTATCCCAGGCAGAGACTTTGAGTTTGTCCCCCTTGGTGAAGATCCTCATAAAGGCATGAAGATCGACACCATGCTCCCTGACTTAGCAAGGAAGCAGATCAAAGCTTGTCTGAGAGAGAACGCAGACCTGTTCGCATGGAGCGCTATGGAGATGCCCGGACTCGACCCTGAGGTCACCTGTCACCAAATAGCCATTGATCCATTCGCTAGGGCAGTAGTGCAACGCAGGCGTAGGCAGTCTCCTGAGAAAGCGAAGACTGCTGAAAATGCTGTAAAAGACCTCTTAGAGGAAAATTTTATTTCT
Source organism: Vicia faba (assembly GCA_948472305.1). Lineage (NCBI taxonomy): Eukaryota > Viridiplantae > Streptophyta > Magnoliopsida > Fabales > Fabaceae > Vicia > Vicia faba. Next base: position 1,535,604,504 of record OX451739.1, read on the forward strand.
GAGGCCTGGTATTCAAACTGGATCTCAAATGTTGTACTAGTTAAAATAATAATGGAAAATGGAGAATGTTTGTTGATTATACTGATTTGAATAGGACATTGCCCCAGAGACGCTTTTCCTTTACCTAACATTGACATGTTGGTCGACAACTCGGCTGACTATAAAACTTTATCATACATGGACGCCTAATCGGGATATAACCAAATCCCAATGGCGATGAGAGACAAGCACTGCACAACTTTCATGACCAACTCGGGAAACTACTACTACAATGTAATGCTCTTTGGTCTAAAGAACGCAGGGGCAACATACCAGCGGATGATGAACAAAGTCTTTTGCAATGAGATCGGCGACATGATTGAGGTATACATGGACGACATGATCGTCAAATCTCGAACAAAAACTGATCACGCTACCCATCTCAAAAGAGTCTTTGCCCAAGATAGGCAGTGCAAAATGAGATTCAACTCGGAGAAATGCACCTTCGGGGTTAAAGTGGGAAAGTTCCTCGGCTTCTATCTGACCAAACGGGGAATCAAAGCCAACCCCGATAAATGTCGATAATTCTCTAGACTCCCCACGCCTAGCTCAAATAAATCCATATAAGTTCTAAACGGTATGCTCACCTCGCTTTCCCGCTTCGTGGCAAAGTCCATACAACCCGCGCTACCATTCTTCAAACTTTTACGCAAATAAGCAGCTTTCAAGTGGACCGAGGAATATGAGCAAGCCCTCATCCACCTTAAAGAATGTATGTCACAGCCGCCTGTGCTGTCGCGGTCATAAAACGGGGAAACTTTATTCCTTTACCTGGCCATCTCCACTGAGGCAGTGAGCGCAACCCTCATCCACGAACTTTGGATACACAGAAGTCAGTATGTTTCACGATCAAAGAATTGCACGGAACCAAGGTCAGATATCAATAGACCGAGAAAGTGGCTTTATCCCTCATCAACGCGGTGAGGAGAATCATACATTACTTCTTGGCCCACACGATCATCGTGCGAACAGACTAACCCGTGAGGCAGCTCCTGTATCGGCCATACATGGCTGGCCGAATGCTGAGGTGGTCCCTAGAACTCTCGGAGTTTGACATCCAGTCTGAAAGCATGAAATCCCTCAAAGCCCAGGTGCTGTCCGATTTCTTTGTAGAGATGACCGTTATCACAACTCCTGCAGGAGGAGCCCGAAAATGGACAATCTTTGTAGACGGGGCCTCCAGCTCAATAGGAAGCGGAGCGGGAATCCTCCTAGAGAACGAGGAGGGCGTCGTAATCGAGCACTCCCTCACACTCCCCTTTCTGACATCAAATAACCAGGCGGAATAAAAATCCCTCCTCGTGGGGATGAGACTAGCCGAGGATCTGAATGCCCAAGAAATACTAATTTTTACGGACTCCTAACTTGTTGCATCTCAAGTTCAAGGAGGATATCAGGCTAAAAACAATAGCCTCGTCGAATACCTTAACCTAGTCAGAAAACGAATGAAGTGGTTTGACCGGGCAGAAATCAAACACGTACCTCACGAACAGAACAAGTGGGCAGACATACTTTCGAAACTCGTGAGCACGGAGAAGAAAGGCAGGAAAAAATACGTCATCCAAGAATACCTTTCTCACCCGAGCATCGAAAGGTCCCCCATACCACCCGAAGTGAATGCCATTGGGGACAACTTATGTTTGATGACCCTGGTTTTTAATTTTCTAACAAAGGGGGAACTTCCCAATGACCAAAGGGAGGTAGCTACGACCAAACGACGAGCCTGCTCGTACGTGGTGCTCGAACAAAAACTTTATCGGTGGGGATTCTCCATCCCGCTACTGAAATGCATCAATGAATCTGTAATCCCCGAGATACTGCGGGAAATCCACGAGGGAATCAACGCCCAACACTTGTGCAGAAGATCCATGGCACGAAAGGCACTGCGAGCGGGTTATTACTGGCCGACCATGCAGCAAGATACAAAGGAAAACGTCAAGAAATGGGACAAATGTTAGAAGCACTCAGACATGCACCTCGCGCCCCCGCATGAGCTCAAAACATTGCCGTCCCCTTGTCCGTTCTTCTGGTGGGGAATGGACATCCTCAGACCCTTCACGCAAGGCTCATATCAAAATAAATTCCTGATCATGGCGGTCAACTACTTCATGAAATGGATAGAAGCCGAGGCCCTGGCCAAAATAACTTCACAAATTGTCCTACGTTTCTACAAGTGAAACGTACTTACCCAATTCGGGATACCACAAGCGCTCGTCACCAACAACATAATGTAATTCCCAGATCAAGGTTTCCAAAACTTCATCGCCAAGCTCGGTACCAAGCAGCACTTCACCTCGGTCGAACACCCTCAAACCAATGGGAAAGCCAAATCCGCGAATGGAGTCATCTTACAAGGACTTAAGTGTATACTAGGCGATGGCAAATGAGGGTGGGTCGAAGAACTGCACAACGTCCTATGGGCCTACCAGACAATGCCGCACTCGACGACTGGTGAGACCCCGTTTTGGCTAACCTATGGCACCAAGGAAGTCATCCCCGTGGAAATCATGGAGCCATCCAGGAGAACAGAAGTCCCTCTTGACGATGAGCTCAACGACAAAGCCTTACGAGAAGAGATGGATCTAGTCGAGGAAATCCAATCAGGAGCAGCTCTCCGCGAGGCCACGCTGAAACAACAGATAACTCTTCGCTATGAAAACAAAGTCATCAAACACGAATTCCAGGTTGGCAGCCTAGTCTTGCAGAGAAATCAAAAAGATCCCCGAGAAGGGAAACTGGTCACGAACTGGGAAGGATCATACCGCACCCAAGAAACTATGGGCAACAGGGCATACTACCTCGAATAACTAACTAGAGAACCACTACCTTGTCTGTGGAATGCTACAAAGTTGAAACAATACTATAGCTAAGTCCTTGTCAAGCGATGGGCATTAGCAGTCAACTGATCCTCTCTAACAAGCGATAGGACACGCTCGACCATAGAGGCGTGTCGAGGTACAGACATAACCTCCAAACGTTAATAAAATGGGGGTTTTGTTATTCATTTCACGAACCAAACCTTAGTGTGATACGGTGGCAGAACCGACTGTTATATACTGGTTTTGCATTTTTTGTTCGCAAATGTCGCAGTAAGCAAGAGTCACCATCGTCTTTTATTTTATCCAACAAAGGAAAGGGTGAAAAGAACAGAAAAAGACCTTTTTGAGACATTTTTGAGTAAGGGGGTAGATTATGGAAAGGGAAGGTGTTAGCACCCTTTCCATCCGTGGTTTTCCACGGGCTCTTAGAAGTTTGCTCATTTTTAAAATACCTTTGTGCTTTGTGTGTTTGAAAATGTTTTGAGAAGTACAGTGATTTGCTTTGCGTTTAACTCTTGTATCATTCCTCAAGAGTGTTAACAAAGCAAATGCTTTTGAAACTTGTTTTTCGAAAAAAAGACGTATTTGTGTAAGTGCAAAAAGTAGTTTGAGCAAACTTATAACAACTATTTACTTTTGTACTCGAAAAGGTTGTTCTTTTCCTCTTTTCCTTTAGACGGTGCTATCCTACTATTAGTGAATAGGTAGCCTTGTCGTTGGATGTTTTGAGGGACAATTGTAGGGACGTTACAGTCACGAAGGCAACTTGTGGAGACGCTTTAGCAATTCTGTTTTAGGGACTAGATCATTTACCGAGAAGGAAACTGTAGGGTCATCGATGGACTATGATCTTTTGATTTTACAGGTCTTTTCTAAAGTGTTCCTGCCTCATGACTGTTTTTTAAAGGCAACCAAAGTGGGCGTACCTTAGAGGTGCTTATGTGCAACTGTGTTCAATTCAGTTATTTTATCTTTAAACATTTAGGTGTTCTACAGTTTGTTTTTAGATCTTGTCATACAATCCTAGTTAGCATACATCTAAGCAGTTAATATATGTACATGAATTTAAAGTGCGGGAATTATAAGTCCTATGTTATTACAAGGCTTCGGGGAGGGGGATTATTAACATGTCCAAAATTGGGGGAATAAAGCAGTAAAGTGTAAAAGTCCTAATTAAGCTATTACAAACCAGTAGGCAGTTACAATAAAATAAACGCGCATGAATTTGAAAATAACGTCTAAAAATCCTAAGAATAAAATCTTTTTGTTGTTTTATTTTATTTTGGGAAAATGATCTAAATATTCTTAATTTTAGTTTTGAGAAAATGTTAAGATAATTAAATGATTAATTGACAAAATTAATTTAATAGAAAAACTATCCTAATGTTTTTGTGGTTTTTTCGATTGATTTTATGTTGATTTTAAAAAAAAGAAATAAAAAAGTCAAGACGAAGATGAAATCGAAGGATCTGACAGTAAATCAAGAAAGGTGTAATTCTGGAGGCCTGGATCGAAAGAGGCTTGGGCTGTCTTTCGATCCAGTGAAGAGGCTTGATCGAAGGTGCATGAGGGGCTGCACATTGGGGGTGTTCAATCTGGATATGTCATCCTTCGATCTAGGAACCATGGATTCAGTTCGAAGTTGAGCAGCTTCGTAGCTCTGAACAAGATTCTGAGAAGATGTTTCCTGCAAAACAAAACAAATGTTAGAAATCCAGGGGGGGACTTTACCCCCCTGATTTGAATCTCCTCCCAATTCGAATCCTTCCTCAATTCGAATCTGCTGAGTCTGGGTCTGGGTCTGGGTTTGTTTTGTCCTGAGATTCGAAGGAAAAACTTAGATCGTGCCCCAGCAATGGCACAATCTCATCTCTGCGCCTTAGCTTACATGCAACATAATCAATAATAACAAGAATATATGTGCAATGTGTATTTAAATGTCATGAAGGTGCAATTTTGGTTTTGCAAACCATTACCAATTGAAGATGTATGATCTGTGACTATGGGTGTGGAGATGTTTGCTTAGGAGTTGGCGTGGACTCCTGGATGACTCAGGAACACGAATATTGTATTCTTTTGGAATGGGGATGCCTACAAAAAATGTATTTTGATTGGGATCACTCTGTGAGTTTTGAGTTTTTTGATGTGCTTTCAGAGGCAGTGTGTGTGTAGTATCCCCTTCTTTCCCCCTTGGCATTGTATCCTTGGCCTTGTATATATATGAGTGTGATGGTGTGTGGTAACAGCAAGAGACAACCATTTAACCAGGCCTTTAAAGCCATGAGACAAGATTCAGACATATTAGAAGCATTCCTTTTTGAAACATTCATGTCTCTTTGGAAATCTTGGATGAACCTGGACACTTGACTCCTTAGAACACCCTCCAGTGTTTCTCTTCGATTGGCCTATGAGTTGCCTCCTTCGAATGGACTTCTTACGCATCCTTCGAATGGGCCTTTTGAATGCATCTTCGAATGGACCTTTACATGTTCTTCGAATGAGTCATTGTTACTTCCTTCGAATGGCTTTCTTTTGTAGCTTCAAAGTCCAATTCGAATCTATTCAGAACATTCCCTATTAGACAACTTCGACCAGCCCTTGGCCTTGTGATGAGTCTAAGTTCTGATTCAAAGTGTTCAGAACTTCCCTCATCAGAGCATCTTAGATTAAGACAAACTCTGCACTAAAATGCCATTCGAAGGTCATTTCATTATGATGTTCTGATTGAGGGAAACTTTGAAGTTCCAGTCGAAGGACGCTTTGAAGTTCCAATCGAAGGACCTTTTGGAATGCCAATCGAATGGCCTTTGTCCATACTAATCGAAGGCCTTGTTAAAACTCCAATCTAAGGATCTTGTTACAAGGACATTCGAAAGGCTTTGTTGAAATGCCAATCGAAGGAAACTTAAAAACATCACTCACAAATTTTCCTTTTCTTTAGGCAAGGGTTTGTGACCAACCATGTAGGGGAAGACCTTGGAAAACATGAGAGGGAAAATTTTGGGGTACAACAGCTACCCCTGTTCAATCATCTTAAACCTGAAGATGTAGATTAGCTTGTATGCCTTTCGTGATCTGAAGGTGGAAGATGATTGAACACTAGAGTGCCCAGAAATTTGCACTTGCACAAAGTAACACTGATTGTTGATGATGGTGGGAATGGGCTTACAGATGCCATTTGGAGAAGATGACAGAGAGTCGTCGAAGATGGGCTTAAAGATGCCATCCAAGGGGTATGACGGAGAGTTGTCGAAGATGGGCTTAAAGATGCCATCCAAAGTAGATGCTGACTTCATAAGAAGTCTCTTTATGGGGATTCCTGTTCCTGTTGTCTGAGGAGGAGTCCACTGGGGGATGTTGATTTCTGTTGTTTTCCTGTTTAGGAAAACTCTATGGGGAACAGAGTCTAGGAACTTAAGTTGTCCATGGCTCTACTGAGGGGTTATCTGTGGATTGGAGAGATGAAAGTTTTTTGTTTTCTGGTTGAAATCCAGGTTTCGCAGTAATTTGCTGGGGAGAATGAAATTAACTGTTATCTGGAAATGTATCAGAAGAAACCTGTGTAGGACTGTTTCAAGATGAGTCCGGGTAAGACTTCATCTGGAAGTGTATGAGAAGGAACCTGGGTAGGGCTGTTTTAGGATATATATGAGAGGGAGTCTGGGTAGGACAGCTTCAGGATGAGTCTGGGTAAAACTACATCTGGAATTTGTAAGAAGGAACCTGGGCAGGGTTGCCTCAGGATGAGTCAGTCTAAAACCACATCTGGAAATTCAAGAGAAGGAACTTGGGTAGGGTTACCTCAGGATGAGTTCATGTAAAACTGCATCTAGAAATTGCGAGAAGGAACTTGGGTAGGGTTGCCTCAGGATGAGTCCATGTAAAACTGCATTTGGAAATTCAAGAGAAGGAACCTGGGTAGGGTTGCCTCAGGATGAGTCCGTGTAAAACTGCATTTGGAGATTATGAGAAGGAACCTGGGTAGGGTTGCTTCAGGATGAGTCCGTGTAAAATTTCATTTGGAAATTCAAGAGAAGGAACCTGGGTAGGGTTGCCTCAGGATGAGTCTGTGTAAAACTGCATCTGGAGATTGTGAGAAGGAACCCGGGTAGGGTTGCTTCAGGATGAGTCCGTGTAAAACTGCATTTAGAAATTCAAGAGAAGGAACCTGGGTAGGGTTGCCTCAGGATGAGTCTGTGTAAACCTGCATCTGGAGATTATGAGAAGGAACCTGGGTAGGGTTACTTCAGGATGAGTCAGTGTAAAACTGCATCTAGAAATTCAAGAGAAGGAACCTGGGTATGGTTGCCTCAGGATGAGTCCATGTAAAACTGCATCTCGAGATTGTGAGAAGGAACCTGGGTAGGGTTGCTTCAGGATGAGTCAGTGTAAAACTTCAGAAGGAGCCTGGGTAGGGCTGCTTCAGGATAAGTCCGTGTAAAACTTCAGAAGGAGCCTGGGTAGGGCTGCTTCGAGATAAGTCAGTGTAAAACTTCATAAGGAGCCTGGGTAGGGCTGCTTTGGGATAAGTCCGTGTAAAACTTCAGAAGGAGCCTGGGTAGGGCTGCTTAAGGATAAGTCCGTGTAAAACTTCAGAAGGAGCCTGGGTAGGGCTTCTTCGGGATAAGTCCGTGTAAAACTTTAGAAGGAGCCTGGGTAGGGCTGCTTCGGGATAAGTCCGTGTAAAACTTCATAAGGAGGGAGAAGGAACCCGTGTAAGATTGCTTCATGAATGGCCCATATAAAGCTGTATTTGGAAGTCAGAAGAAACCCGTGTAATATTGCTTCATGTTGAGCCCGTGTAAAGCTGTTTTTGGAAGTCAGAAGAAACCCATGTAAGATTGCTTCATGTTGATCCCGTGTAAAGCTGTTTAAGATTGCTTCATGTTGAGCCCATGTAAAGCTGTATTCAGAAGTCAGAAGAAACCCGCGTAAGATTGCTTCATGATGAGCATGTGTAAAGCTATATTTGGTCGCACAAATAATTACTCTGTTTTGTTTCAGGAGGTAATTCTGGACCTGTTGAAAATTGTTGATGAAAAATATCTATTGATTGATCTTTCCTGAAAAGGTAAAGCGTCAGCTGTATGCAATGTCATGATGTATGAAATGCATTGTGTAATGGTGTTCTCAAAATAAATGAGATTGGGATGTATGCATTTGTACTGCAGATGCTATGACGTTTGTAGAATGATGTATGAATGCAATATGTGAATGTATCCGTTGTTCTATTGCAGCACTATTGAATTAGGGAAAATAAATCCCTGATTGTAGCTAGCAATGAAGAATGTAGGTCTTCAAATTTTGTTGAAGCTGAACTGTTGGGAGATGATCTTCCGTTGTTAGAGGAATAAACTCTGTTGGGGAAGGAAAGCTCTGTGCACTGCTTGAGGATTTTGTGAAATCCTATTGGGGAATCCTGAGAAGTTTGACGACTTTACTGGGGAAAACCTAATGTCGAAGCAGTAGTTGGAAATTCCTATTCTGCCGGGGATACAAGAACACCTGACATCACTAGGTTGTAAGTTGAGGATATGGCAATGACTTTTTAGTGAGATGCCCCTTCCTCTGTACCTGCTGGAGAAAGTACATGTGGAGACTTTGTGGATGGTTTGAGTGTCATCCCAACTCCTGGGGTGCTTGGTAAATGTTGATCAGGATGATAAGTCTTCTACTGATAAACAAATGACAAGATGACGGGACATAGTCGTACGCTTTAATCCCTAACTTTTTCCTGGACTGTCTTTTCAGATTTTCAGTCCACTAGGATACCCTTTTTTGCTCAAGCCGCGTTTTCAGGTTTTCGACTTGCCGGGTGTACAAATTTTTTTGTTTTTATCACTAATTTTTGCCTGAACCCTTTTGGTTCGCCGGGATGCCCTTATTTTTGCCTAGGCCAGTCAACCTAGCGGGTCTTTATTCATGCGTAGTATTTTCCGACTATGTCCATGTTCACCAGGTACAGAGAATTGTCACTGTCTATAGTAGTAAGTGTTGCCACACTGCCAGAAGATGTTTGTTTGATCGTACATGATTCATTGCTGGAATTCATGTCCAATTCCCCAAGTGATTCAAATGGAGATCTGCCCCTGGCTATTCAGCATCTTTGAGAGATTCCTTGAATCTTGACTTGACTGCCCTAGGTGATGGACAATGATCATGTCGTGTCCCTTGGTTGGAAGTGTTTTTCCACTTGAGGTGATCCTTTTCATTGAGAAGGTTTTTGTTCACTAGATATTCGTCATCCGAACTTATCTGCCGTTGAACAAATAGTCATATGCAAACAATGGTATTTTAAGAGTGCAAAGCTTATGTCTGTCTTGAATTTTTTTTGAAAATGCGTTTTTTGTAGTAAAACAAAATTTGCAAGAATGTGATATCAACTCATGATTTATAGCAAACCTTACAGGAGTCAGGATACCTTTGTAAAAAAATATGCTCTTGAACTAACCTGTGCTTCATCTAGGACTTTTGAGGGTTGTAACGTGGCCTGGTTCACGGTTTAAGAAACAAAGGATAAAGGCTCAAAATTTATTTATACCCACCCGTTCTTTGTGATGTTCTTCAATCCTATGCTCGGTTAATTATGCGTTTAGATCCCAATTGAGTCTGGAATCTTTGCTCTGATACTTGGTGATGGTTCAGAAATTGAACGTTTGTTTGAGAAGGAAGTCATTTTTGTGACCTTTTCTTTTTGTTGAGGACTTGTAGGACCTCTTTCTTTTTTGATTTTGTAAACCCTGTTTTTTTCCTGAACTGTTTCTTTTGTGATTACAGCCAGCGAGATGCCCCCATTTTTTCTTAAGTCTCCTTCATAGGTTTTGACTTAATGGACTTTTATTTTGAGAGATAATGACTTCCTGTTCTTAATGATTATGTGGAACCATCACCATCTTTTGGAGAACATCTTCTACACTATTTGTCGTGTATGAAGGGAAATCTTGCGACTGAATGCACATTTGAATTAACTGAGAAAACTACCCTGCCCCAGGTTATGATTAAGGGTTTTAATTTGTGTTAAAATAAAACTCCTACTTATTAGGCTCAAAGGGGTTGACTAGGGATTATCTTCCTTATAACTCCACTGTTTAGTATTTGAAACAACGCATGTACATCGTCAGTGGGGTCTGTTCAAAAGCATATTGTAGAGATTATGGTAGCATTCTCGTCATCCTCCTTCTAAAGGCTTAGAGCTTTTAATCAAGAGTTGAATATCACAAAAAGTAAGTAAGAAAGCAGTTTAAGCATAATGAAAACAAATTAATTCAAGACAAACATGTGCAATGTATTAATGAAATAAAAAAGTTTGACATGACAATAATTGTTTGAACAACCAAAGAAAGTACAACTTGAGAACTCGAATGAACAAGAATGCTCTCAATCCTAGCCATGATTTGGCATGTGAGCAGTGACCATGTTGGGAGTCTTAGGAGGGTCAAACTCAATCTCCTTGGCGTCAATCATATTCTGAATCTTGTATTTCAGCGCCCAACAATTGTTAGTATCGTGCCCCAGACTTCCAGAATGAAAGGCACACCTTACATCAGGATTGTAGTTAGGAGAGGAAGTCTTGGGGTTTGGATAAGGTCCTATCAGTGTAATCAGATTCATCCTCATCAAGTGTTGTAGTGCTTGAGACAGTGGCATGTTGAGCTTGGTAAACTGTCTCTTGGGCTCGTCTTGCCTTCGCTGATTACCTCGTTGTTGTGGTCGTTCCATGCGTGCCAAATTAGAGACCAGCACTGCCCCCACAGATTGGTGGTAGTCTGCCTTATTACGACCCTTCTGGCTGTGCACAACATTGGCTTCCCTCTTACCACCAAATGGCTTCTTCTCAACATTAGAAGATGCAGCCATCAGGATCTTCCCACTCTTGATACCACTTTCGATCCTTTCTCCAATCAGAACCATCTCCGTGAACCCGGATGAGGAACTCCCAATCAACATATTAAAGAATGGGCCTGTCAGAGTGCCCATGAAAATTTCTACCATTTCTCGATCATTCAAAGGAGGTTGTACCCCGCCAGCTATATCCCTCCATTTCTACGCATATTCCTTGAACCCTTCTCTTGAGCTCATGGACATATTTTGCAGTTGCACTCGAGTTGGTGCCAGGTCAGTGTTGTATTGGTACTGCTTGTAGAAAGCAGCATCCAAGTCTTCCCAGGTATGGATTTCAGTTCCTTCTAGCTGATAGAACCAATCCAATTGAGTGCCAGCCAAACTTTCTTGGAAGAAATGGACCCATAACTTCTGGTCAGCAGTGTGAGGATGGATCTTTATGACATATGAACTCAAGTGAAGCTTGGGACAGGAAACACCATCATATTTTGCGAAGACAGGGACCTTGAACTTAGGTGGGATGACCACCCCTGGAACCAAACCTAATTCTTCAAAATCTAGACCGGACACCCTTTGGATCTCCATGGCATTGAGCCGATCCTCCAGCCGTTTGTATTTATCGTTTGCAGGAGGATATTTCTCCTCAGAATAGTCAGGTTCATCTTCTTCAGATGATGGATTGTTGTCTCCTTCATCTGATTCCTCGTCCTCTTCCTCTTGATTACCTCCTCCCTTTGATGGGGTTGCGAGATCTAGAGCTCGGTTAGCCGGTCTTCTTCTTCCCACACTCAAAACACGAACTGGTTTCTTTGCCTTCTTATCCTTCTTTTTTATGATCACAGCTTTCAGGTCTTCTTTCCCCTGGGTCAGAGTCAGGAACATTTGTTGGAATTGAGCGTTTTGAGCTTGAAGGTCTTTGATTGTTTGTTCAAGATCCATTTATTTACTTGCTGAAATAAACAACGAAGAAGATGAGACCCCTGCTTTGAAACATGTTTATGCAATGACATGTATGATATGCGTATGCAATGTTTTCAAGGACTCGTGGGGTAAACAAGAAAATGTCAGAAGTTGAAATTTGCAGCTTTGATTGAAGAACTTCGTATCGTTGAAGGTTCTTCTACAAGAGTCAAGCTCACCATATCAAGTGGGTCATAGACCCTAACTTAAGTTGTTGTGTTTTGATCTTTTAACGACATTAGCTAGAGGAAAATAAATCCTCTTGCCCCTTTCTAGACGTTTAGTTCATCATAACCTGCACCACAGGCCCTTGAGATCCTTAAAATGGTTAAGGAGATGATGTGGCATGATTCTATGATGTGTATGCTATGCATCAAGCAAAAATGCGGGGTAAGAAACCAAATTATTGGATTTATACAAACAAGGTCCTGCAAGGAATATAAATAAAGCCCTGCAATGAGTTGAAATTGTTAGGCAAAGAAAGCAAACAAATCACACAAGCAACCTTAGGTTTAGGCTTACATGGATTCCATAGGTAAGTACCCTCTTGAAGTTTAGTTGGCTCAACCTGTCTTAGAAATAGTAACCAGGTTCTGAGGAGTCTCAATATCACTGATCTTCCTTTATTGGTATTATCTCAGCTTAACAATCTTTTCTTGCGGCTGAAACATCCCAAAAGTCAGATCTCAATGAGTGTAGTATCGAGTATCAACTAATTCCCATCTTTACACTGAGACCGGCTATCTCACTACTTTCTAATGGCCAAGTTTGTTCAACTAAGGATCTAAGGTTCGTTAGTACTTCACGACACCATATGGCGGCCCTGTATTCTCCTCGATTCAACACAAGGGATATCGGTACCAACCAAAGTGTCACACTAACACATCCATCGCTTTAACCATATCGGTCTATATCGTACAGTCTCCATGATCTATTGCTGTTTACCTAAAAATATGCCCCAGATCCGGGTGTATGATCTATAGAAACAACCCAAACAACCCTCTAAGGCTAAAACAAACAAAGCAGTTAAATAATGAACTAACTCTAAGGTAACCCCACTTTTTATTTTATCCCTAGCAGAGTCGCCAATTTTGTGATACGGTGACAGAACCGACTGTTATATACGGGTTTTGCGTTTTTTTGTTTGCAAATGTCGCGGTAAGCTAGAGTCGCCACCGTCTTTTATTTTACCTAACAAAGGAAAGGGTGAAAAGAACAAAAAATACCTTTTCGAGATATTTCTGAGTAAGGGGGGTTGATTATGGAAAAGGAAGGTGTTAGCATCCTTTCCATCTGTGGTTTTCCACGGGCTCTTAGAAGTTTGCTCATTTTTAAAATACCTTTGTGCTTTGTGTGTTTGAAAATATTTTGAAAATTCCTTAGTGTGGAGATTTGCTTTGCGTTTAACTCTTGTATCAGTCCCCAAGAGTGTTAACAAAGCAAATGTTTTTGAAACTTGTTTTTTTTTAAAAAAGTAGCATTTGTGTAAGTGCAAAAAGTAGTTTGAGCAAACTTCTAACAACTATCTACTTTTGTACTCGAAAAGGTTGTTCTTTTCCTATTTTCCTTTAGACAGTGCTATCCTACTATTAGTGAGTAGGTAGCCTTGTCGTTGGATGTTTTGAGGGACAATTGGAGGGACGTTACAGTCACGAAGGCAACTTGTGGAGACACTTTAGCAATTCTGTTTTAGGGACTAGATCATTTACCGAGAAGGCAATTGTAGGGTCATCGAGGGACTATGATCTTTTGATTTTACGGGTCTTTGCAAAAGTGTTCCTGCCCCAAGACTGTTTTTTAAAGGCTACCAAAGTGGGTGTACCTTAGAGGTGCTTGTGTGCAAGTGTGTTCAATTCAGTTATTTTATCTTTAAACATTTAGGTGTTCTACCGTTTGATTTTAGATCTTGTCATGCAATCCTAGTTAGCATACATCTAAGCAATTAATATATGTGCAATAATTTAAAGTTCAGGAATTATAAATCCTACGCTATTACAAGACTTCGGGGAGGGGGATTATTTATATATCCAAAATTGGGGGAATAAAGCAGTAAAGTGTAAAAGTCCTAATTAAGCTATTACAAACCAGTAGGCAGTTACAATAAAATAAACGCGCGTGAATTTGAAAATAATGTCTAAAAATCCTAAGAATAAAATCTTTTTGTTGTTTTATTTTATTTTGGGAAAATGATCTAAATCTTCTTAATTTTAGTTTTGAGAAAATGTTAAGATAGTTAAATGAATAATTAACAAAATTAATTTAATAGAAAAACTATCCTAATGTTTTAGTGGTTTTTTCGATTGATTTTATGTTGATTTTAGGTTGATTTTAAAAAAAATAAATAAAAAAGTCAAAACGAAGATGAAATCGAAGGATCTGGCAGTAAATGAAGAAAGGTGTAATTCTGGAGGCCTGGATCGAAAGAGGCTTGGGCTGTCTTTCGATCCAGTGAAGAGGCTTGATCAAAGTTGCATGAGGGGCTGCACTTTGGGGGTGTTCGATTTAGATATATCATGCTTCGATCTAGGAACCCTGGATTCAGTTCGAAGCTGAGCTTCTTCGAAGCTCTGAACAAGATTCTGAGAAGATGTTTCCTGCAAAATGAAACAAATGTTAGAAATCCAGGGGGGACTTTACTTCCTGATTCGAATCTCCTCCCAATTCGAATCCTTCCTCAATTCGAATCTGCTGAGTCTGGGTCTGGGTTTGGGTTTGTTTTGTCCTGAGATTCAAACGAAAAACTTAGATTGTTCCCCATCAATGGCATGATCTCATCTCTGCGTCTTAGCTTACATGCAACATGATTAGTAATAACAATAATATATGTGCTATGTGTATTTAAATGTCATGAAGGTGCAATTTTGGTTATGCAAACCATTACCAATCGAAGATGTATGATCTGTGGCTCTGGGTGTGGAGATGTTTGCTTAGGAGTTAGGGTGGACTCCTGGATGACTCAGGAACACGAATCTGGTATTCTTTTGGAATGGAGATGCCTGCAAAAAATGTATTTCGATTGGGATCACTCTGAGTTTTGAGTTTTTTGATGTGCTTTCGGAGGCAACGTGTGTGTAGTATCCCCTTCTCTTCCCCTTGGCACTGTATCCTTGGCCTTGTATTTATAGGAATGTGATGGTGCATAGTAACGGCAAGAGACAACTATTTAACCAGGCCTTTAAAGCCATGAGACAAGAATCAGACATATTAAAAGCATTCCTTTTTGAAACATTCATGTCTCTTTGGAAATCTTGGATGAACCTGGACACCACTCCTTCGAACACCCTCCAGTGTTTCTCTTTGATTGGCCTATGAGTTGCCTCCTTCGAATGGACTTCTTATGCACCCTTCGAATGGGCCTTCTGAATGCATCTTCGAATGAACCTTTACATGTTCTTCGAATGAGTCATTGTTACTTCCTTCTAATGGATTTCTTTGCCAGCTTCAAAGTCCAATTCGTATCTATTCATAACATTCCCTATTAGACAACTTCGACCAGTCCTTGGCCTTGTGATGAGTCTAAGTTCTGATTTGAAGTGTTCATAACTTCCTTCATTAGAGAATCTTAGATTAAGATAAACTCAACACTGAAATGCCATTCGAAGGTCATTTCATTTTGATGTTCTGATTGAGGGAAACTCTGAAGTTCCAGTCGAAGGACACTCTGAAGTTCCAGTCGAAGGACCTTTTGGAATGCCAATAGAAGGGTCTTTGTCCATACCAATCGAAGGCCTTGTTGAAATTCCAATCAAAGGATCTTGTTACAAGGACATTCGAAAGGCTTTGTTGAAATGCCAATCGAAGGAAACTTAAAAACATCACTCACAAGTTTTCCTTTTCTTTAGGCAAGGGTTTGTGACCAACCATGTAGGGGAAGACCTTGGAAAACATGAGAGGGAAAATTTTGGGGTACAACACTTAGCCCGACAGGGACACCTCGATCGAGCTCTGCTGTCGAAGTACCCGAAAGGAAGAACACCCAGCTCGCTATGGGCAGTTCACGTCACGAAGTTAAGATCCCGACCATTATCTTGAGTTCATCCCACGGGTTCCTGCACCGCTCCCCCGACACATACTACCGTGTGTCGACCATAACTGAGGTAGAGATTAAATCTCCAATCACAATTCCAAAGTTTCATAAAGTAAACAAGTCAAAAACAAGGACAAGCAAGTATTCAACGAACATAAACAAGTGCATAAAGACAAAATAAAGGCATTCATACATGCCGACCACGAAGGTCGGCGCTGTTCAAGTAATTATAAAACATAAAGGCACGCATGCCACAAATTCAAACTAAAATAAAACCGGGCATGCGAGCCCAAAGACATCAGAACTCATCCTCCCCATCACTACCCTCCTCAAGACTATCAGCGGGGGGATACAAGATTTTTCTATCGACCACCTGATTAAACGAACCTGCCCCTTCAACCACCAACTCGACCCCCAAGTTCAATATCTTGAGCTGCTCCACGGTCGTGTTAAAACCATAATCGAGGGTATCTATGACATCTTTTTGAGCACGCGGATGCGCCCAATTAGGTCTCCCCTGGTCACCATGGCTTTCTCCACCTCAGTCTCTTCCTCAACAGGTACCAAGATCCCCTCCAGCTCTTTTATTCTGGCGACCAGCCGCTCGTTCTCCTTGGCCGCAACATCCAACTGAGACCGCGACTCGTTCAGGTCCTTGAGAAGTCAGACTTGTGACTCATACTTCTCCTCGTGGTTGAGTATGTCATTCTTCAGCTTCACATTTTTTCCTTTCAGCTTCTCAATCTTGGCGAAAGCTTTGTCAAGGGCGGCCTTAGAGCCCGCAACTTCATCATTCAACACCAACACCGTATCTAGGATTCTCATTACGGTGGCCATGTTGTCCATCAGGGTCTTTCGGTGGGTCTCTTTATTCTCAGATAAGATCACTTCCCTCTCATCCTCGTGGAGTCCTAGAGAACTCTCCCCGCTGAAGATGGTCCGATTGAGATAACAAGGAGGTAACACATAGACTACCTCGGATCCCCCGCCATTTCAGGGAACCACCCACTCAGGACCTTCCACACGCTTCCTCTTTTCCTGTTGTTCAGGAGGAGGAGCATGAGTCTTCGAGGAGGGGGAACCGCTAGCTCGGCCAGGAGCTTTGGCCTACTGCTGAGGTTGGGCAGCCCGACTCTTGGGCCTCAAGGTGGAGGCATTCTTGGGCCTCAACTTGAGTAAGTACTTGGAGACGGGCGCCATCTAATCTCAACCAAAAAGAAAAAGTTTTAGTCACAAGGAAAACATACAAAGAGATACTCACGGGCAAGTCCCTTACCTAAAAGCTGCAGAGCTTCCTCATCTGAAGAACACTCGAGCAACGCCTTTGTATTTATCAGTCTATTAATGAGGAGATACTCCATGTTGTCATCGAATAAGAGGTTGTTGTCCATGAACCTCGCTGACGTGAAACTCCCGACGTATGTCACCAGCTTCTCATAGGAAAGTTGGTCCTCGACATCTAAGTCCTCTGGTTTCACTGCATAATACTCGGGGTTCTTCTCGAAATGTTTCCACTGCCATCTGAGAGGAAATATATAATTCAATCAAACAACTGTCCGACCTTCCTTGACCACCTCCGAGCGTTTGTAGAGTGAAGTCACAACCATGTCTGTAAGAGGCTTCACGATGAAGTACCTCTCTCTAAAATGACAGATGGATTCAAGATGTGGCTGGAAGAGTTTCCCAAATTGCTTAAAGGACACCCAAGCTTGTCCTCTTCTGATAGATTGGCTTTGCAGATGGAAGAAGATGGGCAGCATGGCGCCTATCTGTAAATATTGACATACGAGCTCGAAGGCACGCATGAAAGTAAGCGCATTTGGGTGAAGCTAGGAGGGAGCCAATTGTAACCACTGAAAGACCCCAACATGGAAATCGTTAAAGGACAAATGCATCCCCGCTTCCTTGAAAGAAAATTCATACATGGGAAAGTGTTTTCCCGAATACGTCGAGCATATTCTTCTGTTTCTGTGAGGGATCTGCAGGACCCAATTGGTCAGGGAACCCTGTGCTCGAACCTCTAGGCAGTTGAAAGCATCAGTAGCATCCTGCGAGAATATCAACTTTTTGTTCCTAGGTTCAGGCGCGACCAAGGCCAAAGGGTCATCCTCGACAACATTGTCGTCCTCATGGGTGGCGAGCATAATGTCATCCTCGTTTTGGTGGGCCACCGTACCTGAAAGGCAGGGGAAAACAGTGAATTCGACATCATCAAATTCACCCTTCCACCGCAATCAAGTGAAAGGGAGATGATTGCGTCGAGGAACGAACCCCGACCCAAGCCCTTGTCGGCCAATTTAAGAATGGACCACGCCCTTCGCGGGGACGTCTGGGCGGTCCAAAAACCTCCTCGCTACTGAGGGAGGACAACCCCGACACACATGAAGTTGGACGTACAAACCTTTGATCGTGGCCTTGAACTTTGATGAACACCCATGAAGATTCATGACAGAACTCATGAACATTCATTCAGAAGTTCACCCGTTCATAATAAAAACTAAGTAGTCAATCTAAAAATCTGGAAAAAAACATCTTCAAGAAGATATGACTTACTTGGAAAGATCTTGGCTGAAGTGTTGGGGTGATGCTGGAACGAAAGAGATCTGCGAGCAGAAGAAAGAGGATGGAGAAGAAAATGTGAAAATGACAAATGAGCTAAATGCTTCCACTATTTATAGAGGATTCACACCCTACGAGGCAGCATACGAAAATCCATCATGACTTTGGGCTTTTGAACTCCCCTATGAAAAAGTGGCACCCCAAAACAGCAGCGACATAGTGTAACAAGCAGCCACGTGCCCACTCTTAGAGACGAATTTGTCCCCGACTCATCCACTGAACGTCACATACGGGAAAATGGGCGACATTTCGGTCTCAGAGACGGGCAACGGATAACCCCTCAACACAGTCGTGATTACGAGCAAATCTCTATTGTTCCCCTAAAGGCGAGGCAAACGCTCGATGTCGGGGAAGCTCCTCATAGACGAGCGTGCCAAAAGAAATTTCGGGGAATCCCTTGCTTCACATGGACATATGTGCCTTGCGGGCACAACACCGATAACATAGGAGTTGAAACTAGTTGAGGGGACCACTCACTGACCTAGTCGATCATGCCACACGATGCCACCTACTTCCTCGACATCAACCCACAGATCATCCCCAGCGGAGTTGGGCGATTTCCCCTTGCGGGCTAGGTTTCCCCGATAGTGGAACTGAACTTAAGTCATCACCCTTTTATCTATGGACAATGACTTGGGGGGCTCCTGTTCTGGACTGGGCCAGCTCTTGCCCCACCGTTGGGGAGGTCCAGTCCAGTGCCTCTATCAAATGCCCAAAGCTACAACCCAACATAATGACCGTTGGGCATTTCTCCACGTGTCCACTAAGAAGACGTTGTCCACGTGTCCAAACCGTCATCATACAACCCTCTGGGAATAACGGATCCAATACCTACTTTTTCGGGGCAGTTGACCAGGGAGGGTGCCACATGCTGGACCCCATACACACGTAAACCCTGACAGTCTTCCTTGTTGGGCCTCATCATGGCATATCATTGGAGACCTTGGCCTAATGCCGGGGACTATAAATATCCTTTCATTTGAGAGGGTCAGGTATTGATTCTTTAACTCAAATACTCTCATACTTACTAGCACTCTCCCTGAATCTTACTTTAGCATCGAAGTGCCTTGCAAGTACCTCCCTCCCATTTCACATCAAACCGTTGTTGGACACCAAACTCGAAAGCTTTGAGAGTCCCTTTTGATCAGATACGATCAATAATATTATAAAAACATTTTATAAATATTTCATAATCTTTTATTTTTTATACATTACTAACTTTTTTTTTAATATGTGTAAATAGTTAAAATAATTTATAATAAAAAATAGAGGTGTATTATACATTAATGAAATATATTTTTGTGAATATGATAATAAATTTAAGGAGTAGTAAAATGAACAAAGTCTAGCTAACTAGTCTCTTTAACCCATTATTTTAAATGGATTGAGTTTAAATTTTAATTTGAATAATTAGATGTTCTTTTCGGTTTAACTTGCTCAAGACAGTACAAGTTAAATACATTTTAAAATTTTTGAAAATATTTTCGAGTTATTTAATAACTAGCGTCTAGACTGTCCGTCTGCTTTCTCTAATATCAACGCGTGTAAAATATAAATCATATTATATTTTAATTTTATTTTAAATTATTTATAAAATAAATAAAGATAATAGTATAAAAGATTATAAATCGTCGTATAACCGCCCTTTGTGGAGAAAGAGAAGTTAAGATTTAAAATAAAACTGAAAAGAGTATATTTGGAAGAAAAAAAGCTACACTAAAACTATGTTTTGCCTTTATATATTAGTATAGATTATATTTTTTTAGTAGAAATAGTGTTCCAATTTTTTCTTCTTCCGATTAAATATCAGAGAAAAATATTTAAAATTTAACAAGTTGAAAATATATAAAAAATATATAATAATAATAATAATAAATTATTTTTGTCAATATATATTTAATTTTTATTAAGATATTAACTATAAAAAAAAATTGTTTGATGAATCAACTCACAAATTCAACGATATGTCAATCAACGGGATTGTTTACTGATGTTTTCAATAAATCAAATCACAAATTTTTATTCACTTAAGAAATAAAACTCGAAAAAAAAATCCTAAAATCTATTTGTACAAATCAGTTTGAAGAAACGTGTTTGTGCTTGAGTTTTGGTGTTTGAATATGGAGAAATTGGAAAGAACTTCCAATAAGAACAATGTAAAATTGTTTGAAAGGACAAAATAAACAAAGAACACAAATCAAGTAAAGCAAAATAAAGTGCTTTGATTAAAGAATTAGAAAAAAAGATGCAGATTCATACATGTTTTCTCACAAATCCTTTTTTTTCTCTGTGACTTGGATACTCGAGTTCTATAGAGATTACTGGTATAATTTGTGAACTTGTATTACATAACTAAAATCGACTTATATACTAAATACATCAATAATCGTCGATAACAGTTACTACCCCAGAACTCGACACATATTTTATTATGTGGCCTTCTGTCTCTGCTTTGCTTCCATGTGTCACTGGTCTTTGAACTGCCTCTAAACTGGTCATCTTTTACTCAGCATTTCCACACTATTATATAACACTTTCACGTCAACACTGCTAAACTAAAATTCTCAGGCTAACAAATGCCCCAAAATTTCACTTTCGGTCATGTTTGCAATATGGAACAAATATGACATTTTTAGTAACCTCTCGATATTGTTCATAGAATCTGCATATGTCATTGTCATCATAATCACTTCTACTAAACGGTCACGCCAATGAACGTGCGTGCACTCAACCATCATGATTCAAATTTCCTAGGACATCGTGGACCACAAGATTAACTGTCATTACAAGAAAACCATTTAATTTAGTTTTACCCCAAAATTCAAAATACCAACTTTCAAAATCGAAACACCACTTGTCCAGATTCTTAGAGGGAAACTGAAAAGTTTTCTCCCATGACTATATATGCGCCTTCTTCTCTTCTTTTCTTTTTTTTCTGCGGCTTTTCTTCCTCATAACCCTAAGAACTCTTATCCTATGCAATCTTCATATTCAATTTCTTTTTCAACTCTTTAGAACAACGACTTCTTCCTTCATTCTTATGAAACAACTTGATATCATGTCTACTGTTGATGTTACTGCTTATACTCTTCCAGGTGATCGCACTTACATCCCTAAAGCACCAATGGAGAAATAAAAAGCCACCTTATGGGCCTCCCAGGTATTAATCCTTTTTTCCATTTAGGTAATGTTCATGTGTTTCTGGGTTCATTTCCCAAACTCTCTGCGAAACCTGATAAGTTAAAGAAATTATTTCCTTGTTATCATCGTTGCAAACCTCTTGCTTTCAGGATAAAATTTATGAGTTAGGTTTTATGAGTTCACTCCAACGTGTCTTCTGTTCTTCTCCTACCACCCACAATGAAGCTTATATCAATTGGTTGGACAAAGTAGAAAAGAAAAAAATAATAAATATAGAAAATCTAGGGCATATATGACTTGATTCAGTTATCCAGAACTTACCCAAATACAACCCCAATATGCTCATTTCAGGAAGTAAAGTTTCTAGACCTTTGTTCATTTATAAGACCATAGGTTTTCTATATTTCTTATTCATTTGTTTTTATTTTTCAGGGTCAGAAAAGAGGAAATAGTTCTACCACTACCACTCAAAGTAAAAAGAAAGACAAAAAAGACAAAGTATTTATCACTCTCGACAGCAAGGAAACACAAGTCTTTGCTTATCCTCTGAGTTTTCTCTATTTCCTCACATCAACTCTATATTATGTTAATACTTATCAATGCTTTAGTCACAACCAAGAGATCACGGGGGGAAATAATGGAAGATATGAAAATTTGGTTTTTACTCAACCCATACCTCCCAAGCATCATAATGACCATAAACTTCTTTTTAAGTCTTTCCTTTCTTTAAATGGTAGATCCAAGTCTATGGGTGGTCTTATTATGATCTATTAAGATGTAGTATAGAACATTTAGAGAGTTTACAATTATGTCATTTTTAATGGTGTTACAAAATATGTGAAAGAAGTGAAGGAGAAGAGTATCTTTCTGTAAATGATTTCTAAGTATATGAGAGAGCGAATTCATGCACATGTTGATTGGCTTCAAAATCTTATTATCTACCTAAACCAATAGTGGATTGAGTGTTTACCTTGGATCTTATGTAGGTTTTGGTTTGTAGTATTGTTATCCTCGTGGTGGATTTTGATATGTTTATGGTGGTTCTGATGGTATGAAATCTAGCCTGATTCTATGGGGTTGACCTTTAATTGCTTGGATGGTTTTACTTATCTATTTAGTTTGTTTTATTGTTATGTTGGTTGGGGTTTTTCTTATTTACTTTTATTTTGTATTCTTGGTAGTTCTCTAGTCACTTTCTGTACTTTGAGACTATTTATAGGGTTAAATATGTTTTTGATCATAAATATTGCATATTTCAGTTTTAGTCCCTCTAAATATTTCCTTCAAAGAATGGTTCTTCAAAGATTTTCCATCCATATTGTTGATAATTATATATGTATAAAGAGAATATTCTCTTAGTGTATTCTAAAATAGGATAGGATATCTATGTAATTAATACTAGGATTTTTATTTTCTCCTATATAATGCATCTTCTATTGTGCTATTCAGACACATGGTTTATTCAAATGTCTCTTAGTATCTCATATTTCAACATGGTATCTAGAGCCTACTGAGAGACAATCCTTCTCTGTGCTTTATCCGGTTGACCCATTGTCTTCCGGTGAGAAATTTTTGGCAAACCATGTCATAACTTTGGTTTGCCTTCTGTTGTACCCCAAAATTTTCCCTCTCAATTTCTCAAAGATTCTCTCATAAAATCTCCATTGATTCAAGACTGCACCAAGATTGATCAGCTCAAGATACCTACCCAAACGTTGATGACTCAAAATTAGGTTTTAAGTTTGTATAAGGACAATTGGACTTTTAATGCCTCATATGATTTTCATGGATC
This sequence comes from Vicia faba, assembly GCA_948472305.1. Lineage (NCBI taxonomy): Eukaryota > Viridiplantae > Streptophyta > Magnoliopsida > Fabales > Fabaceae > Vicia > Vicia faba. Next base: position 1,535,627,743 of record OX451739.1, read on the forward strand.
ATTTTGGACTCTCAATATTTCTCATATCAAGTTTCAGGCTTTGGATCACATTTTTGCTCGGTTAATTGATCAATTGACCTAAAATCAGTTGTATTAGGAAAAAAAGTCAACCGTGGTCAATTCACAGTTAAACTTCATAAGTTTGTATTCATATCAACATGTTGAACTCATATATGTCAATTGGTCAAATTTGGATCACAATTCCTCAAGAAATTTGATCAAATCACAAAAAGGGAAAAATGGCCAAAATTAGGGTTTTGACTGAGAAAACTTGATTTTGGACTTTCAACCCAAATACATGACTTGATGGTTTGAGACATGATATCAAGAATCAAAATGCATCATTTTAACCTAAGAGCATGGTTCAAAGCATTTCTCAAAATCAATCGATTGATAGTTGAAATTTGTTCAAAAAGTCAATTGTACACTTAAAAGTCAAACTTTGACTTTTGGATCAAAATCAAATTTCAAAAATCATATTTCATCAAGGTATGTCAAAGTATGAAGTTTGTTCATCAAGAAAATCAAAAGTCAAGATTACTTTGAGAAAATTCAAGGTTCTAAACACTTAGAAATTTTTCTAAGTGTTAAGAACTTTATGATAATTTCATAAATTTGGGCCAGATTTTCATTATGATGCAAGATGATTCAAGGAGAACTTCCAACTTGGAATTTGTAGATCTCCATGAGATCAGAAACTTTGCAGGTAGAACTTCTTCTAGAAATTCTTGGATCTCAAGTTATAAATCCATGAAGACATGTCCATGAAACTAAAACACTTAGAAAATTCTGGGCGTTTTAAGTCAGAATTTTGACAGAACTTCTGGGCCAATTTTCATGCATTTACAATGAGAGTTTGCAAAATTGATTCAAAGAGGAATTATAGAGCATGTTACAAGCTTTCTGAAAAGTCGAAGAACTCTTTCAAATCATGCTGGAGATGGGAGAATCGAAGACTAGAAGTTGGACATTCATTCTCAAATTATAAGTCATTTTCATGATGAACGTCTGATCCAATTCCAAGAAATGCTGCATAACCCCACTTTTCAGGCCCTCTAACGTGTGTATCTATCCTTAATCATAAGATTACACGAACGTTTGAGCTATAAACCATTTGATCTAAGCTTTGTCCAATACACCTTGCCATTTAAAGAAGAAAGGTCACACTTCCATTCTGGAAAAGTGACTTTAATCACAAAGTCTACTCTTCTCGAGCTTTGTGTTTGTTATTTCTGCACAAGCATCCCCTACAAACTCAGAACATGCGTGTTTAAAGGTGATAGCCACCCTACCTTTCCTTGAAACCATGCTTGTCTAATCTTGCTTCAAAAATAAGTCAAAATCCATAACATGTGACTTTGTACTCCGTATTTCACCAAGCTTCCAAACCCTTTGCCTATAAATAAAAAATTCATTTGCAAGCTGAAAAGAGGATTGGACAAGCCCTGAAACTCACTAAAACTCCCTAGAACCAGAAACTACAACACAAGCATAAAACTTGTCATTTTTTATTTTTGAATCCAATCTCCAAAATCCTTCGTGCATTTCCTAGCCAAATCATCCACAAAGTTTCTGATACTCATATAGAAGCTATCCCAACCTTTGTTTTTGGACTGTAACATCATCTTCACTAACCTCCATTTTCAAAAACAGAGCATTACATCTAGACTACTCTAGAACATTCCAGCCATCCCTAGCTCAAGCAAACCATTGCGTCAACTTCCTGTGAACTTGAGTAAGCTAACCAGATAATCACATCAACTTGAATCAAGCTCTAATTCAAAATACGATCTCCAGCTGTAAAGGAAAGTTCTTATGATTTTCATCTCATTATTTAGGCATTGTTAGGCTTGCATTTTCAAAGACAAAATGTAGATATCATTGCTCTGAAACTGTACATATCCATAGATTTATTTATATGGCCTGAGTAGAGAGAATTTAGGATCAAAACTTCTTGAAAAATTAGGGTTCAGATTAGGGCTAGAAAAATTCATGTTTGTTTCTGATTTATAGTTTTAATGCCTTATAGTTCTAGAACCATGATGAAATTTGCCATAACTTTCATGTTTACATTTTCCATTTTGGTTGAGAAATGAATGCGTTGTAGATACTCTGGCTGACGCGAGGAAGAAGATGAAGTTCATCATTAGAACTAATTTTGTAATATATATTTATGGTTTTGTTTATAATACTGGATGTATAGCCACCCCAGTGGTAGAGAGCATGCACGTAAGGCGTTAGTGTTAAGGGTCATGGGTTCTAGCCCTAGGAGCACCTTTTGTTGTTTTTATTTCTTAACATTTTACTCCATTTATCTGCTGACACCACACCTAGGCCAGAACTTTTAGGTTACCCCATTTCCACTTACCTGTTAACACCACACCTAGGCCAGAACTTCTAGGTTATCCCATTTCCACTTACCTGTTAACACCACACCTAGGCCAGAACTTCTAGGTTATCCTATTTCCACTTACCTGTTAACAACACACCTAAGCCAGAACTTCTAGGTTATCTCATGTCCATTTACCCGCTAACAGTACATTGGGGCCAAAACTTCTAGGTTATCTCATTCCCGTTTACCTGTTAACAGCACACCTAGGCCAAAACCTTTAGGTTATCTCATTTCCACTTACCTATTAACACAACGCCTGAGCCAAAATTTCTAGGCCTTCTCATTCTTGCTTCCAGCATCACCCCCTCCATATACTTGTTAGCAGCACGCCTAGACCAAACTTCTAGGCTGTCTCATTCTTACTTAAAAACATCCTTTCCACTTTCTAACCCCCCCCCCCCCCCCCCCCCTTGATTTTTATTTTTATTTTTATTTTCTTTCCTTATTATTATTATTTTTATTAATCAAAAACACCAAAAATTATATTAAGTATTTAAATTATTTAGTTTATTTTTTATTCAACTTCTTAAAATAAAAAGACCAAAAACACTTTCCTATTTAATATTAAACTTAGAGTTAGTTCATTTTCTTTGTTTAAACTAAAATTAACTTAGTTTAATTTTCTTACTTCTAACTATTTATCTCCTTTTAGAAAAATAGGTTAAAATATTTTATTTAACAAAATCAAAACAAATTCATTTTCTTTTCATTCATGTCTTGTACATTATATACATTTCAACTCTTGTACGTTATTCAAGCTCAATATGGTTGTAATAGATAATTAAGTTTAATTTCTTGCAATCTCCATTTGTAAATTTGTACACCCATCCCCAAATAATGTAATAGCATAGGATATTTACTTTCCACAATTTATCGCTTTCATATAAATGCTAGTAATTTAGGGTTTGTATGGAAAGGTAAAATCATTGCTTAGAAAACCCTAATCCAAGATAAACCAAGCATGAAATACAAACACTTGCACACTTTGCACCTCTAGGGGTTACTCCACGTTGTTGCCTTAAAATGGTCATATTATGCATGTGAGACGCCTTATCAAAGAATAATAAAAAATATAAGATCATAGTCCCTCGATGACGCTTCGAATGTTGCCTTACAAATGATCTTAGACCCTTAAGAAATATGCTAAGGTATCTCGCAACATTGCATCTTATGACTATATGATGACCCACGCCCGTCCCTTTACATCCAAAGATAAGGTGACTTACCAATCAATGGTGAGATATCAATATCAAAGGAATGGAGAATTGAACAAAAGACTTTTGAGTAGGTAGAACATTCTTAGTTTCTTGCTCACAATCCATCTTAAAAAACAAACATATTTTCAAACACACCAAACACGTTCAAAACATGAAATATTTTCAAAAAAGTCCAACACTTTGTATGCATTCTTATAGAGATGAGAATCATTACAAAGTTTGCCTAAACGAAGGCGCTTTTCAAAAATACTTTCAAAATCCACCACAAACACATTTCAAACAAAGCAATTTCAAAAAATGATCTAGCAAACAACTAAGAGCCTGTAGATAACTACGGATGAAAAGGGTGCTAACACCTTCCCTTTTCATAACCTACCCCCCGAACTCAAGAAAATATATCAAAGGTATTTCTTGTTCTTTTCACCCTTTCCTTATTGGATAAAAGAAAAGTCGGTGGCGGCTCTTGCTATCCGCAAAATTTGCGATCAAACGCAAAAACAACCAAGTCAGTTCTCCCACCGTATTACACCTTCCATACACTATTGTGACTCATTCCAACATCAGTTTTTGAAATTTTCTAGCCACCACCGCACTGCTGCTGATGCTCACCACCAGTGCTATTGTTTTTCGGAGACCTTCTAGCAAACTAATCCTACCGACAGAAGCGCCTCCTCTGATCCCAGCTATTTCCCACCGCCTCAATTGCCACTGTGCAACTGTTCCAGATTGTGTCTCAAATTTTACTTTACAATCACGAAAAATTATGATCCAATCCAAACATTGTCTTGTTCACCTGGTTCGTGTGATATTTTCTCTCTTCAAGTTCTCATGGCTACTCCTCATAACTTTTCTCCAAACTATGATGATTTTCTCAGGTGGTATCAGTATTATCAAAACTCAAATTCTACTGCTTCGGTTGCCCACACTGGTAATTCATCTGCTTGCCTCTCTCAATCATCTTCTCTTGGACCTTGTGTCCTTGATTCTGGTGCATTTGATCATGTTATCGGTAATAAAAATCTTTTCTCTTCCCTCACTACTTCTGGTTTCTTACCTACTATAACTTCTGCCAATGGTTCTCAAACCCAATCTGTAGGAATTGGTACTGTTCAAATTCTACCTTATCTCTTTGTTACTTTTTTTCTCTATGTAGCTAATTATCCATTTGATTTATTTTTAGTCAGTCGTTTAACTCATTCTCTTGATTGTATTGTCACCTTCACTAATAGTTATTTCACCCTGCAGGATCAGAGTTCAGGACTGACGATTGGCGTTGGATGTGAGTATCAAGGCCTTTATTACCTCTCAGTGTCATCTCAAACGTTCCCAGTCAAAGATTCTCCATTCACTTTCCATACTCAATTAGGTCATCCTAGTCTTCCATAACTACACAAGTTGGTGACAAGTTATTGAAAGGTATCTAATTTACATTGTGATTCATGTCAGTTAGGGAAACACACTCGTAGTCAATTTTCCAATCGATTCAATAAACGAGCTTCGTCCCCTTTTTCTTTAGTTCACTCTGACATTTGGGGTCTCTCATGTATTTTCTATACTCTTAGTCAATTTTCCAATCGAGTCAATAAACGAGCTTCGTCCCCTTTTGCTTTAGTTCACTCCGACGTTTAAGGTCCCTCATGTATTGTCTCTACTCTTGAGTCTAGGTATTTTTTCACCTTTATTGATGATTTTTCATGTTGCACGTGGTTATTTTTAATGAAAAATATATCAAAATTATTTTCTATTTTTGAAAAAATTTATAAAGAAATAAAAAATATGTTTGATGTGTCTATTTGTATCTTAAGAAGTGATAATGCTCGTGAATACTTATCCCAACAATTTCAAAATTTTATGTCCAATAATGGTATTCTCCACCAAACATCTTGCCCTCATACACCTCCATAAAATGGGGTAGTCGAACGCAAAAACTGGCATCTTGTAGAAACCACTCGGACCCTACTTTTCCATGGTAATGTTCCTCTCTAGTTTTGGGGGGATGCTGTGCTCACGACATGTTACCTCATAAATCACATGCCTTAATTTGTCCTTAATAATAAAATCTATCATTCAATCTTGTTTCCAAACTATCCTCTTCACCCAATTCCTCCTCGAGTCTTCGAGTTTACATGTTTTATGCATAATCTCTCCCCTGTTCTTGATAAACTATCAGTTCGATCACTAAAGTGTGTCTTTATTGGTTATAATCAATCCCAAAAGGGTTATCATTTCTACTCTCATACTCTACAATGATACCTCTTATCGACCGATGTTACCTTCTTCGAGTCTGTTTCATATTTCGAGTCTAGCCAAGTAACTCCGGAACCCCTTCAGGAAAGTACTCACACACCTCTTCTAGAAGTCCCATTTACCGTTATCCCCCATCATTCTAAGGAACCTATCCCACTAGAAAACCCTACGGTTGACCCCCCCCACCACTTCTCTCCCACTTCAAACATATTAGCATCTCCAACCCATGTCTATCGTACCTATCCCTGAGGCAATCCATGTTTCTGAGGTCATTGCAGATTCTCCTTAGATGCCTTCACCATCATCGGATCTGATCCCACAACCTGATTATGATCTTTCGATTGCCCTTCGAAAAGGTATACGTCAAACATGCAATCCTTCTCCACATTATATTGATTTATGTTATCATCGTCTTTCCCCTTTGCAGTATACTTATTTGTCTTCTTTGTCTTTTGTTTCTATTCCTAACACTCCACACGAAGCATTATCTCACCCTGAGTGGAGGCAAGCAATGATAGATAAAATGTGTTCTCTTCAAGGAAATGGTACTTGGGAACTGGTGCCTCTACCCTTGGAAAATGTGTAGTAGGTTGTCGTTGGCTTTATACAGTGAAGGTTGGACCAGATGGTAAGATCGACTGATTTAAAGCTCGCTTGGTAGCCAAAGGATACACTCATATTTTTGGGTTGGATTATAGTGATAGATTCTCGCCTGTAGCCAAGATGTCATCTTTTAGAATTCTTCTAGCCATTGAATTCATTCGACATTGGTCTCTCCATCAACTTAGCATTAAAAATTCCCTTTTACATGGTGATCTTGAAGAGGAAGTATATATGGAGCAACCACCTGGATTTGTTGCTCGGGGGAGTCCTAAAATATGGTTTGTAGGCTACATATGTCTATTTATGGTCTTAAGCAATCTTCGAGAGCTTGGTTTTACAGATTCAACATCGTAGTACAATAATTTAATATGGTCCGTAGTGAAGCCAACCATTATGTGTTTTATCGTCACCCTGCCCAAGGATGTATTTATCTTATTGTATATGTAGATGATATTGTCATAACTGGAAGTGATCAGCAGGGGATAATCCAATTGAAACAACATCTCGAATTAATATCAGACAAAATATATTGGTAAACTTCTCTACTTCTTGGGAATTGAGGTGACCCAATCTAGAGATGGTTTGGTGATTTCCCAACAGAAATATGCTATGGATATTTTGGAAGAAACAAGGTTGTTGAATGCTAAACCAACTGATACTCTTATGGATCCAATTGTCAAACTTCTACCCAATCAAGGGGGCCTCTATTTGACCCTAGAAGGTATAGGAGATTGGTTGTAAAGTTTAGTTATCTCACAGTCACTCGTTCGGACATTTCTTTTGCAGTTAGTATGGTAAGTCAGTTCTTAAATTTTCCTTGCCAGGAACACATGGATGTTGTTGTTCGGATTCTAAGATACATCAAGTGTGCTCCAAGAAAAGGTCTTGTGTATGAAGACAAAGGACATACTCAGATGATTGGATACTCCGATGCTGATTGGGCAGGGTCACTCATTGATAGAAGATCCATCTATGGGTATTGTGTACTTGTTTGAGGAAACCTTATATTTTGGAAAAGAAAGAAACAAAATGTAGTCACAAGATCAAGCGTTGAGGCAGAGTATAGGGCTATGGCGATGGAAACATGTGAACTTATTTGGTTAAAATGGTTGCTCAAGGAACTTCTTCTATATAATGCATCTTCCGCTATGCTATTCAGACACACAGTTTATTCAATTATCTCTTAGTCTCTGGTATTTCAACACATACAATTGGTCCCTGACATTAAATGGGACTAACGCAAGGTGACGTGGCAGTACACGTGTATATTTAAATTCATTTTATTTTATTTTATTATGATTAAAATATTTTATTTGTGATCTACTACATATCCAAAGAAAATCTGATTTATAATTATCTTACACATTGCATATTTCGTTTTTAACCTAGCTTTCGTCTTCTTCATCATCGTTGTCTCCTTCATCACATTTAGATCCATCTCCTTCTCCGTTTCATCTCGTCTTTTATATTCAATGGATTATTCAAAGTCAAGCTCATTGAAATGTGTATCGTTTTCATCTTCTTTTGTAAAATCTTGAGCTGTCCATTTATGTGGTTACCAGGGTCACATGGTGTCGTACTAATGCAAGAAGGGACCAAATAAAGGAAGACTATTTTAAAGATGTCCATTTTGGAAGAGTGATGAGACGTGTGATTTGTTTATATGGGATGAGACATTTGAGATAAATCTTGAAAAGAAGATGGGAGCATGTTCAAGTTAGAGTTGGAAACTATGGAAGCAATGGGAAATTTGAAATAGTTGTATGAGGATACAAAGAAGAAGAACAAAAATTTGAAGACCAAACTCAAAGCAGGGGAATTTTCTTGAAAAATGAAAATTTTATGTTTTGTATTTTCCTTAATGTTTATGTCTATTTTATTTTGAAAAGTAATTGTTGATAAAATGTTTATCAGTAATGTATCTTTGGTTAATGTATGTTTAGTTAGTTGGTAGTGTATTAGTTATATTTTGCGTGATAATGTATTAGTTATGTATCTTTGATTAAATTATCTTTGGTTAATGTATGTTTGGTTAGTGTGATAATGTATCAATAATGTATATTTGGTTAATGAAGATGGAAATTAATATAGGCACAACACCAGAACATGTAAAAAGATGAAAAATATTAAACGCAAGTCGTAGGTGTAAGACATGATTATAATATGGGCATAATACCAGAACATGTAAGAGGGATAAACAACTTGCAGTTGTTCCTGGTGAAGTGCCAAGAAATGTTGAAACACCCACTCAAGGAAGCCAAACTACAACTGTGAATACAGGTCCAAAGAAAAGGGTTAATATCAGTTGTTCCTAGGTATGTTCAATATCAAACCAACCCAAAGGAAAACGTAAACCAAACCAAACCGAAACCACTAAAAATCGCATTTGGTTCGGATGTGTTTGGGTCATATTTTATCAACATTGTGTAGTTTGGTTTGGTTTATAGTTTGTATTTTGAAAACCGAATCAAAGCGCATTATATTACAAGCCAAATTTCACTTAACTCACATTCAACCCAAATCTAAACCCATAATTCATTAGCCTTACTATTACGAACAAATTTATCTTCCTCAAACTTAGGGTTTCAATTTCATCCTTCTCAAACCTCTCTTAGCAGTATATCGCCTTCTTTTCAAATACATCTTGCATCTTCTTCTATAATCTTTACTCTTTTTTTTCCACCTTTTCATTTTTATGCTACTGATCTCTCTTTCAGTTTCATTTTTATCGCACTTCTTCTTCTCTAATCTCTCCTCTCTTTTGATCTTTCTTTTTCATCTTCACTAATCTCTCATTTCCTCTATATTTTTGTTTCATTATAATGTTTTTGGTATTGTTTTATGTTTATTATTCCATATTTGTATAATATTATTTTTACATATTAAACGGAAAATTGTGTACCAAATATGATGAGTTTTATTGTTATTTAATAGTGTATGAATGAGTAAATACAAGTTTATGTTGTCACCTATATGTGTATGTATGGCTAAATAAAATTTTTGAAAAAAAACAGAACTGAACTAAATTGCATTGGTTTGGTTCAATTTTATTTCTAAAACCAAACCAAACCAAACAACGTGTTTTTTTCTCTTGCGGTTCAGATGATTTTTTGCTTCAAAACCACCCAAACCGCACCGGAACACCCCTAGTTTTTCTTGGTTTTTACTATCATTTATTCTTGTCTCAAATTATGATGTTACACGATAGACCCAAAGGGAATTACAAGAAGGGAGAATGTCCAAGTAAAAAGACAAATACAAATGCTCAACCTGATGAGGCTACTGCTCAAGTTGCTATGACTCCTGCTACATCTTCTATTCAACCTGCAACACAAATTTCTGTATTGAAAATCTGGATATCAGATCCCGGATGTCCTAAGAGATATTGAGACACCAGATCCGACTTCCATACACAACAACAGAATATACAAAACAAAATAAAAAGCATAGAAGGTAAATAAAACATAGATATGTTTACCCAGTTCAGAGTAACTCTCATACTCTGGGAGCTACCAAGCCATGGAAGAAATCAACTAGATAGTATCAATTTGTAGACCACACAACAAACATACCAGTTTACAATCTATGCACTTAATCACTACCCTTTGCTTAACTTCTACCTAAGATATACCTAGGTATGAGGCCTTCCTTAAATCCCTCTTCAATCACATTCAACGATTGGAGCAACTCTAAACACAGTAGAGAGTAAAACACATGAACTCACTCTTCTAAGACACATAATCCTCAATGCTTAAAAGCTTATGAGAACTGCCACACAAACATCCAATTCTTAAAAGCTTATGGATGCTTGACAGAACTTAAGACCCACAACAGTCCTACTATTCTATCAAGATGATATTAGAGAGGCTCGCAAATAAGGATTCTAAGACCCTAACAAAACACACATGTAAGTTCCACCTAAAACTAGGTATACACTAGTCTATATATAACATTATTATGGACTGGGTTTGGCTTCAAATCGTAGCAGTGAGGCTGCACAAAGTCTGCACAAACTTCTTCGAAAAAATAGGTCTTCAATCATTTGTTTCCTAAAATATCTCCATATTTAGAAACTTTATATATCTTTGAAAACCAACATAGAATCTCTGATTTGCCAATCTTGGATGCCACATAAGCTAACTAAATATACCCTAAATATTCAGTAACTAACATATCAGCTGAACCATATCTGTCAGTTGGTGAAGACACAAAGTCCTATCCTCTTGGTTGGGACAACTTATACGACATATTGAAAAACTGCAAGTTGGAACATCTTGTTCAACATGTTCTGCCAAGTTGGTTTTACCAAAATGTATGCCAATCATAATTTTTGAGAAATAACAATATCTCATATGGCACATTTTGGCTAAAACAACCAAATAACCATTACACAAGAAAGCACACAAAAAATGTTTGAAAATAAATCAAACACCCTCATCAGAGGCACAACAGCGGAAAAAAACACATTAGCAAGTGATCATACCTGACCAGAAGGGATTATCAAGGCCCACAAGCTTCAAGTCGAGCAACCGTCGAATGTGAAGTGGGGGAGTACTTGCAAGACACTCTGATGCCAAAGTAAGGTTCAGAGCAAGTGCAAGAAAGTATGGGAGTGTGATTAAAGAATGAATATCTGGCCCTCTCAAGTGAGAGGGTATTTATATCCCTCAGTGCTGGGCCAAGGTCCCCATTGTTGGGCTGGGAAAGTAGGCCCAAAATGGAGACTTCCAGGTCCTACGTGCAAAGTGAGGGCCAACACGTGGTCCACAACCTGAATGGACTCCTATGAATTTTCCGAAGGATGCAGATGCAGTTTTTTCGGGGCCAAGAGGACTCTGGGACATTCAGAGGTGTTGGGTGTCATCCCTACAAGGAAGATGCTCACGAGAACCTCATGAACATTGTCGGTCGTCCTCGCCGTCCGTGAGGTTGACCTCGGGGGACATATCTTGGTCGACGAGTGGAGTGGAGGGTTCTCGTAAGGACCTCATGGGCGTCATTGGTCCTCCTCTCCAGTCGTGGGGTTGTTCTTGGAGGATATATCCTGGTGGGCGAGAATAGTAGAATCACTGCCCGACATGGTCAAGGGCAGACTCTCTCTTGCTGGTTTTCCCTTGCAGCACAGTTGGATTGGGCCTTGTATAAGGTTTGGGCCAAGTGCAGGCCCAGTCCAGAACAACAGCCCCCAAGTCGTAGCTCTTGGGGAAAAGAGTTATGACTTAAGACCAGCTTCCCCATATGGTGAGCATAGTTTCGTCGGGGTCTTTTATCACATCGACAGATGGGTCACGACTATTCAAGACGAGATTTGAGTTTTCTCAAGGAGAAAGTTTAGTTGTTCCTCGTCTCGCGGGGAGATCAAAGTTCAGAGGATGCTTACTTCGTAGGCCACGTGGTATAACTTTTAGTTGCGGCTACCCGAGCGAAGAATGGAGTTTGTGCACAAAGAAAGTTTATCTGCTCCTCGACTTGCATGGAGGAAAAAGCTCATAGGATGTAGCCACATGGTGTAGATTTTGGAATAGAATGATGTCTTAGGGAGTAGGGGTCATTATGAACCTGAGCACTTAGGCGGCGAGGAGATGGGCGGTTGCCATGTTGTTCGATGTGACGTTTTGTCTTCCACACTAGCCCTATAAATAGTGCCTAAAGACTCATTTGTAACATTTCCAAACTCTCTTTCTATCTTTTCTCCCTAGCATCCTCAGCATCTACCTTCCTCTATTCCCTTTCTCCAACCATAAGCATCGCCGTATTGTCCGTTGCCGACTCTCTACCAAACTTCATCAAGTAAGTGTTTTTCAATGATTATTATTGTTTAGAGTTGGGTTTTTGATAAATCTTATGGATTCCCTGATAGATTTCACTACCGGGGGTAATTTTGCTCGGGATATTCACACCTCTCTTTGTGACACTTACGAAATGGCTCGTGAAGTTCATTTGTTCCCCGTAGAACTCATGAATTTACTCGTGGAATTCGTCCCATCCCCATAGAATTCATGATATCGCTCAGGAAATTCATCCCATCCTTGCAATATTCATAGGACTCTTCGGAAGAACCATATTTTCCTAATATCCTTCACGAGTTTGCTCGATAGAGCCAAGTTCCCCTCGTGGCAGTTTCTAGTTTGCCTGCTTTTACTGAACGAGGGTTCATCGACCTGGTTTGGTCGTAGCAACCCCCTTTCACTTGTGTTGCGGTGGAAGAGTGGATTTAATTTGACTGTCTAATTTACTGGTTTCCTCAGCTTTACAGGTGAAATGGCTGAACCGAATGAGACTCTCGAGCAGGTCGAGGTAGAAGAAATAAGTGGAACCGGCGAGGGTGTCCACTTGATCGACACAGTCTCCGACCCATCACTGTCCTGGGTCGGGCCATAACCCCAAGGAATATCCTCGGTCTTTATCCATACTAGGAGGGATACATATACCATCGTCGAATATGGAAGAGACCAAGAGGGTTTCCGGTGGAATTTCATGATTTTTCACCTGACGCCTACGACCAGGATATGCTCGTCTTTCTCAGAAGATCGCTTCCTCATGTACAAGAATGTCTTCAAGGATCTGGGGCTTCGTATGCCCTTCAGTGATTCTCAAATGAGCGTCTTCAATCATTTGTCCTTGGCGCCCTTCCAGCTGCACCCCAATGTGATTACTTTCATACAAGCTTTCGAGATTACTTCTCGATACCTAAGGATTGGGGCGATAATTCCTTTGTTCTTCAGGGTTTTCCATCTTTAACGGCAGTCTAGGGGAGGAAAACATAGATGGGTTTCTTTCAAACAGTCCAAGAGGCTATTTCGGATGTACATGGACTTTGTTCGTGATTTTAAAGACAAGTGGTATATCGTGCAGCCTTTGTTGCAAGAGGTAGTGGACATGGTGTTCGACCCAGTTTCTCTCGTAGATGAGGACGGGGAAGTGTGTTATGACGAGGATGGGAAAGAAGAGATTTGGAGGCTCTCTAAGTTCCTTATCCATTGGTTTCGAGCTCATTATGACCACTGGCCTGGCCACTACCATAATTCTTCCGGAAACATGTGTGCCGAGGACGAAGGGGCCTTCGGTATCCTCAACAGGTTTATCGATGGTTTCTTCCCATCCAGGTGGGTGACGAGGGAGGGAGATGATGTTCTCTATGAAGATGGTGAACCTACATTTGAGGCCCGCCTGATCAATACCAAGGCACTTGTTGAGTGTCGTACCTATGGGGACGCCGTAGCTCTTTTGGGTCTCTACCCATGTGACTCTATTACATTATGTTTTTTACTCTTTTCGGGTATATCCTTCTAACGATACTGACTCGAGTGTGTTGTTTTTGTTTTTGCAGGTAATATGGCTGAGCGTCACGAGCGTCTCCTGAAGTTGACTCAGGAGAAAAAGAGCAGCAAAAGGTTAGTAAAGCCTAACCAGTCCACACACCTTGGTCCTATTCCCAAGAAGGTCAGGGACGAGTCCAGTGGCTCATCGGGTCCCCGCAATGCTACTCGGCCCGCGGCCTTGTCAGGAAAAAAGAGGAGTCATCTTGAAGGCAGGCTTGCGGAGTTGGTTGATGAGAGGACAACTTCCCGGGCCTTCACTCTTCCTCCTTGATTTGTCAATAAGGATTTCTTCGAAGGATTTCCCTTGGTTGTGTCTGATGGTGAATCTGATGTCATCAGGAGACTTGATGATGAAGGTAGGAGGCAACATCTTTCTTCGGGCATGGTCGGTCTGATGAAGGTCACAAAGATGGTTGTCGTCCTCACAGGTGAGGGTGCATCTCTTCTGCCATGTTGAGTAAACTAGAGTCGAAGAAGGCGACTCTTTAGGAAAAGGTGCAAAAGTTGAAGGCTGCCCTCGAGCTGAGTGAGGAAAAGTTTAGGGGGCAAGCTGATGAGTTGGCAAAAGAGAAGGAGAAGATAGCCAAAGTCTCTGAGGAAAGGGATTCGTCGCTGTTCGAGATAAAAAACCTGAAGAAGGAGGCCATTGATTTGAAGGTCGTTGCGCTCCCCGCGGAAGATGAGCCCGAGGGAATCTCTTGCCTGAAGACTCATGCAGAACTGGTTTCTCAAATCCAAGTCCTCGAGTCGAATTGTATAGACGCTTTGAACAAAGATTTTGAGACTACGATGGTTCAGCTAGCCATGTTAAATCAGGGGCTCAACACTGAAGGTTTCAGAGTTTTATCCCAGGTAGTTAATGGTAAAGTGGTCTCTCCTCCTGATTCTCCCGAGCTAGAGACCGAAGAGGGTACTCTGCGGAGCGACTGTTATTTTTTGGATAACTTGGTTGTTTATGTTTGGGGCCTTCTTGCCCGTAATTTGTAATTATTTGTATCAGGGCCTACGCGCCCATATTTTGTAACTATTGGACAACGTCGGTGTTGTACCCCAAAATTTTCCCTCCCATTTTATTCAAGACATTCTCATGAGGTCCCCATTTGCTCAAAACTACTCAAGAGTTTACTGGTCAAAACCACCTCCTAATCAAGGGTCTTCAACTAGGGTTTGGTGCTTCTCAAAAAAGATTGTTTTGCAAAGGTCTCAAATGCCTTTCATGGTTCATATAGGTCCTCAATAATGCTTATGTCAAGTTTCAAGTCTTGCATCACAAGTGTGCTCAGTCAATTGCTCAGATGATTGAAAATCAACTATATTGGACAAAAAGTCAACTATGGTCAACATACAGTCAAACTTTAAGATTTGTTGTCAACATCAACATTTTGAGGTGATATTCATCATTTTATCAAGGGTTGACCATGATTGCTCAAGGAAAGCCCTCAAATCATCAAAGGTCAAAAATTGCCAAAATTAGGGTTTTGATTGAGGATGACTGATCATTGACTTTTGGCCTAGTGTATGACCCAATGGCTTGAAGCATGATCTCAAGAGCTCAAACATAACATCTTGAACTAATTACATGGCTCAACACATTTCCAAAGATACAAGTGATTGATAGTTGAAGAATTGAACCAATTGAATGAAAAGTCAACAGTCACTCAAAAGTCAAACTTTGACTTTTTGGTCAACATTAGAATTCAAAAATCAAGAATCATCAAAACATTCAAAACTATCAAACTTGATCATCAAGAATCAAGAAGTCAACAAAAGTCAAATTTGGAAAATTTTCTAACACTTTGAAAAATTCTAAGTTTTTTTTTGTTCTTAACAAAAGTCTTAACTTCATAACCATTTTTCACTAAGATCCAAGTTGATTCAAAGGAAACTTTCAACATGAAAAATGTAGGTATTGGGGAATTCTATAACTTTGTCAATAAGGGTTGATTTCCAAAAGTGCTTGGATTAAGAGATACGAGCCCATGAAGTTATGATATTTTTTATCCAACACTTATAAAATTTTTCAACAAGTTTTGGTCAGTTTTTCATCTCACCTTCTTGGCCAATTTTCACCAAGTTTCAATTTGATTTAGCCAAAACTCACAACATGAAGGTTTTAGACGATATTTCAAGCTTTCCAAAATGTCCTAGAACATAATTTTATCATGCTTGAGCTAGAAGTTCCGAAGAGATGAAGTTGGGTATCTAAGGTTGCATTATAGGTCATTTTTGTGACAAGTTCATAACCAAATCTTCAAGCCATGCTGCATAATCCCACTTTTCAGGCCTTAAATCTCCACATCTATCCATAATTAGAGGACTACACACACTTTTGAGTCATGATCCAAGTGATTAAAGCTTTGTCCAATCCATTTTTCCATTAAGGGAAGAAAGCCAAGACTTCCATTTTAGAAAAAGCAAGCTTATATCACAATGTAAACTCCTTGAGCCTCTCAATTGTTTTTTCTGCACACACACAATGTCAAAGCCAAAAGTAACATGTCTAGATCCTCTAACCATTTCAGATCCTTTGGTACTATGCATTGGAACAATGTTTCTTCAAAGTTACTTCAAATCTAAGCAACCAAATCATAACATGCTATCTTTCAAATATGATCAGCCCTTTCCCTCAAACCTTCTCTCTATAAATAGAGAGGTCATTTGCAAACTAACACACGAGTTCACATGCCCTAAAACACTCCCAAACTCATAATCACCAAGAAAACTCCATTGTTGCACATTTGAAGCTTCCAACACCCAACTTCAATTCCACTCATGCATTTCCCTTTTTTATCATTCAAACATCATTTATACATCATATAGAATCCATCCATACCCCTGTTTCATTACTGTAACATCATCTTCATCATACATGATTTTCACTTTCACACTTGCAAGTTGACTTGGTCAAAGATATCCAGAAGTTCTCAGCACCAAGTGAGCATCCAAACAGCTTCCTCAGGGACCAAGCAAGCTCGCCAAATCATTATTTCACCTCTGGAAGTCGTGCGGAGAGCATTGAAGTTTTGCATCAAGAGGTAAGTGTTTCAAACTTTGAAATCTCTGTACAAGCATTATTTGCATTTATTTTCTAAAGATAAAATGTAGATATCATGTCTATGAAGCTAATAGTGTCCTTAATTTTCATTTAGGTTGGTTGTGTGATGTGAATTTTGGAATTGAAGTTTCTGAAATATTAGGTTTCAGTTTGGTACCAAGTAAAATCCATTCTCATCTTTAACTTATAGCTTTTATAATTTACATGGTTGAATTTATGGTGAAATTTAGAACAAGTTTGGTTTTGGAAGTTTTCAAAAAGGTTGAGAAATGGAAGAGTTTGAAAAATGAAAATGTGGTTGTTGTTGCTGTAAACGCACGCGAGGAAGAAGATGAAGTATAATTTTGAAAATGAGTTTACTTTATATTTATTGCAACATGTTTTATCACCGGATGTAACAACCACCCAGTGGCAAGAAACACACTTTTCATGTCACATCGTAGTCCCTCGATGACTCTTTGATGTTGCCTTCGGTAAACGACCTTAGTCCCTTATGACAATTGCTAAAGCATCCTACAAGTTGCCTTCTATGACTGTAAAATGACCCACGCCCGTCCCTCACATCCAATGATAGAGCTTCCTACTAACTAATGGTAGGATAACACTATCTAAAGGAGGAGGAAAAGAACAAATACTTTTGAGTAGGTAGATCGCTCGTAATCGCTTGCTCACAAACTAAAACAATTTTCACACCTCACACTTTTACAAAACAACTACTTATAAAACACTTTATAAACACTCTTGAGGACTGATACAAGGGTTATTATAAAGCAAATTGCCTTACATTGGTATTTTCAAAACATCTTTCCAAAACAAACAATTTCATCCAATAAATATTTTTAAAATAAGCATTTTGTATACATTCTCAACGATACGAGAGTCATTATAAAATTTCCGCACTTAGGCATTTTCAAAATATTTTCAAACATACACAAACACAAAGCATTTTCAAAGTGAGCTAGCAATTAAGAGCCCGTAGATAACTATAGATGAAAAGGGTGCTAACACCTTCCCTTTTCATAACCTACCCCTCGAACTCAGAAAATTCTCAAAAGGTCTTTCCTGTTCTTTTCACCCTTTCCTTTATTAGATAAAATAAAAGTCGGTGGCGACTCTTGCTATCCGCAACATTTGCGGTAAAACACAAAACCAAAAGTCAGTTCTCCCATCGTATTAAAGAACTGGTGACTCTGCTGGGGAATGACTAAACTTAAAGAAGGGTTACCTTAAGAGCTAGATCACTTTTATTGCTTTACTTGTTTGCCTTGTTTGCTTTATATTTTGATATATGCTTGGGTTTATTTCTTGTATAGATCGTATACCTGTATCTAGGGGCATTTTAGGTAAGTAGTAATAGATCGTGAAAACTGTACGGCGTAGACCGATATGGTTGAAATGATGGCTATGTTAGTGAGAAACATTGGTTGGTACCGGTGTCCCTTGAGTAAGTCAAGGAGAACACTGGGTTGCCGCGTGGTGTCATAAGCACTAACTAACCGTAGAACCTTAGTTGACACAACTTAGCCATTAGAAAGTAGTGAGATGACTAGCTTTGGTGCAGACTAAAGTTGGTTGATACTCGATACTACACTCATTGAGATTGGACTTTCGGGATATTTCGGTCGCAATTTAGATGCTTTTTCTGAAATAATTCCTGAAAGAAAGATCAGTGATATTGAGATTCCTAGAACCCGGTTACTTATTTTAGGACATGTTGATCCAACTAAAACTTTAAGAGGGTACTTACCTATAAAATCCTTGCAAGCCTAAACCTAAGGCATTGTGTGTTTTATTTGTGTATGATTAATTGTTCGAACATGACATCATGACATCATGACAAAATTACACATATCATTTTCACTAACCATTTCAAGGACCTAGGGATTTATCTTTGTTCTATTTTGTAGGTTACGACCTCCGCTCATAGAAACACTATCCGGATCCGTTTTGTGAGGATACCTTCTCAACTTAAGGAGTTAATCTCAAGGGTTCCAGAAAGTTCCCCATTCATCAAAAGGCATGGTCGACTACTCAGTTTGGTTACCTCGGGTTTTAAAGAAGATATGATGAGTGTTCTATTCCAGTTCTTTGACCCTGCACATCACTGCTTCACCTTTCCCGATTATCAGTTGGTACCCATAACAAAGGAGTTTTCTCAATTACTGGGAGTACCTGTTCTCAATCAAATACTTTTCACTGGTTTAGAGAAAGATCCACAACCTGAAGAAATTGCATCAGCCTTACATCTGAAGCGGTCCGATATCGTATCTAATTGGGAAACAAGGAGTGGAGTCAAGGGTTTTCTAGCTAAGTTTCTATTAGAGAAGGCTTGACTATTTTTAGATGCTATGAGCTTTCGAGCTTTCAAAGAAATATTGGATTTGCTAATCTATGGGTTGGTGATATTCCCTAATCCAGACCAACTCATAGATGTGAACACTATCAAAATATTTCTTTCTCGTAACCCTGTGCCTACCTTGCTCAGAGACATTTTACATTATCTTCACACTTGTACTATGAGGAAGCGAGGGACTCTTATGTGTTTCATACCTCTGATATCAAGGTGGTTTATTTCACACCTTCATGATCGGTAATAAAGAATGAACAAGGTTTGAGGTGGTCTCAAAGGATGATGTCGCTCTCTCATTCAAATATCTATCGGTGTTCCCGATCTTTGGAAGATGTTACTATCATTGACTGTTATGGGGAATTCCCTTATGTTACACTCCTTGAAATTAGGGGAGGTATTACTTACAACCCTTCTTTGGCTCTACTACAATTTGGTTATGCTCGAAGAGATGGTCCTCATGACGCACTTATCCAGGGTATTGTGTTCGACTACGAATATGATCCTCAAGGTTATCGTCAAAGGTTTATACGTGCTTGGGGTATGGTAAGCAAAGTTTATAGCAAGACTTTAGGACAAAAGAATTCTATCCCCTTGGATCCCTATCTCAAATGGGTACGAGCTCGCGCTCAAAAGCTCATGATGCCATATCCCACTATCTTACCAATAATTGTGGAGCCTGTTGCTGAGGGGGATACTCCTTATACCATCCTCCATCCAGACATGCCCACTAACCTTGAAGAATTGAATAAGTCCTGGATCCAGCTCAAGGGAGAACGGGATGCCTTTGAAGCTCAATTCTATGCAAGTGAGAAGAAAGTGTTAGAGCTCACAAAGCAACTTCACAAGGAGCAAAGCCTTAATGCATACATCGATACAAAGACGAAGCGTCCGTGGGAGACTTGAGTCTTAGGTTTTTAGGAGTTTATATTGTTGTCTCTTTGAGACCCTTTTTCTTTTCGTTGTAATACTAAGAGGAAATTGTAATTTTGAACTTACTAATGAAATCTTTGTTTTTGTTTCCTCTCGACTAGCAAATTTAAATCTCCTAAGGTCCTTGAAAACATTGCATCCACATATCATGCATCATTTCATAAGTAGGTTTTCCAATACAGGTTTCATCATCTATTTTACCGTTTATTTTAGTATAAGATGGCTCTCGAACAAACTGTCAAGGATCTCCAAGCTCAGCATACACAATTTTAAGAGACTCTTCTGAATCTGGCCAAAGGGCAACAAGAGATGATGACGTTCCTCACCATAAAAAAGAAGACTAAGAAGCGGGCTGTTATCCTCAACATGGGGAGAAGATTCAAAGGTCATGCTCAACCAGTTTGAGTGAATGATGCTTCCTCTGAGGAAGACGGAAACCAAGAGGAGGATGATAGAAGTGTTAGGGGTGAAGGTAAAAACAATCAGGGTTCCGAAGATGAAGACTACTCGAACAAATAGTATCCTCTTGCAAATGACAAATACAAGAAGTTAGAAGACCAACTCAAAGCTGTGGAAATCTAGAAAGTGCATGGATTGGATTTTGGAGAGCTAGGTCTGATTCCAGGGGTGGTCATCCCTTGTAAATTCAAGGTCCCTATCTTTGCGAAATATGACAGGGTCTCTTGTTCCAAACTTCACCTGAGGTCGTACGTTCAAAAAATCCAACCTCATACCGCTGATAGGAAATTATGGGTCCATTTCTTTCAAGAAAGTTTGTCCGGTACTCAACTGGAATGGTTCTATCAGCTGGAGGGAACCAACATTCACACATGGGAAGACTTGGTTGCTGCTTTCTACAAGCAGTATCAATATAATGCTGGCCTGGCGCCGACTCGTGTAAAATTGCAAAACATGTCCATGGGCTTGAATGAAGGGTTCAAGGAGTATGCAAAAAAATGGAGGGACCTAGCTAGAAGGGTACAACCTCCTTTGACTGACTGGGAATTAGTGGATATGTTCATGGGCACTCTGACGGGTCCATTCTTTAATCTGCTGATTAAGAGTTCTTCATCACGGTTTACTGAGTTGATTCTGACTGGCGAATAAGTTGAAAGTGGTATCAATAGTGGGAAGATTCCAATGGCTACATCTTCTAATGCTGTGAAGAAGCCCTTCGTTGGTAAGAAAGAAACTAATGCTGTATATGGCCAGAAAAGCTGTAGTAAAAATGATTGCCATAAGTCTGTGGGGGAGGTATTGATCTCTAATCCATCACCTGTTCAACAACCACAATAGGGAAACCAGCATAGGTCAGACATTCCGAGGAGGCAGTTCACCATAATTAATATGCCATTGGCTCAAGCATTACATCATTTGTTAAAGGGATCCTCCTCCTAATCCCAACACATCCTCTCATAAGTACAACCCAAATGTTAGGTGTGCCTATCATTTGAACAGTCCAAGGCACGACACCAAAAATTGCTGGGCCCTGAAAAAAAAGTTCAAGACATGATTGATAACAAGGAAATTGAGTTCGACCTTCCTAAGACTCCAAATATGATTACTGCTCCTATGCCTAAGCATGACAAGGGAATAAGTGCTATTGAAGATGTTTTGTATGTTACCTTCATAAGTGATGTGGTTACTCCTCTCTCAACAGTCAAGAAGAATTTGCTACAAGCCAGTTTATTTCCTGGTTGTGTTAAAGAATGTTATTGTTGTGCAGTTCAACCCAATGGCTGCAGGTTAGTGAAGAAAGGAATTCAACGCCTGATGGATGAACATGTAATTGTGATTGAGAAAATTTCGTATGCTGAGAACTTGTGCCGAGATTTTTATGTCATATCTGGTACTCCTTTCAAGATCACTTCCAAGGGTCCTGTAAGTATTACTTCCAATCCAAATTTTGCTCCCTTAATCATTACAAAACCTGGGCCCATCCCATATTCTTCGGAGAAAGCTATTCCATGGAATTATGGGTCTGACGTCTATTACCATGGCATTAAACAAGAGTTGTATGAGGAAGATGATGAAGAGGCTGATCCCAACATTGACAATATTGCAGGGACCAGCAAAATTATTAGAAGTGGAAATATTTTATCTCCAGAAATCTCTCCACCTGTTCAAGTTATAATTACCAAGATAACTGCTGAGGTTCGGGGTAAAGAGCCAATGATAGAGCCTGCCAGGACGGAGGCACCAAAGGAAACTGTAGTCAAGGATACCTCTGAACCTGAAATGGAAGAGGTTTTGAATATAATTCGTAGAAGCGATTACAAAATTATTGAACATTTGGGGCATACCCCATCCAAAATCTCCATTCTATCTTTACTATTGTGTTCTGAAGCTCATACACGAGCTTTAATGAAATTTCTGAAGACTGCTCATGTACCACAAGAAATTTCTGCCGACCAATTTAGAAGTTATGTTGTTAGCTTAATGATTAACAATGGATTAGGTTTCTCCAATGCTGAACTGAATCCAGAGGGAAGAAATCATAATAGGGCCCTGTACGTCTCCATTGAATGCAGGGGCACTACATTGTCCCATGTGTTATTTGATACTGTCTTTTCTCTGAATGTTCTACCAAAGGGCACTCTTGACAAACAAGATTGTGAAGGGGTTATGCTGAAACCTAGTGATATCATAGTTTGAGCCTTTAACGGATAAAAAATAATGGTACATGGAGAAGTGGACCTCCTGATCAAAGTAGGTTCACAAATCTTTGAATCCACATTTTATGTAATGGACATCCGGCCAGCTTATTCTTGTATATTGGGACGCCCCTAGATCCATGGGGCAGGGGCTGTTACCTCCACCTTGCACCAGAAATTAAAGTATCTTGTGAAAGGGAAAATTGTTACTATCTGTGGAGAGGAGGAGTACATGGTCAGCCACCTGAATTCATTCCGATACGTGGAAATGGATGGAGAATTCATCGAGACTCTTTGTCAAGCTTTTGAAGTAATTTCCCATGCTGCTGTTGAAGATATTTCTGCCATTCCAAAGACTACTAGGGTTCCGCATAATATGGGTTCCTTGAAGGATGCCAAAGAAATTATAAAATAAGGTGGTTGTACAATTTGGGATCAGCTTCCTGATATCCCCTACAGATCTGATAAGTTTGGTTTGGGCTTTACTGCAGAGGGTCAAAGGTTATTTGTCACGCTCGAGCTAGAAGACCTCAATTCTATATCAGCAACAACAGAATCAATGCTATAGAAGATGCTGAAAGTGATGGTGATTTCGACAACTGGATCTTTCCTACCATTGGAAAGAGACTCAACCGGAAGGCAGAAGACATCATCTCTATCTCCTTTAGTTAGGAGTAATAGTTATTTCTGTTTTTATTGCTTTAAGAAATTTGGTTATGTAATTTATTTTAAATCAATGACTTTAAGCCCCGTGTCTTGCCCGGGG
Organism: Vicia faba; assembly: GCA_948472305.1. Lineage (NCBI taxonomy): Eukaryota > Viridiplantae > Streptophyta > Magnoliopsida > Fabales > Fabaceae > Vicia > Vicia faba. The sequence continues at coordinate 1,535,651,279 of OX451739.1, forward strand.
CACAATGGTTCATTTGTTAAGGATTGTCATTTCATATGTCATATTTTCATTTAATGAAAAAAAAACATTGGACGATTTGTATTCAAATTTTGCGCACTCTGTCTTTTTTACCTTTATTGCACTTTCAAATAGCTATGTGTTCTTACACACATCCACACACTACATTGCATATCCCTATCCATTTTGGATCTCATTGATAACGATTCTACTATTGCCGCTTATGACTTTGAAAATCCAATCTACCAAGACGAAGACAGAGGTAAGCAAGATTGTGAAATACCTTGAGAACTTGAAAGACTCTTAATACAAGAAGAAAAGGCTATCCAACCACATGAAGAGTCACTCGAAGTGGTAAACTTGGGTTCTAAGACATATAAGAAAGAAGTCAAGATTGGTGCCAACTTAGAGGACAATGTCAAGAACAGGTTGATTCAGATGTTGCACGACTATGTTGAGGTATTTGATTGGTCATACAAAGACATGCTAGGTCTCGATACTGATATTATGGTTCACCGGCTGCCGATGAAAGAGGGTTGTTCTCCAATTAAATAGAAAGTCCATCGCACGCGCTCTGAGATGTCAGAGAAGATCAAAGTCGAGGTTATGAAACAATTCAATGCAGGGTTCTTAGTAGTGACATCATATCCTCATTGGGTTTCTAATGTTGTTCAGGTACCAAAGAAAGATGGTAAGGTACATATGTGTGTAGATTACAAGGATTTGAACAGGGCAAGCCCCAAAGATGACTTCCCACTTCCACATATTGATGTCCTGGTCGACAACACTGCTCAACATAAGGTATTATCTTTCATTGATGGTTTCTCAGGTTATAGTCAGATCAAAATGGCGCCTGAAGACATGGAGAAAACTACCTTCATCACAAAGTAGGGAAATTTCTATTACAAGGTCATGCCTTTTGGGTTGAAGAACATCGGGGCAACTTATCAACGTGCCATTGTAGCTTTATTTCATGATATGATTCACCATGAGATAGAGGTCTATGTCGATGACATGATAGAAAGATCACAAATTGAAGAAGAACATCTTGATCATCTGTATAAGTTATTTGAAAGGCTGAAGAAGTACAAACTAAGGCCAAATCCAAACAAATGCACTTTTGTGGTGAGGTCTGGAAAACTCTTGGGTTTCGTCGTCAGTGGTAAAGGTATTGAGGTTGATCCAACAAAAGTTAAGGCTATTCAAGAAATGCCGGATCCCTATACTGAGAAGGAGGTCATAGGTTTCTTAGGACAACTGAATTACATTGCTCGATTCATTTCTCATTTGACTGCTACATGCGAGCCAATTTTCAAGCTGCTGAAGAAATATCAAGTAGTAAAATGGAACGAAGACTGTCAAATAGCTTTTGATAGAATCAAGGAGTACTTACAAGAACCTCCGATTCTGATGCCACCAGTTGAAGGAAGACCTTTAATCATGTACCAGACAGTGCTAGAGAATTCAATGGGGGTGTGTGCTGGGGCAACATGACGAGTCTGGTTGAAAAGAACATGCAATATACTACCTTAACAAAAAGTTTACCGACTGTGAAACAAGATATTCACTACTCGAGAAAACTTATTACGCTTTGGCATTGGCTGTGCGTGGACTAAGACAGTATATGTTGACTCATACTACTCTATTAATCTCTAAAATGGACCCCATCAAGTACATATTCGAGAAGCCATCTCTCTCCAAAAGAATAGCCCGATCGCAAATGATCTTAACATAATACGACATTCAGTACACCACTCAAAAGGCAATCAAAGGAAATGTACTGGCAGATCATTTGGCACACCAAGCTGTAGATAACTACCAATCGATGAACTTCGAATTCCCGAATGAGAACATCATGCTAATTACAAATTATGAAGAACCTGGACCGTATGAAGGACTTGGGCTAGGATCCCGATGGACTACGGTTTTTGATGGAGCTTCTAACGCACTTGGAAACGAAATTGGTGTTGTAATTATCTGTCTTCAAGGTTACCATACACCCTTCACTACCAGACTTTGCTTTGACTGCACCAATAATATGGCTGAATATGAAGCGTGCATCTTGGGAATTAAAGCTGCTATTGACCTGAGAATCAAATTACTGAGTGTATATGGGGATTCAGCCTTGGTGATCAGTCAAGTCAAGGGATATTGGGATACGAAGAATCCGAATCTTATCCCTTACCGAGAACATGTGCTAACCTTGATTCCGTACTTCGAAGAGATTACTTTTGAGCATATCCCGAGAGAAGAGAATTAGTTGGCAAACACATTAACTACCATGTCATCTATGTTTAGGATCAGATGGGACAATGAGGCTCCTAGAATTTCCATTGAAAGATTCGATGAACTGACACACTGCTACGAGATTGACATTGATAAAGTATAAGAAAAACCTTGGTTTCATGAAGTAAAAAGGTACCTTGAAGCTCAAGAATACCCTGAGTGGCACCAATCAATGACAAGAAATTCCTACGGAGGTTCTCGGGTAAGTTCTTCTTGAGCAATGGAATTTTATACAAGCATAATCATGATTCAACTCTGCTTTGCTGTATAGACAAGAAGGAGGCAGACAAAAATATGGAGGATATGCATGAAGGCATCTTTGGTACTCAATCCAGTGGGCATACTATGGCTAAGGAGATTTTGAGAGAAGGTTACTATTGGTCGACTATGGAAACCGACTGTCACCACCACTTGAGAACTTGTCATAAGTGCCAGATTTATGCTGATAAAGTTCATGTGCCTTCAGTACCTTTGAATGTAATGACTGCTCCTTGGCCATTCTTAATGTGGGGCATTGATATGATCGGGAAATCAAGCCTACTTCTTCTAACGGACATCGCTTCATTCTCGTCGCCATTGATTACTTTACAAAATTGGTTAAAGCAACCTCGTTCACCTCTATTACCAAGAATGTGGTTTCCCGGTTCATAAAACATAATATTATCTGTCGGTATTGCATCCATGAGAGAATCATTATGGACAATGGTACTAACCTCAACAACACTATGATCACTGAACTTTGCTTGCAGTTCAAGATCAGGCACCACAACTTTTCTTCATATCGACTAAAGATGAATGGCACAATGGAAGCTGCCAACAAGAACATAAAGAAGATTGTGAAAAAGATGGTTGTGACCTATAAATACTGGCACGAGATGTTACTATTTGCTCTCCACGGCTATCGCACTTCAGCACGAACATCAACTGGGGCAACCCCGTTCTCTCTAGTCTATGGAATGGAAGCAGTCCTACCTGTCGAACTTCAGATTCCTTCTCTGAGGATTATGAAAGATGAAGACTTACACGAAGACAAGTGGATTCGAACCATGCTAGACCAGTTGAATCTGATTGACGAAAAGAGGCTTGCGGCTGTCTGTCACGGTCATATGTATCAGAAGCGTATGATCAAGGAATTCAACAAGAAAATCAAACATCGGGTACATCAGGCTGGTTATTTGGTAATAAAGTGCATCATTCTACCACAAGGTGATCCCAGGGGCAAATGGACTCCCATATGCGAAGGGCCATTTGTTGTCAAGAAAGTATTTTCGGGCGATGCTATGATACTAACCACCATGGATGGTGAAGATTTCCCACACCCTGTGAATGCGGACATAGTCAAAAGATACTACGCATGAAAATGACCCGCTAGGTTGACTGACCTAGGAAAAAATAAGGGCATCTCAATGAACCAAAAGGGTTCGGGAAAAAATTAGGGATATATATAAAAGATTATACACCCGACAAATTGAAAACCTGAAAAAGCGGTTTGGGAAAAAAAGGGTATCTCGGTGGATTGAAAACCCGAAAGGGCAGTCCAGGCAAAAGTTAGGAATTAAAAGCGTACGAGTATGTCCCGTTGGATCACTTACTGCAAGCTTTATTACCAAAGTCAAAGGATCAGTTCAATCAACTTCTTCTGACAACAAAGGGTGAGATGTTCGAAGACATAAGAGCAATAGCAGAGTTGGAACCCAACGATATCATTTGCATATAGCTTTATGTTTTATTTTTACTTTATACTCTTTTTATTTCACGACAATTTCCTCCTACTAGGATTTATGTCTCTTTGTACAAAATTTCCTGTTTATAGGCAGATTATCAATGCAAATACACCTTAAAATCCAAACTTTTTGTTTTTAAAGTTTTTTCTATTTTGTTTGCAAAAAACGTCCAATGACTAAAATTGAATGAACATATGCATATGAACACGATTAACCGTTAACAAATATATGCATAAGAACAGGAATAAGCATTTATTCAAGACTCTAGGAGTCGAGAGGACATTCAAGCTGTCCACAAATCCCTACAGAGCCACTTCTATGAGATTATCCACACAGAGTAATCTTCACAAATTCATCTTCAATAAAGATACATTCCCCGCAATTTCCCTGGCAGATCGCTCTGATGGATAAAAGAATATGATCTTTTTCCCGAAAATATCACCAAACCACAAATTTCTAATCAATACAATTCATGGAAGTTCTCTCCCCCATCCGAGCTTATTCCTCCAAAACAGTAAAACTCCTTTGCATATTTCTTCTCTCCAGCAGAGCTTGTATTTCTCAGCAGATTACTTCTCTGTCAATAGGGTTTATTTCTCCAACAGGGTTTATTTCCCCAACAGATTACAGTCTCCCAGATTAAATCTATTCCTCAAATGGCTACGAATCATCGGCAAAATTCCTCTTCCCAGTGAAGTCACCACTATCCCCAGAGAATTGCTACGAAACCTAGAACCGAACCAGATATCAGTCAACTTTATCCTCCTTAGACGAGTCGGAAGGTTATCCATCTCTTTTATCCCCAGTCAGGGTATATAAGAATTAAAATCCTTAGACGAGTCAGAAGATTATCCATCTCTTTTATCCCCAATCAGGGTATATAATAATTAAACTCCCCGGACGAGTTGGAAGGTTATCCATATCTTTCATCCCCAGTCAGGGTATATAAGAATTAAACTCCCCAGACGAGTCGGAAGATTATCCATCTCTTTTATCCCCAGTCAGGGTATATAAGAATTAAACTCCCCAAATGAGTCAGAAGGTTATCCATCACTTTTATCCCCAGTCAGGGTGTATAAGAATTAAAATCTCAAGTAGAGTGATGAATGACTAATGTTCCTGAACTCTTCTCCCCAAACAGAAGTCAACATTCCCCAGCGGAGTTTCCTCAAACAGCAAGCAGGAATCCCCAACGGAAGCATTCTAGACAAGATTGAAGATTACACATGTTCGTCATCCCAAGCACCAGTCAGCGATTCCTTTCCCCCAGCAAGATATCATACAGAACTGATGTTACATTTCCAAACAACATTTCACACTCATACATCATTTACCAACATCATAGTGTAATACGGTGGGAGAACTAACTTGGGAGTTTTGCGTTTTATCGCAATTGTTGCGGATAGCAAGAGTCACCACCGACTTTTCTTTTATCTAATAAAGGAAAGGGTGAAAAGAACAGGAAAGACCTTTTGAGAATTTTCTTGAGTTCTGGGGGTAGGTTATGAAAAGGGAAGGTGTTAGCACCATTTTCATTCGTAGTTATCTACGGGTTCTTAGTTGCTATCTCACTTTGAAATGCTTTGTTTGAAATGTGTTTGTGATGGGTTTTGAAAGTATTTTTGAAAAGTGCCTTCGTTTAGGTGAACTTTGTAATGATTCTAGTCTCTATAAGAATGCATACAAAGTGTTGACTTTTGAAAATATTTTCTTTGAAAATGTGTTGGTGTATTTGAAAAGATGTTTGTTTTGAAGATGATTCTGAGCAAGCAACTATGAAAGTTCTACCTACTCAAAAAGTCTTAGTTCTTTTCCTCCTCCTTTAGATATTTCTACCTTACCATTGATTGATAAGAAGCATTATCATTGGATGTGAAGGGACAAGCGTGGGTCATCGTATAGTTATAGAATGCAATGTTTTGAGATACCTTAACAATTTTATAAGGGTCTAATATCATTTATAAGGCAACATTTGAAGGGTCATCGAGGAACTATGATCTTGTATTTTGAAAGTATTTTTCTAAAGTATCCCACATGCATAACATGACTACTTATTTCTCAAGGAAACACGTGAGGTTAACCCTAGAGGTGCAAGTGTGAAAAGTGTTTGTTTTTCATGCTTTGATTGTCTTGAATTAGGGTTTTTTATTGGTTGATTTTAGTCTTGCCATACAAACTCTAATTACTAGCATTTATATGAAAGCGATAAATTGCGGAATATAAATATCCTACACTATTACATCATTTGGGGATGGAGACACAAATTTACAAATGAGGAGCAAATAATTAAACCTAATCACTATTACAACCATATTGAATGAATAGTAATGTACAAGAATGAATAAATGTACAAGAATGAATAAATGTACAAGAATGACTAAATGTACAAGAAAGTAAATGGAAAAGAAAATTTATATTTGTTTGTGTTTTTGTTAAGAAAAAGTTTTTGACCTATTTGACTAAAAGGAAACAATTAACTAGTTTAAATTAATTTTAAAAAAATAAACCTAAGCCTAAAATAGAAAAGAAATAAAATTAATCAAGAAAGCATTTTTAGGGTTTTGTAGAAAATAGTTTTAATTTAATTAAACTAGTATACAAAGTTAATTAATTAAAAGTCTTAAGTTCTAAATTAATTTTAGTTAAAAGAAAATAAAATAAACTTAGGTCTAATTATTATTTAAATTTAAGAAAGGAAATTAAATTTGTTAGGAAAATGTTTTTGGTCTTTTTATCTTTAAAAGAGATAAAATAAAAAGTATTTTAAATATGTAAATAAACAAATAATTTTTTTTTGGATTTTTGATTAATAAAAATAAAAATAAAAATATTAATAATAACAAAAAAAATAAAGGAAAAAATAAACATAAAATAAAAGTGAAATTGAGTAAGGGGTGTGAAAATGATTTGAATGGTTTAGAAGTAAAACTGGTTTTGTTTGAATGTTAGGCCCATTAGCATTTTTTTGTAATCAGAAAACAAAAAATAAAAACAATGAATGGACTGTGTTGTTATTTAGCAAACAAGGGTGTTAGAGGAAGTAAAAAAAACAAAGCCCGCTGATGGAAGGCCCAACGCACTATTTCAAACCAAAAAAGAGAAAAATGTTAGAGAAATAAAACAAAAGGCCAACGCTGGGGATCAAACCCAGGCCCTCAGCATAAATGCGCACGCTCTCTACCACTGGGGTGGCTATACATACGATGTCTTATATCAAACCATAAATATATATTATAAAACCAGTTCTAATGATGAACTTCATCTTCTTCCTCGCGCCAACTAGAGCCTCTGTAACTCATTCATTTATCAATCATTCTCAAAAGTATGAACATCAAACTTGTTAGAAATTTCACCATGATTCCATAAATGTAAATAAATTAAACAATGGCTCAAATATGAGCACGAATTTTGACTAGTACAAATTTTAACCTAATTTTTTCAAAAAGTTCAAACTTAAAATTCTCACTACTCAAGCAATATAAATAAATTCTAAGGACATTGTCATCTTCAATGCAATGATGTCTATATTTTATCTTTGAAAATGGAAGGCTAGCAATGCATATATAAAGAGATTGAAAATCAGAAATCCTACCTCAAAATTAGATTTCGTGTTTTGAGTTTGAGCTTGCTTCAAGGTGTTTTATGGCCTGGTTAGCTTTCTTGAACCTCTGGGAAGCTATTATAATGGTTACCTTGAGTTGAGAGTGCTTGAACTGTTCTAGAGAAGTCCATGTACATACCTCTTTTTTTGGAAATGGAAGATAATATAAATGGTGTTACAATTGGGAAACATGGACAAGGATGAGTTGTATTTGATGAAAGGAAGCTTTTAAAATGATTTTGAGGGAAAACACATGATGAAAATGGAAGATACAAGGTCAAGGTCAGAAAATGCACAAAAATGGAGTTTGTGTGTAATTTATGGCTAGAGGGAGTTTGGGAGAGTTTTAAGGCTTGTTTCTTCATGTGTTTGCTTGCAAATGACTTTTCATCTATAAGTAAAAGGTTAGGTTGCTTGATTTTGAAGAAAAGTGACAAATGTAGTTTCAAGGTAGAAGGCACAAGCATGTAGAGTGGTTAGTCACTTTAAACATGTTTGTTTCTAATCTTTTATCTTGAGTGTGGATAGAGACAATAAGTTAGGAGCTCAAGGAGAGTTGGCCTTTGCAAAAGCAATGCTTTATCAAAATGGAAATGGTAACTTTGTTCCATAAATGGAAAACTAACTTGGACAAAGCTTCAAACACTTGGATAAGGGCTTAATAAATTGTGTAAACCATTAATTATGGAATGAAACACAAGTTTGAGGCCTACAAAGCAAAGATTATGCAGCATGGCCATGGATTTGGTTATGTGTTCATCACAAAATTGCCTTATAATTCAAGCATGAAACCCTAACTTCATCTCTTTGATTCTCCTAGCACAAGAATGATCTTAATGATTTCTTTAACTTTTTAGACAGCTTGTAACATCCTCTACAACCTTTATGTTGGACATTTTTGAAGAATAAACTTGGAACTATGTGAAAAGTTGCCATGAAGTTGGTACCAAAAATCTGCCTAAAACACTCAAACTTTCACTAATTGTTTTTTATACCATGTACATGACTTTATGAATTTATAACTTAAAATCCAAGTATTTCTAGAACTTGTTGTATTATACAAAGTTTTAGATCTCATTGAGATCTACAACTTTCATGTTGGAAGTTTTTGATAACACGAAAATGTATAGTATATTTGATTTGACTAACATAAATTATGTCTCTATTTTATTTTAATTATGTTGCTTTATGTTGGTATTATGCTAGTATTTTAATGTGTTTCAGGAATTTAATGTTTACAAAGCTTGCTTGAGAAAAGGAGTAAAAATGAGAAGAAATGAAGTAAAAATGCATAAAATATAAAAGATAAGAAAAAATACCACGAAGAACCCAAGACCCGCAAAGAAAAAAAAGGCGCGTGGCCCATGCGTGCAAGGTGTGAGGCACTTCACACCCTCTTGAAGATCGGCAGGATAAAAAGGAAAGGGTGACGGTCGTCACCTAACTCTGACGGTCGACATGCTTAATGCATGTGTGCCCCACGATACATGCCTTGCCCCTCGTCACAAGACTTTTTCAACCACGTAACTTCATTTCCAACAATTAAACCACTTCCTCCTACTTTTTCTCCACACATGACCACACCAAGTCTTCCTATTTTCTCTCACCAGAATAATTTATCAGAGGAGTATATATTGAAAAGCAGTTACGGCAACAAGGCTCTCTCTCTCTCTCTCGTCCATTTTCCCACCATTTTTCGTTCATAGCTCTTTCTTAGAATGTAAAAGTAATAGTTCTCCACATCGGGGGACTATTACCAAATTAGTTTTAGGATTTATTTCTACCATTTAATTTATGTATCGGATCTAAGTTTATCGACTATTTCAATTCAAGTTTTCTTTGTTTCCATTTTCTGCATTTACAGGTTCTTCATTTTACCGCTTTATTATTATTATCATTGATATTCCTTTTTTATCACATTATTTATTATTACTATTTTGTTTGTCAAATTTAATTGCTATGATGTTTTTCATCGTAACTATAATTATTCATGCATTTTTAATTAGTAACATGTCTGGCTAAATAGCCTCGAGTCCGGTGTATGAGGACCGTTGTTGCCAACAGACTCAGTAGAAAATAATAGGTGCAAATTTATGATTAGAATTCTGTTTTGGTTTTAATTTCCAAGTTTAATTTAAATAGCCTTGTCACGAGAGTGAAAGATTATTTAACACGATTTTTTCACGAGAGTGAGAAATCAATTAAAGTTAGAGTCGGCACCACGAGAGTGTGGGAATCAAACCAGATAGTGGAAATTAGGAAACAAATCTAAATACAATGAGAGCGCTTTAGATGTATTTAGGATATTATTGGCTTTCAAAATATATTTCTTAGTTACCGGGAGAGCGAGAGCAAAATCTTGGGATTAGGAAGTATGGATTTAGTTAATACCGCGAGAGCGTGAGGCGGAGTCCTTAAGTCAGTATATTCTACGGAGCTAAGTTATAGTTGTAATTGGTACCCGTTTTCTATAAGTCCTTCAGGAACGCGGAAACCATATTCCGGTCTCTCTTTATTATTATATTTTTTAAAGTCATTTTTAGTTTTAGTTCTTAATTTCCCCCAAAAATCCAATTATTCATTAGCCTTAGATTTACAAAGTAGCGATAGATTGCAGTAGGTTGACATTGGTCTATATGGTTCGACAATCTTTTATATTACTTCAATAATTCCGCGCACTTGTGGAATTTACCGTTCAAGTTTTTGGCGCTGTTGCCGGGGACCAACAATCAATATTGTTATTTCATTGTTGCACCATTTAGACTAAGGCGTTCTTGTCCCAATTACTATGTATCACCTAAATTTTTTCTACAACTCCCACTCTGAGTATTTCTAGGAATCACAAGGATCCCATAAATCCGACCTCAAAATACTATTGGAGAATTTCAATGCGTCACTAACTCATTCTCACCCAAATTACCAATCCCAACATCTTGAGGAGTCGCAAGAATCCTATAAATCTGACCTCGAAATATTAATGGAAAATTTTAATGAAATATCTATAATGACAGAGCGCTTTATGGAAACACAAAATACGACTCTAACTCACTTTGAAGAATCAGAAGAATCGCTTGATTTCAACTTCGAAACATCAATGGAGGATTCCGATGCGACGCTAATTCACTCTAGGTTAGAATCTATGATGGAGCACTTTATAGAGACACAAACTGTCCAGAATGAAGAGTTTATCAAACAAAGTATTTAAAATAGTGAAATCCTTAGGCAACTGACCACTGTGGTTGAGTCGCTCACGACTCACAACATAGCCTTAGAGACTCAAATCTACCAGCTTGAACAAAACCCTCTAGGACCCTTCCCTGAGGAGAAAATGGATGTTGTAACAACCAGTAGTGAAAAAAAATTGAAAATCCTAAGGAGAGTGATAATGAGGTTGATGAGAGTGATGATGTAGTTGAGGAGAGTTCTGATGAGAAAAGAGTAAAGATTGAGAAAAATCCTCCAACACCATATGAAAGGGAGGTTGTAGAAGAGGTATAGAAAGAAGTACCTATTATTATTCCTCATCCCTATACCCCACTGTTTCCTTTCTCGAAAAGTTTTATGGAAGCTCAGGTAGACTTCCAATCTAAAACATATGTGGAGGTATTGGAAAATATCCATACCAATGCACCCTTGTTTGAAGTCTTGCATAAAAGGAGAAAATTAGAGGACCATGAAACTAGGGATATAACATCTTCAGGCTTTGGTTCTTTTTCTGTACCGTTGTAGGGTAGTTGATTAAGAATAGGAATTCTCAGGAGTTGAGAAAATTCCTCCAAAGTAGGCACCAATTGGTAGTCGGGAAATGTGAAATAGTGGTGAAGGGGGTCAAAGAACTGGAACAACACTTTCATCAAGTCTTCTTCAATGCTGGTGTTGACTAGGCTGAGCAGTCTACCATGTCTTTCACTGAAGAGAGAGCTTTCTGGAATTCTGGATGTGAGCTCCTTGAGTTGAGGAGGGATTCTCACAAGGTTGACTTGGATGGTTTTCCTGCGAAGAATTTCCATGACCTATAAAACAAGAACAAAGATGAAGATCCAAACCCTTGAAATGGTTAGTGGATGCATATGATGCTTTATGATGTTCATGATGTATGCACAAACATATGTACAAGCAAGTCACACAAAACCCTAGTTTCAGGCTTGCATGAGGTTTCATAGGTAAGTACCCTCTTGAGTGAAGTTGGCTTAAAAACCTATCCTATAAATAGTAACCGGGTTCTAAGGAGCTCAATATCATTGAATTGTTTTCTATGTTCATTGTTTTGGTTTAGCCACTTAACTAGCGACCAAAATATTCCAAGAAAACAACCCTCAATGAGTGTAGTATCGAGTATCTACCAACTTCGGACTGCACCAAAGCCGGTCATCTCACTACCCCTAATAAAAGGCCAAGATGGTCAAGTAAGGTTCTAGGTCATTAGTGCTTAGTGACATCACTCAGCGGTCCCGTACTCTCCTTGATTGAACTCAAGGTTTACCGGTACTCACAAATATGTCTCACTAATATAGCTATTGCTTCAACCGTGTCGGTATACCCCGCACAGTTTCCACAACATATTGCTATCTATGAATGTTTCCCAAATCCGGGTGTAGGATTTCAAGCCCAAACAAGAGAACCAAAATGTAAAGCAATCAAAGAAAACAATTAGTCATGCAAAAGGGTGATCTAAGCCCTAAGGTTACTCCACTTTTAAAGTTTTCCCCAGCAGAGTCGCCAGTTCTGTGATACGGTGGGAGAACTGACTTGAGGTTTTGCGTTTGTTTTCGCAAATGTTTCGGTTTAGCAAGAGTTTCCACCGACTTTTTATTTTATCCTAAGGAAAGGTTAAAAAGCATAGCAAAAACCTTTGAGATGTTTTCCTGGGTTCGGGGAGTAGATTATAGAAAGGGAAGGTATTAGCACCCTTTCTATCCATGGTTATCCATGGGCTCTTAGTTACTTGCTTAGATCACTTGCCTTGCATTTTCAATTGTTTGAAATGGTGCTTTCAATTGTTTGAAATGGTGCTTTGTGTGTGTGGTTTTGAAAATGTTTTGAAAAAGATGCCTTGTCTAGGAAACCATTGTAACAATTCTTTACTCGAATGTTTTACAAAGGTGTTTGTCTTTTTGAAAAGATATTTCAATGTTTTTGAAAGTTGTTTTGAAAGTTGTGTGGTGGAGTGTATTTTAAAAGTAGGAAAGTGTGTTTTGCAAGTTTGATCAAGTAACTAAGAGTTGTCTACCCCTAAATTAATCAAAGATTTTTCAGATGTTTTAACCCTTTTAACAGTGTTGTTTCACCATTGTATTTGGTGAACAACCTTGTGTTAGGATGTTAACGGGACGGGCGCGGGTCATTGTTTAGACCATGAATGCAATAGTGCCAAGTGTCTTTGGCAATTTTCTCTAAGGGACTTGATCATTTTTAGGCAACTTGAGAAAGCGTCATCGAGGGACTATGATCATTTGATTTGTTTTGTTTTGCCAAAGACACTCAACATGCAACATGGCCTATTTTTGAAGGCAACAAGTGGAGTAACCCTAAGGGTGCAAGTGTGCATTGTGTTGTCCATTTTCATGCTTTTTGTCTTTGAATTAGGTCAAGCTATTTGTTATTTTTGATTTGCATACAAACCCTAGGTCTATCATGGCATAATTTGAAAGCTTTTAAATGCGGAAATTTAAAGTCCTAAATTATTACAACATAATTATGCGGATGGGGATACAAATGTTTGAATGGGGGGATATTTAGCAAGAAATTAAATCTAAAACTATTACATCCATATTGAATATACAAATATCAAATTGTACAATATTTAAACAAATATAATAAATATGCAAAAATGTATTATACACAAAAAATATTTTTTATGTATGAAAGTATTTTTTCAATGTGAAATATAAACAAAAATAAAAAGGTCAATTTTTGGATATTTTGTTATTTAGGGAAAAACCCTAATTTTTGAATAAATAGCAATTATTTATTAATTATATACAATATTGGTTAATTATATTCAAAAATAAAAAGTATATTGCAAAAAAAGAATTTTTGATGTCAAATATTAATAAAAATAAAAATGTATTGTTTTCATATTTTTGTCCTAAATGTTTAATAAAATATGTATAAGTATTTATATATTATATTAAATATACTAAATATATACAAGAATAAAATATTAATTATTTAAAAAAAAAGTATATTTTAGAAAATGTTTTTAAAATGTAAACAAAAAATAATAATAACTGAAATATATATATTTTTGTATTATATTCTAGTGCTTTGAATAAAAAGAAAATATATTTATTTATATGTATATGCTAAATAAAACAAATAAATACCAAATAAATGCAAAAATGTATGGAAAAATATTTTTTATATTTTTTATATTTGAGCAAAAAATAATAAGTCAGAACAAAAAAGAAAAAATGCAAAATGACAATTATTTCACACAATGGGCCAAGGGGGTGCAAAATGGAAAAAGAGTGTGCAAAGAGCAAAACCAACTCAGGCCCAGCCCAAGTCAACCTTCTTCAACCTCCAGCCTTGTTTCAAACAGAAAACGCGCGCTTCACCATGTCCAACACAAACTCCTGATTCTTTGACTTTTAGCAAAAACTCATAACACCAATAATGTAGAGCATCAAGAGACGAATTCAGACATATAAAATACTTGACCTAACTCTAAGAAACGAGGGAGAATTTCTTCATCCCCAATTTCTTACCTAATTTTTCTTCAATGTTCATGGCCAAAATTCTCACAGCATACTCAATATAAATGAAAAGTAAATACATGGATGGCTTCAGGGCTATGAGGAGAACATGTTTCATTCACAAACCTAAGCCTAACTCTTCCTATATTGAGAGGTAGAAGTTCATGTTTTTACCTGTTTCAGCTTGAGTCGTGTACAGCAATGGAGGTATCTTCAATGGAGTTTGAGCTTTGGTACAACTTTCCTGAAGTCCAAGGATGCTTCTCCTATGCTTGGCTTGCTCTGAAACTGCCTGTATCGTGCTATGGAAGTCCACCTGCACAGCTTGAAAGCAAAAATGGAAAACGATGTTAAGGATGTTACAGCTTGGATTTAATACTTGGGATTGTTTGTGTGGATAATATAGAATGTGTTTGAACTGGTTTTAGTCAAAATGCACGAGTGAAATGGATAGTGGAAGTCAAGTTGCAGAACTTGCTCTGTTTCTGCAGCAGGAGGGTGTTTTTGGGTATGAGGAGGTTTTGAGGATGAAGGAATCGTGTTTTAGGTCAGTTAGGGAGTGTGAAAGATGTTTGCAAAGTTTGCTTTGGCTGGTTTTTACAGGAATGAGAGCTTGATAGTTTTTGCAAGCTTTCTTCTAATGTAAGCAAGGATAGTGTGAGTTCCCATACAGGCCTGTACCCCCCTCCTTGTATGCTGCATCTCTTGTTCTTGATCAGAGGAATTTGTGTACAAATGCTAGCCTCAAAGATCTGGCCCATGCCTCTTGGATTTTGAATTTGACATAAAGTGCACCTTTATCAAAATGGCATGTTTGCTTTTTCTACTTAAGGATTGATTTTATGTGCAATGCCCAAAGGGAAGAAATAATGCATTAATACAATGGTTAGGCATTTAATTATGGCGTGTGAGACTGGTTTTGAGGCCTGCAAGCTAGCTTGTACAAGATGATTTGAAAAATGCCAATGTTATGAACAAGCCTTGGCCAAGAACAAAAGTGAATTTTGCCCAACTTTGCAAATTCGATTCTCCCTAACCACAAGGGTGTTTGAGAAGTTATTAGACAATTTGGAAAGCTTAGAATGTGTACTACAATCCATCTTTGTAATGAAAATTGAAACTCCAAGTGGAAGCATGTGAAAAATGTCCAAGAAGTTGGACAAAAATCCTGCCTAGAATAGGTCAAAATTTTTCTAAGTTAAAAATATTTTGCACCCTTGTTCCAAAAATTATAACTTGAGCTAAAAGCTTCCTTTGAGAAAACTTTGTGAATCAAAGTTGTATATTTTGAAATGTACTACAACTTTCATGTTTTGAGTTTTGTTTGAATCCATTTGCATCTTGGTGAAAAAATGGGACAAAGTTAGGAAAAAATAAGGAAGTTTCATAACTTAGAAAAATTCTAAGTTATGAAATTTTCTCATTTTAAACCCTAATGTGCAAATTTGGATTTCTTGATGAACAAGTTTCATAATTTGACATGTCTTGATGAAAAATGAATATTGGCACTTGATTTTGACCAAAAAGCCAAAGTTTGACTTTTCAGTATATAGTCAAATTTGATCAGTTGACTGGAAAATTCATCTGTCAATCCTGTGCATTTGAGACCTTTTGAACTTGTTGAATGTGTCAAGACAATGACATTGAGTCCTTGAGTCCATATGTGAGTTTGGCTTGCCATTGGCTAGGTCAAACAGTCAAAAATTGCCTTTGTGCAGTCAAAACCCTACAAATGACCATTTTGCCCTTTTGGTGATCTGATCAAATTTCTTGTGGAATTATGATCCAAACTTGACCAAATGGTTCATATGAGTTCATTATGTTGATGTGGGTCAAATTTCATGAGGTTTGACTGTCAATTAGCCACAGTCGACTTTTCCCCAATACAATTGATTTCTAGGTCAACTGTCCAATTGACTAGGCAAAGATTGGAATCAAGGCTTGAAACTTGGTATGGATAAACTTGTGAGTCCATACATGAAGCATGAAAGTAACTTTGGGCATTTTAGGTCAAAACATCTTTGTGCAAACTCAAACCCTAATTTGGGTTAACAGTGCAAGGAGGAGTCTTGATCAGAGCAAACCCTAACTTGATCTTGAGCTCCAAGGGTCTGGTGATGAGAAAATGTTGATGAAATGAGAGGGCAAATTTTGGGGTACAACATTCCCCATGATTTACTTCTCGAGGACATTGTATTCGACTATAAGGAGGACGTTAAGGAGCATCTTCGGAGGTTTATACGAGCTTGGGGCATGGTGAACAGATCTGACCCTCAAGAGTTGGGACCAAAGACTTCCCTTCCTATGTAGCCTTACCTCCAATGGGTCTGAGCTCGTGCCCAGAAGCTTGGGATGCCCTATGAGACCGTATTACCAGTAATTATGGATCCCACTAATGAAGAAGGCATTCCTTACACAGTTCTCTATCCTTACATGCCTACTGATCCTGGGGAGTTGCAGAGGTCTTGGATTCAGCTGAAGAATGAGTAGGACACTTACCGGGAATAGTACCATGGGCAAGAAAGAAAGATTTTGAAGCTCACCAGGCAGCTTGAGGAAGAAAGAGTGATCAATGACTACATCAGCACAAAGAGGAAGCGACCATGGGACTTTTGATTTTGCTTTTTCTAGTTTTAGATTTGTTTCATTTACTTCTTTGTAAACGCCTTAAAGGCATTGTTGAACCTTTCAAAGTTAATCTAATAAAGTTTGTTTATTTTTGGTTTGCAAATTTAAATCTCCCAAAGTCTTTGAAATCATTACATGCGCATCCCATTATCATGCACACCTTTACAGGTACCATTACAGGTTTCTCATCTTCTTCGCTGTTTATTTCAGCAGAAATGTCTTCCGATTAAGTCATCAAAGATCTTCAGGAACATAACGCCCAATTCCAATAGATGTTCATAAGTCTGGCTAAAGGGCAGGAGGATTTGAAGAACCTTATTCTGAAAGAGAAAAAGAAGAATCAGAAGGTCGGTATTCTGAACATGGGTAGAAGATTTGGAGAAAGGTTAAGACAACCAGCTGATCTGACCTCCTTATCCAAGGACGGGGAGAACCAAGAAAGGGAAAAGGACCCTAGTCCTGCAGTTTCTGATAACGATAAGGATTACGATGATGAGCAATATCCTCCTGCCGAGGATAGGTACAAGCAATTAGAAGACTGTCTGAGCGCTATGGAAATTCAGAAAATACCTGGTTTGGATTTCAGAGAACTGGGACTGGTATCAGGAGTGGTCATCCCTCATAAGTTCAAAGCTCTAGGTTTTGCCAAGTACGATGAGGTGTCCTGCCCAAAACTCCATCTCTGCTCGTATGTCAGGAAAATCCAACCCCACACTGCTGATAGAAATTTGTGAGTGCATTTCTTTCAAGATAGTCTGTCAGGGACTCAGCTTGAATGGTTCTATCAGCTGGAAGGGGCCAGTGTCCGAAACTAGGAAGATCTTCCTGCTGCTTTCTACAAGCAGTATCAGTACAACGCCGACCTTGCCCCTACTCGTACTCAGCTCCAGGGTATGTGTATGGGTGCAGGTGAAGGATTTAAAGACTATGCTCAAAAGTGGAGAGACTTGACTAGAAGAGTTCAACCCCCTTTGTCTGATAGGGAGTTGGTTGACATGTTTCTAGGGACGCTATCTGGTCCATTTTTTAATCACTTGATTGGAAGCTCATCATCTGGTTTCATTGAGTTGATTTTGACTGGAGAAAGAGTGGAGGCTGGTATTCGAAGTGGTAAAATATAGAAGGATGCCTCTTCGAGTTCGATGAAGAAGCCTTTTGCTGGAAAGAAGGAAGCTAGTGCAGTCTATAGCCCGAGGGGCCAAAGCAGATCTAAACACCGTCAAACGGTAAATGTTGTAGTGATACCAAGACCCGCAATTGCTCCACAATGCAACAATCAATAAAGGATGGAAAGACCACATCAGAAGTTTACCTGCATGAACATGACATTGGCTGAAGTTCTACCTCATCTGTTAAAATCCAACTTGGAAACCTTGCAAGAGGCTCCTAAGAATCCAAACACTACTTCTCCCAGATACAATCCCAACGCACAGTGCGCCTACCATTCTGAGAGTCCAGGCCATGATACAAATGATTGTTGGGCCCTGAGAAACAAAGTACAAGATCTTCTCGAAGCCAAGGAGATAGAGTTTGATGCTCCAGAAAAGCCGAATGTTATAACTGCTCCCATGCCCAAACATGGTCGCGGAGTTAATGCTGTTAACACCGATTTTTTTGTGACCTCTATTGAAGAAATCTCTACTCCTCTGATGACTGTTAAGAAGAATTTTCTGTTGGTCATTTTATTTCCGGGTTATGGTGAAGGTTGCCACATGTGTTCGACTCTACCTTCCGGTTGTTGTTTGTTGAAGTCAGGTGTTCAACGCCTGATGGATAATAAAGAAATTTTGTTTGAGAAGACTACGACTCCTATTGTTCCCAATGAAGATGTTGCAATTGTAACCATTTCCGCCAATCCTTCCAAGGTTTCCTCGAGAAAACCTGTTAGGATTACACCTGTTCCAAGAATAGTTCCGCTAATAATCATTGTTCCTGGTCCCATCTCGTACACCTCAGATAAGGCTGTCCCGTGGCATTACGGTGTTGATGTGTATTACCATGGTGTTAAGCAAGAATTGAAGAATGAAGAAGCTGATACTGATGTTAGTAATATTGTCGGGACTAGTAAGGTTACCCGAAGTGGAAGGGTCTTCTCTCCCGAGATTTCCCCGAAGACTATCATCAAGACTACTGTTATTCCAACTGCTGCTCCAACCAGCACTCCTGACATTTCTCCTGTTCCTACCCCAGTTAGTACCCCTGCAACTATTCCTGTTCTTACTCCAGTTACCACCCCTGCTGCCAAGCCAACTGGGACTCGGGGAAAAGAAATTATAGGTGAGCCTGCCCGGATGGAGGCACCTAAGAAAATCATCGTGGAAGCCTCTAAACAAGAAATAGAGGGAATACTGAAGATTATCAAGAAGAGCGATTACAATGTAGTCGAGCAGCTGGGGCAGACCTCGTCAAAGATCTCCATGTTGTCCCTGCTATTGTGTTCTGAAGCCCATGTGAAGGCTTTGATTGCATTTCTCAAGACTGCGCATGTACCACAGGAAACTTCAGCAGATCAGTTCAAAGATTGCGTGGCTAGCCTGACTGCTGACAATGGGCTGGGTTTCTCAGATGCGGATCTAACACCGAAAGGAAGAAATCATAATGATGCTCTGCATGTATCGATCGAGTGAAGGGGCACCACTATGGCCCATGTGCTGGTAGATACCGGGTCTTCGATGAATGTTCTGCCAAAGAAAGTGTTAGACTGTTTGGATTGTGAAGGTTTGACTTTAAAGCCGAGTAACATTGTGGTGAGGGCTTTTGATGGATAAAAAAGAATGGTACACGGGGAGGTGGACATCCCTGTCAAAGTGGATTCTCAGACCTTTGGGTCCACCTTCTACGTAATCGATATCAGACCATCGTGTTCTTGCTTGCTGGGTCGTCCTTGGATTCATAAGGCTGGGGCAGTTACTTCCACGCTCCATCAAATGCTAAAGTACCCAGTGAAGGGGAAGATTATCACAGTGCGAGGTGAAGAAGAGTATATGGTGAGTCATCTAAATTCCTTCTGCTACGTGGAGATGGACGGGGAATTCATAGAAACTCCTTGTCAGAATTTCGAAGAGGTCCCTCATTTCTCGGAATCAACTGAAGTTACTACCGGCAAACCTCCACGGAAGATGGCTTCTCTCAAGGACGCCAGGGCTGTAATTGAAGAAGGTGGGTGTACCAATTGGGGACAGCTCCCTGATTTCACTCATAAAACTGACAATTTTGGTTTGGGATTTACTACAGGGGCTCAAAGGGATGTTAGGCGCGCACGGATTAGAAGACCTCCCCTACACATCAGCAATCAGGGAATTAATGCAATTGAGGATAGTGAAGAGGATTCAGACATCGACAGCTGGATCTACCCAACAACCAACGGTGGACTGAATAACTGGACGGCGAAGGACTTCATACCTGTTTCTTTTATTCCGCAGTAATTGACTTTTGTTTTAAGATTTGTAATAAACAGTTTGAAACTTTACGGCTCGGTGCCTTGCCCGAGGCACCTTGGCTTTGCTTGTGAGGGCTTATTATTTGTCATTTCATATATCATTAATAAAGCATTGGACGTTTCTTGCATTACAAATTTTGCGCTCCTTGTTTTTCTTTTTTGTCTCTCACTTTATCAAAACAGCTATGCTCTTACACACACTCACGTATCATACTGCTGATCCATATCCACTCTGGATCCCATTGATAACAGCTCTGCTACTGCCAATTATGACTTCAAAAATCCGATCAACCAAGCCGAGGATGAAGGTGAGGATGATTGTGAGGTGCCTGGAGAACTTGCTAGACTATTACAGCAGGAAGAGAGGGCCATACAGCCTCATGAAGAGCCAGTTGAGTCAGTGAATTTGGGTACAGAGGAAGACAAGAAGGAGGTTAAGATAGGTGCAAATTTGGAACTTAGTGTCAAACAGAGGTTGATACAGATGCTACACGACTATGTTGAGATCTTCACCTGGTCCTATGAAGACATGCCTGGTTTGGACACTGATATTGTGGTACATCACCTGCCGACTAAAGAAGACTGCCCTCTGGTAAAGCAGAAGGTCCGCTGTATGCACCCTGAAATGTCAGAGAAAATCAAAGCAGAGGTCATGAAACAGTTTGACGTAGGATTCTTAGCTGTCACTTCTTATCTGCAGTGGATTGCCAATGTCGTTCTGGTACCTAAGAAGGACGTAAGGTACGGATGTGTATGGACTAAAGAGATCTGAACAGGGCAAGCCCCAAGGATGACTTCCCACTTCCTCACATTGATGTTCTAGTCGACAATACCATGCAACACAAGATTTTCTCCTTCATGGATGGTTTTTCTGGCTACAACCAGATCAAGATGGCTCCTGAGGACATGGAGAAGACGATCTTCGTTACACAGTGGGGAACCTTATGTTACAAGGTAATGCCTTTTGGGTTGAAGAATGCTGGGGCAACTTATCAGCGCGCCATGGTCGCTTTGTTCCACGATATGATTCACCACGAGATCGAGGTTTATGTTGATGACATGATAGCCAGGTCCCAGACTGAGGAAGAGCACCTTGATCATCTCCAAAAATTGTTTGACAGGTTGAAGACGTACAAGCTGAGGTTAAATCCGAAAAAGTGTACCTTCGGGGTAAGGTCTGGTAAGCTTATGGGTTTTGTTGTCAGTGACAAAGGTATTCAGGTGGACCCTGCAAAGGTAAAAGCCATACAAGAGATGCCGGCTCCCCGCTCAGAAAAGGAAGTTAGAGGTTTCTTGGGACGTCTCAATTACATCGCCAGGTTCATTTCACATCTGACTTCTACTTGTGAGTCAATCTTCAAGCTGCTGAAGAAAGATCAAGTGGTAAAGTGGAATGATGAATTTCAGAACTCTTTCGAAAGAATTAAGGAATACCTTCAAGAACCACCAATTTTGATGCCTCCAGTGGAAGGAAGACCTTTGATATTATACTTGACAGTGCTAGACAATTCAATGGGGTGTGTGTTGGGGCAGCATGATGAGTCTGGCCGAAAAGAGCACGCCATTTACTACCTTAGCAAAAAGTTTACCGACTGTGAGACCCGATACTCATTGCTCGAGAAAACTTGTTGCGCTTTGGCATGGGCTGCTCGCCAGCTAAGACAGTATATGCTGACTCACACTACCTTGTTGATATCAAAGATGGATTCGATCAAGTATATTTTCGAGAAGCCCGCTCTATTCAGAAGAATAGAAAGATGGCAGATGATCTTAACCAAGTACGACATCCAATACACAACCCAAAAGGCAATCAAGGGGAGTGTATTGGCGGATCATTTGGCGCATCAGGCCGTGGATGACTACCAGTCCATGAATTTCGAGTTCCCGGATGAGAATATCATGTTGGTAACTGACTACGAAGAACCTGGACCGGATGAAGGACCTGAGGAAGGATCCCGCTGGTCTATGTATTTTGATGGAGCCTCAAACGCATTGGGTAATGGCATTGGCACTGTAATTATATCTCCCGAGGGATGTCATACTCCGTTCACCACCTGACTATGTTTTAACTGCACCAATAACATGGTGGAGTATGAAGCGTGTATCATGGGTCTTCGAGCTGCTATTGACCTGAGGATTAAGTTCTTGAGTGTATTCGGAGATTCCGCTCTGGTGATAAGTCAGATCAAAGGCGAGTGGGATACGAAGCACCCGAATCTTATTCCTTACAAAGAGTATGTACTGACATTGCTCCCACACTTTGAGGAGATAACCCTTGAACATTTCCCACGAGAAGAGAACCAGTTGGCGAACGCGCTAGCTACCATGTCTCTATGTTCAAAGTTAGGTGGGACAATGAAGCTCCCCAGGTTACCATTGAGAGGTTGGATGAACCCGCACATTGCTGTGACATTGATACCGAAGAGGTAGCAGATAAGCCCTGGTTTCACGAGGTAAAGAGGTATATTAAGGCTCAAGAATACCCCGAGGGGGAATCTGTTAATGATAAGAAGTTTCTGAGAAGGTTCGCTGCGAAGTTCTTCATCAGTAATGGTATCCTCTATAAGCGTAACCGTGATTCAACCTTACTGCGGTGCATAGACAAAAGCGAGGCAGAAAGGATCATGGCAGAGTTACATGAGGGTACCTTCGGAACTCATTCCAATGGACATACCATGGCAAAGAAGATCCTACGAGCAGGATATTACTGGTCCACTATGGAAGCCGATTGTTACCAGCACTCTTGAACCTGTCATAAGTGCCAAATCTATGCTGATAAGATGCATGTACCACTGGTCCCTCTGAATGTTTTGACGGCTCCTTGGCCCTTTGCAATGTGGGGCATCGACATGATCGGCGAGATCATACCTACTACGTCTAACGGGCATCATTTCATTCTGGTGGCTATTGATTATTTCACGAAGTGGGTTGAGGAAGCTTTCTTTGCTACAGTAACCAAGAATGTCGTGGCGCGGTTTATCTGACACAATCTGATCTGTCGATATGGTGTACCAGAGAGGATTATTACTGACAATGGTACAAATCTCAACAACACGATGATCACCGAGCTCTGCAAACAGTTCAAGATACAACATCATAACTCATCTCCCTACCGGCTTAAGATGAATGGGGCTGTTGAAGCAGCTAATAAGAACATCAAGAAGATTGTGTAGAAAATGACGGTGACATACAAAGACTGGCACGAGATGTTACCATTCGCTCTTCATGGGTACCGTACCTCAGCACGAACATCGACAGGGGCAACACCATACTCTTTGGTGTATGGCATGGAGGCAGTCCTACCCATCGAAGTCCAGATACCCTCTCTCAGGATTATGAAGGATGCGGGTTTGAACAAAGACGACTGGATCCAAACCCGACTTGATCAGCTAAATCTAATCGATGAAAAGAGACTTACTGCTATCTGTCATGGTCAGACGTATCAAAAGCGAATGATCAAGGCTTTTAACAAGAAAGTTAGACGTCAAGAATATCAAGTCGGGGATCTAGTGATCAAACGTATCATACTACCACAAGGTGATCCCAGGGGCAAATGGACCCCCACATACGAAGGGCCATTTGTGGTTAAGAACATTTTCTCAGGAGGAGCTATGATTCTAACCACCATGGATGGTGGCGACCTCCCTTACCCCGTCAATGCAAACATAGTGAAAAAAATACTACGCATAATCAAGGATCCACTAGGTTGACTGACCTAGGAAAAAATAAGTGCTTCCCGATGAACCAAAAGGGTTCGGGCAAAAGTTAGGGATGAAAATGGAAAAAACTATACACCCGGCAAGTATAAAACCTGAAAAGGCGACTTTGGAAAAAAAGGGTATCCCGGTGGACTGAAAACCAAAAAGGGAGGTCCGGGAAAAAATTAGGGATCAAAGCGTAACACTATGTCTCATTGGATCATCTTGCAACCAAACCTCGGTATCGACTATTAAGCTCAAACGGCGCCAATCAATCTGATTCACCTTTGACCAAGCAGCAAAGTGATGAGACGCTTGAAGATATAAAGGCAATAGCAGAGTTGAAACACGATGGGATCGTTCCACATAGCTGCTTTTCTTTCTTTTAAAAATTGTAATTTCTTTCGGCGGCGTTCTCTTACTAGGATGTTAGCCTCTTTGTACAAAACGCCTATTACAGGCCAACTTCAAAAATCAATACAATTCATTTTCACAAGAAATTTCCATTTGTTTTTCTTTTTCTGTTTTGTTTTGCAAGAACGTCCAATGATTCATTTTTGATATATGCATTTGAAAATGATTGCTACTCATAAGAATTTTACATAAAAAACGAAAGAAGATTACTCGTAATTCCAGGAACAGGGAAAACAAGAAATACCTAAACCTTACAGTTACTCTGCCCATCAGGTACCGGGATAGAGCTAGCTTGAGAACATGAGCAGTGGTACATACACTCCCCACAGAGTAAAAAGTACCCAAAGACAGTGATGTTAGCTTTCCCGAACAGGACACCACTCTCCCCAGTTGAGGTTCACAATTGCGAGTGAGTCAGTAATTTTTACCCAAGCAGAGTATATTTCTCTCACAAGCAGAAATTCAATAGAATTCATTATCACCAGCAATGAAAATTCATCCGCGGTGGAGTTTATTTCTCCAAGTCAGCAAATCTATCAACGGAGTATCTCCTCTCCAGCAGAGTTATTCCCCGCAGAGTTATCCTCAGACATGGTCTCGTCTGGCAGAATATTCGCCAGCCAAGGGGCAAATCGCCAGCACAGTCATCTTTGTTCACCATCCCCAACAGAAGAAGAGGAACTATGGTTCTTTACAAGCAGTCAAGAATACTATTTCTCATATCCTCCAAACAGCAGTCAG
This sequence comes from Vicia faba, assembly GCA_948472305.1. Classification (NCBI taxonomy): domain Eukaryota; kingdom Viridiplantae; phylum Streptophyta; class Magnoliopsida; order Fabales; family Fabaceae; genus Vicia; species Vicia faba. The sequence goes on from OX451739.1 coordinate 1,535,676,505, forward strand.
GGATTTATTTTCCCGGACCCAAATTATTATATCAGCATTTCATGTTCATACATCATAACATATGCATGCATTACATATAGCATGGTCTCATTGATCTTGAGAAACATCATCATACAATTCATCTCATGCATCGCACATAACTAACCATGTATTACTTCCAGGAAAAGATAGTTATTATCAGCAATTTCCAGCAGGTCCATGATCAACACTCGAAGCTAAACGGAGTAATCATCGGTGCAACAAGAGCAACCTTACCCAGGTTCCCTCTGCAGTTTTACCCAAACTAATTCCGAAGCAGCCCTACTATCCCAGCTTTTACATCGAAGTAACCCTACTATCCAGGTTCCTTCTCACAACCCTACTATCCAGGCTTTCACATCGAAGTAACCCTACTATCCAGGTTCCTTCTCACAGCCCTACTATCCCGACTTTCACATCGAAGTAACCCTACTATCCAGGTTCCTTCTCACAGCCCTACTATCCCGACTTTCACATCGAAGTAACCCTACTATCCAGGTTCCTTCTCACAACCCTACTATCCAGGCTTTCACATCGAAGTAACCCACTATCCAGGTTCCTTCTCACAGCCCTACTATCCAGGCTTTCACATTGAAGTAACCCTACTATCCAGGTTCCTTCTCACGGTCCTACTATCCAGGCTTTCAAGTCGAAGTAACCCTACTATCCAGGTTCCTTCTCACAACCCTACTATCCCGGCTTTCACATCGAAGTAACCCTACTATCCAGGTTCCTTCTCACAACCCTACTATCCCAGCTTTCACATCGAAGTAACCCTACTATCCAGGTTCCTTCTCACAACCCTACTATCCTGGATTTTATATCGAAGTAACCCTACTATCCAGGGTCCTTCTCACAGCCCTACCATCCAGGATTTCACCTCGAAGTAACCCTACCATCCAGGTTCCGTCTCACAGCCCTACTATCCCGACTTTTATATCGAAGTAACCCTACTATCGAGGTTCCTTCTCACAGCCCTACCATCCAGGCTTTCACATCGAAGTAACCCTACTATCCAGGTTCCTTCTCACAGACCTACTATCCCAGCTTTCACATCCAAGTAACCCTACTATCCAGGTTCCTTCTCACAACCCTACTATCAAGGCTTTCACATTGAAGTAACCCTACTATCCAGGTTCCTTCTCACAGCCCTACTATCCAGGCTTTCACATCAAAGTAACCCTACTATCCAGGTTCCTTCTCACAGCCCTACCATCCAGAATTTCACATCGAAGTAACCCTACTATCCAGGTTCCTTCTCACCGCCCTACTATCCCATCTTTCACATCGAAGTAACCCAACTATCCAGGTTCCTTCTCACAACCCTTCTATCCTGACTTTCATATCGAAGTAACCCTACTATCCAGGTTACTTCTCACAGCCCTACCATCCCGGCTTTTATATCGAAGTAACCCTACCATCCAGGGTCCTTCTCACAGCTCTACCATCCAGGCTTTCACCTCGAAGTAACCCTACCATCCAGGTTCCTTCTCACAGCCCTACTATCCCGACTTTTATATCAAAGTAACCCTACTATCCAGGTTCCTTCTCACAGCCCTACCATCCAGGCTTTCACCTCGAAGTAACCCTACTATCCAGGTTCCTTCTCAGAAACCCTACTATCCAGGCTTTCATGTCGAACTAACCCTACTATCCAGGTTCCTTTTCGCATCCCTACTATCCAGGCTCTCATGTCGAAGTAACCCTACTATCCAGGTTCCTTCTTCCAGCCCTACTATCCAGGATTTCATGTCGAAATAACCCTACTATCCAGGTCCCTTCTCATAACCTTACTATCCGGGTTCTTCCTCTCTTATCCCCAGACAGCAATCCATAACACTGTAAGACCGGGACCCAATCACACACGATTGGTTTCACATTTCCCCAGAAAGTCGCGGTGCAGCATATACCCCGACCAGACACATAGTTCAGTTCCGCTTCCTAAACCGCAATTATTCCCCAGTAGAGTAACGGACAACTGAAGCTCCTAAAACTCTATTTCTCTCAAGACAAAGACCAACATTCCCCAACGAAGTCCTCCTCAATAACAGGTATACGGGTTCTCGCAAAGGAATCTCTCACACAGTCGATGCTTCCTCGGAAGGCATCTTTAAGCCCATCCCCGACAATTCTTTAGCGACTTCCAAATGACATCTATAAGCCCATTCCCGATATCATAAATCAAGTATCACTTCATGTGAGTGCAAATTTCTGGGCACTCTAGTGTTCAATCATCTTCCACCTTCAGATCACGAAAGGCAGACAAACCAATCTACATCCTCAGGTTTAAGAAGATTGAACATGGGCAGCTGTTGTACCCCAAAATTTTCCCTCCCAACTTTCTTAACACATGTCAAGTGAGGTCCCCAAATTGCTCAAGGAAGTTTAAAGGCTGACCATATAAACTCTCCCCTAAGGAAGTCTACCTCAAATTAGGGTTTCATTTTTCATCAAGATGCTTGAGTATAAAGGATCCCAAATGCTCACCATTATCCTAATATGTTCCCAAGACCATCCATGTCAAGTTTTAAGTCTTGCAGAAGAAGTTTGCTCAGTCAATTGCTCAAATGTCTAAAAATCAACTATACAAGGTTAAAAGTCAACAATGGCCCACATACAGTCAAACTTCAAGATTTTTGGTCAACATCCTCATTTTGAAGTATTATTCATCATTGGATCAAGTGTTGTTCATGATTCTTTAAGGATTGCTCACAATTCATCAAAACCCCAAAGTTGCTAAATTAGGGTTTTATAGGAAAAGTCAACTCAAATTTGACCAAGCATAACTTTCTCATACCTTATCAGAAATGATCCATCCGAAGCTCATTTTGAAGAGGATTCAATTCCCTACAATTCATCTTCAGCTCCCAAGTTCAGAATATGCGCTCACAAAAAGATATGAATTTTGACAGTATAGGTCATTTTGAAAAGTCAACAAAAACACCTTTTGGGTCAAAGCTTCATACATGAACATGGAAGACTCAATTGAGAGGAGTCAAAAGGGGTTCCTTAGGGGACATCCTAAGCTTTCTAAAAAGTCCAAGAACACCTCTCTAGGATCAAAATTGAGAGAGTTATGCATTGGCCAAGTTGACCATTTTTGCAAAATTGCCAAAGGTCAAATGTGCTCAAATTTGCATTTTTTGCTAAATGGACCTAACTTTTTATGCCTACATTTCACTTATAATGTGATCCACGACCCAAATGTGCATTCACATGTTATTTGCTTCATTATTTATTTTATTTTGATTTTTTTTTATTTATTAAAAATTGAATATATCAAATAATTGGTAAATAATAGCAAAGATTTGTTTGGATTGGTTTTTTTTGGACAGAATCATAAGCTCATTATGCTGGCACATCAGAATCATATCATATCAAGGCTGATTGGCACGAAATTGGCATGGTTAGGCCAAATTTGGAAGGATATCATACAAATTAAAAGTCAAATCAAATCTCATCAAAGCTTCAAGATTCAATCCAAATTTGTTAACCTAATTCACTCTAGGTTATATAAGAAAGCTTGGCAGATCAAAAGAAAGAGGCTGGAGGCGTGAGACTAGAAGAACAAAACTAAAAAATCTTAACAAAAAGATGAAGTTCTGATTTCAGGATAGAGGATCTTTGAGAATAATTCAAGTCCAGAAACCTGTTCCAGGACGTCTCAGGAAGTATTCCCAATCGTTCGCAGGCACCAGAACATCCAGAATCACTGCCTAGCATTCTTACGGTTTGCACAAATATCCAAAATTTGATTACTGTAATTCTTGCATATTTGGCATGTTTAAATTACATATTTGTATTCATCATCATGTTTGCAATGTTTCTGGATAATTTGATTTGAGTTACAATGCAGGAATAAGCTTTTGCCATTGTTAGGTTTTCGTGCTTCAAATTGGGGTTCTGGTGTTCAAGCAAAATTAGTCCTGATAATGGGTACCATGATGATCAGAGTTTCAAACCCAGCTGACTCATGATCCCCAATTGAATTTATATTGCATATGCTTGATTTTTGAATGACACTGGTTTCAGCAACAGACCTGCGTTTGTAGGTAAAAGAATCAGAACTTAAAATGACGGTTCTAAGGAAGAAGACAACAGCGTGTCACAACCTGACTGGCTGGTTTAAATTCTGGCATGTTGTTCTATCCAGAAGCTTGTTTGTTCTGATATATTGTTTGTTTTCATTATGTTAACAAGTTAACGTCCAGCGCAGTTGGTCAGAAGAAGGAAGTCAGAAGCTCATTGTTCTGGGTTCAAGCCCAGACGTGAGCTTTTGGTAGTTTCTCCTTTGTTTCCACCAGATCCAGCACGTGCTTCTTCTGAGGAGCAACATCTTCTAGTCCACTAGCTAGGACCAGATGCAACGCATCACCTTCTGGATCCATCACCCAGAATCAAATCCAGTGCACCTCATCTTCTGAAGAGCAGTATCTTCTGATCCACCAGCCAGGACCAGATACAGCGCCCCCCATCTTTTGAGGGTCACCATCTTCTGGACCCATCAGCCAGAACCAGATTTGCTTACAGCATGCCCACTCAGTTATTTCCATTATTTTTCTTTCTTTAATTTCTTTTCTTTAATTATTCTGTTATTTTTTAAATCAACCAATCAAAAATCACAAAAAAAGATTTTTTTTCTTAATAAATATATATTTTTATTTATTAATTAGTTTAATTAATTTAGGGAAACTTTAATTTATTTCACAATTAAAATTCAATTAGAAAATTAGGTTAATTCTTGATTTAATTTTTCTTCCTTTCTCAAATAAATATAAAAATACAAAAATAGGTTTTTAGATTGAATTAATTAATTTATAGCATAAAATTAATTAGAATTAGGAGTTTCTTTAGTTCATTATTTTCTTAAATAACGAAGCATGACGAAAACATCTTTTTTTAATCAATAGTCAATAGGTCTAATTCAAGGGTCAAAATCCTAGTTATCTCGTATTTAATTCATCGCGCGCGTGTTACTTTTGCCAATATTTTTGTAACTGTTCATGGTTTGTAATAGTTTAATCTAGGACTTTTTATTTATCGCTTTTCCCCGGTTTTTTGGTTATGTAATTAATCCCCCTCCCCGAAGCCTTGTAATAGCGTAGATTTACTTTCTCGCATTCTTAATTCCCGTAAATATTTAACTGTTTAGATGTATGCTAATAGGATTGTATGACAAGAATGCATGACAAATTAATACGGTTAGAAAACCCTAATGTGCAAAGACTAAATAACTGAAAACATATCACTCGCACATATCACTCTTAGGGCATACTCCCACTTCGGTTGCCTTCGGTAAACGATCATTAAGTATATGGTGTCTTAGTGGTTGCCCTCCTGTCTAAAAAGATCAAAGGTCCCGTTCGAATATTGCCTCGGAAATGTTGCCTCGGAAATGTCGCCTCAGAAATGTTGCCTCGAATATGATCTTAAGACTCTAGGGTTATTACTAAGGTATCCTAACATTGCTTTAGTGATCGTACGTCCCTTTCTAATTGACCCCTACAAACTCCAATAACCGTGCTACCTACTTCTCATTAGTAGGATAACGCTGTCTAAAGGAAACGAGAATAGAAACGATCCTTTTTCGAGTAGGTAGATGCTAGTAGGTACTTGCTCAAATCAAAACTTTTCACACTTACACTTTTCAAACAAACTTTCAAAACAAACTTCGTCACACCTTTGAGGACTGATACAAGGGTTATCACGAAGTAAAACTTTTCAAAACAAAGCACATACACGAGCAATTTTAAAAATAGGAGCAAGTACCTAAGCGCCCATGGAAAACCATGGATAGAAAGGGTGCTAACACCTTTCCTTTATATAATCTACCCCGCGTACTCAGAACATCTCAAAAAAGGACTTTTCTGTACTTTTTTCCTTTCCGGTTGGATGAAATAAAAGTCGGTGGCGACTCTTTCTTACCGCGACAGTTTGCAAACACAAAATGCAAAACGCAAACCAACATTCAAACAGCCGGTTCTGCCACCGTATCACACACGGCGACAGCTTGGTTATCCTTTGAGGGATAAACCGAATAGTATTCATTTGAGTAGTTTCTTTCTTAAGGAAGGAGAAGACCATAAGGAAGTAAGGGAGCAGATTGCGAACGCCTGGCGTCACATTCATTAGAAGAGTAGGAAGGATTTGGGACCCAGGGGTGTTGTTTCTTTGGAGCCATATCTTCAATGGATCCGATCGAGAGCCATTCAGTTAAAAATTCCGTATACCCGGGAGACACCCATGCCTGATCTATTTGTGAAGACCACTCCTCCCTTATTAGATGATTTAGAAGAGATGCAACTTGCTTTGGTTAGGATGCAACAGGAAAAGGATGCTTGGAAGAACAAGTTCTAAACTTTAGATAGTTTCTACAAAGCAGACCTGAAGGAGAAAGACGACTTGATTGAGATCCTTGAGAGTCGAGCGGTAGAGTCTATGGAGAGGCAAGGGAATTTATTGTCTCCTAAGCCTCAATCAGGTGCTGATCACTCACTTCCTGATTCATATGATTGGAAGGAGGTTGCCATCAGACATGTGGAAGAAAACCAGAGGTTTAAGGCTCAGATTTCCAGGCTCACGGGGAAGCGTCAACGTACAGAGTGATCTCCATCAGTTCTATTTCTCAGGGTTTTAGATTTTATTTTCATCTTGTACTTGGGATCATTGAAACTTGTAATCCATTTTGGAGTTATTGTAATAAAAAAATTTCAATATCTCAAACGTGTTATTACCTTAATGTTTGCAATATGTCTATAAATCTATAAATCCCTTGAAATATTAAACAACAAAGTAAAAAATAATCATGTGCATTTCATATCATGTATCATATTGCACATATTTCTTGCTTTTGTTATGCATATCCCGGTGTCCTACCAAGCTTCTTTACTTCGTTTAGCAAGCTGACTCATCACTACAACACTCGGGATAATTTCAAAAAGAAGATGGACAACTTAGAACAAGAGAATCGTGAGCTGCACGAGGAAGTTTCTGCTTTGAAGGCCGGTATGGCCAATATGAATACTCTGATGGAAGCTCTGGTGGTTGCTCAGAATCATCCACCGAGTATTAAACCTCAACCAACAAGGGCAACTACTGAAGCTCCAACTGTTCCCATATCTACTACTCCAGCTGTTATTCAGAATCGCATGCCCCAAGGATATCCGTGGGGAATGCCAGAGAATTTTGCACCTGAAGGTTTAAATCTTTGTCCTCAAGATACTCCAGTGGTTCAGACTACTGTTACTTCGGCACCTCCTGTGGTGCATGCTATTCCTGCTGCACCTCCTTCGGTAAATTTGGTTTCGTTTGTTAGTGATGATATGTTTCGTCCTTTCCCTCCACCGAGTGAAGACTTGGGTCTTTATGACAAAGTGGATGATTTTCAAGAACAGTTTGACAAGATGCAAAGAGAAATGAAGGCCCTCAGGGGAAAAGAGCTATTTGGGAAGAATGTGAATGAGCTATGTTTGGTCCTGAATGTTAAGATACTTGCTAAGTTTAAGGTCCCGGAGTTTGAGAAGTATAAGGGCAACACTTTCCCTCGTGCTCATCTGGTAATGTACGTGAGGAGAATGTCTACCCATACTGATGATCAGCGTCTGCTGATTCACTTTTTTCAGGATAGTTTGACTGGTGCTGCGTTGAAGTGGTATATGAGTTTGGACATCACCAATATCGATACTTTTAATGATTTGGGAGAAGCATTCATCAAACAATACAAGTACAACATAGACATGGCGCCTGACCGAGATCGACTCAGGGCCATGGTTCAGAAAGACATGGAATCATTCAAAGAGTATGCACAGAGATGGCATGAGGTAGCCGCCCAAGTGATTCCTCCCATGGAAGAGAAGGAGATGGCTAAGATTTTCTTAAAGATGCTGGATGCTTTCTACTATGAGAGGATGGTAGCAAGTGCGCCAAGTGACTTTACTGAGATGGTAGGAATGGGTATCCGCTTAGAAGAGACTGTAAGAGAAGGCCGTTTGACGAAGAGTGAAGGATCTGGAGGTGTGAATAAGCCATCTTATGGGTTTACCAAGAAGAAAGAAGGAGATACAAATGTTGTTATACAAGAGAGAAGGGTAAACACTCCTAGAAGGAATTATCTGCGTCATCAGCAAGTCTCCTCAGTTACTCCCGTTATGAATGCCGCTCCAACTACCGTTGCTTATCAGAGACCGTCCCAACAGGGGAATCAAGGGTATAATCAGAGAAGGGAGAGTTATGACCCTATTCCCATGAGCTATACATAGCTACTACCGGCATTGATTCAGAAGAAGTTGGTTCAAACCCGACCACCTCCTGCCATACCGTCACCATTGCCTTGGTATTACAAGGCAGACCAAACATGTGCTTTTCGTCAGGGAGCACCAGGGCATAATGTTGAAAATTATTATCCTTTGAAGACTAAAGTACAAAAATTGGTGAAGTATGGTGTTCTATCTTTCAAAGACGTGGGATCTAACGTGAAAGATAATCCCCTACATAAGCACGGGGGAGTAAATGCTGTGAATATGGTGGCCGGTTGTCCAGGCTACTTCCAGATTTTTGATATTAATCTGGTTAGAGGAGATTTGATGAAAATGCATGCAGACCTCTGTGAATTTAGCTACTATACGCATGACCATTTCGGTTGTGCTATTTGCAGTACAAACATACAGGGTTGTGATAAGATAAAGGTTGATTTACAGGAGATGATGGATGAGGGCCTAATCCATATAATCAGGCCTAGGGCAGAGTATGAAGAGGAAGTGAACATGGTTTCTGGATGTCCCGGTGAATTCAGAATTTTTAATGTGGAGTATATGAATGAAGACCTCGTGCAATTGCACGCTACCTTCTGCCATACGGCCGGTCAGGTGGAACACCAATATGGATCTTGCCTAGTTTGTTATCGAGACCCCCGAGGATGTTCAATCGTGAAGAAGGGTGTTCAGTTGTTGTTAGACAATGGAACTATCAAGATCACAGGTCAGAGGGATGATTACCATGAAGTTGATATGGTTGAGGTTTGTTTAACGGAAGAAGAGTCAGATGAAGAGTATGCCTCCGCAAATGCGTATTTCTCTTCAGAAGAAGATTTGTTTTCCAGAAATGACTTATTAATGACCGATTATGTTGAAGAAGGGGTAAACGTCATTGTGCCTTGTTTTGGTGCACCCGTCCATTTTGAAGTTGAGTATCATAGCAAGCCAGCTGTAACCCCATTGGTGATTAGTTTTCCAAGTCCTATCCCCTACAAATCAGATAAGGTCGTACGTTATAAATACAACGCTACAATCTTAGAAGATAGAGTGGAAGTTCCCATCCAGCCAATGCCTGATGTTGGAAATATAGCTGAAAATAGTAGGGTGACTCGTACCAGTTGTGTGTTTGTGCCAGTTGTTCGAAGAGATGTTGATGCTGGAAATAAAGTTGTCGAGAATGATGAACCTAAGAAGGCTACATGTGAGACTAGTGGAGCTATGTTAGAGAAAGAAGTGGATAATATTTTGAAATTAATTAAGATGAGCGACTACTGAATTATAGATCAGCTACTGCGGACTCCTTCAAAAATATATATCTTAGCTTTATTGATGAACTCCTCTGCTCATAGAGAATCCTTGATGAGGTTACTGGACCAAGCTTTTGTGGAGAGTGATATGCCAATAGATCGATTCAGCAGCGTAATAGGAAACATTACTTCATGTAATAACCTGAGTTTCTACGATGATGAATTACTAGATGAAGGGAGGAATCACAACCTGGCTCTCCACATCTCTATGAACTGTAAGAATGATTCACTATCCAATATGCTGATTGATGATGGATCCGCGTTGAATGTTATATCGAGGAGTAATCTCATGAAGTTGAAATATCAAGGAACGCCTATGTGCCCTAGTGGCATCATTGTGAAAGCGTTTGATGGGTCAAGGAAATATGTCATCGATGAAGCGGACTTACCTATCCATATAAGACCACATTTGTTTCGGATAACTTCATGGACATTATTCCCGCTTATAGTTATTTGCTAGGATGGCCGTGGATACATGAAGCAGGGGCTGCCACTTCAACTTTACACCAGAAGCTAAAATTTGTACGTGAAGGGAAAGTAGTAATCATAAATGGGGAACATGCATTGTTGATATATCATTTGTCCTCTTTTAGCATTGTAAAAGCGGATGAAGCTGCTATTGGAACACAATTCTAAGCTTTATCCATTGACAACATAATAGGAAATGATAATTCCATGGTTCGCTGAAGGATGCGCAGCAGGTAGTGCATAATGGTCATAGTGAAGTTTGGGGGCGAATTGTGGATCCACCTATGAACAAAAATAAAACTGGCTTGGGGTTCTCTTCGAAGAATGACAAAAGTAAGGGCATGAAGCTGAAGACTGTTGCAGGCAGGTATCAAGACATTTTCCGTAGCGGGGGCTATCTTCATCCGACTGTTTCCAGGATTAACGTCATTGTGGAAGATGAAGTAGAGTAGGAAATGCTGAATTATGTGACGCACGGAGTTAGGGTTCAGAACTGGATCACCATTGATGTTCCCTCTTTCATACATGTTTCAAAGTAATTTGATTTGCTAATATTTTTGAAAAAGCTTTCACTCTGCCCAAGGTGGAAGTATTAATGTTGTAGGGCTTATCTGTTTGCTGTGACTTTTAAGATCAATAATAAAAGTTGTCTTTGCTTCCCGAATTATGTCTTTATTTTCTGCTTTTTCTTTGAAAATGGTAATCAGAAAAAACCTTTCAAAATAAATAATAACTGAAATTCAATTTGCATGATCACTTATTATATGTGTTAGTTTCTAAATGCAATCACAAATCATATGTGCAGATTAACTAAAAAAACTGTTGAATACAATGACCCTGCACCCTCTCCCAACTTTGAATGTCCTGTGTATGGGGCTGAAGAAGAATATTATGATGAGATTCTGGAAGAGGTCTCACGGTTGTTTGAGCACAAGGAAAATACCATTCAACCATATAAAGAGCCTTTGGAAGTGATCAATTTGGGTTCAGAAGAAGATCCAAAGGAAGTCAAGATTGGAGCATTGCTGCATCCCGATGTGAAGAGAAGGTTGATTGAGCTGTTGAAAGAGTATGTGGATATTTTTTCTTGGTCTTACCAAGATATGCCTGGTCTAGATACAGATATCGTCGAGCACCATTTTCCGTCAAAGCCAAAATATCCACCAATCAAACAGAAGTTGAGAAGGACTCACCTAGATATGGTAGTAAAAATTAAAGAGGAGGTTCTAAAGCAGATTAATGCTGGTTTTCTTGTGACGTCAGTGTATCCTCAATGGATTTCCAATATTGTCCCAATACCAAAAAAAGACGGAAAAGTCCCCATGTGCGTAGATTACAGAGATCTAAATAAAGCTAGTCCAAAAGATGATTTTCCATTGCCACACATCAACATGTTAGTGGATAGCATAACAAAATTCAAAGTATTCTCGTTCATGGACAGATTTTCCGGGTATAATCAAATAAGAATGGCTCCAGAGGACATGGAAAAACAATGTTTATCACACCCTAGGGAACATTCTGTTACAGAGTGATGCCCTTCGGGTTGAAGAACGCTGATGCAATGTACCAGAGGGCTATGACAACCCTATTCCATGATCTGATGCACAAGGAAATTGAAGTATATGTTGAGGATATGATTTCCAAATCCCAAACTGAAGAAGGGCATATCGAAGATTTGTTGAAGTTGTTTCAGCGTTTGAGGAAGTATCATCTTCGCTTGAATCCAAATAAATGCACCTTCGATGTTCGATCAAGGAAATTGTTGGGTTTCATTGTTAGCCAGAAAGGAATTGAAGTTGACCCTGATAAAGTCAAAGAAATTCAAGAAATGTCAGCACCAAGAACTGAAAAGCAAGTCATAGGTTTTCTCGGGCGTTTGAATTATATTTCCAGATTCATTTCCCACATGACTGCAACATGTGAACCGATCTTTAAGTTGTTAAAGAAAGATCAAGGTTATGTATGGACAAATGACTGCCAAAGGGCATTTGAAATTATTAAAGAATATCTGCTTGAACCTCCTATCTTGCTCCCTCCTGTAGAAGGAAGACTGTTGATTATGTATCTGACAGTGTTGGATAAATCCATGGGTTGCATTCTGGGACAACGGGATGAAACAGGGAAGAAGGAGTTCGCCATTTATTATCTCAGTAAAAAATTCACTGATTGTGAGTCGCGGTATTCCATGCTGGAAAAAACATGTTGTGCTTTGGCCTGGGCAGAAAAGCGTTTGCGGCAGTATATGTTGAATCACACTACTTGGTTGATCTCCAAAATGGATCCAATCAAGTACATTTTTGAAAAGCCTGCTCTTACTGGGAGAATTTCCCGCTGGAAGATGTTGTTATCTGAATATTATATCGAATACCGCACTCAAAAGGCTATTGAAAGTAGTGTGTTGGCAGATTATCTTGCTCACCAACCAGTGGAGGATCACCAGTCTACAGAATATGAATTCCCCGACGAGGATGTGATGTTCATGAATGTGAAGGATTGTGATGAACCATTGCCTGAGGAAGGTCATGACCCTGAATCTCGTTGGAGTATGATATTTTATGGAGCTGTGAATGCTTATGGTAAAGGAATTGGTGTTGTGATTTTCACTCCTCATGGATCGCACATTCCTTTTACTGCAAGGTTAACATTCGATTATACTAACAATAATGTAGAATACGAGGCTTGCATCATGGGTCTCAAAGAAGCTATTGATTTCAGAATTAAAATTCTAGATATGTACGGTGATTCAGCTTTGGTAATAAATCAGATTAAAGGAGAATGGGATACTCGTCACCCCGGCTTGATCCCTTACAAAGATTATGCTATAAGATTATTTCCATTCTTCAATAAAGTTAAATTCCATCACATCCCTAGAGATGAAAATCAAATGGAGAATGATCTGGCAACTCTGGCTTCTATGTACCAAATGAATACTTGGAATGATATTCCCCGAATTACGGTTCGACAATTGGATAGGCTCGCTCATGTGTTTACAGAAGAGGAGGTAGCAGATGAAAAACCTTGGTATTATGATATCAAGCATTTTATTCAGACTCAGGAATACCCGATTGGTGCGTCGAAGAAAGATAGAAAGACATTGAGAAGATTGGCGACAATCTCTTCCTTCTGTTAAAATGTGTTATACAAGAGAAATTATGACATGGTCTTGCTCAGATGCGTGGATAGACACGAAGAAGACATGTTGATGCATGAGATTCATGAAGGTTCATTTGGCACTCATGCCAATGGACATTCGATGGCTAAAAGGATGCTAAGGGCAGGTTATTATTGGTTGACAATGGAGTCTGACTGTTACAAATTTGCAAAGAAGTGCCATAAATGCAAAATTTATGCAGACAAGGTCCATGTGCCTCCGACACTTCTCAATGTGATTTCCTCCCTGTGGCCTTTCTCTATGTGGGGTATTGACATGATTTGGATGATAGAACCCAAATCTTTGAATGGGCACAGTTTTATCTTGGTAGCAATTGACTACTTCACCAAATGGGTGGAGGTTGCTTCATATGCCAATGTTACTAAGCGGGTGGTTGTGCGCTTCATGAAGAATAACCTTATATGTTGGTATGGTGTGCCGAGCAAAATCATCAATGTCAATGGCTCGAATTTGAACAACAAGATGATGACAAAACTGTGTGAAGAATTCAAGATTGTCCATCCTAATTAATCTCCATACAGGCCAAAGATGAATGGGGTTGTTGAAGCTGCTAATAAGAATATCAGGAGAATTATCCAGAAAATGGTTGTTACTTATAAGGATTAGCATTAAATGCTCCCTTTTTCTCTGCATGGATATCGAACATCTGTCCGCACTTCAACAAGAACAACCCCGTTCTCCCTGGTGTATGGAATGGAAGTTTTACTCCCTGTCGAGGTAGAGATTCCCTCGTTGCGTGTGATAATGAAAACCAAGTTGACAGAGGCTAAATGGGTCCAGAACAGGTTTGACCAACTGAATTTGATTGAGGAGAAGAGGATGACAGCTTTGTGTCATGGCCAGTTATATCAGAGAAGAACGAAGAAAGCTTTTGATAAAAAGGTCAAACCTCGTGAATTCAGAGAAGGCGACCTCGTGCTCAGGAAGATCATGTCTTTCAACGCTGATTCTTGGGGAAAGTGGACTCCCAATTTTGAAGGCCCATATGTTGTCAAGAAATCCTTCTCTAGTGGTGCATTTATTCTTGGAACTATGGATGGCGAGGAGTTCCCACGTCCCATGAACGCTGACGCAATCAAGAAATACTTTGCCTAAAGAAATAAAAGAATAGCTCGCTAAGTTGAAAACCTGAAAGGGCGACTTAGGAAAAAAATGAGCGTCTCGGTAGGCCGAAAACCCGAAAGGGAGGTCTAGTAAAAAACTAGAGACCTAAACAGAATAAATTTCCCGCTAAGTTGAAAACCCGCAAGGGCAGCTTAGGCAAAAGTTAAAGACTTTCTTGGCAAGTATCTACGTCAGACAAGACTTGATCGTTGAAGGAATAATCTTCTCGGATCCTCACCATACTTCAACAGAAGCTGCTGCTCAGGATTTCAAAAGTTATTAGAGGGGATAATGGTCATTGCATCTCAATGTATCTTTTCCATTATATGTTAGCATTTTCCGAACTTTGTAATCATCTATGGAGTCTCGCCATTTGCAGAATACCATTATACTAATGAAATTTGAGCTTTTACCCAATTCTTTGTATTTCTTATTTTATTTAGCTTGCGAAGACTCCATTTATTATTGATAATAACTTTCAAAGCAAAAAAGATTAAATAAAAAAATTGATTTTTCAAAAAATGATTTTACAATCTGCTTTTACTTTGAGATTTGTGATGAAACAATGACAACAAAAATGGTGATCCCAAGAATGGACAAACTCCAGTTGTTTTGAGAAGTTTTTGTTCCCCTCGGGAAGGTTTACTCGGGATGTTTTCGCCATATTGGGTTCATGATTCCGGTATCCTCGGTTAAGTTTGGACTCATTTCTCCTCTTTTCTAATTTTTCATGAGGCGAAGTTTCAATCCGCTTTTTCTCCAGTGAAGTTTTCATTTGGCCTAGTAGAAGTTCTTTTTCCAGAGAAGTTGGTATCATACCCGCTCTTGAAGAAGCAGGTCCCTGGTTTCTCTAAGTGGAGGACGTATTGTGAATGTGGTGTTAACCTCCCTAGTGAAGTAGGCCTGAATTTCCCAGTGAATGTTTTGATGTTTTGGTGTCAGTCTACTTTACTTGAGACTGGTCTTGCAATCTCCAGTAGGAATGTTACTTTTGAAAAACACTTGTTTCCCCCGTAAAACCTGAAGAAAGATGTTTTATCCCTGTATCCGTACTATTTCATCACTTTGATTTGTATACCTCCGGATTATGTTTCCTCATATGGCATTTACTTTTCTTGGAATCATCATCTTGGATGAAGTTTAGCCGAGTGTTGTTAGTGCCCGAGGCGGTTTTTCCTGTTTGTTCCCAATGTTGTGTATCTGTTTCGTCAGCATACGCACGATAACACTCATATATTCATACATACATCATGAATAGCTAAAATTGGCATATAATTGTTCATCGACATTTGTTAAATATTTTTGTTGACATACTACTCTGTTTTGCAGAGTTACGTTGCCCTCTTTTCAGTAGAGTGTTGGTATTAAGAAGAAAGCATATATTCTTTCAATTTCCCCACTGAGTTGTCCCTCATAGAATATTTTTGCTTTAGCCTTCCGGTACAACTCCTTGTTTGGATGGATTTGGTTTTCCCTCTTGAGTTTATTTTTCAAAGGATGTATTCTGGTTGACTGTTTCATTCCAATTTATTTCTGGTTTGAATCTATGGTTCCACGGCAATATTATTTACTTTGGATTTCTGAAAACTCCAAGCTTTGGTTGGTGCATTTATTTTGCACGAGAAGACTTTATCTCCTCAGCAAGAATATCATGGAATCTCCCCAGGAAGTCATACCTCTTTCCCAAAAAGTCATTTCTTTTTACAATCCTCCATGACAACAAGTAGCAAGTCTCTTTATTTGAGTAACTTGTGATTCCCTATAAAAGTCGACGTAAATTTTTTTTGCTATCTCCTCTATGAGTGAATAGTTTGCAGTTTGCCGTCAGATCACACCAACGGATGGCAAGACTTTCAATATCACAGAAACAGCTCATTGCGAAATCTTTGCAAGTGGAAGTCTCTTTATTTGAGACAGCTTATATATTATCCTTTCCAGGCGGAGTGCCTTGGTTAAAGAAGAAGTTGAGACCCGTTCTAGGTGAAACACCAGAATCTTGGGGAAACTTGTTATCTTTTTGCTACCCTCAGTAAACGTTGGTAGTTCATCATCAGTGAACGGCGGTGATATGATATACTCTCTTTCTACCTTCAGTGAAAGTTGGTAGACCATCGACAATGAACATCGGTGTTTGTTATCTTTTTGCTACCCTCAATGAATGTTGGTAGTTCATCGTCAGTGAACGGTGGTGATATGATATATTCTCTTTCTACCTTCAGTTAAAGTTGGTAGACAATCGGCAGTGAACGTTGGTATTTGTTATCTTTTTTCTACCTTTAGTGAAAGTTGGTAGCTCATCGTCAGTGAACAGCGGTGATATGCTATTTTCTCTTTCTACCTTAATTGAAAGTTGGTAGGACATCGGCAGTGAACATTGATGTTTGTTATCTTTCTCTCTGCCTTCAGTAAATGTCGGTAACTTCGCCTTCGGTAGAAGTTGGTGTATCCTTTGACCATTCTACCATCCTCTTTGATTCAGATCTTTTGATCCACCAATGATTTATTTTCCTGGTGGGGTTGCTCCCTTGTTTCTTTATTATTGTTACATCCCCAATGGTGTTTTGCGTCTCTTTAGTCCTATTCAGATGCATTCATGATCATAAACATTTGCATGGCATCTTAGGGCCAAAAATAGGGCTTGTCTTATATTTAAGTATCTTCGATCGCGTCGACACGTAGATTTTTAACCTTCATATCTCCGGATAGAAGAAACTTAAATAAGGGAAGCTGTTGTACCCCAATATTTTCCCCTAAGATCCCTTCATCATACTATGTTGATTCATTCACAAGAAGATCACACTAGGATTCTTGGTTCCCCTGCCTACATTTAGTTTTGCCCTTTTGAGGGATTACCAAGCACCTTGACTTATGTTCCTTTTTTAAACATGAATATTGTTTTGATTTCTTCACTTAACTAATAAAATTCAATATTGTTTTGTCTTGCTTGTTATCCATATAGGTAAAGGCAATGAGATTTAACAAGTTACCCCATGGGTTCATGAGTTTATGTCCATTCCCTAGTCAATAAAGCTGGAGAAGTTCAAACCTCGCCATTGGATTGGTTTTGGAAGAATTGGCATGACAAGGTTGTTTTGGTTCATCACATTTCAAGGTTATTAGATTTGACTCAAAAGTACAAAGGGTTGATTGAAGAAGTTGTCATGTTGGACAAGGCCTTGTTCCTATTGGTCACAAGAGCATATTTCTCTCAAATTTCAAGATATGGAAGTGGTTTTGGTGGCTAAGAGTTCTCATTATCATCCTCAACAACTTCTATTCACGAAGCAAGAATGTTGGTACAAGAAGTTTGTTCAAGCTTGTCAAAGTTCCTCAAAGCATTTTCTTGATCTAGGAGCTAGGGTTTTGAACTTCAAAGGGGTATATCATGTTCACCTTTTGGTATTTTTGAGTGATTCCAAAGACATCATTCTCTTCAAATGGTTATTAACAAATCACTTCAAAAGTTCCAAGGAGTTTTCATGAAGAAGAGACTTGAGGAGGAAGCAAGATTACAAGTCCTCCAGATGAATCCCCAATTCTCCATGTGTGACTTCAAATGGTCATAACATGGTTTATTTCCATCACCTTGAGTCCATTCGTTTTCCATAATTATCTTGAAGATGTGAACTTTATGCCTTCTTTTATGTGCAAAGTGGGAAAATGGATGGAAGTTGCCTTAAAGATGCAAAAGATTATAGGTCATTTCATGATTTTTTGCCAACTTCAACAAGTCATAACTTGCTCAAATTTTTGAGATTTTGAATGATTCAAGTTTCAAAATGTCATTCAAGATATCTACTTCATGCCATATTTTTTGGTCAAGAGCAAATTCAAAGTGGAAGGCCATGTTTGGATGCAAGATAATATAGGTCATTTTTGAAGAAGAATTTGAAATATTTCTAAGTATGGAAAGTCAACCCTTTTTCTCCAACTTTGACTCAATGTTTCAGCTCAAGCATCCATTTAACCCCATTCTTTTTCCATTTCAAATCTTGTAACCTCATCTTTCTAAAGCATCAAGAATCATGCCTCAAGACCCCTTAAGCTGAGAATGCCATTTTCAAAAGTGGTAACTTGAAATTGAAGTTTCCCGTCAAGTCAAAATTTGAATTTCATTTTACAACCTCTAAACCTCAAATTAACATGCTTTTTGGGTCTAAACATGATTATCCAACTTTCTCAAGTGGATTAGTGCATCAAAACGCAAGAATTGGATGAGTTTTGGTGAAGTTTGGATCACACTTCACTCGTGCATCAGGTTTGCACGAATTCCCTCCAAAACGCATCATTCACTCTTCCTTTTGATCCCATTTGCTTCTCCTATAAATACATGTACTATCCCATTCATTTTCTCAAGCTTGGATAGCCAGAATCACCCTGCCAAACTTGTTTCACAACTCAGAATTCAGTAACTTCAAAATCCATTCTCGAACCTTTTTCAATCCAATGACTTAGTCTTAAACATTTCTACCGCTACAGCTCCCTATCAGTCAATGGTGGTTGTACTCTACCAACAAGGTCTCTCCATTCCTGTGCATACTCTTTAAAACATTCATTGGGACCCATTGTCATTCCTTGTAACTGAACTCTAGTCGGTGCCAAATAGGTGTCGTACTGATATTGACGATAGAAAGCGGTGGCCAGATCTTCCCAGGTATGAATGTTTGAACCATCCAACTGATAAAACCATTCTAACTGAGTCCCAGACAGACTCTCTTGAAAGAAATGCACCCAAAACTTCTTGTCAGTGGTATGCGGTTGTATCTTGCGAACGTAGGATCTTAAGTGAAGTTTTAGGCATGAAACGTCGTCGTACTTAGCAAAGATTAGAACTTTGAACTTGTGGGGAATAACTACCCCAGGCACCAAACCCGAATCACCAAAATCCAAGCCAGGCACGGCTTGAATTTTCACATCCTTCAACCTATCTTCCAGTTGCTTATACTTGTCCTCAGCGGGTGGATATTGTTCGTCAAAATAGTCCTCATCCTCAGAGTTTAGATTGTTGCCACCTCTAACACGGGTACTCCTTGCATCTTCGTCCTGGTTCTCTTCTTCCTCGGATGACTCTTCAACCACTTTCACTTAACGGACTGGGCCTTTAAACCTTTTCCCCATGTTAATCAAAGCTTTCTTCTTAGTGTTCTTCTTTGCAACCAGAAGTGACATCAGTTCTTGCTGCCCTTTGGCCAAGGTGAGCAAGGTTTCTAGAAATTGAGAATTTTGTTTCTGCAAGTCTTTCACAGTCTGCTCGAGATCCATCTTACTGAAATAAATAGTAGAAAGATGAGGAAACCTGTGTCAGAAAACTTGCTTATGTTATGATGCATGTGATGCAAATGCGAATGTTTTCAAGGACCTTTAAGACTTAATTTTTTTTAAACAAAGAAGGAACAAACATTAATTGTATTAATAAGTTCAAACAGTTTACAAAAATGCCTCTTGGGCTTACAATGGAAGAAGCAAAAATAATACAAAATAAACTCCTAAAACAAAAAGGACTCAAGCTTCCCATGAGCGCATCCTCTTTGGTGCAATGTAGGTATTCAAACTCCGCTCTTCATGAAGTTGTCTCATGAGTTCCAAAACCTTCTTCTTGCTTGTGTAGAATTGGGTTTAAAAGGTATCTCGCTCCCCTTTGAGTTGAATCTAAGATCTTTTCAACTCCTCAAGAGAAGTAGGCATGTCAGGATGAAGAATGGTGTAGGGAACATCTCCTTCGGTAATAGGCTCCATGATGATAGGAAGGATAGCCTCATATGGCATCATGAGGTTTTGAGAATGAGCTCACACCCACTTGAGATAAGGCTCTATCTGGATAGAGTTATTATGCCCCAATGTCTTGCTATCAACTTTGTTCACCATGTCCCAAGCTCGCACAAATCTTCGACGATAACCTTGGACATTGCTCTCATAGTCAAATGCAATTCCTTGGATAAGTTCATCATGAGGACCATCCCTCCTAGCATACCTAAATTGTCGTAAAGCCAAACAAGTATTATAGGTGATACCTCCCCTAATGCCAAGGAGAGGGACATTAGGGAATTCTCCGTAACGGTCAATAATAATAACATCCTCCAAAGATCGAGAACACCAATGAATATCCGAATGCGAGAGTGACATTAACCGATTAGACCATCTCATGCCTTGCTCATTCTTCAAAACAAATCGAGATAGGTGAGAAATAAACCTCCTAGCCAACAAAGGAGTGCAACACATAATAATCCCCCTTTTCTTCACGGTGCAAGTGTGAAGAGAATGTAAGATATCTCCAAGTAAGGTAGGCACCGGGTTACGAGATAGAAAAATCTTGACCGCATTCACATCTATGAGTTGGCCCGGGTTGGGAAATATTACCATCCCATAGATGAGAAGAGCCAACACTTCTTCAAATGCTTGTAAGTCCAAAGCATCCCAAAATTGTTGAGCCTTCTCAAACAGAAACTTGGCTAGAAAACCCTTAACACCACTTCTTAATTCCCAGTTTGCCACAATGTTGGATCGTTGCAAATGTAAAGCTAAATCAATTTCCTCAGGTCTTGGGTCTTTCTCAACACCGGTGAAAGGTAGTTGATCAAGAATATCTATTCCTAAGAGTTGAGAAAATTCCTCCATGGTGGGCACTAGTTGGTAATCAGAAAATGTAAAGCAATGGTGTAAAGGGTCAAAGAACTGAAATAGCACTTTCATCATGTCTTCATCAAGGCTTGAGGTAACCAGGTTGAGAAGTCAACCATATATTTTGGTGAACGGAGAATTCTCAGGAACCCTTGATGCTAACTCTTTGAGTTGAGGAGGCACTATTACGAGGTTGATTTGGATAGTACTCCTGCGAGTGGAAGCCATATCCTACAAAAAAAAACAAAGATAAATCTCTAGGTCCTTGAAATGGTTAGTGAAAATGCTATGGTATGATTTCATGATGTTATGTACAAATAATCATATACAAGCACACAAACAAGTCCTTAGGTTTAGGCTTGCATGGGGTTTATAGGTAAGTATCCTCTTGAAGTTTAGTTGGTTCAACCTGTCCTAGAAAGTAACTGGGTTCTAGGGAATCTCAATATCACTAATCTTTTTTCATCGGGTATTGTTTCAGCACAAGCCTCTTTATTGGCGACTGAAATATCCCAAAAGTCTAATCTCAATGAGCATAGCATCGAGTATCAACCAACTTCGAACTGCACCAAAGCCAGCTATCTCACAACTTTCTAATGGCCAAGTTGTTCAATTAAAGGTTCTACGGTCAGTTAGTGCTTCATGACAACACACAGGCCCCGTATTCTCCTTGGATGGACACAAGGGATACCGGTATCAACAAATGCGTCACACTAACATAGCCATCGCTTTAACCATGTCGATATACCCCGCACAGTCCCCACGATCTATTGCTACTTACCTAATAATGTTCCCCGATCCGGGTAGAGGATCAATACAAAACCCAAACAAGGACCCAAAATGTAAAGCAAACAAGTCAAACAATGAAAGCATTTTAAAAGTGATCTAGTCTCTAAGGGAACCCCACTTTTAAGTATCTCCCAGGAAGAGTCGCCAGTTCTGTAATACGGTGGTAGAACTGACTTGGGTGTTTTGCGTTTGATCGCAGTTATTGCGGATAGCAAGAGTCGCCACCGACTTTTATTTTATCAAATAAAGGAAAGGGTGAAAAGAAAAGGAAAAACCTTTTGAGAATTTTCTTGAGTTTGGGGGGTAGGTTATGAAAAGGGAAGGTGTTAGCACCCTTTTACTCCGTAGTTATCTACGGGCTCTTAGTTGCTAGCTCACTTTGAAATTCTTTGTTTGAAATGTGTTTGTGATGGTTTTTGAAAGTATTTTTGAAAAGTGCCTTCGTTTAGGAAAACTTTGTAAAATTCTCGTCTCTATAAGAATGTATACAAAGCGTTGACTTTTGAAAATATTTCATGGAAAGTATTGGTGTATTTGAAAGATGTTTGGTTTGAAATGTTTGTGAGCAAGCAACTATGAACGCTCTACGTACTCAAAAAGTCTTTGTTCGTTTCCTACTCCTTTAGATATTGATATCTTACCATTGATTGGTAAGAAGCCCTATCATTGGATGTGAAGGGACGGTCGTGGGTCATCGTGTAGTCATAAAAGGAAACATTGTCGGATACCTTAGCAATTCTTCGTAAGGGTCTAAGTGAAGGTTGAGAAAACACTTAGAATGGGGGGGGGGGGGGGGTGAATAAGTTTTTCTTCTTTTCTAGCGCAATACTAATGGAAGGACACTGGTAGTTTTATCCTGGTTCGTTTGAAACTCAAACTACTCCAGTCCACCCGCCAAGGTGATTTCGCCTCTCTCAACGAGGACTTAATCCACTATAATCAAACTGATTACAAGTGCACAACCAAACTGGTGTGACTAACAATATAATGGACAAGCTAACTGCAAGTGCCTAAAACCTCTAAGACTCAACTAGTCCTAGCCCTCTTGAGAAATCTGACCCAACTGGTCTCTCAAGGAACACTTACAAAAATTGTCTCTTCATAGTAGTGAAAAATATTTGCTTCTAAAAAGCTTTATCACAACTGTGATTTTTCACTAAGATTGTTACCTAATACTTAAGATCTACCCACTATACAGTATTAGTTTACAAGTATGAAAATAATGAGTGTAAGTATATTTCACGTAAGTCAGTAACCTTTCTTTGATACAAAAGGTCTTCTATATATAGCTTCCAATTGACCGTTAATGCCTTGATGATAGTGCATGCATTTAATTAAGCGTGTTTGCAATGATGCGTGTTGCGTGTAGCAAGTAGATTTGATCTTTATGTTTCCAATGCTAGTGCGCGTAGTATACTTGAGTGTGTTAGCCGTATTAGCATTTAATAACCAACGGTACTATCAGAGCTTATCTCTGGGAGTTAAATTGTTTGCTTGCAGCGTTTCCATTTCAGAGTTTACTTGATCTTTTCTTCTATCAGAGTATTCTTCAATATGTGTTCATCAGAGTATTCTTCAGCATTGTTCATCGGAGTTTACTTTAAGCTTATATTTATTAGATGTTGTATTCAGCGTGCATCTATCAGAGGTTGCTGAGGATTTGCTCTTCATTCTGAGTTTTCTTTGTACTGGCATAGAATCCTATTTCTTTCTAAGATGCGTGAGTCAGAACATCATCTGAACTAAGCGAGCATACAAGTCAGAGTATAACATAAATATAAAAAAATTTATTTCATTGTTATCATCAAAACTCTAAGATATGATTAGAACCAAACTTTGTTCTAACAATCTCCCCCTTTTTTAATGATGACAAAACAATTCAGATATTGAAAAAAAAATTGTGCAAGTATGGAGATCTCCCCTTGAGATAGATAATCTCCCCCTGAGATTGATATTTCTTCTTCTGACATAAAAAAAATGATTAAAGAGTTTAAAGGCATAAGGGAAACTTCCTGAGATTTATTCTTCAGAGCTTTTAAACTTTTCTTTCAGAGTTTGCTTTAGCAATCCGTTTCTTGATAATGTTCAGAGCTTAGTCTTTCAGAGTTTCTTGAGTTCCTGTAAATCTCTTAAACAGAAAAGAATTTGTATATCTTTATAAATGTTTGAGACTTAGTCCCATAACTGTTTCATGGATCAGATAAAAATCTTATTTTCTCCCCCTTTTTGTCATAATCAAAAAGTAAAAAATATAAAACAAAGTCTTATATTGAGGATTCAAGAGAAAACAGAGTTACAACAAAACAAAAAAACAAAAAACAAAAAAATTCAAAAATAAAATCTAAGAGCGACGAGAAACAAGGGAAAGCAGAAGATTCTTGATTTCATTTGATCAAATCTGAACAGTTACCTAGGAACGTCGTCTCAATAATAGTGCACGCATGCGTGACCTTTCAGAATTGAAACACGCGTTCAACTTCTGAGGGTAGCGTGAGACAGCTGGTTTAATATAATGAACTTCTGACCATTCTAGTAATTAAATGTTAGACACATTTCAGAACATGACGAATGGCTTCTGATGTAACTCCTCTTCTAACTTCTGAAGAGCAGTCAATCAGAACATTCATTTCAGAACATTCTGGAAACACATATAGAAGAAAAAATATTTTCATGCAGGACAAAATTCCATGCTGATGTTTTTCAGAAAGAATTTGAATCTATCTTCAGCAAGGTGTTTGGTAAAAATGTCATCCCATTTAGGGTCCGTGTCTACAAAATTTAAGTTTAAAATTCCCTTCTGAATGTAGTCCCTTATGAAATGATGTTTAATTTCTATATGTTTTACCTTATAATGTAAGATGGGATTTTTTGAGAGACAGATAGCAGAGGTATTATCAAAGAAGATAGGAATCTTACTTTCATATAGATGATAATCTTCCAACTAGATCTTCATCCAGATTATCTGAGTGCTACATCCAGCAGCAGATATATATTCAGCTTCAGTGGTTGATAGTGCAATAATGACTTGCTTCTTGTTGTACCATGATATGACGTTATCACCTAGAAACTGACAACTTCCAGAGGTGCTTTTGCGTTCTATTCTATCTCCAGCAAAGTCAACATCACAATAACCTACTAGTTTAAAATCTTTGGATCTTCTGTAACATAGTCCAAGGTTAGTAGTACCTTTTAGATACCTCAGAATTCGCTTAACAGCAGTTAAGTGAGATTCTCTAGGATCTAATTGGAATCTAGCACATAGACATACACTGAATAGAATATCTGGTCTAGATGCAGTCAGATAGAGAAGAGATCCAATCATACCTCTGTAGAGTTTCTAATCTACCTTCTTACTTACCTCGTCTTTTCCCAGAGTGCATGTGGGATGCATTTGGGTCTTTGCTTCTTTACTTTCTGATAGATGGAATTTCTTCAGAAGTTACTTGACATACTTTGTCTGATGTATGTAGGTACCTTCTGGCGTTTGATTTATTTGAATTCCCAGAAAGAATTTTAGTTCTCCCATCATGCTTATCTCAAATTCAGCCTGCATAGATTCAACAAATTCTCTTCCAAGAGAGACATTAGAAGTTCCAAAAATAATATCATCAATATATATTTGACAGATTAAAATGTCATTTTTAAATGTTTTTCTGAATAAAGTTGTGTCCACTTTGCCTCTGGTAAAATTCTTTTCTAAAAGAAAGTTACTCATACATTTATACCAAGCTCTGGGAGCTTGTTCCAGAACGTACAGAGACTTTTTCAGTTTGAAAACATGTTCTGGAAATTTTGAGTCATCAAAACCCGGAGGTTGGTGGACATAAACTTCTTCTTCTATGTAACCATTTAAAAAGGCACTTTTAACATCCATTTGATATAATGAGATGTTATTTTGAACAACAAAAGAAATTAACAATCTAATTGATTATAACCTGGAGACTGGGGAAAAGGTTTCATTATAATCAATTCCTTCTTGTTGACTATAACCCTGAGCCACCAGTCCTGCTTTGTTTCAGACAACCTCTCCTTGCTCTTTCAGCTTATTTCTGAAGACCTATTTAGTTCCAATGATATTAAATCCTTTTGGTTTTGGAACAAGATCCCACACATCATTTCTTGAAAATTGATTTAATTCCTCTTGCATAGCTAGGATCCAATCATTATCTAGCAAAGCTTCATCTATTGAAGTTGGCTCAATCAGCGAGACCAATCCAAACAGTGATTCTTCATTGTTTCTGAAGGAGGATCTTGTTCTGATGGGATCTTCTTTCTTTCCTATAATCACATTTTCTTGGTGGCGGATGTGATTCTGAGGAATTTATTTTGTGAGGGTTGTTCAGAAATTCTTATATTTTCCACAGAATTTTCAATAGGAGGAACTTCTGAGATGTCTTTTGCTTCTGACTCATCAGAGTTTGTAAGGTGGTCTTCTATACCTGCAGAATTTTCAATTTGCTTAGGCTTTTGCTGGCCAAGCTTATCATCAAATCTGACTTTGATTGATTCTTCAACAATCAGAGTTTTTGTGTTGTATACCCTATAGCCTTTTGAGCGTTTAGAATATCGAAGCAGAAAGCACTTTTGTGGCTTAGAATCAAACTTGTTCAGATTATCTTTAGTATTCAGAATATAGCAGGTGCATCCAAAAGGATGGAAATATTAAATGTTGGGTTTTCTGTTTTTCCACAATTCATAAGGAGTCTTTTCAAGAATAGGTCTTATAGAGACTCTATTTTGAATGTAACACGTTGTGTTCACTGCTTCTGCCCAAAAGTGTTTAGCCATATTAGTTTCATTGATCATGGTTCTGGCTATTTCTTGCAAGGTTCTATTCTTTCGTTCTACAACTCCATTTTGTTGGGGAGTTCTAGGACAAGAGAAATCATGAGAAATGCCATTTTCTTTAAAAAACTTTTCGAAATAATGATTTTCAAATTCTCCTCCATGATCACTTCTAACTTTTATGATTCTAAAATCCTTTTCATTTTGAACTTGGATGCAGAAGTCAAAGAACACAGAATGTGGCTCATCCTTGTGTTTTAAAAACTTAACCCATGCCCATCTGATGTAGTCATCAACAATGACCAATCCATACTTCTTGCCACTGATGGATGCAGTTTTAACTGGTCCAAACAGATCAATATGAAGAAGTTTTAATGGCCTAGAGGAAGAAACAACATTTTTTGATTTAAAAGAAAGTTTTGAAAATTTTCCTTTCTGACAAGCTTCGCACAGAGCTTCTGAGTTAAATTTCAGATTAGGGAGTCCTCTGACTAGATTGAGTTTGTTAATTTGAGATATTCTTCTCATGCTAACATGTCCCAATCTTCTGTGCCAGACCCATTGCTCGTTGCTAACAGACATAAGGCATTTTACATTTTGAGTTTTAAGATCAGAAAGATTAATTTTATAGATGTTGTTCTTTCTCTTGACAGTAAAAAGGATTGTTCCATCTTTTTGACTAACAGCTCTACAGGATTTTTGATTAAAGATAATGTCATAACCGTTGTCACTTAATTGACTTAAGGACAACAAGTTATCATCTAATCCTTATACTAATAGAACATTAGTTATAGAGGGAAGGTTACCGTTTCCGATGGTTCCAGAACCAATAATCTTTCCTTTTTGATTTCCTCCAAATTTGACATCACCTCCAGATTTAAGTTCCAGACTTTGGAACATAGACTTTCTTCCCGTCATATGACGTGAGCATCCAGAGTCCAGGTACCATGACTGGTGTTTCAACTGAGCTGTTAAGGACATCTGCAACATAGATTATTTTCTCCTTAAGTACCCATTATTTTTTGGGTCCTTTTTGGTTAGAGTTTCTATAGTTCAGATTGAACTTTGATTTTGCATAGGAATTTTCAGAGTGAGAAGTGTATTTGATATCATGTGTGTGCCCAAAATTAAATTTCTTGTGTAGTGGTTTATATGATATAACCATTTCCTCAACGGGCTTAGGTTTATATATTTATTTCCCTCTGGGATCTTTATATCCAATACCTCTTCTGTCATTTCCACTAACACCATAGATCATTGAAGCAATTTTGCTTCTATATATGCTTTTAGCGAGAAACGTTTGAAAACTAGAGTCATATTCTTTTAGAATATCTTTTGAACTTGAAGCAGAATTTGAAATATAATTCTTTTCAAATTTTTGAACATCTTCTTTGAGTTTAAAAATGTTTTCTTTAAGTTCAGAGTTTTCTGTTTCAAGTTTCTCAAGATCATATGCAAGATTCTTTTTGAGTTTCTTGTATTTGATTTTGAGTTTACTGTAGTTTTCAAGAAGCTCAGATAGGCTTTCAGCAAGTTCAGTTCTAGAGAATTCAGAGAATACCTCTTTTGGTTCTGAGTCAGAGTCTGAGTCATCTATTGTGGTAGCCATAAACGCTAGATTAGCATGTTCATCTTCTAAGTCAGATTCAGCTTCAGATGATTCTGAATCATCCCAGGTGGTCATCATGCCTTTCTTTTTACCAAACTTTTTCTTGGGTCTTTCTCTTTGCAGCTTGAGACAGTCACTTCTGTAGTGTCCAGGTTCTTTGCATTCATAGCAGACTACATCTCTTCTGCTTGACTTCTTATGTCCAGAAGATTCTGGTTTATATTCTGACCTCTTGTAGTTCCTGAACTTCTGTTGTCTATGCTTCCATATTTGATTGATCCTTCTGGAGAGCAGAGATAACTCGTCTTCTTCTGATGCAGAATCTTCAGAGTTTCCTTCTTCTGCCTGAAAAGCGTTAGTTTCAAATTTTTTAATAGATTTAAGAGCTACAGACTTACCTTTCTTCTGAGGATCATGTTCATCAAGTTCTATCTCATAACTCCTTAAAGCACTGATAATTTCTTCAAGGGAAACGTCATTCAAATCTTTTGATACTTTGAAGGCAGTGACCATAGGTGCCCATCTTCTGGGTAAACTTCTGATGATTTTCTTAACATGGTCCGCCTTGGTGTATCCTTTGTTCAGAACTCTTAGGCCAGCAATCAGAGTTTGGAATCGCGAGAACATAACTTCAATATACTCATTTTCTTCCATTTTGAATGCTTCATACTTCTGAACGAGAGCTAGAGCTTTTGTCTCTTTTACTTGAGCATTTCCTTCATGAGTCATCTTGAGGGATTCAAACATGTCATGTGGCGTATCTCTGTTGGTGATTTTCTCATATTCATTTTTCGAGATAGCGTTTAGAAAGATGTTTCTGGATCTGTGGTGATTCTTGAAATCTAACTTTTGTTGTTTATCCATGTTCCTTCTATCAATTTTGTTTCCGTCTTTATCTTCTGGATGAGTGTACCCATCAAGGACCAAATCCCATATATCATCATCATGACCTAGAAATAAACTTTATAGTCTATCCTTCCAGTATTCAAAGTATTCTCCATCAAACACAGGAGGTTTGGTCCAGTTGTTGTTGTTTTGTTCAGATGCCATAGTGTTTTCCTTCTGGATCTTTTTTCTGACACTGTTAGGTGTTTGCACCCAGAACTAGAGCTCTGATGCCAATTGAAGGTTGGAAAACACTTATAAGGGGGGGGGGTGAATGAGTTTTTCTTCTTTTCTAGCGCAATACTAATGGAAGGACACTGATAATTTTATCCTGGTTCATTTGAAACTCAAACTACTCCAGTCCACCCGCCAAAGTGATTTCGCCTCTCTCAATAAGGACTTAATCCACTATAATCAAACTGATTACAAGCGCACAACCAAACTAGTGTGACTAACAATACAATTCACAAGCTAACTGTAAGTGACTAAAACCTCTAAGACTCAACTAGTCCTAGCCCTCTTGAGAAATCTTACCCAACTGGTCTCTCAAGGATCACTTACAAAAATTGTCTCTTAATAGTAGTGAAAAAGATTTGCTTCTAAAAAGCTTTATCACAACTGTGATTTTTCACTAAGATTGTTGCCCAATACTTAAGATCTACCCACTATACAGTATTAGTTTACAAGTATGACAGTGAGTATAAGTATATTTCATGTAAGTCAGTAACCTTTCTTTGATACAAAAGGTCTTCTATATATAGCTTCCAATTGACCGTTAATGCCTTGATGATAGTGCATGCATTTAATGAAGTGTGTTTGCAATGATGTGTGTTGCGTGTAGCGAGTAGATTTGGTCTTTATGTTTCCAATGCTATTGCGCGTAGTATACTTGAGTGCGTTAGCCGTCTTAGAATTTAATAACCAACGGTACTATCAGAGCTTGTATCTGGAAGTTGAAGTGTTTGCTTGCAGCGTTTCCATTTCAGAGTTTACTTGATCTTTTCTTCTATCAGAATATTCTTCAATATATGTTGATTAAAGTATTCTTCAGCATTGTTCATCAGAGTTTACTTTAAACTTATATTTATCAGATGTTGTATTCAGCGTGCATCTATCAGAGGTTGATGAGGATTTGCTCTTCATTCTGAGTTTGCTTTGTACTATCATAGAATCATGTTTCTTTCTAAGATGTGTGAGTCAGAACATCATCTGAACTAAGAGAGCATACAAGTGTGAGTATAACATAAATATAACAAAATTTATTTCATTGTTATCATAAAAACTCTAAGATATGATTAGAACCAAACTTTGTTCTAACACTAAGATCGTTTACCGAAGGCACAAACGCGTTCATAGCATAAGCGGTATAAAAAATAAAATGAAGGAAATTGAAACAATTAAAATCTATGTTAGAAATCACAAAATATAAAATAAAAATGAAATCACATGAATTCACATGAACAAATGAATATTTACACAAGCAAAAATCAGCATGGCATACATTGTTTCAAGTGAATATAAAGCAACCACTATTTCAAACACAACCGAAAACAAAAATAAAAAGTTCACAATGCAACATGAGAAATTGAATTCAAAACATAAACCAAGTTGGAATTAAGTCATAATCAATCAAATTGAAAAAACGGGCAGCAACCGTGCATTATTATTATGTCACAAAATTCCAATTCAAACATGGTTTGTAACAAAAGGAAATAGCAAAGTAATCCCAACCGAAACATCTATCAAAATAAAACCAATTGTTCAACAAAAATTAACCAAGTCTCCTTCCCATTGAGTTAAACAAAATGATGTGACATTAAATTCAAACTCAACGACTAAACCATTTCGGTCAGCCAATAATTAAACTATTATCGCACGATAAGATTCACCGCAAACAAACTCAAACAACTCAAAGAAACGGTTACAAGGACATGAGCGAGTTTACCAACCAAAATCCAAATTGAATTGTATCCATACAACATCAACATTTCTTTCTCATTCTCACTAAAGTCGGTAATTTTTCAGAATTTTATCGCAGCATAATAGTTAAATGGATTCGATCTAACAGTGGTCATCCTTTTCAGGAATTGTTATAGACTAATGGTTTAAAAAAATCGAAACCAAGAGACTAATACAACTATGAAATCGTTGGAAATTAGCATACAATTTTAACACCAACACAGTCTAACAGACTCATCTCCGCAGACAAAAGTAAAATCACAATCGTTTAACTTGAACAAACATCAACAGTAAAGAGATCAAAATGTACCGAAAAGCAGAAACCAGAAATTGATGATGCTGTTAGAGATGAGCGGATGGAGGTGTTGTGTGTGTGCTTGCGTTGTAGAGAAGTGAGCAGAGCAGGGTGGTGGCTCGGTGATAATGAGTGATGATGATTGTACGATAGAGATAAAATAGTAGACGGAGAATGGATGGAGGGGGATTGTTGATGGTATGCTGTTATGGTGATGTAAGGGCGGAGGGAAATTAGCGCGACAGGTTATGGAGGAGCAGAACAGGGTGGTGGTTGAGAAGTTAGCATTCGAAGGTTGGGAGAAGGAAGGATAATTGATGAACGATGGTGATGCAACGTGGGTAGCAGATGAAGAAGGGAGTATGCGAAATTTAAATTGAAGGGAGTTATGAAAAAGATGATGGATGAAGGTTAGGTGATAAATTGATGATGTTAGGTGGGTTGCTAGCGGAGGCTAACAAAGGTGGATGTTGTTGATGAACGATGGTGATGGTGGGTGATTTGTTTACAGTGGTGGTGTTTGGTGGAGAAATTGAGGGGAGTTTGGCACTGGGTTATGGATACGGTGAAGATGATGGTGATAAACGGAGAGGATAAATGAGTGAGGTTACTGTGAAGAGAAGAGGAAGTTACAAGCGGAGATTGTAAGTGTTGTGGGAAGAGAGAGTTAAGGAGATTTGGTTGCTGTTAATGCTTTTGTTATTTTACAAAGAAAATTAAGAGGTCTTTAAATAGGAAATGAAAAGGGAAAAATGATTTGATTTAATCACATCTGTTGATTTCCTTTAATCTGTATCAATCCGTAATTACTGCTATCAACCAACAGGAAAAAACAAAGTGTAATAAACATTTTTTTGTGACTAAAAAGCCCTTAAATGATAAAAATAAAATAAAAACCTAAAAGTATAAATTTTAACTCAAATTAAAATAATTTTTTTTTGAATTTTTCCTGAATAAAAAATAAAGACTCAAAATGAATAAAAACAATAAAAATGGACGAAAATTTATCCGAAAAAATAAAATGAACACATTAAAATAAACTACACCTCACAAAGATTAAAGAAAAAATATTCAAAAAGTCAAAATCAGAATAAAATGAGAATTAAAATATCAGGTTAAACAGACGTTTACGGTTAAAAACGAGACTTCAAATTGTACCAAAAAATAAAGCGAGCATACCGTCATAATCTTCGCAAAACACATATTCATAAAATGATCGGTAAAAGGTGAAAACTTAAAATATTTTTATTGCTAATTTTCCGCACAGTGTCGAATTGCTTTTAACAGTCTGTCTATAAAAAAGAAATATTTTTATTATCGACATATAAACAATTTTGAGCAATGCAAGAAAAGAGTAAGGAGATAAAAATGCATGAAGTGAAATATCGGGTATTTTTCAACTACAGAATGATGTAAATGTCGATTTAAACTGACTTTTGGTCAACTTAAACACGATTAAATTATGCAAATATGATGAATGAAGCTATCTGTTAATGATTGTGACCAAATGATAAAATATGATATGAAAGTGCGACTGAAAAAATTAGGGGCGAATTTAGGGTACAACAGCAGGATACCTTAGCAATTTTTTGTAAGGGTCTAAGATCGTTTACCGAAGGCAAACATTAAAGGGTCATCAAGGGACTACAATCTTGTATTCGAGGGTATTTGCTAAAGTATCTCACGTTTAAGGTACATGACTATTTTTCTCAAGGCAACAAGTGAGGTTAACCCTAGAGGTGCAAGTGTGCAAAGTGTTTATTTTTCATGCTTTGTTTGTCTTGAATTAGGGTTTTCTATTGGTTGATTTTAGTCTTGTCATACAAACCCAAATTACTAGCATTTGTATTTGAAAGCGATAAATTGCGAAATATAAAGATTCTACGCTATTACATCATTTGGGGATGGGGGTACAAATTTACAAATGGGGAGATGACAAGTAATTAAACCCTAAGTCACTATTACAACCATATTGAATAATGAATAACAATTAAAATATAATGAAATATAAAGATAATGTAAAAAAAAAAGAAAATTTGTTTTAAGAAAACTTTTATGTATTGACATATGCACTTACGCATTAATACGAAATTTTTTTATGCATTGACACATGCACTTATGCATTGCCTCATATATATTTTGTATCGACACATGCACTTATGCATCGATACATATCATTCCTTGCTCATGGAAATCAAAACCAACTCAGTATGAGTTGATACATTAAGGTTTGCATCGGCTCATAACCTATTTTGCATCGACATATGCACTTATGTATCGATACATATCATTTCTTTGCTCCTGGAAGTCAAAACCAACTCAGTATGAGTCGACACATAATGGTTTGAATAGACTCATTTATGTTATGTGTCGAATAATTAGTGTTTTGTATAGACCCATAACCTATTTTGTACTTAATATGTGTCGACTCATAGAGATATGTATCGACTCATACTGCTATTTTTTACTTCTATCATTTTTCTGCTGCATATATGAGTTAGTTCTCAACACATGGTTAATGAAAATAAAAATTAAACATATGGTTAGCTTATGGGAAATGATATCTACATTTTATCTTCACAAATGAACCACTAATGATGCTTGTATGAAGAGTTCAAAGTCAAGAAAACTTACCTTGAAGCTAAAATTTGTGTTTTGATTTAGAGTTGTTGTATTGTCTTGGAGAAGTCAAGTGGCTGTTTTTGAGTTTAGAGAATGGTGATAGTGATGTTACAAAAGTTTCTCTTGTGTTTGAACAACTTCTATATGATGTATATGAAGTATGTGGATGGTTTGTTTGGACAAAAATGCAAGGTTTGAGAGATTTGAAGATTTTGGTTTCTAAGCTCAAGAGTGGAGGTTTTGTGGACAATTATGGTTTTTTTTAGAGTATGAGGGGTTTTGAGAAACTTGTCTACACAAAAAAAACTTCTGGACCTTTAGCTTGAAAATGGCCTCTCTATTTATAGAGGAGGTTTGATAAGATGAGAGAGTTTGTTTTACAAGCTGTCAAAATTCTAGTTTGGTTGAGATGAAACAACCAAGTCATGTGAAATTTGATGTCCCAATGCATGGTACAAAAGGGGTATTAGGTGGATAGGAGTTTTTAGGCATGTTGCTTCTTGCTTTTACATTGTGTGTGCAGAAAAAAATAGTTGAGAGGCTCAAGGAGAGATTACTTTGTATAAAGCATGCTTTATGTGAATGGCAATGGTGCTTTTGTGCCATAAATGGAATGATTCAATGGACAATACTTGAATCACTTGGATAATTGTTCAATCAATTGTGTAAACATGTGATTATGGATATATTTTCAAGTCAAAAGGCCTGTAAGTTAAGATTATGAAACATGGCATAAGGATTTTGTTATATGTTCTTCAACAAAATGACTTGCAATTCAAGAATGAATGCCCAACTTCAGGCCCTTGAATCTCCCAGCTCAAGTATGATAAATTCATTCTCTTTGATGTTTTGGAAAGCTTGATAAATACTCTACAACTTTAATGTTGGCAATTTTGACAAAATCATCTTTGAACTATGTGAAAAAATGTCAAGAAGTTAGAATAAAAGTTTGACCAAAATCTGTTGAAAATTTCTCTAAGTGTTAGATGAAAATGTCATGACTTCATGGGCTTATATCTTCAAATCTAAGCGTTGTTTTGGACATCAACCCTCTTATAAAAAGTTTTAGAATTCATCAAGATCTACAACTTTCATGTTGAAAGTTTCCTTTGAATCATTTTGCATCTTGGTGAAAGATTGACATGAAGTAATGAAATTATCACGTATAAAAAACACTTAGAAAAATTTCTAAGTCTTGAAAAGTTTGAAACTAAAATTTTATCAAGCTTCATACTTATGAATCTCTTGATGAATTGTGATCTTTGAAACTCAAATTTGATTAAAAAGTCAAAGTTTGACTTTTTAGTGTACAGTTGACTTTTTCATCAATTGACCAAATTTCATTTGTCAATCCAATGATCTTGAGAAATGTTTTGAGCCATGAAATTAGGTCAACATGTTCTATTTTAATCCTTGATATTGTACTTTAAGCCATTTAGATCATGTATTAGGTCAAACAATCCTTGACCAGTCAAATACAATCAAAACCCTAATTTTGACCATTTTTCCCTTTTGGTGATTTGAACAATTTTCCTGGGGAATTGTGATCCAAAATTGATCAATTGATACATATGACTTCAAAATGTTGATATTGGTCCAAAATCTTGAATTTTGACTGTAGGTTGACCATAATTGACTTTTTAACCAATACAACTGATTTTATGTCATTTAATCAATCGATTGAGCAAACTTAAACTGCAAGAATTGAAACTTGACATGAGCAATCTTGAAAGTCTATAATGATCCATGAAAGTCATATGAGGAATTAAAAGTACAATTGTCCTTGTGAAAACTCAAACCCTAATTTAAGGCATCAATGTTGAGGAGGTGTCTTGACCTAGTCAGTCCTTGTGCAAGCTTGAGCTATTGAAGATATTGTGGGAAATGTCTTGAGAAATGAGAGGGAAAATTTTGGGGTACAACACTTGGCTACAAAGTTCTTTGTGACAGAGGCATACGAGGAAGCTTCGATCCATTTGGTGAAGTAATCAATGGCAACGAGGATGAGGCGGTGTCCATTGGAAGCAGTAGTTTTGATCTCTCCAATCATGTCAATTCCCGACATTACAAATGGCCATGGAGCAGTCATGACATTCAAGGTAATTGAAGGTACATGGACCTTATCAGCATAGATTTGGAATTTATGGCAAGTTCTCGAGTGGTGGTGACAATCAATTTCCATTATTGGCCAATAAAAACCAGCCCTCAGAATCTTCTTGGCCATAGTGTGTCCACTAGAGTGAGTCCCAAAGATACCATCATGCATGTCTTTCATGATCTTTTCTGCCTTCTTCTTGTCCACACAACAAAGTATAGTAGAATCATGGTTGCGCTTATACAGGATTCCATTGCTTAGAAAGAATTTGGCTAAAAATATTCGCAAGAATTTCCTATCATTGATGGAAGATCCTCCAGGATACTCTTGTTCCTCAAGATATCTCTTCACCTCATGATACCAAGGCTTCTCTTCATCAGTGTCAAGCTCATTGCAGTGCGCAGGTTCGTCAAATCTTTCAATTGTAATTCTAGGGGCCTCATTATCCCAACTGACCTTGAATAAGGAAGACATTGTTGCCAAGGCATCTGCCAACTGATTTTCTTCTCTAGGGAAGTGTTCAAAGGTGACCTCCTCGAAGTGTGGGATCAGGTTTAACACAAGCTCTTTGTAAGGAATCAAGTTAGGATGCTTGGTATCCCACTCTCCTTTGACTTAACTGATTACTAGATCTGAATCTCCAAATATGTCCAAGAACTTGATCCTTAGGTCAATAGCAGCCTTTAAGCCCAAGATACACACCTTGTACTCAGCCATGTTGTTTGTACAGTCGAAGCACAATCTAGCAGTGAAAGGTGTATGGAAACTGTTATACCCCAAACTTTTCCCTCTATTTTCTAAGAAAAAATTCTCTTAGAGTTTCTAGCCATGAGAGGTTGTTCTCTTCAAATTCGCTAAAGGCTTTGGAATCAAAGTTTGGTTTCAATCTTAATTTATTTTCTTCTGCATCTCAAAATTAAGAAGATTAGCTAAGCCTTACCACTTGGTATTTTCAAGAGAACTACAAGCCATCATTTGATTTATGATGAAACTTGATGAAGGGATTAATCATCATTTTTGGGAGTCTTTCCTTTGATTTGAATTGTTAAAGTCAAGTTAAGTTTGAATTTGATTGGATTTGAAGCCCATTGGATCATCATTATTTTTATTCTCATTACAAAGTCCATTACTACATCTTTCCTTTGAATTTTCCATTCAAAGATTGTTTTCTAGAATTCAAAAGGATTTTTTGCTTTGGTTACAATCTTGGTGATGCGAAAATAAGAGCAAGTCTTAGCTTAGTTCCATAAGCAAGTTTGTATTTGTCCAAAGAAAAGTTCAAGACCAAAATGACAATGGCCAACAGGAAGTTTGTTATCTCAAGATTAAATGTTCTTTTTCTCAAAATTCATTTCAAAAGAATTCAAACCATATTTTTCATACAAGCTTAACATTTATCCTCATTCAAGACTAAAGTTTCTATAAAGTTTACAAATGTACAAAGGACTCATACATCCAAAATATGATCTTACTTTAAAATTTTTTTGTTACAAAACATAATTCAAATTCCTAAGATTTCTAAAACCTATGACTCTATTCTTCACTCCTTCAAATTCCCTCCAAGCTTTTTATGCCCAGCCACAGTCTCTTTTCCCCCTTTGCCATTCCTCACCAACCATACATGAAATCAAAAGAAAATATCAGTTAGTAAGCAAACTTGAAACATAAATAACATTACAAATGATTTAAACTCATCATTAGGGTGGTTTTTTTTTGGATTCAGAAAAGAAGGGTTTTATGTGCTACAGCCTCAAAAAAATTTTAGGGTTCAGTTTTTATCATGGGCCAATTTCCATTGCAAATCACAAAGTTTTATTTGGTTCACAATAGATAAAGATTCAAAGAAAACATAATTCAGCCCAACAGAATTCAAACCCAACAGAAATCAAAGACCTCAAACAATATCATGGGCCTAAAAGACAAAAGACAAAAAAAAAGAATTGTAAAAAGCCTCATACAATGTGTTTTTTATCATTGGATAGGGAGCATTGTTAGAACTTAGTTTGATTCTACAACCCTTATAAGAGTTTTGATGATAACAAATGCAAAGAACAATTATGCTCCCTAAATTTATATTCTATTTTGTAGAGAAGTTCTGATGGAAGAAGATCAGAAGATAAGTT
The DNA here is from genome assembly GCA_948472305.1 of Vicia faba. NCBI lineage: Eukaryota > Viridiplantae > Streptophyta > Magnoliopsida > Fabales > Fabaceae > Vicia > Vicia faba. Next base: position 1,535,714,606 of record OX451739.1, read on the forward strand.
ACAAAGCTATTTCTACTGTGATTGTAAACATCTCTCAAAAAGTTCTGATGTAAGAAGATCAGAAGATGCACTAAAATGATGTTTCAACTCTGACTATAAACATCTCTGAAAGAAGTTCTAACGCTGCAAACAGGACTCTGTGGTTCTGATCTATAATGTTCTGAAGCAAGCAGCAATGGCCACTTCCATCTTCTGAAGCAAGCATGTTCTGAAGCATTAAAAATCAAATATTTCCATTTCAAGAGTAACCGCTAGAAGGGAACAAGGATCTTTATTTTTGGAAAGCATCCTAATTGTTATTGATCAAGTTTCCAAATGCTCCTCCATGCTTCGCCTATTTAAACAAGCCTTGAGGATAAATCGTTTTTGATTTACACACACACAATGTTGTATAAAAAATTTTCCCTCTCATTTCTCAAGTAATCTCTCACAAGATCTCCTTTGTTTCAAGACTGCACAAGGGTTGATCAGCTCAAGACACCTACTCAAGCATTTATGACTGAAAATTAGGGTTTGAGATTGCACAAGGATAAATGGAATTATAATGCCCCATATGACTTTCATGGATCATTTTGGACTCTCAAGTTTCTCATGTCAAGTTTCAAGTCTTGGATCACATTTTTGCTCAGACAATTGATCAATTGACCTAAAATCAGCTATATTGGGGAAAAAGTCAAATATGGTCAATTTATAGTCAAACTTCACAATTTTTTATCCATATCAACATCATGAACTCATATATGTCATTTTTACCAAGTTTGGACCATAATTCCTCAAGAAATTTGATCAGATCATCAAAAGGGCAAAATGGTCAAAATTAGGGTTTTGAATAAGAAGGTGCAATTTCTGATTTTTGACCTAGAAAATGATTTATTGGTTTGAGACATGATATCAAGGATTCAAATGCTTAATTTTTAACTAAGGTCATGGCTCAAAACATCTCTCAAGATTGGCAGGTTGACAGATGAATTTCAATCAATTGATGAAAAGTCAATTGTACACTGAAAAGTTAAACTTTGACTTTTTGGTTAAAATCAAGTTTCAAAGATTACAATTCATCAAGATACGTCAAAATATGAAACTTGTTCATCAATAAATCAAAAAGTCAAGATTTCATTTTGAAAAGTCAAAATTTCTAAACATAGAAATTTTTCTAAGTGTTGGAAATTCACATTTTTTTCATAACTTTGGGCCAAATTTTCACCATGATGCAAGATGATTCAAATGAAACTTCCAACATGAAAGTTGTAGATCTCAATGATATCTAAAACATTGAAGATCATAATTTTTTCTATAAATTCTTGGATTTCAAGTTATGATTTTGTGAAGGCATGTTCATGAAACTTGAAAACTTAGTGAAAGACAACACAGCAGCCCTGTATTCTCCTTAACTACTCAAGGGCTACCGATACCCACAAATGTGTCACACTAACATAGCTATTTCTTAGACCATGTCGGTATACCCCGCACAGTTTCCACAATGTATTGCTACTTACCTATAAGGTATCCCAAATTCAGGTAGAGGACTAAAACAAACCCAAAAAAATGACCAAAATGTAAAGCAAGCAAGTCAAACAATGAAAGTAAATAAAGGTGATCTAGCCCTAAGGTAACCCCACTTTTAAGTTTTTCCCCAGCATAGTCTCCAGTTCTGTGATGCGGTGGGAGAACTGACTTGGGATATTTTGTGTTTATCGCAATGTTGCGGTTAGCAAGAGTCGCCAACGACTTTTCTTTGATCCAAAAAGGAAAGGCTAAAAAGAATAGGAAAGACCTTTGAGATTATTTCTTGAGTTCGGAGGGTAGATTATGAAAAGGGAAGGTATTAGCACCCTTTTCATCCATAGTTATCTATGGGCTCTTAGTCGCTTGCTAGATCACTTGCTTTTGTTTGAAAATGTGCTTCGTGTGGTTTTTGAAAGTATTTTGAAAATGCGCCTTTGTTTAGGCAAACTTTGTAATAGTTCTCGTTCGTAAGAACATATACAAAGTGTTAGACTTTTGAAAATGTTTCATGTTTTGAAAGTATTTTTTGAAAGTGTTTGGTGTTTGTTTTTGAAAATAAGCAAGGATGTTTGATTTGAAAATGAGCAAGCAACTAGGAACGATTTACCTACTCAAAAGTCTTTTATTTATTTCTTTCTTTCCCTTGATATTACTATCTTACCATTTATTGGTAAGAAACCTTATCTTTGGATGTAAAGGGACGGGCGTGGGTCATTGTATAGTCATGATAGCAATATTGTGATATATCTTAGCATTTCTCTTTGAGGGACTAAGATCATTTTGAAAGGCAACATTGATAGCGTCATCGAGGGACTATGACCTTGTAAGGCAACAAAGTGGAATTACCCTAAGGGTGCAAGTGTGCAAGTGTGTTTGATTTACATGCATTGTTTATCTTGAATTAGGGTTTACTAATTGTTAATTTTAATCTTGCCATACAAACCCTAATTACTAACATTTATATAAAAGCGATAAATTGCGGAAAGTAAAATTACTAAGCTATTACATCATTAGGGGAGGGGGTACACAAATTTACAATTGGGGATTGCAAGAAAATTAAACCTAATTATCTATTACAACCATATTGAATAATATACAAGAATTGAAAATATAATGCAATAATATAAATGGAAAAAGAAATTATTTTTGTTTGGATTTTATGAAAAGGGTTTAGTTTTGACTTAATTAAGAAAATGATTAATTAAAATTAAATGAAATTAAACCTAAACTAATTAAGAAAAGAAATTAAGTTAAAAGGATTTTTTTAGGGTATTTACGAAAAGGTTTTAAATTAATGAAGATAATATGAAAATTAATTAATTAAAAGAAACCTAAATTCTAAGTTAATTTTAATTTAAAATAAAATAAAATAATAATTAAACCTAAATCTAAATATTAATCATTTAAGAAAAAGAAATTAATTTGTTAAGAGAATGTTTTTGTTCTTTTTGTTTTATAAAGAAAATAAACACATAAATGTCAAAATAATAAATATAAATATTTTTGGATTTTTTTTAATAATAATAATAATAGTAATAAAAAATAATAAAATAATACTCAAATAAAAGAAAAATAAGAAAATAAATAAAAAATGAAATAATAAAAGTTGGGTCAGGTGTGTGAAAGCAGGCATGGGGGTTAGAGATCAGAAAAATGGTAAAGCCCAAAGATAAGGGCCCAGACGCTGGCTGTGTAGAGCAAAAAAGATAGAAAATGTGAAAAAACAAAACAAAAGGTAGCGTTGGGTGTTAAACACATAACCTCTAACATACACGCACGCTACCTTTATCACTAGGGTGGATGTACATCCGGTAACATAAACAAAACAATAAATACATAACACAAGTCATATCCTGAATATGACTTCATCTTCAACCTCCAACCAGAACATCTGCAACTTCCTCATTTCTCATCCATTTGCAAAAATGTAAACATAAAACTTGTTCCAAATTTCACAATGATTCCAGAAATATAAATTACTAAAACTAAAAATCAAAGATGAGCATGAATTTTGAATGGTACCAAATTCTGACCTAATTTTTTCAGAAAGTTCAAACTTAAAATTATCACTACTCAAGAAATATAAATGAAATCTATGGACATGTATAGTTTCATGGAAATAATGTCTACATTTTATCTTCACAAATGCAAGCCTAACAATGTCTAAATGAAAAGATAGAAGTTTAGAAAATGTACCTGAAAACTGGAAATCGTGAAATGCAAATGAGCTTGATTCAAGGTGCTTCAATGATCAGGTTATCTTCCTCAAGTTCCCAGGAAGCTAATGCAATGCTTACTTGATGCTGGGAGTGTTTGAATTGTGCTAGAGAAGTCAAGGTGCAAGCTCTGTTTTTTGGTTATGGAAGTTGATGAAGATGATGTTACAGTCTTGTAACATGGACTTGGACCACTTGTGTATGATGTATGTAAGGTGTTTGAATGATTAAGAAACAAAACGCATGAGTGGAAATGGAGATGGGAAGTTTTGGCTCAAAACTGTCAAGTTTGGGCAGTTCTGTGCAGCAAGGGTGCTTGGGAGAGTTTGAGGATGCTTCCAATCATGTCTTGGCTTGAAATAGACTTGTGCATATGTATGGAAAAGGTTGGAGATCAAATGTACTCAAGACTTCTGAGTTCTAGCCTTTTGGCTCTATAACTTGCTTTTGAAGAAAAGTGAGAAGACAAATCTCAAAGTGTTATACAAGCATGTTCTGAGTTCAAAGAGGCCTTAGACACATTGCTTTTGATTTATAGGGGTTGTGTGTGAATAAATAACAAGTGCAAGGCTCAAGAAGTTGACAATTGCAAAAGTGATGATTTATCAAAATGGAAATGGCAACTTTGTGCCATAAATGGATAATCATTTTGGACAAAGTTTAAACCAAGTGGATAAGGGCCTAAAGATTTATGTAAACCATTAATTATGAAGTTAAAAACAAGTTTGAGGCCTTAAAAGCAAATATTATGAAGCCTAGCATGGATTTGGTTCATGTGTTCATCAAGAAATGGCTTGTAATTCAAGTTTGAATACCCTAACTTCTTGCCCTTTATTCTCCTAGCTCAAGTATTATCTCAAAGAGTTCTTGGATATTTTGGAAAGCTTGTAACATCCTATACAACCTCTATGTTGGACATTTTTGAAGATTCATCTTGGAACTATGTGAAAAATGGCCATGAAGTTAGGTCAAAATCCTGCCTAAACTAGGGCATGAAGCACTAACTGACTTTTAGAACCTTTACTTGACCAACTTGGCCATTAGGACGTAGTGAGATAACCGGCTTTGGTGCAGTCCGAAGTTGGTCGATACTCGATACTACACTCATTGAGATTTGACTTCTCGGGATATTTCGATCGATGTGAAAGAGGCTTGCGCTGAAACAATGCCTGATAAGATAGATCAGTGATATTGAGATCTCTTAGAACCCGGTTACTATTTCTAGGACAAGTTTGAGCCAACTAAACCTCAAGATGGTACTTACCTTTGAGACTCCGTGCAAGCCTAAACCTAAGGACTTGTTTGCCTTGTTTGTATATACTTACTTGTACATAGCATCATAAACATCATAACATCGTACTCATTCTCACTAATCATTTCAAGGATTTTTGGGATTTATCTTTGTTCTGTTTTGTAGGATATGGCTTTTATCCGCAGGAATACTATCCAAGTCAATCTCGTAAGAATTCCTCCTCAACTCAAAGAGTTAGCATCAAGGGTCCCTGAGAATTCTTCATTCACTGAAAGACATGGTCGCCTCCTAAACTTGGTTACCTCCAACTCTGATGAAGATATGATAAAGGTGCTTTTCCAATTCTTTGACCCTCTACACCATTGCTTCGCTTTTCCCGATTATCAGCTTGTACCTACTCTATAAGAATTCTCACTACTCTTGAGGATTCCCATTCTCAATCAACTACCCTTCAACGATACGGAAAGAGATCCAAAACCTGAAGAGATTGCCCAAGCACTACACTTGCAACAATCTGATATCACGACTAATTGGGAAACAAGGAGTGGTGTCAAAGGTTTCTTAGCCAAATTCTTGTTCGAGAAAGCCCAATATTGTTGGAACTCTTTGGACTTACAAGCCTTTGAATAAATCTTGGCCCTTCTCATCTATGGGATGGTTTTTTTTCCAAACCCTGACCAACTCATAGATGTAAATGCTGTCAAAATCTTCATGTCTCGCAATCCAGTGCTTACTTTGTTGGGAGATATCCTACATTCTTTTCACTCTCGCACTATGAGGAAGAGAGGGATCCTCATGTGTTACACTCCTATCTTAGAAATATGGTTTATTTTGCATCTTCCCCGGTCTGTGTTGAAGAATGAGCAAGGTTTGAGGTGGTTTCATAGGCTAATGACGCACATACATTCAGATGTTCATTGGTGTTCTCTATCCTTGGAGAACATTACTATCATCGACCATTGTGGAGAATTCCCTAATGTCCCTTTGCTTGGCATTAGAGGAGGTATATCTTATAAACCCTGCTTAGCTTTACGACAGTTTGGTTATGCCCGAAGGGATGGTCCGCATGAGATGCTCATCAAAGGAGTGGTTTTCGACTACGAGAGCGACGATCAAAGCTACCGTCAAAGGTTTATACGAGCTTAGAAGATGTTGAGAAAAGTGGGTAGTAAGACGCTAGGACACAAGAATTCCATTCCCCTTGAGCCTTACCTTAGGTGGGTACGAGCTCGTGCTCAGAAACTTGTGATGCCTTATCCCTCCATCTTACCAGTTATCATGGAACATGTGATTGAAGGCGATGTCCCGTATACTGTCCTCCATCCCGACATGCCTACTTCTCTCAAAGACTTTCAAAAAGGTTGGGTTCAGCTAAAGGAAGAACGAGATACTTTCGAAGCTCAATTCTACGCTAGTGAGAAGAGGGTCTTGGAGCTTACAAAGCAGCTACAAGAAGTGAAAAGTGTGAACGCCTACCTTGCACCGAATAGGATGCGTTCAGTCTTTTTATCTTAGAGAGTTATTTTGTAATCCCAAGAGGCATTTTGTAATCATTTTGAGCTAATTAATGAAAATTGAAGTTTGTTCATAACTTTTTTTATACAAATTTAAATTTCATAAATCCTTGAAATCATTTGCATATACATCTTCCAAGCATCATAACATAACAGGTTTTCACACAACATGTTTCCTTATCTTTCTGCTGTTTATTTCAGCAAGATGGATCTAGAGAAAACTGTGAAGGACCTTCAAGTACAAAACTCTCAATTCCAAGAGACTTTACTGGCCCTAGCCATGGGGCAACAAGATATGATGGCATTGCTGGCAGCTAAAAAGAAACCCAAGAAGAGAGCCCTGGTCAACATGGGTAAAAGGTTCAAAGAGTCGGTCCATCAGATCCCGGTAGTGGAAGACTCATCTGAGGAAGATGAGAATTAGATTGGTGAAGTTAGGAGTACACAGGCTGACTACATTAATGATCAAGCATCTGAAGATGATTATTTTGACGAGCAGTACCCTCCTGCCAACATCAAGTACAAGCAATTAGAAGACAGATTGAAGGCAGTCGAGATCCAAGCCGTCCCCGGTTTAGATTTTGATGATTTGGGTTTTATATCCTTGGTTGTTATTCCCTACAAATTTAAAATACCAGTCTTTGCAAAGTACGATGGAATTTCCTGTCCAAAACTTCACCTAAAATCTTATGTGCGCAAGAGACAGTCGTACACTGCTGATAAGAAACTCTGGATTCGCTTTTTTCAAGAAAGCTTGGCCAGGACCCAGCTAGAATGGTTTTATCATTTAGATGGTTCCCGTATCAATACATGGGAATATTTAGCCACTACATTCTACCATCAATACCAGTATAACACCGACCTGGCACCGAAAAGAGTCCAATTGCAAGATATGACAATGGGGAAGAATGGAGGATTTAAAGAATACGCGCAAAAGTGGAGAGACCTTTCCAGTAGGGTTCAACCACCTTTGACTGATAGGGAGCACATTGACATGTTTATGGGAACTTTATCTAGTCAATTCTTTAATTTATTGGTTGGCTGCTCTTCTTCTGGCTTCACCGAGTTAATCTTAACTGGAGAAAGAGTTGAAAGTGGCATCAAAAGTGGGAAGATTTCCATGGCATCTGCTTCCACTTCCAATCCTGTAAAGAAACCTTTTACCACGAAGAAAGAAGTCAATGTTGTGTATGGGGCAAGGGCCTGTACCAAGAAGGATAACCATCCGTCTGTTAATGCTGTCTGAATGTCCAATCCAACTCCTGCTCAAAGACCATCTGCTAATCATCAATGTTTTGAAACTCTGAGAAGACAATTTACGAGGATAGGCATGTCACTATCCCAAGCCTTACAACACTTACTAAAGGCTAATTTGGTGACGTTGCATGATCCTCCTGCCAATCCAGATACCTCTTCACCAAAGTACAACCCGAACGCCAAATGTGCATACCACTCAAGTAGCCCCGGGCATGAGACTGACCAATGTTGGGCCTTGAAGAATAAAATTCAGGATTTGATCGATAACAAGACTATTGAATTTGTTCCTCCTCTGACTCCGAATGTAATCACCGCGCCTATGCCGAAACATGGTAAGGATGTCAATGAGGTCAACGATGTGGGTGATTCTGATGAAGAAGCTGCATTTGAAGACTGGGTGTATCCTACTACAACAGAGCTGAAGAATTGACATGCAAAGGACTTCATGCCCATCTCCTTCATTGAGGAGTAATCTACTTGTTTGTTGCTTTCTTTTAATTCAAAAACACTTTGTCTATAATATTTAACAATGACTTTTAAGCCATGTGCCTGGTCCGGGGAACTTTGGTCCATTTGTCAAGGGTTTTATTTATGCTCATCTAATCATATGATCATTCAATACAAATCATTGGACTTTTTTGCATTCAAATCTTTGTGTTCATCGTCTTTCTTTTCATTCAAATACATTTTTTCAAAATAGCCATGTATCTTACATGAACACACACACACACACACACACACACACACACACACACACACACACACACATACACACACACACACAGACTATTGAAGGTCCTCATCCACTCTCGATCTTATTTCCAATGACTCTACTATTGTCGACTATGATTTCAAATGTCCAATTAACCAAGCCAAAGACGAAGGTGAGGAAGATTGTGAAATACCGGGAGAACTAGCCAGACTTCTATTACAAGAGGAAAAAGTTATTCAGCCGCACAAAGAGTCAGTTGAAATCATCAATCTGGGTACCGAGACAGATAAGAAAGAAGTCAAGATCGGCTCTAACTTGGAAAGCAGTGTCAAGAGTAGATTGGTTTAGATGTTGAATGATTATATGGAAGTGTTTGCTTGGTCATACAAAGATATGCCAGGGTTAGATACCGACATCATAGTTCATCGTCTGCCGACAAAAGAAGATTGTCCTCCTGTCAAACAAAAAGTTCGTCGCATGAGGCCTGACATGTCTGAAAAGATAAAAGCTGAAGTGATGAAACAATTTGACGCAGGGTTCCTAACTGTAACATCTTATCCCCAATGGGTTTCCAATGTGGTTCCAGTGCCAAAGAAAGACGGAAAAGTTTGTATGTGCGTAGATTATCGGGATCTGAATAGGGAAAGCCCCAAGGATGACTTCCCTCTACCTCACATTAATGTCTTGGTCGATAATACTACTCAGCATAAAGTCTTCTCTTTCATGGACAGTTTCTATGACTATAATCAGATAAGGATGGCTCCCGAAGACATGGAGAAGACCACTTTCGTTACGCAATGGGGCACCTTTTATTACAAGGTCATGCTGTTTAGACTAAAGAATGTAGGGGCAACATATCAAAGGGATATGGTAGATTTGTTTCATGATATGATCCATCATTAAATAGGGGTATATGTGGATGATATGATTTCCAGATCACAAACTTAAGAGGAACATCCCGATCACCTGTACAAGCTATTTGAGAGGTTGAAAAAGTACAAGTTGAGTTTGAACCCTAACAAGTGCACATTTGGAGTACGATCTGGAAAGCTTCTAGGTTTTGTTGTCAGTAGTAAATGCATTGAAGTTGATCCTACCAAGGTAAAGGCCATCCAAGAAATTCCAGTCCCTCATTCTTAAAAGGAAGTTAGAGGATTCATGGGTCGTCTCAATTACATCGCCTGCTTCATATCTCACTTGACTGCTACTTGTGAGCCAATCTTCAAACTTTTTAAGAAAGATCAAGTAGTCAGATGGAATGATGAATGCCAAGCTTCCTTCGGCAAAATCAAAGAATATCTACAAGAACCTCCTATTCTCATGCCTCTAGTTAAAGGAAGACCCTTGATCATGTACTTGGCAGTACTAGAGAATTCTATGGGGGTGTGTTTTGGGGCAACATGACGAGTCTGGCCAAAAATAGCATGCTATTTATTACCTGAGCAAAAAGTTTACCGATTGTGAAACCAGATATTCACTGCCTGAGAAATTTTTTTACGCTTTGGCATGGGCTTCTCGCCGGCTAAGATAGTATATATTGACTCATACCACTCTGTTGATTTCTAAGATGGACGTAATCAAGTACATCTTCGAGAAACCTGCTCTTTCGGGACAGATAGCCAGATGGCAAATGATCTTAACTGAGTATGACATTCAATACACAATGCAAAAATCCATCAAAGGAAGCGTACTAGCAGATAATTTGTCCTATCAAGATGTTGATGATTATCAATCTATGAACTTTAACTTCCCGAATGAGAATATTATGCTAGTGACCGACTGCGCGAAACCTGGACCGTATGACGGACCAGAACAAGGATCTCAATGGACTATGGTCTTCGACGGGGCTTCCAACGCCTTGGGTAACATAATTGGTGTTGTGATAATCTCCCCTGAAGGTTTCCACACTCCTTTCACTGCCAGATTATGCTTCGGTTGCACGAACAACATGGCCGAGTACGAACCATGCATTTTGGGTCTGAAAGCTGCCATTAATTTGAGGATCGAGCATTTGAATATGTTTGGGGATTCCGCTCTAGTGATTAGCCAAGTAAAAGGAGATTGGGACACTAAGCACCCTAATCTCATCCCTTACAAGGAACTTGTGCTATCCCTAATTCCTTACTTCGAAGAGATCACCTTTGAACACTACCCTAGGGAAGAAAATTAGTTGGTTGACGCCTTGGCAACTGTGATACGGTGGGAGAGAACTGACTGTTTTTGGAATGTTGGTTCGCGTTTTGCGTTTGTTTTTGCAAAATGTCACGCTAAGCAAGAGTTGCCACCGTCTTTTATTTTATCCAACAAGGAAAGGAAAAAAGCACAGAAAAATTCCTTTTTCGAGATGTTTCTCGGGTCCGGGGGGTAGATTATAGAAAGGGAAGGTGTTAGCACCCTTTCTATCCGTGGTTATCCACAGGCTCTTAGGTACTTGCTCAAAGTGTTTCAAAAATTTGCTTTTCTTTGTGTTTGTGGGTTTGAAAGAAGTTTTTGTTTGAAAGGTGTAAGTGCGAAAAGTTTTTGTTTTGAAAGAGCAAGTACTTTAAGAACCATCTACCTACTCGAAAAAGGAATCAATATGTGCTAATGTCCTTTAGACAATGCTATCCCACTATTGATGAGTAGGTAGCATCGTTGTTGGAGTTTAAAGGGTCAATTCGATTAAGGGACGTGCGGTCACTAAAGCAACGTTAGGATGCCTTAGCGGTAACCCTAATGTCTTAGATCATTTTTCCGAGGCGACCATTTCGAGGCAACTATGATCTTTGGACAAGAGGGCGACCTCTAAAACTTCCTATACTCAATGACCACGTTCGAAGGCAACCAAGCGAGGTGTACCCTAAGAGTGCGCATGTGCGAGTGTGTTGTTTTCGGTTAATTTTGTCTTTGTACATGTCAATGGTTATCTATGTTGATTTTAAGTTTAAACATTCGATCTTGTCATGCATTCCCTATTATCAAACATCTAACAGTTTATAAGTTGCGGAAATTAAATTGCGAAATTTAAACTAACTATTACAAGGCGTCGGGTATTTACATCGCCAAAAGCAACCCTTGAAATTAAAATGCGGAAAATAAATAAAGCGATAAAAGTATTTAAAGGTCCTATTAAACTATTACATTTTGGGAAACAGATACAATATTAAATAAAAATGGCATGCGTGCGGAAAATTAAATCGGGCGAGTTCTAGGGTTTTGACCCTTTGTTTATTAAAGAAAAGATTTTTTTTTTGAATTAAAAGGAAATAATACTAAGTTAATTAAATAAATAAATAAATAAATTAAAAAAAGATATTTTTGGATTTTTGGATATTTAAAGAAATAAAAATAAATTAATCAAAGTTAATAAAACCTAATTATCTAAGTTAATTTTAATTATTGCAAAATATATTAAGAGTTATACTTAATTAAAGTTAATTAATTAAATCAATTTATTTAACAAAAAAAAAATGCTGGAAATTAATTTTAATAATGAAAATGTTTTTGGTTTTTTTATTTTATGAGAAAAAGTTTTAATTGGTTAGTTAGTAATAAAAATAATAAATCAAACAAATAAATAAAATAAATAAATAAAAGATAGAAATAGAACTTAAGGGGGTTAGGGCCCAAATTGGAGTGTGAGAATGGTAACTTTGTGGCCCAACAGGCGCTGGCCTGGGCTAACTTTCCCTGGTTCCCTGTGGCATGTTGACTTGGGAGTATGATGCACGCTTCATCTGGACCACCAGATCTGGCCTGGGGCCATCTGGCGCTTTGAGATTTGAGGACCATGGTATGCCAAACTTCCTAAAACGCGTTGGAATATATATGGAAAAATAATACAAAGCATATGGGGACCTGGGATTCGAACCCAGGTCCTGTTGGATTTTGAACTGACGCCCTTGCCACTCAACCATCACGCTTCTATTGTTATCATAATGGATAATAATAATAATATTGGAAATAAAATAAATGCCAGAAAATATAAAAAAAAATAAAGCGCGAAGTTTGAATCAACCAATGGGAGGGGGACACATCATCATCTTCTTCGTTCACCCTGGTTATTTACCTGCAGATTTATATCCGCAGCTAAATCCGTATGTCCATCCTAAAATTAGTTTTAGGCTATGAAAACACAATCCAAAACCATGGTCATGTTCGTCTTCCTCCACTGATTACATCCATGTCCATTAATGGCGCTGATTTTACCTGTAGAAAAAATACCCAAAAAGCAATCTACAAAACCCTAGGTTCAGCTAGGGGGTTACAGGCCATATTAATGCAATCAAATGATGCAGAAAGCTTCTAAATTGAATGATAAGCATGAATATGCAAAGATTTTGCAAGAAAAACGCAAGAATAAGGATATACGATTTCAAACGAAAAGCATTTTTCTGAGACACTTACAGGGCTTTTGTGCGTGTATGGATATTGGTTTTGAGTTGCCTTCGCTTCAGTGGATGTCCAGCAATGGGTTAGTGTTGAGATTTGGTGATGAAACTGCCTCTATGCACGATTTCAGTTTCAAGCTTTTTGCCAATTTTTTCAAGTTTGCTTTTGGTGATTTTGCAGCCTCCAACCTCTAATTCGTGTGCCTTTCACTTGTATATGTAATAAGCAATGCATTAAGTCAACAATTTTGGACTGAATCCTTGTGCATTATGGCTTGGAGATTTGATTTGATCCTCCATTGAAAACTTGCTTATTTTGTCCAAAATCCAATCTTTTTGTACATGGAATGGCTGATACGAGTTTGATCATGTCATTGATGATGATTAGGTCCTGAAAATAGAAAAAGATCTTATGTAATCAAGTTTTGTGATTTTATTTGATTTTAATTGATTTAAAATGAATTAATTTAATAAAAAATCAAATAAAATAGAAAAATTAATAAATGGACACAAGGCTGAAGCTAGGACACGTGTGGAGTGTGACAAGATCAAATCAAGTGGAAAATAATGGGCCCATTTGACAAAATTTAAAGTTTTTGGGATAGTTGACTTTTGGCAATTTTGCAAAAATGCCCAACTTCAATAATGCATAACTTCTTCAATTTTGAACTTTTGAAGTGTTCTTGGACTTTTTAGAAAGCTTAATATGTCCTATAACCAACCCTTTTGGTATCCTCTCATTTTGATATTCCATGCTCAATTTATAAGCTTTGGAAAAAAAGGTGTTTTTGTTGACTTTCAAAAATGACCTATAATGTCCAAATTTGTAACTTTTTGTGAGTGCATTTCTTGATCTTGGGGTATGAATATGGATTGTAGGAAATTGCATACTCTTCAAAATGAGCTTTGGATGGGTCATTTCTCATAAAGTATGAGAAAGTTATGCTTGGTCAAAGTTGAGTTGACTTTTCCTTCAAAACCCTAATTTAGCAACTTTTGAGTCTTGATGAATTTTGAGCAATCCATGATGAATCATGATCAACCCTTGATCAAATGATGAAATATCCTTCAAAATGAGAATGTTGACAAAAAATCTTGAAGTTTGACTTTTTATAGGTCACAGTTGACTTTTGCCCTATCACAGTCGATTTTTGGACCCTTTGAGCCTTTGACTGAGCAAACTTCCTCTGCAAGGCTTGAAACTTGACATGGATGAACTTGAGAACATATTAGGACATTGGGGAGAACTTGAATTCATTTGGATGCAAGGACCTTGATGCAGCACAAAACCCTAATTTGAAATTGACTGCCTTAGGAGGTAGCTTGACTGTCCAACTCTTGAGCAATCTTGAGCCACTTGGAGATCTTTCTTGCAATGTTTTGAGAGATATGAGAGGGAAAATTTTGGGGTGCAACAGCTTCCCCTGTTCAATTTTCTTTAACCTGGGGATATAGATTGGCTTTTAGGCGTTTCGTGATCTGAAGGTGGAAGATGATTGAACACTAGAGTGCCCAGAAATTTGCACTCGCATGAAGTGGCGTCAGTATTGTGATGTCGGGAATAGGCTTGCAGATGCCATTTGGAGACTTCTGATAGGTGGTCTGATCTTCGACTGGAATAGGAATCAGGGAGATCTTATCGTCGATCTGACTGAACCAGATAAGGTCTTGGATTAACTTTGACTGGATCGACATCAGAAAAATCTTCAAATCGATTTAACTGGACCAGACAAGAGTCTTGGAATAACTTCAACTGGAATACGAATCAGGGAGATCTTCGTCGCGATCTGACTGAACCAGAGGAGGTCTTGGATTAACTTTGACTGGATCGACATCAGAAAAATCTTCGAATCGATTTAACTAGACCAGACAAGAGTCTTGGAATAACTTCAACTGGAATACGAATCAGGGAGATCTTCGCAGCAATCTAACTGAACCAGAGGAGGTCTTGGATTAACTTTGACTGGATCGGCATCAGAAAAATCTTTGAATCGATTTAACTGGACCTGACAAAAGTCTTGGAATAACTTCAACTGGAATACGAATCAGGGAGATCTTCTCGGTGATCTGACTGAACCAGAGAAGGTCTTGGATTAACTTTGACTGGATCGACATCAGAAAAATCTTTAAGAATCGATTTAACTGGACTAGACAAGAGTTTTGGAATAACTTCAACTGGAATACGAATCAGGGAGATGTTATCAGCGATATAACTGAACCAGAGAAGGTCTTGGATTAACTTTGACTGGATCGACATCAGAAAAATATTTAGGAATCAATTTAACTGGACCAGACAAGAGTCTTGGAATAACTTCAACTGGAATACGAATCAAGGAGATCTTATCGGTGATCTGACTGAACCGGAGAAGGTCTTGGATTAACTTTGACTAGATCGGCATCAGAAAAATCTTTAGGAATCGATTTAACTGGACCAGACAAGAGTCTTGGAATAACTTCAACTGGAATACGAATCAGGGAGATCTTCGCAGCGATCTAACTGAACCAGAGGAGGTCTTTGACATAGCTGAGAACTTAACTGCATCTTTCCTGAAAGGTAGAGGTCAGTCATATGCAATGCATGATATGGATCAAGCAATGATGTGTTAGAACAAAGTTTGAATCTACTACCCTATGTTTAAGTTTTGATGATAACAAAGTGAAAAGATATATTATTTATATGATTCATGTATGAACTATCTGCTGCCTAAATTATTACGTTCTGATTTGCAGATACTCTGATTGGTATAAGCAAGATCACACCTAATCAGCATCAGAAATTGGTTCTTGACATCAGCATCAGAAGTTGCCATATCAGAATGTCAGAATCAGAAGATTAACTCACGTATATGCTGAAGCCTGATGAACAGAACTGCGCTCAACACTCTGATAAAGAAACACAACAGTTCATCAGCAGCCAAGCAGAGTCAGAATGAGCCAAGCCAGAACTTGCATTAAGTAAGCAACGGTACTGTGCATTGAAAGCAAATTAATACCAACGGCCTCATTCCAGACAAGATCTGCTCGATAAGGAAAGTTTGTTATTAGCATTGAATCAAGAATATTGCTCCAACGTTCAACATCTCAGTGCTATATAAACAAGACTTTGAAGATTGAATTGGATAATGCTCTCCAAATCTTTACACGCCTAAAAGCTGATCATAATCTTCCTTCTCTCAGCTTGCTAAACACTACACATTCTCTTATTCAATCATTGTTTAGCAATCTAGTTTCTAAGCTTTAAGTTGTGTATACATCACAGTTGTGATACAGTTTTGTAGAAAACATTCACACACTTAGTATTATCTTCTTTGTAAGAAAGTGTTTCCTTGACAAACCGGGTTGTGGTTTGCATCAAGAAGGCTTTAGCAGTTGTTAAAGCAGTCTGTAATATTCAGTTGAATATAGTGGATTAAGACCTCGTTGGAGAGAGGCGAAATCACCTTGACGGGTGGACTGGAGTAGTTTGAGATCAAACGAACCAGGATAAAAATATCTTGTTCATTGCATTGATTTTCAGTTTTACAATTCAACCCCCCCTTCTTGTGTTTTTCACTACTTCAATTGGCATCAGAGCGCCTGGTTCTGAGCTAAAACACTTAACCGTGTCAGTACAAGATCCAGCGTCAGAAAAACACAATGGCAGGAAACTACTCTCACACCAGCAATGACAACAATGAGGACAGAGACAAATTCAGCGACAAACCTCCAGTCTTTGATGGAGAAAACTTTGATTACTGGAAAGACAGAATTGAAAGCTTCTTTCTGGCACATGATGCTGATCTGTGGGATATGGTGACAGATGGATACACGCACCCTGTGAATGCAAGCAGTCAGAAGATTGATAGAAAAACAATGTCTGACCAACAAAAGCGTGACTTCAAGAATCACCACAAGGCCAGAACCATCCTCCTCAGCGCCATCTCCTATACTGAATATGAAAAGATCTCCAACAAAGACACAACAAAGAACATTTTTGACTCACTCAGAATGACGCATGAGGGAAACGTTCAGGTCAAAGAAACTAAAGCTTTGGCGCTCATTCAGAAGTATGAGGCGTTCAAAATGGAAGAATTTGAATCCATTGAAACAATGTTCTCAAGATTCCAGATTCTGGTAGCTGGTCTCAAGGTTCTGGACAAAGGATACTCTACTGCTGACCATGTCAAGAAAATCATCAGAAGTTTACCCAAGCAGTGGAGACCAATGGTTACAGCTCTGAAGCTAGCTAAAGATCTCAACAAAATCACTCTGGAGGAACTTATCAGCTCCCTCAGAAGTCATGAGATAGAGCTAGAAGCTGACGAGCCTCAGAAGCAAGGTAAGCCTTTAGCATTAAAATCTAACAAAAAATTTGAGTCTAAAGTTTTGCAGGCAGTTGAAGAAACATCTGATGGATCCTCATCAGAAGAAGACGAACTCTCCCTCCTCTCCAAAAGAGTAAATCAACCGTGGAAGCAAAGACAAAGGAAGTTCAGGAATCCCAGAAGATCTGATCAGAACGAGTCTTCTTCCAGATACAGAAGGACAGATTCTTCCTCTGGATACAGAAGATCTGAAGGCTCCTCTAGTAGCAAAAAGCCAAACACCAAGGACATCATCTGCTATGAGTGCAATGAGCAAGGACACTATAAGAGTGACTGCCCAAAGCTTCAGAGGGAAAAGCCCAAAAAGAAGTTTGGAAGAGAGAAGAAGAAAAGTCTCATGGCTACATGGGATGACTCTGACTCGTCTGAAGCTGACTCAGAATCAGATGATGAGAGGGCAAACATAGCTCTCATGGCTAACATCTCAGAAGATAGTGAAGCTTCTGAATCAGACTCAGAATCAGATACTGAAGAGGTATTACCTAACTTTGCTGTTAACTTTACCAAGGCTGAACTTGCTGAAAGCTTTAATGAGATTCTGGAACGGTATCAGCAAATTAGAGTTAAATTCAGAGACCTGAAAAGGAATCTTGAATCTGACTCTAATAAGACTGAGAGTCTCAAATTGGAGAATTCTGAGCTGAGAAATAAGATTTCAAAATTAGAAAACACTTTACAAAACTCTCAGAAGGAACCAATTTCTGAAACTCCCAGCAACGCTGATGAGATCATCAAGGAGTATGATCACAGTTTCCAGAAGTTCCTTGCTAAAAGCATAGATAGAAGCAAAATGGCTTCAATGATCTATGGAGTTAGAAGAAACGGCAGGAAAGGAATAGGATACCAAGGTAAGGTTCCTACACCAAAGAATGTCATGGACTTAACCATTAAACACACTCCTCTGAATTCACATTTTGTGTATGGTCACACACATGATATTAAATACACTAGCAGTAAGCACTCTGTGAAACCAAAATTCAACCAGAGTTTTGGTAAAACTAACAAATCAGGACCCAAGAAAATCTGGGTACCTAAGGATAAAATAATACATGTTGCATATATCTTTAGCAGCAAGTCAGAAACACCAGTCATGGTACCTGGACTCTGGCTGCTCGCGACACATGACGGGAAGAAGGCATATGTTCCAAAGCCTGGAACTTAAGCCTGGAGGCCACGTTGGCTTTGGAGGCAATCAGAGGGGAAAGATAATTGGCTCTGGAATTGTAGGTAATGGAAATCTTCCCTCTATTAATAATGTTCTGCTAGTAGATGGATTGATGCATAATCTGTTATCCATAAGTCAATTAAGTGATAACGGTTATGATATAATCTTTAATCAAAAATCATGTAAAGCTGTTAGTCAGAAAGATGGGACTATCCTGTTTAATGGTAAGAAGAAAAACAACATTTACAAAATCAAACTTTCTGAACTAAAGAGTCAGAATGTAAAATGCCTTCTGTATGTTAACAACGAGTAGTGGATCTGGCACAGAAGATTGGGGCATGTTAGTATGAGAAGAATATCTCAGATTAACAAACTCAATCTGGTCAGAGGACTTCCTAATTTGAAGTTTAATTCAGATGCTCTGTGTGAAGCATGTCAGAAAGGAAAGTTTGCAAAACCTTCCTTTAAATCCAAAAATGTTGTTTCTACCTCTAAGCCATTAGAACTTCTGCACATTGACTTATTTGGACCAGTTAAAATTGCTTCAGTCAGTGGCAAGAAGTATGGGTTAGTAATCGTAGATGACTATAGCAGATGGACATGGGTAAAGTTCTTAAGACACAAGGACGAGTCACACTCTGTGTTTGTTACCTTCTGTAACCAAGTTCAGAATGAAAAGGATCTTAGAATCGTTAAAGTCGGAAGTGATCATGGTGGAGAATTTGAAAACAAAGATTTTGAGTCATTCTTTAATGACAGAGGCATTCTGCATGATTTCTCTTGTCCTATAACTCCCCAACAAAATGGAGTTGTAGAACGAAAGAACAGAACATTGCAAGAAATGGCCAGAACCATGATCAATGAGACAAACGTTGCTAAGACCTTCTGGGAAGAGGCAATAAACACAGCGTGCTACATTCAGAATAGAATCTCAATAAGACCTATTCTGGAAAAGACTCCATATGAATTATGGAAGAACAGAAAGCCCAACATTTCATATTTTCATCCATTTGGATGTACTTGCTTTATATTAAATACAAAGAATTATTTGAACAAGTTTGACTCTAAAGCACAGAAGTGTATCATGTTAGGATACTCTGAACGCTCAAGAGGGTACAAAGTATACAATACAGAAACACAGATTGTGGAAGAATCAATCAGTGTTCGTTTTGATGATAAGCTTGACTCTGAAAAGTCAAAGCAGAATGAAGTTTTTGCAGGTATGGAAATTGAATTTACAGGTTCTGAAGACAAGTCATCAGAAGCTCTCAACTCAGACACTCCTTCAACGTCTGAAAGAAGCACTGCTAGCAATCCTACAACAGCTGCTGATCAACCTCAGAAGAGATTACCCAGAAGCAGCTTGGATCACCCAGAAGAGACTATCTTAGGAAGAAAGGAAGATCCAATCAGAACAAGAGCAAGCTTCAGAAACTCTGAAGAAACTCTCATGGGACTTGTGTCTCTGATTGAACCTTCTTCTATTGATGAAGCACTTCTGGATAATGACTGGATTCTGGAAATGCAAGAAGAGCTGAATCAATTCACCAGAAACGACGTATGGGATCTCGTTCCCAGACCAAAAGGATTCAACGTCATTGGAACAAGATGGGTGTTCAGAAACAAGCTAAATGAACAAGGTGAAGTCATCAGAAATAAGGCACGACTGGTTGCACAAGGTTATAGTCAGCAAGAGGGGATAGACTATACAGAAACCTTTGCCCCAGTCGCCAGGTTAGAATCTATCAGACTTTTAATTTCATTTGCTGTTAATAGAGGCGTCACTCTGTATCAGATGGATGTCAAAAGTGCATTCTTAAATGGTTATATAGAAGAAGAAGTTTATGTACACCAACCCCCTGGTTTTGAAAATACAAAACATCCAGAACATGTTTTCAAACTAAAGAAGTCATTATATGGTCTGAAACAAGCTCCCAGAGCTTGGTATGAAAGGCTAAGTAACTTTCTATTAGAAAATGAATTCACCAGAGGGAAAGTGGACACTACTCTATTCTGTAAATCAGTTAAGAATGACATCTTAGTCTGTCAAATTTATGTTGATGATATTATTTTTGGTTCTACTAATCCTTCTCTTGGAAGAAAATTTGCTAAGTGTATGCAGGCAGAATTTGAGATGAGCTTCATGGGGGAACTGAAATTCTTTCTAGGAATTCAGATCAATCAAACTCCAGAGGGAACTTACATTCATCAGAGCAAATACATCAGAGATCTTCTGAAGAAATTTGACCTCTCAGAATGTAAGCCATCAAAGATTCCAATGCATCCCACGTGCATTCTGGAAAGAGAAGAGGTAAGCAAAAATGTAGAACAGAAAGTCTACAGAGGTATGATTGGTTCTCTCCTCTATCTGACTGCTTCAAGACCTGACATATTATTCAATGTTTGTATTTGTGCTAGATTCCAATCAGATCCTAGAGAATCTCACTTAACAGCTGTTAAGCGAATTTTCAAGTATCTGAAAGGTACTACTAATCTGGGTTTGTTTTATAGAAAATTTAGTGATTACAGCTTAGTAGGCTACTGCGATGCTGATTTTGCTGGAGACAGAGTGGAGCGTAAAAGTACTTCTGGAAGCTGCCAGTTTCTGGGAGAAAATCTGATCTCTTGGTCCAGCAAAAGGCAATCAACAATTGCGCTATCAACAGCAGAAGCTGAGTACATAGCAGCAGCAGGGTGTAGCACACAAATGCTCTGGATGAAAAGTCAGCTTGAAGACTTCCAGATTTTTGAGAGTAACATTCCTATACTCTGTGATAATACTTCTGCTATTTGCTTAAGTAAGAATCCCATTTTACATTCTAGAGCTAAGCATATAGAAATAAAACATCACTTCATTAGGGACTATATTCAGAAAGGAATTTTGAACTTAAAATTTATAGATACAGACCATCAATGGGCTGATATCTTTACTAAACCCCTTTCAGAAGATAGGTTTAATTTCATTCTGAAACATCTCAGCATGAAAGTCTGCCCAGAGTGAAAATGTTTTAATTCCATATATTTACCTTCAGAATGTAATTGTTTTACTGTGAACTTCTGATCAATCTTCTTTCAGAAAGATAGAACATGCAGATTGTATCAGATGCAAGTCTAAAGATCTGAGAGTCTAAGCTCAAAGACAGACGTGCTGATCACTACATCAAACAAGTGTCATTCAATCATCAGCAAATCTCTGAAGCAGAACGCGTGCACGCTTCTGAGAAGGCAAAACGCTGATTGGGTGCATTGAGACACATGTCTGGTAACCGTTTTTAAGTATCTTTCTAAAATCCCCCAAAATCAGCAAGCATTTAATAAAAGTAATCATGCTTTTAAAACGCAATCATGATTTTTCTCTTTCTTAAAAACGTTTATTTTTTCAAAATATTCTGAACTCTATTTAAACACATTAACCTCTCATTCTAATTCTTTACAGTTTCTCACTAATTCTCAAGCATTCTCTGCATTTTTCTGTGTTCATCTCTTGCAAAACCCTTTTTCTCAGTTTCTTCTCAAAATCTTTTAGTGTGAACATGGAAACCTCCAGCAGTGCTTCTGCAGGTCCTCAGAAGAAAGCATCATCTAAACAGTATCAAGTGCCATTCAGAACACTCCTCACTCCTGTGAAGAATCTTGAAGTGTTATCTGAATTGATCATTGATTTTGGAAGCTTGAAGGAGAACGATTTTGACCTAACAGAAGAAGTTAGGGCACAGAAATGGGAAAGGTATTTTGACAGGCTGGTTGGACCAACATTCCCTATGTTAGTCAAGGAGTTCTTGATTCATGCGAAGGCTTCAACGCATCTAGTCACCTCCTTCGTTATGGGGAAGAAGATTGTGATCACTGAGGATCACATAGCAAGGTTAATCGGTTACAGTGGCGGTGGCGTCCGCTGTATTGATATGGCTGAGAGATGTGCTGACGTGGGCGTGATAGCTGAAAGGATTTTCACCCATGGGGTGCCCAGCAGCAAGATCAAAGATCTGAAGGATCATCACAGAGTTTGGGCAAAGATAATTCTGGGGTGCTTCAACCATAGGAAGCCAACTAGTTCACCTGATTACATAAATGTGGATCAACAGTTTCTGATCTACTTTATTGATCAGAAGGTAAAAATCAACTTGGCTCATCTTCTGTTCAACCACCTCAAAACAAGTGTGAAGGAAACCAGGGAAGAAGAAAGAACAAAGAAGGATTGGATACCCTTTAGAAGGTTGATATCAGATATTCTGACAGAGAATAGGCTGATAGAGCATCTGATAGAAGATCAAGAGTTAAGCACCATTGAACCAACAGTTGGGAAGCCTCTGAACGCGAAGAACTTGAAGAAAATGAAGTTGATAGAGAATATCAAAAAGGAACCCAGAGCTACTCCTATTGCTGATATCACCAGCAGAAGAGTTCCACTGAGTGACTTTCCTTTATTTTCTGAGATAGAATCTAATCCAGAGGTGGTTCTCAGATACTTAGACGCGTGCAAGGCAGATGGTACAGATCCAAATCTGATTATCAAAGATCTGCATCAACATCAACCAGAAGTGACTCTGAAGAAGACGAAGAAGAGGAAGGCACCTTCAGAAGGATCATCCCAGCAGACACCCAAGAAAAGAGGTAATTTATCTGCTGCTTCTGTTTTAAATTCTTCTACTATTCCAGCATCTATTCCACCTCCAACCTCTCATAGAATCTCAATCCCCATCCCAACAATAGATGAAACTGAACCAGAAGATGACCCTTCTGAGGCATTAAAACTCAGAAGACCCAGAACCAAACATCCCAAACCAACAATCTCAACAACATCAGCAATTGACAAAGTGCTGTCTGACATTGATCAACACACTTCTGATCACTCCGCCAATCCAAACTCTGAACCACAAATTGTCCCTCCTCCATAACCAGAACAACAACAACCTCTCTCATCCACTCCAGAAGAACCCCTTATCCCTGAACAACCAGAAATTCCAACAACTTCTCCTCAACCAGCAATTCCGTCTCCCTCTCCTCAACCAGAAATTCATCCACCATCACCTCAACCTGAGTTTCATCACTCTGAAACTAAAACTCCTCCACCTTCTGAACCTCATTCACCTCAATCATCTGAACCACAACCTCTGGCAATCCAGCTGCCATGTGGAACAACAGTCACCATGGCCCAGTTGCCATCCTCACCAGAATCTACACCACCCAATACTCCCAAAACACCAAATAGTCCAATCATAATTTCTGATTCTCCCACTCCATCTCCAAAACAAACAGCTGCCAAGCAAACCACTGAAAACCCCAGCAGGACCTTCATAGACTTAACCAGTCTTGACCGTCTTGTTGATCTGAAACACAAAATAGCCATCCCAAAACCAAAACAACCAGATGTTGGCTCTGGTATTATGAATTTTGAAACAGGTTTGCAGCAATGGATTGCTTCTCTGAAGCAAGTCTGTCCTGGAATGATTGACCCAGCTGCTTCTGACCAGCTCTGGTCACAATTCAGAAATTGGGTACGTTCTGAAGCCCTCAAGTTGCAGGATATCAACTATGAGCAGGCACAACAGAACTTCAGCAAGCTGCTGAAGGAAGTTGAAAGTCAGCTGCCTCTGGAAGCTGTGCTCCCTCTGGATAGTGAACCTTGGTCTGAGAAACAGCTAGCTTCAAAGGTGCAACCAGAAGAAGACAAGACCATTCAAGCTGAAGCAAGTCAAGAAGAAGATGTTGCAGAAAGCTCTCAGAAGCTTCCTGCTTCTGATGTTTCTCAAGCTGCCTTGGACAGGCAGACTCTGGAAGAGCTGAAGCTGAATGACATGCGTCTGCAGTAGAGGATGGATGAAAACGACTAGAAGATGAAAGAAAGAATGGATGTGTAGGATAGCAAGATTGACACTGTTGTCAGCATGGTGCACAAGCAGAATGAGACTGCTGATCAGATCAAAGCCATGCTAGAGAACCTGTTCACACGCTTTCCTCCCCAACCTTAGTTTTTTCATTCATGTCATTTTCATGTTTTCTTTAATTTTCTGATGTACTGTTTGAATATGTTTTGTTTGATTCTGAACCTTTTAATATGACAAGTTTTTCTGATCTTAATTGTTTTAGCACATCACCTACACTTTTTGATTGCTGAAAAAAAGGGGGAGAACAAGAATGATATTTTAAACAATAACGGTTTACTAAGACAGAAATTCTCGAACATTCTAACTCTATTATACTTGAAAATGTTTTCTGTTTTGCTTAAAGTCTACAGGTACAAGGAAGCTCCTGGACACTCTGAAGACTAAAAGCTCTGAAGCTTTGATCCGCTTTGATACTCTGATCCAAAGCAAAGCTCTGACAAGAAAAGCTCTGATACGCTGATCTGAAGCTCTGCTCTGATATGCTGATCTAAAGCTTCTGATAGTCAAAGACTCTGATACTCTGATGTTCAAAGAAAGGCAAAAAGATCTGATCCTGAAGAACACTTGTAATCAAAAAGGGAAGTAATAAACTCAGGGGGAGTATCTCTCAACTCTGATATCTCTTTATCCCTTATCTTTGATAACCTCTTACTCTGATGCATCTCTCTGATACCTTTTCACGTTATTTTCATTTAAAAAATATCTAGTTTTTGTCATCATCAAAAAGGGGGAGATTGTTAGAACAAAGTTTGAATCTACTACCCTATGTTTAAGTTTTGATGATAACAAAGTGAAAAGATATATTATTTATATGATTCATGTATGAACTATCTGCTGCCTAAATTATTACATTCTGATTTGCAGATACTCTGATTGGTATAAGCAAGATCACACCTAATCAGCATCAGAAGTTGCCATATCAGAATGTCAGAATCAGAAGATTAACTCACGTATATACTGAAGCCTGATGAACAGAACTGCGCTCAACACTCTGATAAAGAAACACAACAGTTCATCAGCAGCCAAGCAGAGTCAGAATGAGCCAAGCCAGAACTTGCATTAAGTAAGCAACGGTACTGTGTATTGAAAGCAAATTAATACCAACGGCCTCATTCCAGACAAGATCTGCTCGATAAGGAAAGTTTGTTATTAGCATTGAATCAAGAATATTGCTCCAACGTTCAACATCTCAGTGCTATATAAACAAGACTTTGAAGATTGAATTGGCTAATGCTCTCCAAATCTTTACACGCCTAAAAGCTGATCATAATCTTCCTTCTCTCAGCTTGCTAAACACTACACATTCTCTTATTCAATCATTGTTTAGCAATCTAGTTTCTAAGCTTTAAGTTGTGTATACATCACAGTTGTGATACAGTTTTGTAGAAAACATTCACACACTTAGATTTATCTTCTTTGTAAGAAAGTGTTTCCTTGACAAACCGGGTTGTGGTTTGCATTAAGAAGGCTTTAGCAGTTGTTAAAGCAGTCTGTAATATTCAGTTGAATATAGTGGATTAAGACCTCGTTGGAGAGAGGCGAAATCACCTTGACGGGTGGACTGGAGTAGTTTGAGATCAAACGAACCAGGATAAAAATATCTTGTTCATTGCATTGATTTTCAGTTTTACAATTCAACCCCCCCTTCTTGTGTTTTTCACTACTTCATGATGTTCTCAAAATAAATGAGATTGTGTGGTATGATGCGTATATGCATGTATCATGATGTATGGAAATATAATGTTTTAGCTGGGGAAAATAAATCCCGGGTAGCTGCTGGAAAAAAGAGTTGGATTCTTTGTTTCCGCTGGGGATGGTGAACGAAGGTGATTGCGAGAATAAACCTTCAGGAGAAGATAACTCTGTTGGGGAATAAACTGATGAGGAGATTACTCTGTGGGAAGAGATGCTCTGCTGAGGATTCCATTGATAAATTCTGTCGGGATGAATTATCATTGTGGGTGATAATGAATCTGCTGAGGATTGAATTCCCATTTGTGAGAGGAAAGAAATTCGCTGGGGATGATCTTTCAGTTGCAACTTGTTGGGGATAACCCTTTAGACTCTTGTGGGGATAAACCTCTGAGTTCTGCTGGGAATGATCCTTTGAACTCGACTAGGGAGATTTATTTTGTACTCCGCTGGGGATAAACTTCCAGAGTCTACTGGGGATGATGCTTTAACTCTGTTGGGGAAGCTTTTTCAGTCTGTACTGGGAAAATTTTAACTCCACTGGGGGTATCTTGTATTCTGCCGGGGAACA
Organism: Vicia faba; assembly: GCA_948472305.1. Classification (NCBI taxonomy): domain Eukaryota; kingdom Viridiplantae; phylum Streptophyta; class Magnoliopsida; order Fabales; family Fabaceae; genus Vicia; species Vicia faba. The sequence continues at coordinate 1,535,741,113 of OX451739.1, forward strand.
TTCTTATACTCCGTTGGGAATATTAAGATTGTCGGGGATATTAAGCCTTTCTAGTATTGATGGTAGATAAATTCTGCTTGGGGAAAGCATTGCTGATTTATTCATAGTTGCAAGTCTCAGCTGGGGGAGAGCTACCATTACTGTCTTGCTCTGCAGGGAGTGAAGGTATTTTAGCCATATTCTTCAGAAGAATCTACCTTTGTACCTGGTGGACAGAGCAACTATACAGTTCGGACAATTCTTATTGCCCCTGTTCCCGATATTACCAGTAATCATTTTTTGTTTCGCGCGTAAATATTTATGAGCAGAAATTAATGTCAAATGCATATATCAAAAATGAACCTTGGACGTTCTTTGCAAATCAAAATAGATAAAGGAAAAACAGTTTGAAATTTCTTTGAAAATGAATTGTATTGATTTTGAAGTTTGGCCTGTAAATAGGCGTTTTTTGTACAAGAGGCTGACGTCCTAGTAAGAGAACGCCGCCGAATAATAGAATTTACAAAATTTGTGAAAAATTAAACAAAACAGCTATGTGAATGATCCCACTGGGTTCCAACTCTGCTATTTCCTTTATGTCTTCGAGCATCTCGTCACTTTTCTGCTTGGTTGAAGATGAATCAAATTGATTAGTGTCGTCCGAGCTTGATAGTCGATACCGAAGTCTGGATGCAAGGTGATCCAATGAGACATAGTGTTACGCTTTGTCCCTAATTTTTGCCTGGACCGCCCCTTCGGGTTTTCAGTCCACCGGGATACCCTTTTTTGCCCAAGCTGCCTTTTCAGGTTTTTGACTTGCTGGGTGTACAGATTTTTTTCATTTTCATCCCTTATTTTTTCCCGAACCCTTTTGGTTCGCCGGGAAGCCCTTATTTTTGCCTAGGTCAGTCAACCTAGCGGGTCTTTGATTATGCGTAGTATCTTTTCACTATGTTTGCATTGACGGGGTGTGGAAGGTCGTCACCATCCATGGTGGTTAGAATCATAGCTCCTCTTGAGAAAATGCTCTTAACCACAAATGGCTGTTTACCTTGGGTTTTGGTAAACAACCGCTGATCCTCCAAATGGTTACTTATTTGGTTACTCGCAGGATCGATCAGATTGATCCTATGGACATAGGTTGATTTTGAAGTTTGATTAAGTTGGATAAGGCTTTAAGTAAAATGTTTCAAGTAAATTGCATAAAGGAAAGGCTTGGTAAAATAAACAAGGCTTTAAAGTAAAGGTTCGACAGGAATTTAAAGGGGAAAAGCATGTAAAATACTGGAAAAGTAAATGACTTTTAATTGATAAAATTGGTGTTTCACACATACATTTCTCTACAATTCTTTCGCTCACACTGGGTACTTGAATCTAAATGAGTGACTATGTATTTTTTGTGAACACACGCGAGAAACTACATGTCTACTCCTATTTATACAAAAACATTCCAAGTAACCGTCGGGCAGTTGCACTGCTTCGAGATTAAGCCACTTGGCACGTTCTCCATGCTCGACGCTCCAGATCCTTGCACGTTTGCACGTAGTAACTGCTGGAAACCGTTTTCCCTCCAAAGCTTTGAATTTCAAACTGCTCCACTCTGGACCATCGAACACGTTCGTCAAGAGACATCTTCGACGAAAACTCCTTCGACGTCGAAGGCAATCAGCCTTCTTCCTTGGAAGAAATCTTCTAAGTATTTTGCCATCTTTCGACGGGCACTTCGACAGGCTTAACCAGTCGAAAGCATCTTTCAGCTTTTAATGGCTGCCATCAATCAAAACAAAGGTGTCGAATTTAGGAGCCAACAAATTGCCCCCCAAGAATGCCTTATTTCGACTCTGAAAGAAAAAGGCATTCTTTGAAAACGCCATTCGACACCTGTTTTTCCACGCTTAGTCACAAGTTAACTTGTGCACTTTTTGTTGCTTTTTTACCAACTATTGGCAATCCCAAGAAACCATCATTGATTTGATCCTAGGACGTCACTTTCAGTACGGCGTGCAGTACCAAACGTCACTTCAGAATTTGTCATTATGACAAATCCCAGAAACGAGGACGCACGCTGCGTCTCTCTGTTTCTGCAGAAACGGCCAAAACAACAGGATGCTGCCACGCGTCCCACTAATTCCTGCAGCATTAAATGCCATTTAATGTCCTCGTTATTGGGAATTTCTCCCACTACTATAAATAGTAGTGAATATCCCATTGTGGGACTTTTCACGCACACTAGCCCTCAAACTCCCTTGCTTTCATACAAAACTTGCTCTCTTTGCAGAAAAACTCTTCCTTTTCCACTTCATCTTCATCCTCAACAATGGCCTCTGCTTCTACTGCCCCCAAGACTAACGCAACAACTGAACAACTTGTTAAGCCCAAGGTCTTTGTTACTGCTCCGGTAGTGAACTCTACAGGGAAACGAAGGGTCCCTGAACCTTCTGACATCTCCGTTCGCGATGCTTATTCGCGTCACTTGATGATCCCGGTCGGATACTCCAACCAGATCTTCGCAATGTCTGGACCCATGAACCCAAGCATCTCTGAAGCTCTGAAGATCAAGAGCTATTTCCCCATCGTCGAGAAACTCAAGCCAGTAGCCTGCGCCAAGAAGGATGCAGAAGACAACGAAGACCCTACACACGAGAAGATCGACCTTCGTTTCTTCAACAAAAGTGTTAGAGTCTTCAGGTCTTGCCCTAATCTGACCTCTGACTATGTTGCTTGGCTAACAAAGTTGGAGAAACATCAAACTCCCGTCTGGAAGGAAATGGGAATTTTTGACCTAGTAATGCTGTCGAAGACAGGTTTAAACTACTCCCCAGAGATGCTTATAGCCTCGCTGTTGTTCTGGGATAACTCTCACTTCACCTTTCACCTTCCATGTGGGATGTTAACTCCCACACTCTTCGACGTAGCGGCCATTACTGGCCTTCGACCAACCGGAGATTACTTCGACCCGGAGGAGATGTCGGAGGACCAAATTGGCTTTTCTGAGACCAAGCCAACATATACCACCTTTATCAACCATTATCACGACAGGTCGACGGATACAGTGTCGGATGTCGAACACATAGCGTTTCTAGCCTTATGGCTAACTCGCTTTGTGTTTTGCTCGAAGTCTCTACAAGTGACCAAAAATATGGTCACTCTTGCCACCCAACTGCATCACCGCCAGAACATCTGTTTGGCAGAACTAATTCTGGCCAGTCTTTATGACTCAATCAGCAATGGGGTTACTCTGTTGAAACATGTCGAAGATAGGAACAGTTTGCTACTCGCTGGGCCTTTCTGGCTACTTCAACTGTGGCTCAACGCCACTTTCGAATCCTTCTTACCCAAGAAGAATCAGATAAATGAACAAGCCCCAGCGATAGCTAATAGACGTATCGAAGGAATTAGGCTGGCTCTACTGACACCTGTGGAAGATGGGCTAGAGTTCCAACAAACCTTCACTAACTTCGTTCTGATGTTCGCTCGAAGGAAGGAATTTGTTTCAACTATGGCTCCATTTGCTCAACGGAAGGTGGGGCCAGCATGGTTTACAAGGCCACATCCAAAGGAGTCGAGTGGTCCCAATGTCGATGAGCACACTGTACTTTGGGAGGCGTTCCTGACACCCAGGATCATGCCTCTTCGATTTAAGAGTTCTAAGACTCATTTGAGTCTGCTTGCCTATCAACCCAATCTGGTATCTCGCCAGTTTGGTATCATCCAAACCCTGCCTTCTCCCATTTTCCAAAGAGAGAAGTCAATGTTGTACTTCTGCAACGATTATACAGAAGAAGCTGCTACCAAGCATATCGGAAGATATGCTGGTCGAACAATCCTCTCGCTGTTCAACTACCAGCTTAACTTCCTTTGCTCACCATCTTTTGAAGAGTGGTGGAGAAGCTATTATGCTGAGTACTTCTTCGACGAGAAGGACTTCATAGCAGAGTTGCAGAAGTCTTTTGTCCTTGTGTTGGACAAAGTAAAGAAATGTAAGTTCATGCTCTCACATTTACTTTTTATCTTTCTCTTCGACTGTTAGCCTGTTAACTTTCCTTTTCGCTTTCAGTTGTTCGAAAGCCCCTAGCCAAGAAGGCTACAGAAGGCCCACAAGGAAGAGTCCTTTCGACAAAACCTCCACCGCCGGCGAAGACTATAGCGCCGGCGAAGACAACAGGCAACCAACAGGGGGAAGGCTCTTCGAGGAGGCCTCCTGCATCGGTAACCAGATTTTCTTCATTTTTCTTCTGGCTTTCAATTTTTTATTTTCGACGTAATTATTCAATCGAATTCCTATTGGTTTTATAGGCCCCTTCGCCCAAGAAAAGGGCAGCATTGGTGATCGAATCGGGGAGTGATGACGAAAGTGATTCCCCTCCTTCTCCCTTAAAGAGGCGAAAGTTAACGAAGGACGCTTCTGTTCCTACTCCTGCTCCTGAAGGTCGAACCGTCAGAATAAAGGTCGCTGTGAGGAAGCCTAGGCCACCTGCAGTGGTCATCGAGGAACCAACTGAGGAGGAACTGAACGCTCTTGTTACCAAGCCTGTCGAAAGTGACAATTCCAGCCCTGGGGCTGAAGTTAATCCACAGGTAATCTATTGGACCCTTCTTATAACTTAGGCATAGATACCATTATTCGATTATGTCTCTTTCGACATCTGAAGATTTGTCTTCTTTCTCTTCTTCAGGACACTACTGAAAGTTCTCCACCAAGGACTTCAGAAACTCTAGAATCTGCTGACCTTAGCAGGCCTCGGGAAAAAGATTTGGGCAATGACGAAGCCCATACTGAGAACGAGGCCAATGCTGAAACAGTGGAGAAGACAACAGAAGAACCTATGGTGGAGGACACACAGCCAGAAACGGTTCCTGTGGTGGTCTTGTCATCAGAAGAGAATCCTGAAGGAAGAGACCAAGGCAATGGCGAAGAGAATCAAGATGCTGTTGACGAAGAGCATCAAGGTGGTACTGGCGAAGAACACCAGGATGACGCTAGCGAAGAGCCACAAAATGACGCTGGCGAAAGACCCCAAGGTGATGTTAACGAAGAACCACAAGTCGACGCTAGTACCGCCTCAGTCCAAGTCGAAGAGCAACCAAACGAGGCACTCAGCATCCAACCGCCTCAAGCCCAAGATAATACTGTGGCAAGGGTCACCTCCTCAAAGCACAAGTCAAAAGAGGACTTGGAAATCTTGAAACAAACTGACCCTGTCAGCTACCTCAATGCAATCATCGAGAGTAAGAGTTCTTCTGACACTAGTCAGGAAATTCCTACCCTGTCGGGGAAATCTACTGAAACTTCTCCTCTTGATGATGCGTTGGCGAAGGTTAAGGCCCAGTTCTTCAAGAGAGATTTAATGAAAGCTTTAGAGGGGGACCCCACTGCTCCATCATGCTTAAAAGAGGTTTTGAATGCTGTTGACTTCGAAGCTGTAGCCCCAGAAATCTCAGACTTAATCATGGAATTACATTCTATGATTGATCAAGTCTCAGCGGATTACAGGCGCCAACGAACTTTTAACAGTCAGCTCGAAGTGCTGCATGGCAAAAGCTCATCTGCGTGGACTGCTGTCTCAGATTCGACTTCTCGAATTGCCGAGTTGTCGAAACAGAAAGCGTCTGCACAGGAAAGGGTCGATGCTATTGAGCGAGAGAATGTCTCCTTCCGAGCACAAATTGCAGAGATAGAGGCGAAGATAAACGCCAACACTGTACTCCAGGAGGAAATTCTTTCGACCATCCCAGACGCTGAGAGCCAGACTGAGATCAAGCAAGGCCTGGAATTCGCTGAGAGGGCTCAAAGCCTCGACGCCCAAATTGCCAAACTGGTGCAAGAAAAATCTTGGTGCAAAAAGAGGTTGGAGCTGCAGTATGCCAAGTATCTTCGACTCAAGAATTCTCTTTCCTTTTGATTGATTCTCTTTTGTAACCATCTTCTGTAATCGTTTTCGACAACAATTGCCATTTTGGCTGAAATTAATAAAAATTTCCATTTTGGCATTTTTATGGTTAATTTAGCTTGTTCTTTTATTGTTTTATTTTTATCTCTTGAAGTATAGGCTTATATTTTTTCAAATATTTACCATTTACTCTCAAGAGCCTTTTATCACCACTTATCTCTTCGACTTCATAGGCTCCACCAGAAAAAGTTTGGATAACTCTGAAGGGTCCTTCCCATTTGGGTGACCATTTCCCCATGCTTCGATCCCGTCGATCCATGGGAAGAATTACCTTCCAAACTAAATCTTCAGGCAAAAATACCTTAGGTTTTACCTTTCTATTATAAGAGTCTTCTACTCTTTTCTTCTGAAGCCTGAGTAAGTCGAGAGCGTGTAATCTCTCTTCGTCTAAATCCACCAGTTCATCTAACATCATATTCCAATAAACCTCAGAAGGAATATCATAATGCCTCTGAACTCTTGCAGATTGAAGACAAATTTCTGCTGGCAATACTGCATCATGGCCAAAAGTTAGCCTATATGGTGTTGTACCAGTGGCTTCTTTTGGGGACGTTCGACAAGCCCATAAAATCTGGTCTAACGTCTTATGCCAATTCTTTGGTTTCTTCCCAACATGTTTCTTTATCAAGCCAATCACTACTTTGTTAGCTGCTTCGACTTGACCATTCGCCTGTGCATAGTAAGGCGTGGATGTTAGGAGTTTGAAACCTGTTTCCTGAGCAAATTCCTGCATCTTTCGACCAGTGAAAACTGAACCTTGGTCAGTTGTTATTGTCTCAGGGATTCCATACCTAAATATAATGTTCTTTTGAATGAATTCAATGACATTTTCTTGGTCTACATTGACTAAAGGGACAACTTCGATCCACTTAGTAAAATAATCAATGCCTACCAATATGTATTTCTGACTCTTTGATGATGCTGGTCGAATCTCTCCAATAAGATCCAACGCCCATCCTCGAAAGGGCCAAGGCTTCACTATTGAGTGAAGTTCGCTTGCTGGTACATGCTGGATGCCTGTATGAACTTGACACTCTTGGCAACCTTTGGCGAACTCAACACAATCTTTCAGCATAGTGGGCCAATATAGTCCTTGTCGAAACAACAACCATTTCATCTTATGGCCTGCTTGGTGAGCCCCACATGCCCCAGCATGTGTAGTCGAAAGGGCTATGTATGCTTCAGTTTCACTTAAACATTTCAGCAACACCCCTTCAGGCGTCTTCTTGAATAACTCATTACCCATGAGTACAAAACTCAACGCCCTGTATTTTGTTTTTCGTTCTGTCGGAGCTCCTGGATTTTGAAGATAGTCCACAATGGGTTTCCTCCAATCCTGGTCTGACAAATTATCAATGAACGAAATCTCGAAGTTTGAGTGATCAGCATAACCTAGCCTTGTCGATTCCAAGTCTGATGGTGATAGACAAGTTGCTTTTATCTTCTCTCGAACTTCGATTGCTCTTTGTAATCTCGTTTTTGAAATCTTATACCCTGATGCAATTTGTGCCAAGTCATTGGCTATTTGATTTTCGACTCTGGGTATGTGTCGAATATTGACACTTTCAAATTGTTTCAATAAACGATTTGCTATCACAAAGTACATAATGAGATTCTCTCTTATGCATTTATACTCCTTTGTGACTTGCTTGATGACTAACTCTGAGTCTCCCATTATTTCGACTCGAGTTGCCCCCAATTCCAACAATATTTCAAGGCCAGTAATTAGAGCTTCATACTCAGCCTCATTGTTCGAACAAGAACCTTCTATTTGGTACTTGAATGTTGTTGGAATTTTATCTGGAGAAATAATCAAGACTCCTACTCCTGTTCCATTTTTATGGCTGGAACCATCGAAGTAGAATTTCCAAGGTTCTATCTCCACATAATTAATATCCTCGACTTGAATTGAGTGGTCGACTATGAAGTCTGCAACCACTTGTCCTTTTACTGCCTTAAGAGGCATAAAGGTTAAGGAGTATTCAGTCAATGCTAATGCCCACTTGCCAATTCGACTATGCAAGATAGGTTTCGACAACATATATTTGAAAACATCAAAATGAGACGAAACATAAACATCAACTGGTTTAATATATTGCTTGAGTTTTGTACAAGAGAAATACAGACATAGACACAATTTTTCAACTTCGCTATATCTAGTTTCTGCATCATTCAAAACTCGACTGAGATAATAAATGGGTCTTTCGACTCCATTCTCATCCTCTTGGGCTAACATACTTCCCAGAGTTTTGTCAGATGCAGCTATGTACAATCTCATACTCCTATTACTACAAGGAGGCACCAAAATAGGTGGCTTAGTGAGGTACCCTTTGATTTTGTCGAAGGCTTCTTGTTGCTCCTGCCCCCATTCGAACCCCTCTTTATTCAGTCGAAGCAAGGGTGAAAAGGCCTGAGCTTTCCCACTTAGGTTAGATATAAACCTTCTCAAGAAATTTATCTTGCCTAAGAGGGATTGCAATTCCTTCTTATTCGATGGCGCTTTCGCTTCCAAAATTGCCTTCGTCTTGTTCTGATTTATTTCGATTCCTTTCTTGTGGACAACGAAACCCAAGAAATCTCCAGCTTTTACACAGAACGCACACTTCAAAGGGTTCATCTTCAGACCATGTTCTCTCATTCTTTCGAATGATTGTCGAAGGTGGTCTATGTGACTCTTCCTGGAAACAGATTTTATAACAATATCATCAATATAAACTTGCATAAAAGTGTTAATAAAATCATGGAAGATAGTATTCATTGCTCGCTGGTACGTTGCCCCAGCGTTCTTTAGACCAAAAGGCATCACTACCCATTCGTAAGTGCCTAAGGCCCCAGGGCATCGAAAGGCTGTTTTCGACACATCCTCTTCAGCAATGAATATTTGATTATATCCTGAATAACCATCGAGCATACTCAGGTATTCGTAGCCAGCGGCAGAATCGACTAGCATTTCCGCCACAGGCATTGGATATTCATCTTTGGGGGTGGCAGCATTCAAATCTCTGAAATCTATGCACACCCTTAATGTGCCATTTTTCTTAATCACTGGCACAATATTTGCAATCCATTCGACATACCTTGTAACACGGATGAATTTGCATTTCAGAAGTCTTTCGACCTCCGTTTTGATCTTCGACAATATTTCTGGAGCGAAGCGTCTTGGATTTTGCTTGATTGGCTTCTTTCCAGGTTTGATTGGCAACTGAAGTTCTACCAATCCTCTGTCGAGACCGGGCATTTCGTCATAATCCCATGCAAAACAGTCTTTAAACTCTTTCAGCAATTGGATTACTTCCAACCTAAGTTCTGGATCAATTTTGGCGCTGATGTAAGTTGGCCTATTCTCTGATCCTTCGCCTAAGTTGATTTCTTCTAAAGGGTCTTGTGCTAACATCTTAATGTTGTTCGCCAAGGGATCCTTTTCGAAGCCCAAAGGCTCATCGTCATAGATGGCGTCGAGCCTTTGTTCCTGCAATTCATCTGGCATGATATCAGGAGGTCTTGGATCGAAATCCTTTCCTGGGCCAACAGCAGATAATTGTTGATCATTGGCCTGTGTGGCCATGTACTTCACTTCGGCTTCGAGAGCCGTTATCATCTTGGTTTCGGCCACATAAGCCGAAATTCGCTTCAGAGATTGTGACTCAGTCATTATCACTGAATTCACTTCCCCAACCAGTTGGTTGGATATCAGTTAGCCCACTGAAGTCTATGTGGGACAAGTCTTCTCTGTCCCATTGGAAACCATGCTCAGGATGCAGGTATAGGGAACAAAAGGTGTTTGGCGCTGGCGCCATGTCGAAGTCAGGAGTTGGACATGGCCCTATGTGAGCCAAGTTTTTGTCGAAATCTGTTACACCCAAGTGATTGACTTCGCCAAGGTAGTAACTTTGATCCGCCTCTATGTTTTCGACCATCCCATCTGGACGCCATAGAAGCAACCTTTGATGCATCGATGAAGGCACAACACCTACACCATGAATCCACTCACGGCCTAACAAAAGGTTGTAGTTAGGTTTGGCCGATATGACCATGAACATTGTTGGTCGAAGGATCGACCCAACTTTTATGTCTAGTTGGATCACTCCCATGGTGGTCCCAATGCCTCCCTCATAGTTGGACAGAACCATATTGTGAGGTTTGATTTCTTCATCCCTTTTGCCAATCTTCCTTAGCATAGAATGAGGGATAATATTGATAGTGGCCCCACAGTCGACCAATATTTTGTTCACAGTGGTCTCTTCGAGCTTGGCCCTTATGAACAAAGGTTTGAGGTGATTCTTCATCGCCTCTGTAGGTGGCTCGAAGAAGCCATTTTGTTCCTCTGTAGTGCCATTGTCCATGACAAAATAGCACACTGGCCTATGTTTGGCCATTTCTTGTTCCACCTCCCAGTCACTGGCTTCGACTTCTACTTGTCGATTGAATTCCCTAGGCAGTACTGAAACAATGTTCACCATTATATCCAGAGTATCGTCGGACTCTGCATCATCTTCGTCTTCGACTTCGCTCTGGTTAGGCCAAACTAGCCTGTTGGTAACTGGTTCTCTCTCAAGAGGCTTTCTTTGTTTCCTTTGAGGCACATTCGAACTAGTTTCTGCCTTAGGTTCGTTGGCAGCCTCTCTTTCAGCTTTTCGCCTTCTTTGATATCTCCTCCATTGGGATCTCGACATAGGATTTTTTCCCTTGTAGTTGCTGGACACTTGAGCAACCTTGGGTGCAGCAACTTGAGGATCTTTCTTCTGAATTAAAGAGGAACCTCTTGGCACTTCGAAAGAATGCCATTTCTCTTCACTTGGCCTTTTCCGGCCAGATGTTTTGTACCAAGTGTCTACTGGTACATTTGTTGGAGGCCTAAAAGTCAATGGCCTCTTGTCTTGATTAGAACCCCTTCTGGGATCATGTCGAAGGTCAGCATTCTCCCTTCTCTTGTTCGCTGCTCTCACGCCTTGTATGTGCTCAGCAGCTTTTTTATCAAAGATAGAACTGCATCTTGGACACAGCATCACCTCTGATTTCTTCTTCTGGCATCTTTGTAAAAAATCTGCCAAGTTTTCGTTTTCCCTAGGGAAAGCCGTTTTATTTGCCTGCTCTTGCGTTATGGCTTCTTCTGAAGTTTTAGGGTCAGAAAGTTCAACCATGTTGATATTCATTGTATCCTTATTAGCAAGAGTTAGTTGTTTCATTTGTGTCTCCAGATTCTCCGTCTGGCCTTGTACAGTGGCCAATTGGGAACTGGGCTTTGGTCCAGTTTTTTGTGCTTCAGCAGTCTTCGACTTTGGGTCTTCGACCGCTTTCTGGACAGCCTCAATTGTCTTCCTGGATAAATTTCCAGAAAAACTGCCAAAGATTGGCATGTTGATGTGGTCCTTTGAGACTTCGACCATGGTAATGCCTGGCTTCTTCGACTGGATCCTGGTTGCCTCTATCATGTTCACCTCAGAGGGTTCTGCATAGTGGGCTTCAGCCTTCAGTGGATTGGAGTCGACAGCCATGGGGGATTTGTCAGCAAACTTTAATCTCCCTTCCTCAATAGCGTCTTGCACAAGATTCCTGAAAAGAAAACATTGAGAAGTTTTATGGCCCAAAAAATTATGATATTTGCAAAAACCTCTCTTCTTTCTTTGATCAAGAGGAGGCACTTTTACCCCAGGGGGTACTATCATTTGGCCATCTTTAACTAGCAAGTCGAATATTTCATCACATTTTGTGATGTCAAAACTATAAGTCTTTTTTGGGAACCTATCGTTGGTCCTGTCTGGACCAATGGGATTTTTCCCATTTGAGGGGACTAACTGTTTACAAGAGTATGGTGGCCCTTGTTTTAGTTCTGCTAAATCGACTTCTCCTTCTTCGACAGCTAAAGTATCGTCGAAGGATTCTAGATCTTCGTCATCCAACTCAACGTACGCTATTCTTTCTCTCTTGTGAGTTTTCGTTGCCTTAGCTTTTTCAGCTTTGAGGCGTTCGACTTGTCGAACTCTATCGGCCAGTTGGGCCATGTCTCTTAGGTACTGGGTATCTAGCTTCTTCCTAATGGAATAATCTAAACCGCCTGCAGCCATTTCGACCAACTCATGTTCTGGCACTTGTGTAAAACATCTCGCCTTAAGCAACCTAAACCTATTCAGATATTCGTCTATAGGTTCAGTGAAACGTCTCTTCACACTCGCCAGTTCTTTCAGGCTTATCTTGGTTTGCCCCATATAGAATTGTTCATGGAACAATCTTTCCAACTGGGTCCAATGATGGATCGAATTGGGGGGTAGAGTTGTGAACCAAGTAAAAGCGTTCTTGGTTAAGGAACTTGGGAAGTATTTGATCCTTAGGTTTTCATTATTTGAAATGTCTCCTGCTTCGATCAAATACCTCGCCACATGTTCGACAGTAGATTCTGTCGTGTCCCCAGAGAACTTAGTAAATTTGGGGACTTTGCTCCTAGGAGGTAAATCCGTTTGCAATACGTATTCTGACAATGGAGACGTAAAGTTGGGCCTTCGAAAGCCCATGTTCATCCCATTCTGATTCATGATCCTTTCGATCATGGTTGCCAGATTATTTTCCAAACCCATGTTTTGGTGTTGGATATGCTGAACCATTTCGTCAGCATTTTGGTTTCTGTTAACTAACCTTATCTCTGGGGCTATTACCCTAGGTTCTTCGACAGGTTGTTCTACAGGCTGTTGAGCCTGATTAATGGTAGTTTCTTCCTCTACAAATATCCCCTGATTTCCTCTTATCTGCGCCCTTTGGGGCTGTCGAATAGGTGGGGGTACTCCAAAGAAATCAGCCAAACGCGTCATTTGCGCTGTAACTTGCTGATTCGATTGAGTAGTATTTTGTATTAGAGGATTTAGCACTGTACTCAAAGTTTGTGCCAACATTTGCACCATATCATGGTTGCTTTCGTCCATCTGTTGCCTCAAGACTGCTGTCGAGGCGTTTGTAAGGCCATGGGCTACTTGGGACGTTCCTCCTAAGAGTTGGGTCCTATTTCTATTCGCCATGCCTACTCCAGAGCCTTGGAGTGGCGAAGAGGCACTCACGAAAGGGTCTGAATAAGTGGACGCAGCATTCGTCAGGCTTGCCACTTCAGAAGTTGGCATACCATAGAATGGAATAAATCCTGGGGGAACCACCGGCCTTGTGCCTATATTTCCCCTTGGTGGGGGGGTTCCCAAAGGCATTCTGGGGCCTGAAAACGAAGTTATTGGCCCCGTGGCTGTGACTGACACTGCTGGTGTCGAACCAACATTCGTCGCTTCACTTACGGTCATATTAACCGTTGCTCCCACACTTGGTGGTGGAATTTCATTATTGTTTGGCGGATTCGCCATCTCTTCCCTTCTTCTGGCAGTATTGCTATCGTTGGTGTATATTCTACCACTCCTTAATAACATACAACTCGAAAAGATGAGATTATTTTTTAACAATCAACACACAGTCCCACCGGGTGTGCCAATTTGTTTACCTTGGGTTTTGGTAAACAACCGCTGATCCTCCAAATGGTTACTTATTTGGTTACTCGCAGGATCGATCAGATTGATCCTATGGACATAGGTTGATTTTGAAGTTTGATTAAGTTGGATAAGGCTTTAAGTAAAATGTTTCAAGTAAATTGCATAAAGGAAAGGCTTGGTAAAATAAACAAGGCTTTAAAGTAAAGGTTCGACAGGAATTTAAAGGGGAAAAGCATGTAAAATACTGGAAAAGTAAATGACTTTTAATTGATAAAATTGGTGTTTCACACATACATTTCTCAACAATTCTTTCGCTCACACTGGGTACTTGAATCTAAATGAGTGACTATGTATTTTTTGTGAACACACGCGAGAAACTACATGTCTACTCCTATTTATACAAAAACATTCCAAGTAACCGTCGGGCAGTTGCACTGCTTCGAGATTAAGCCACTTGGCACGTTCTCCATGCTCGACGCTCCAGATCCTTGCACGTTTGCACGTAGTAACTGCTGGAAACCGTTTTCCCTCCAAAGCTTTGAATTTCAAACTGCTCCACTCTGGACCATCGAACACGTTCGTCAAGAGACATCTTCGACGAAAACTCCTTCGACGTCGAAGGCAATCAGCCTTCTTCCTTGGAAGAAATCTTCTAAGTATTTTGCCATCTTTCGACGGGCACTTCGACAGGCTTAACCAGTCGAAAGCATCTTTCAGCTTTTAATGGCTGCCATCAATCAAAACAAAGGTGTCGAATTTAGGAGCCAACAATGGCCCTTCGTAAGTAGGGGTCCATTTGCCCCTGGGATCACCTTGAGGTAAGATAATACGCTTGATTACCAGATCCCCAACTTGATACTCTTGTCGTCTGACTTTCTTGTTAAATGCCTTGATCATTCGTTTTTGGTATGTCTGACCATGACAAATAGCAGTAAGTCTCTTTTCATCGATTAAGTTCAACTGATCAAGCCGGATCTGAATCCAGTCATCTTCACTCAAACCTGCATCCTTCATGATCCGAAGAGAGGGTATCTGAACTTCAATGGGCAAGACTGCCTCCTTACCATATACCAAGGAATAGGATGTTGCCCCTATTGACGTCCGTGCTGAAGTATGGTACCCATGAAGAGCAAACGGTAACATCTCGTTCCAGTCTTTGTATGTCACTGTCATCTTCTACACAATCTTCTTAATATTTTTATTAGCCGCTTCAGCAGCCCCATTCATCTTCGGCCGGTAGGGAGAAGAGTTATGATGCTGTATCTTGAATTGCTCGCAGAGCTCAGTGATCATCTTATTGTTGAGATTGGTACCATTATCCGTAATGATCCTCTCTGGTACACCATATCGACAGACCAGATTGTTCCGAATAAACCGTGCCACGACGTTCTTGGTTAATGTAGCAAAGGAAGCTGCTTCAACCCACTTTGTAAAGTAATCAATAGCTACCAAGATGAAACGATGCCCGTATGATGTTGTAGGTCTGATCTCGCCGATCATATCAATGCCCCACATTGCAAAAGGCCACGGAGCTGTCAATACGTTCAGAGGGACTGGAGGTATTTGCACCTTATCAGCATAGACTTGGCATTTGTGACATGTCCAAGAATGATGATAACAGTCGGCTTCCATTGTGGACCAATAATATCCTGCCCAAAGGATTTTCTTTGCCGTGGTATGTCCACTGGAGTGAGTTCCGAAAGTACCTTCATGTAACTCTGCCATGATCCTTTCTGCTTCATTCTTATCCACACAACGCAGTAAGGCCGAATCATGGTTGCGCTTGTAAAGAATGTCATTGCTGATGAAAAACTTCACCGTGAACCTTCTCAGAAACTTCTTATCATTAACAGATGCACCCTCGGGGTTTTCTTGAGCCTCAAGATACCTTTTTACTTCATGAAACCAGGGTTTATCCGCTACCTCTTCAGTCTCAATATCACAGCAATGTGCAGGCTCGTCCAATCTTTCAATGATAATCCGGGGAGCTTAGTTGTCCCAATTGACCTTGAACATAGAAGACATCATAGCCAGCGCGTCCGCCAACTGATTCTCCTCTCTAGGGAAGTGTTCAAAGGTTATCTCCTCGAAATGGGGAAGTAACATCAATACATACTCCTTGTAAGGAATAAGGTTAGGGTGTTTCATATCCCACTCGCCTTTGATCTGACTGATCACGAGAGCGGAATCTCCGAAGACACTTAGAAACTTAATCCTTAGGTCAATTGCTGCTCAAAGACCCATGATGCATGCTTCATACTCCGCCATGTTGTTGGTGCAGTTGAAACATAGTCGGGCGATAAACGGAGTATGAGAGCCTTTATGAGATATGATCACGACGCCAATTCCATTACCCAAAGCGTTCGAAGATCCTTCAAAGTACATAGACCATTGGGATCCTTCCTCAGGTCCTTCATCCAGTCCAGGTGTCTCTCAATCAGTCACTAACATGATATTCTCGTCCGGGAATTCAAAGTTCATAGACTGGTAATCATCCACTGCCTGATGTTCCAAATGGTCTGCCAACACACTTCCCTTAATTGCCTTTTGGGTCGTATACTGGATGTCATACTCAGTCAAGATCATCTGCCATCTTGGTATTCTTCCGGACAAGGCAGGCTTCTCGAAGATATACTTGATTGGATCCATCTTTGATATTAACAGAGTAGTGTGAGTCAGCATATACTGTCTCAGCCGGCGAGCAGCCCATGCTAAAGCGCAGCAAGTTTTCTCGACCAACGAGTATCGGGTCTCGCAGTCGGTAAACTTTTTTCTAAGGTAATAAATAGCATGCTCTTTTTGGCCAGACTCGTCATGTTGACCCAGCACACACCCCATTGAGTTATCGAGTACTGTCAAGTATAAGATCAGAGGTCTCCCTTCAACTGGAGGCATCAAAATAGGTGGCTCTTGGAGATACTCTTTGATCCTTTCGAAAGCGGCCTGGCATTCATCGTTCCAACGTACTACTTGATCTTTCTTCAGTAGCTTGAAGATTGGCTCACAAGTAGCAGTTAGGTGCGAGATGAATCAGGAAATGTAGTTCAGTCGTCCCAGGAAGCCTCTGACTTCTTTCTCGGATCTGGGAGCTGGCATTTCCTGTATAGCTTTCACTTTTGTCGGATCCACTTGAATACCTTTGTCTCTTACGACGAAACCTAATAGTTTACCAGATCTCACCCCGAAGGTGCACTTGTTCGGGTTTAACCTTAGCTTGTACAACTTCAACCTGTCAAACAACTTCTGGAGATGGTCAAGGTGTTCTTCCTCAGTTTGGGACCTTGCAATCATGTCATCGACGTATACTTCAATCTCATGATGGATCATGTCATGAAACAAAGCAACCATGGCACGCTGATACGTTGCCCCAGCATTCTTCAATCCAAAAGGCATGACCTTGTAGCAAAAGGTACCCCATTGAGTAACAAAGGTTGTCTTCTCCATACCTTTGGGAGCCATTTTAATTTGATTATAATCGGAGAAGCCATCCATAAAGGAGAATACCTTGTGCTGAGCAGTGTTGTCAACCAGAACGTCGATATGAGGTAGAGGGAATTCATCCTTGGGACTCGCCCAGTTCAGATCCCTATAGTCGACACACATTCGAACCTTACCATCCTTCTTCGGCACAGGAACCACATTGGCCACCCACTGAGGGTAAGAAGTAACTTCTAGAAAACCGGCGTCAAACTGTTTCATTACTTCAGCTTTGATTTTCTCAGACATCTCGGGGCGCATTCGGCGGACCTTCTGTTTCACTGGAGGACAGTCTTCCCTGGTAGGTAGGCGATGAACCACAATATCAGTATCCAACCCAGGCATATCTTCATAAGACCAGGAAAAGATCTCAACATAGTCACGCAGCATCTGAATCAATCGCTGCTTCACACTAGGCTCCAGATTTGCACCAATCTTGACCTCTTTCTTGTCTACCTCTGTACCCAGATTCACTGATTCTACCGGCTCTTCGTGCGGCTGTATGGCCCTCTCTTCTTGGAGTAACAGTCTTTCAAGTTCACCAGGCACTTCGCAATCATCTTCACCTTCGTCTTCGGCTAAGTTGATCGGATTTTCGAAGTCATAACTGGCAGTAGCAGAGTCGTTACCAGTGAGATCCAGAGTGGATGTAGACATGTATATGTGAGTGTGTGTAAAATAGCTGTTTTGCAATATATAATAAAATAAAAACAAGGAGCGCAAGATTTGAAATGCAAGAAACGTCCAATGCTTTTATTAATGATATATGAAAATGACACCCATAAAGCCCTCACAAATGAAGCCACGGTGCCCCGGGTAAGACACCGGGCCATAAAGTTTAAAACATTGTCTGTTACATATCCAAAACAAAATGTTTCATTACTGGGTAACAAAAGAAATAGGGATGAAGTCCTTTGCTGTCCAGTTTCTTGGTCTACCGTCGGTCGTAGGATAGATCCAGTTGTCAAACTCAGACTCTTCCACATCGTCTTCAATGGCATTCACTCCCGAGTTGCTGATGAACACAGGAGGTCTTCCGATCCGTGCATTCCGAACAGCCTTTTGAGCTTCTGCAGTGAAACCCAAACCAAACTTGTTAGTCTTCTGTGTAAAATCAGGGAGTCTGCCCCAATTTGCACACCCACCTTTCTCAACAACAGCCCAAGCATCCTTGAGGGAAGCCATCTTTATAGGAGAACCTTCAACAACAAACTCAGTTGACGCCAGCGTCTGGGGAACCTCTTCAAAATGTTGAAATGGGGTCTCAATGAACTCCTCATCCATCTCTACATATCGGAAAGAGTTGAGGTGGCTAACCATGTACTCTTCCTCTCCTTGAAATGTCACAATCTTCCCTCTGATCGGGTACTTCAGCTTCTGGTGGAGCGTTGAGGTTACGGCCCCAGCTTTGTGGATCCATGGACGACCCAGCAAACAAGAATAAGATGGGCGAATGTCCATCACATAGAATGTAGAGTTGAAAACCTGAGAACCAACCTTAATCGGGATATCAACTTCTTCGTGCACCATCCTCTTAGACCCATCAAAGGCCCTAACAACATTGTTGCTTTGCTTCAGCTCCAACCCTTCACAGTCCAACCGATCTAGAGCTTTCTTAGGCAAGACGTTCAACGAGGAACCAATATCCACCAATACATGAGCAAGAGTAGTGCCCCTGCATTCAAGGGAGACATGCAGGGCATCGTTGTGATTCTTCCCCTTAGCAGTCAAGTCGGCGTCAGAGAAACCCAACCCATTATCAGCAGTCAGATTAGCCACGCAATCTTTAAGCTGATCAGCTGATGTCTCTTGTGGTACGTGTGCAGTCTTCATAAATGTAATCAGAGCCTTGGCATGGGCCTCTGAGCATAGCAATAGTGACAACATAGAAATCTTGGACGGGGTTTGCCCCAACTGTTCAACTACATTCTAGTCACTCTTTTTGATGATTTTCAGAATTTCTTCCATCTCTTGTCTAGAAGCTTCAACATTAATTGTCTTTGGTGCCTCCGTTTGGGCAGGCACACTGGTGGTCCCTTTGCCCCGAGTATTAGATGACTCGGCGACAGGGGTAAGAATAGGAACTTGAACAGGAGTAGTAGCAGGTACACTGGCAGGTGTAACAACAACAGGTTTTTGGGCAGTTGGTGGAGAGACATCAGGTGAGAAAAGTCTTCCGCTTCGGGTAATTTTAGCAGGTCCAACAATATTGCTGACGTCAGTATCAGCATACAACTCTTGTTTAACTCCATGAAAATAAACATCGGCCCCGTAATGCCAAGGGACAACTTTATCAGAGGTGTAGGGGATAGGCCCAGGAACAGTGATGATCAATGGTGCGGTTCTTGGAACATATGTAATTCTAACCGGCTTCCTCGAGGGAGCCTTGGAAGAATTGTCAAAAATGGTAATGATGGCAACTTCTTCAGTATGAGCTAAAGGAACAACAATCTTCTCAAACAGAATCTCTTTACTATCCATCAGGCGTTGGACACCTGATTTCAAAAGTGGGCAACCGGTAGGTAGGACAGAACACATACGGCAACCTTCGTCACAGCCCATAAATAAACCGGCTAGCAAAAGGTTCTTCTTCACAGTTATCAAAGGGGTAACAATGTCGTTCACAGAAACCACAAACAAGTCTTCATCTATAGCATTCACTCCATGCTTGGGCATAGGATCAGTCACAACATTAGGTCTTTCGGGCGCCTCGAAATCAATCTCCTTAGAATCAATTAAGTCCTGTACCTTGTTCTTCAAAGACCAACAATCATTTGTATTATGCCCCGGGCTATCAGAGTGAAAAGCACAGCGGGAATTAGGGTTGTACTTCGTTGATGTTATATTTGGATTCTTCTGGGCTTCCCTTGGAATCACCAGGTTGGTCTTTAGTAACTGTGGCAGAATCTGAGATAATGTCATGTTGAGACGGGTGAATTGCCTTCGAGGTTTCTCGTCCTTTTGTTGATTATTGTGCTGAGGAGCACCAGCAGGTCTTGAAATAACAACCGCATTAACAGCTTGGCGGTGTTCAGGTCTATTCTGTCTTTTCGAACTGTAGACAACACTGGACTCTTTCTTAAAAGGCTTCTTCTCGGTTGTTGATGAAGCACCCTTTTGTATCTTACCAGCTTTAATACCAGCCTCAATCCTCTCACCAGTCATAATAAGCTCTGTAAACCCCGACGAAGAGCTTCCAATCAGATGATTGAAAAATGGACCAGACAAGGTCCCCAGAAACATATCCACAAGCTCCCGATCAGCCAAGGGTGGTTGTACTCTTCCGGCGAGGTCCCTCCACTTTTGAGCATAATCTTTGAAACCTTCACCCGTTCCCATTGACATACCCTAGAGTTGGGTATGCGTGGGAGCGAGGTCGGAATTGTACTAGTACTGCCTGTAGAAAGCAGTAGCCAAATCTTCCCAACTACGGATACTGGCTCCGTCCAACTGGTAAAACCATTCAAGCTGAGTCCCTGAGAGACTGTCTTGAAAGAAGTGGATCCATAGGTTCTTATCAGCGGTGTACGGCTGAATCTTCCTTACATATGACCGAAGGTGCAGCTTCGGACAAGAAACTCCGTCATACTTAGCAAAGGCCGGTGCCTTGAACTTGTGGGGAATCACTACCCTAGATGATAGACCCAGATCACCAAAGTCTAGACCAGGCACTTTCTGAACTTCCATCGCACTCAACTGGTCTTCCAGTTGTTTGTATCTATCCTCGGCTGGAGGATACTGGTCTCCGTCGAAGTCTGTATCGTTGTCAGAGACCACAGGGCTAGGAGCCCTCCTTTCCTCTTGACTTTCCTTCCCTCCAGATGAGGTGGTCAAATCAACTTCATCACGTAGCCTGTTGCCAAACCTGTGCCCTGTGTTAAACAGGACTTTCCTCTTCTTCTTTTTCTTCTTCTCTTTCAGAATCAGGGTCTTCAGATCTTGCTGACCCTTAGCTAGATTCATGAATAGCTCTTGGAATTGGGCATTCTGGGCCTGTAGGGCATTGATTGCTTGCTCAGTTGATGGTTCAGCAGACATGATGAGTGCTGAAATAAACAGCGAAGAAGATAAGAGACCTGTAATGGGTACCTGTTATGAAGTGCATGGGATGAAATGCGTATGACATGATTTCAAAGACAATCGAGAGATTCAAATTTGTAAACAAGAAATGAAACACACTTTTATTAGATAAACTTTGGAATTCAAATTGTTCAACAAATTTCCCTTAAGGAATTACAAGAATGGAAATATTGAAAAGTAAATAAAAACTGGAGAGGAAATAATCAAAGGACAATCAGTGCTCCCATGGTCTCTTCTTGTCGGTGCGGACATAATCATTGAGAATCCGCTCATTCTCCAATTGCCTAGTCAACCTCTAGATCTTCTGCTCTTGCTCGTTAAACTTTTCTCGGTAAGCATCCCGTTCTTCTCTCAGCTGCATCCAAGACCTTTTCAGTACCCCAATGTCAGTGGGCATGTAAGGATGGAGGATGGTAGGAAGAACCCCCTCTTCATTAGCAACTTCCACAATGATAGGCAGGACGGCTTCATATGGCATTCCCAGCTTCTGGGCACGGATATGGACCCATCTGAGATATGGCTCCATTGGAAGTGAAGTCTTTGGACCCAGCTCATGTGGATCAAATCTGTGAACTCTATCCCAGGCCCTAATGAATCTGCAATGTTGCTCGTCGCTATCCCCTTGAAAGTCAAAGATGATACTAGGAATTAGCATCTCATGAGGTCCTTCTCTTTTGGCTCTCCCAAACTGACGTAAGGCCAAGCATGGATTATAAGAAATTCCTCCATGGGTTCCTATCAGTGGAACATTGGGGTACTCCCCACATCGATCAATAATAGCCACCTCATCCATACCCTTAATAGTCCAGATGATATCATTATGAGAGAGAGACATAACCCTATAAGCCCAACCCATGCCTTCTTTGTTCTTCAGCACTGATTTGGGGAGGTGCGAAATAAACCACCTTGCCAATAATGGAGCACATCACATCAAGGTTCCCCGCTTTCGGGAAGTACGAGCATAGAGCTGATGAAGGATGTCACCCAAGAGAGTGGGTACAGGATTGTGAGAGATGAAGCGAGGTGTACCCTAAGAGTGCGCATATGCGAGTGTGTTGTTTTCAGTTAGTTTTGTCTTTGTACATGTCAATGGTTATCTATGTTGATTTTAAGTTTAAACATTCGATCTTGTCATGCATTCCCTATTATCAAACATCTAACAATTTATAAGTTGCGGAAATTAAATTGCGGAATTTAAACTAACTATTACAAGGTGTCGGGTATTTACATCGCCAAAAGCAACCCTTGAAATTAAAATGCGGAAAATAAATAAAGCGATAAAAGTATTTAAAGGTCCTATTAAACTAATACATTCTGGGAAACAGATACAATATTGAATAAAAATGGCATGCGTGCGGAAAATTAAATCGGGCGAGTTCTAGGGTTTTGACCCTTTGTTTATTAAAGAAAAGATTTTTTTTGTTATTTTTTGAATTAAAAGGAAATAATGCTAAGTTAATTAAATAAATAAATAAATAAATTAAAAAAAGATATTTTTGGATTTTTGGATATTTAAAGAAATAAAAATAAATTAATCAAAGTTAATAAAACCTAATTATCTAAGTTAATTTTAATTATTGTAAAATATATTAAGAGTTATACTTAATTAAAGCTAAATTAATTAAATCAATTTATTTAAAAATAATAATAATGCGGGAAATTAATTTTAATAATGAAAATGTTTTTGGTTTTTTTATTTTATGAGAAAAAGTTTTAATTGGTTAGTTAGTAATAAAAATAATAAATCAAACAAATAAATAAAAGAAAGAAATAGAACCTAAGGGGGTTTGGGCCCAAATTGGAGGGTGAAAATGGCAACTTTGTGGCCCAACAGGCGCTGGCCTGGGCTGACTTTCCCTGGTTCCCTGTGGCATGTTGACTTGGGAGTATGATGCACGCTTCATCTGGACCACCAGATCTGGCCTGGGGCCATCTGGCGCTTTGAGATTTGAGGACCATGGTATGCCACACTTCCTGAAACGCGCTGGAATATTTGTGGAAAAATAATACAAAGCATATGGGGACCTGGGATTCGAACCCAGGTCCTGTTGGATTTTGAACCGACGCCCTTGCCACTCAACCATCACGCTTCTATTGTTATCATAATGGATAATAATAATAATGTTGGAAATCAAATAAATGCCAGAAAATATAAAAAAATAAAGCGCGAAGTTTGAATCAACCAATGGGAGGGGGGCATGTCTTCATCTTCTTCGTTCACCCTGGTTATTTACCTTTGGATTTATATCCGCAACTAAATCCGTATGTCCATCCTAAAATTAGTTCTAGGCTGTGAAAACACAATCCAAAACCATGGTCATGTTCGTCTTCCTCCACTGATTACATCCATGTCCATTAATGGCGCTGATTTTACCTGTAGAAAAAATACCCAAAAAGCAATCTACGAAACCCTAGGTTCGTCTAGGGGGTTACATGCCATATTAATGCAATCAAATGATGCAGAAAGCTTCTAAATTGAACGATAAGCATGAATATGCAAAGATTTTGCAAGAAAAACGCAAGAATAAGGATATACAATTTCAAACGAAAAGCCTTTTTCTGAGACACTTACAAGGCTTTTGTGCATGTATGGAGATTGGTTTTGAGTTGGCTTCGCTTTAGTGGATGTCCAGCAATGGGTTACTGTTGAGATTTGGTGTTGAAACTGCCTCTATGCACGATTTCAGTTTCAAGCTTTTTGCCAATTTTTTCAAGTTTGCTTTTGGTGATTTTGCAGCCTCCAACCTCTAATTCGTGTGCCTTTCACTTGTATATGTAATAAGAAATGCATTAGGTCAACAATTTTGGACTGAATCCTTGTGCATTATGGCTTGGAGATTTGATTTGATCCTCCATTGAAAATGTGCTTATTTTGTCCAAAATCCAATCTTTTTGCACATGGAATGGCTGATACGAGTTTGATCATGTCATTGATGATGATTAGGTCCTGAAAATAGAAAAAGATCTTATGTAATCAAGTTTTGTGATTTTATTTGATTTAAATTGATTTAAAATGAATTAATTCAATAAAAAATCAAATAAAATAGAAAAATTAACAAATGGACACAAGGCTGAAGCTAGGACATGTGTGGAGTGTGACAAGATCAAATCAAGTGGAAAAGAATGGGCCCATTTGACAAAATTTGAAGTTTTGGGGATAGTTGACTTTTGGCAATTTTGCAAAAATGCCCAACTTCAACAATGCATAACTTCTTCAATTTTGAACTTTTAGAAGTGTTCTTGGACTTTTTAGAAAGCTTGAGATGTACTATAACCAACCCTTTTTGTATCATCTCATTTTTATATTCCATGCTCAGGTTATAAGCTTTGGCAAAAAAGGTGTTTTTGTTGACTTTCAAAAATGACCTATAATGTCCAAATTTGTAACTTTTTGTGAGTGCATTTCTTGATATTGGGGTATGAATATGGATTGTAGGAAATTGCATACTCCTCAAAATGAGATTTGGATGGGTCATTTCTCATAAAGAATGATAAAGTTATGCTTGGTCAAAGTTGAGTTGACTTTTCCTACAAAACCCTAATTTAGCAACTTTTGAGTCTTGATGAATTTTGAGCAATCCTTGATGAATCATGATCAACCCTTGATAAAATGATGAAATATCCTTCAAAATGAGAATGTTGACAAAAAATCTTGAAGTTTGACTGTTTATAGGTCACAGTTGACTTTTGCCCTAGCACAATCGATTTTTGGACCCTTTGAGCCTTTGACTGAGCAAACTTCCTCTGCAAGGCTTGAAACTTGACATGGATGAACTTGAGAAAATATTAGTAAATTGGGGAGCACTTGAAGTCATTTGGATGCAAGGACCTTGATGCAGCACAAAACCCTAATTTGAAATTGATAGCCTTAGGAGGTAGCTTGACTGTCCAACTCTTGAGCAATCTTGAGCCACTTGGACATCTTTCTTGCAATGTTTTGAGAGATATGAGAGGGAAAATTTTGGGGTGCAACAACAACCATGTCTTCAATGTTCAAGGTAAGATGGGACAACGAAGCCCCTATGATTACAATTGAAATATTCGACGAACCTGCATACTGCTGTGAGCTTGACACTGATGTAGAAAAGCCATGGTACCATGAGGTGAAGAGATACCTTGAAGCACAAGAATGCCCTGAGGGAGCATCCATCAATGACAGAAAGTTATTACAAATATTTTCATCCAAATTATTCTTAAGTAACAAAATTTTGTACAAGCGCAACCAGGATTCTACTCTACTCTGATGTGTGGAGAAGAAAGAGGCAAAGGAAATTATGGAAGACATGCACGATGGTCTCTTTGGTACTCACTCAAGCGGACACACGATGGCCAAAAAGATATTGAGAGCTGGTTACTATTGGTCACGATGGAGACTGATTTCCATCAACATTCAAGAACTTGTTACAAATTCCAAATCTATGCTGACAAGGTCCATGTGTCTCCTATCCCTCTGAACGTCATGACCGCTTCGTGGCCATTTGCAATGTGGGGCATTGACATGATTGGAGAAATCAAGCCCACTGCTTCCAATGGACATCGCTTCATTCTGGTCGCTATTGATTATTTCACCAAATGGGTCGAAGCCGCTTCATTTGCCTCAGTCACCAAGAATGTGGTAGCCAGATTCATCAAACATAACCACATCTTCCGCTATGGTATCCCCGAAAGGATCATCACTGATAATGGGACTAACCTCAACAATGCTATGATTACTGAACTTTGCACTTAGTTTAAGATCAAGCATCACAATTCTTCTCCATATAGACCTAAAATGAATGGCGCAGTCGAAGCGTCCAACAAAAACATTAAGAAGATTGTGCAGAAGATGGTGGTAACCTATAAGGACTGGCATGAGATGTTACCGTTTGCTCTGCATGGTTACCGTAATTCAACTAGAACATCAACTGGGGAAACTCCCTTTTCTTTAGTATATGGCATGGAAGCTGTCTTGCCAGAGGAAGTTCAGATTCCCTCACTGAGGATTATGAATGAAGCAGGTCTAGGCAAAGACGAGTGGATCCAGACAAGATTGGATCAGTTGAACTTGATCGATGAAAAACGATTGGCTGCTGTTTGTCATGGTCATACGTACCAAAAATGTATGATCAAGGCTTTCAACAAAAAGATCAAGCCTCGAGTATATCAAGCCAGTGACTTGGTGATAAAGCGCATCATCCTGCCACAAGGTGACCCCGGGGGCAAATGGACTCCCACCTACGAAGGGCCATTTGTTGTCAAAAGAGTGTTCTCTGGCGGTGCCATGATGCTAACTACCATGGATGGTGAAGACTTCACACATCCTATAAACGCGAATATAGTTAAAAAATACTACGCATAAGAGACCCGCTAGGTTGACACACCTAGGCAAAAACAAGGGCATCCCGGCAAACCAAAAAGGTTTGGGAAAAAATTAGGGATATATGCAAAATATTTGTACACCCGACAAGTTGAAAACCCGAAAGGGCGACTTGGGAAAAAATGTGTATCCTGGTGGGCTGAAAACCCGAAAGGGAGGTCCAAGTAAAAGTTAAGGATTGAAAGCGTATGGCTATGTCCCGTGGAATCACCACAATCAACTTTATTGCCAAGGTCCAAGTTCAAACGGTCCAAGATCAATCCAATCAACTTCTGTCAACGACAAGGGGCATTCGAAGACATTGGGGAAATAGTAGAGTTGGAATGCAATGAGACATTGGGACTATTTGTTTTGTTTCCAATTTTTGTTTTCCTTTCGACGATTTCCTCTTATTAGGATCTCCATCTCCTTGTACAAAAATGCGTATTCATGGGCATAATATCAATACAAATATACTTTGAAGTGCAAACTTTCTATTTTTGTTTTGAATGCAAAATTGTCCAATGACTAAAATTGAACGAACATATGCATATGAACATAATTAAAATTGTTTGGCACATTGGTCCTGCTAAGCAGCAGCAAGCATCTCTTTAATGTAGTTGGAATATCCCCCACAAAGTTATTTCATTAGCATTATCCCCATAAAGACGGCTACAATAAACCAATCCTCAACAGTGTTACCCACAAAGTCTCTTTGCATAGGTTGATCCCCAACCAGAGTCTCAATCTCTTGACAGCTCTCTCCCCAGCTAAGTTAATCGTACAACAAGAAGCCTTGTGGATCTCTTCCTAAAAAGAACTCATCTTGTCAGTAGTTCATCAAGTATTCATCAACAAGGTTTATTTCCCCAACATGGTTTATTTCCCCAACATACAACAATCAACAAACAACAAATTTCCCTCGGCATAGTCTATCCTCCCCAGCTGAGCCTGTCTTCCCCAGCTGAGTTTATCCTTTCCAGCTTGAGTTTGCCTTTCATATTATTACAAATAATAGGGCCACAACCCCTAATCCCCAGTAAAGTTGTCAACAAAGACTTTACTATCTCCAAAGGATACGATGAAGCCTGGAACCAACCAGATGATAGTACAATTTTCAAGCTGCTATGAAGCCTGGACCCGACCAGATAAGAGTCAACTTCTCAAGTCACTATAGATCCTAGACCAGACCAGATAACAGTGTAACATTTTAGATACTATGAAGCATGGCCCCGACCAGATAATAGTACTACTTTCAGAATACTATGAAACCTGGACACGACCAGATAATAGTTTAACTCTCCAAGATATAGAAGAACCTGGACTCAACCATACCAGAGTTTAACTTCTTTTCCCCGGAAGAGTTTTCCTCTACCCCAACAAGTTATTGTGAAGTCTGGATCCGGCCAGATATCAGTTCTCAACTTCATCTTTTCAAATAAGTCATTGTGATGCCTAGATCTGACCAGATAGCAATCCCACTCAGAAGTTTATTGTGAGACCTGGAATCCGACCAAATAACAACTAAGTTCCAAACAAGTTACTGTAAAGCCTGGACCCGACCAGATATCAGTTCAACTCTATCTCTTTAGACAAGTTTATTGTGAATCTTGGATCCTACCAGATAGCAATTAACTTCATCCACCTCAAAATCTATGAATCATGGATCTGACCAGATTTCAGTTCAATTTCGTCTACTCAAGCAAGTTATTGTGAAGCCTGGACCCGACCAGATAAAAACTGGCTACAATCCCCATCAAGACACTATGAAGCCTAGATTCGACCAGATAATAGTATAGCTTTTCAAAAACTATGAAACCTGGATCCGACCAGATAGTAGTTACTACTTCAAGTTACTATGAAGCCAGGACCCGACCAGATATCAGTTTAACTTCATCCTTTCTAGCAATTTACTACAAAGCCTGGAATCTGACCAGATGACAGTGAACTTCCTTATCCCCAGCAGGTTATCGTGAAGCTGGGAATCCAACCAGAAAACAACCTAACTTCACTCTCCCCAAGAAATTTTCTGTGAAGCCTGGAATTCGACCAGATAACAGTTGATTTATTCTTCCCTAGTAAGTTACCGTGAAGCTTGGATCTGACCAGATAGAAGTTAACTCCCTTATCCTTAGCAAGTTGTGAAGCCTGGATCCGACAAGATAACAGCTAGCATTCAAGTGATAATCCCGGACGGAGGCATTCTTTTAACAAATTTGAAGATGTGCATATTCTTCATCCCCAACACCAATCCGGGATTTAGAACTCCTCAGCAGTAGTCAGGGATTTATTTTCCCAGACAAATATGCATCCCACATTCATCATAGCATATCCATACAAAATACATTTAGCATAGTACCATATCTTGTGAACATCATGCATACATCTGCATTTAACAAACCTTTTTCCAAAGGTAAAACATCAAGTTTTAGTATAAATAGACCAAAGATTTGTGCTGATACTTCTTCCAATATTTACCATCATTCCTCCAAATTGAATCTATAAGCCCATTCCCAATCCTTCTTCGAGTGCAAATTTCTGGGCATTGTAGTGTTCAATCATCTTCCACCTTCATGTCACGAATAGAGGATCCACCAATCTAACTCTTCAAGTCTAAGAAGATTGAACAGGGGAAGCTGTTGTACCCCAAAATTTGACCTCTCATTTCTCAAGTAATCTCTCACAAGATCTCCTTTGTTTCAAGAGTGCAC
The DNA here is from genome assembly GCA_948472305.1 of Vicia faba. Classification (NCBI taxonomy): domain Eukaryota; kingdom Viridiplantae; phylum Streptophyta; class Magnoliopsida; order Fabales; family Fabaceae; genus Vicia; species Vicia faba. Next base: position 1,535,770,106 of record OX451739.1, read on the forward strand.
AAGGGTTGATCAGCTCAAGACACCTCCTTAAGCACCGATGACTGAAAATTAGGGTTTGAGATTGCACAAGGACAAATGGATTTTTAATGCCCCATATGACTTTCATGGATCATTTTGGACTCTCAAGTTTTCTCATGTCAAGTTTTAAGTCTTGGATCACATTTTTGCTCAGTCAATTGATCAGTTGACCTAAAATCAGTTGTATTGGGGAAAAAGTCAAATATGGTAAATTTACAGTCCAATTTCATAATCTTTTATCCATATCAAAATCATGAACTCATATATGTAATTTTACCAAGTTTGTACCACAATTCCTCAAGAAATTTGATCAGATCATCAAAAGGGCAAAATGGTCAAAATTAGGGTTTTGACTGAGAAGTTGCAATTTCTGATTTTTGACCTAGAAAATGATTTATTGGTTTGAGACATGATATCAGGGATTAAAATGCTTCATTTTTACCTAAGGGAATGGCTCAAAACATCTCTCAAGATTGACTGGTTGACAGATGAATTTCAGTCAACTGATGAAAAGTCAATTGTACATTGAAAAGTCAAACTTTGACTTTTTGGTCAAAATAAAGTTTCAAAGATTACAATTCATCAAGATATGTCAAAATATGAAACTTTTTCATCAATAAATCAAAAAGTCAAGATTTCATTTTAAAAAGTCAAGATTTCTAAACTTAGAAATTTTTCTAAGTGTTGGAAATTTACATTTTTTTCATAACTTTGAGCCAAATTTTCACCATGATGCAAGATGATTCAAAGGAAACTTCCAACATGAAAGTTGTAGATATAAATGAGATATAAGACATTGTAGAGCATAACATTTTCTATAAATTCTTGGATTTCAAGTTATGATTTTGTGAAGACATGTTCATTAAACTTGAAAACTTTGTGAAATTTTGCCCTAGTTTAGGCAGGATTTTAACCTAACTTCATGGCAATTTTTCACATAGTTCCAAGATGAATATTCAAAGATGACCAACATAGAGGTTGTAGAGGATGTTACAATATTTCCAAAATATCCAAGAACTCATTGAGATCATACTTGAGCTAGGAGAATCGAAGGCAAGAATTTAGGGTTTTCAAACTTGAATTACAAGCCATTTCTTGATGAAAACATGAACCAAATCCATGCTAGGCTGCATAATCTTTGATTTCCAGGCCTCAAACTTGTTTTTCACTCCATAATTAATGGTTTACACAACTCTTTAGGCCCTTATCCACTTGATTTAAGCTTTGTCCAAAATGATTTTCCATTTATGGCACAAAGTTGCCATTTCCATTTTGATAAAGCATCACTTTTGCAATTGTGAACTTCTTGAGCCTTACACTTGTTATTTCTTCACACACAACCCCTATAAACCTAAAGCAATGTGTCTAAGGCCTCTTTGAACTCAGAACATGCTTGTACAACACTTTGAGATTTGTCTTCTCACTTTTCTTCAAAAGCAAGTTATAGAGCCAAAAGGCTAGAACTCGGAAGTCTTGAGTATATTTGATCTCCACCCTTTTCCATACATATGCACAAGTCTATTTCAAGCCAAGACAGGATTAGAAGCATCCTCAAACTCTCCCAAGCACCCTTGATGTACAGAACTGCCCAAACTTGACAGTTTTGAGCCAAAACTTCCCATGTCCATTTCCACTCGTGCATTTTGTTTCTTAATCATCCAAACACCTTACATATATCATACACAAGTGTTCCAAGTCCTTGTTACAAGACTGTAACATCACCTTCATCAACTTCCTTAACCAAAAAATAGAGCTTGCACCTTGACTTCTCTAGCACGATTCAAACACTCCCAGCATTAAGTAAGCATTGCATTAGCTTCCTAGGAACTTGAGGAAGCTAACCTGATCATTGCATCATCTTGAATCAAGCTCAGTTGCATTTCACAATTTCCAGTTTTGAGGTACATTTTCTGAACTTCTACCTTTTCATTTAGGCATTGTTAGGTTTGCATTTATGAAGATAAAATGTAGACATCATTTCCCTGAAACTATATGTGTCCATAGATTTCATTTATATTGCTTGAGTAATGAGAATTTTATGTTTGAACTTTCTAAAAAAATCAGGTCAGAATTTGGTACCATTCAAAATTCATGCTCATCTTTGATTTATAGTTTTAGTAATTTACATTTCTGGAATCGTTGTGAAATTTGGAACAAGTTTGATGTTTACATTTTTGCAAATGGATGAGAAATGAGGAAGTTGCATATGTTCTGGCAGGAGGTTGAAGATGAAGTCATATTCAGGACATGACTTGTGTTATGTAATTATTGTTTTGTTTATGTTACCGGATGTACAGCCACCCCAGTGGTAAAGGTAGCGCGCATGTATCTTAGAGGTCATGGGTTCAACACCCAGCGTTACCTTTTGTTTTGTTTTTTTTCACATTTTCTCTCTTTTTTGCTCCACACAGCCAGCGCCTGGGCCCTTATCTTTGGGCTTTGCCATTTTGCTTATCTCTAACCCCCCTGCCTGCTTTCACACACCTGACCCAACTTTTATTATTTCATTTTTTATTTATTTTCTTTTTTCTTATTTTCTTTTATTTAAGTATTATTTTATTATTTTTTATTACTATTATTGTTATTTTTTTATTAATAAAAAATCCAAAAATATTTTTATTTATTATTTTCACATTTATGTGTTTATTTTCTTTATAAAACAAAAAGAACAAAAACATTTTCTTAACAAATTAATTTTTTTTCTTAAATAATTAATATTTAGATTTAGGTTTAATTATTATTTTATTTTATTTTAAATTAAAATTAACTTAGAATTTAGGTTTCTTTTAATTAATTAATTTTCATATTATTTTCATTAATTTAAAACCTTTTCATAAAAACCCTAAAAAATCCTTTTAACTTAATTTATTTTCTTAATTAGTTTAGGTTTAATTTAATTTAATTTTAATTAATCATTTTCTTAATTAGGTCAAAACTAAACCCTTTTCATAAAATCCAAACAAAAATAATTTCTTTTTCCATTTATATTGTTGCATTATATTTTCAATTCTTGTATATTATTCAATATGGTTGTAATAGACAATTAGGTTTAATTTTCTTGCAATCCCCATTTGTAAATTTGTATACCCCATCCCCTAATGATGTAATAGCTTAGTAATTTTACTTTCCGCAATTTATCGCTTTTATATAAATGTTAGTAATTAGGGTTTGTATGGCAAGATTAAAATCCACAATTAGTAAATCCTAATTCAAGATAAACAATGCATGTAAATCAAACACACTTGCACACATGCACCCTTATGGTAATTCCACTTTGTTGCCTTACAAAAATGGCCATGTTATGCATGTGGGATATCTTAGCAAAAGCAATAAAAAATACAAGGTCATAGTCCCTCGATGACGCTATCAATGTTGCCTTTCAGAATGATCTTAGTCCCGCAAAGAGAAATGCTAAGATATCTCACAACATTGCTATCATGACTATACGATGACCCACGCCCGTCCCTTTACATCCAAAGATAAGGTTTCTTACCAATTAATGGTAAGATATCAATATCAAGGGAAAGGAAGAAATAAACAAAATACTTTTGAGTAGGTAGATTATTCCTAGTTGCTTTCTCAAAAAAAAACACCAAACACTTTAAAAAAAAACTTTCAAAACATGAAACATTTTCAAAAGTAAAACACTTTGTATACGTTCTTACGAACAAGAACTATTACAAAGTTTGCCTAAAGGAAGGCGCATTTTCAAAATACTTTCAAAAACCACACAGAGCATATTTTCAAACAAAATCAAGTGTTCTAGCAAGCGACTAAGAACCCATAGATAACTATGGATGAAAAGGGTGCTAATACCTTCCCTTTTCATAATCTACCCCCCGAACTCAAGAAATAATCTCAAAGGTCTTTCCTGTTCTTTTCAGCCTTTCCTTTTTGGATAAAATAAAAGTCAATGGTGACTCTTGCTAACCGCAACATTGCGATAAATGCAAAACATCCCAAGTCAGTTCTCCCACCGTATCACACACAGTAACGCTACTATCATTTTTCATCCTCAAACATTCAACATTCAAATTGTGTAAAACATCACTTGTCTTGTGATATTATTTAATTAGAAACACTACTGTACACCTGTATTTATACATTGTTTAAAGAATTTCCTTGAGAAAAATCGGATTGTGGTTGATACTCAAGAAGACTTTGACGGTTGTCAAAGTAGATTTGTAATCAAGATTGATTAGTAGATTAAGACCTCGTTGAGAGAGGAGAAATCACCTTGCCGGGTGGACTGGAGTAGTTTGAGTTCAAATGAACCAGGATAACCATTTTGTTCTTTACTTTCAGTTTTAAAAATCTCAATTCAAACCCCCATTTCTTGTATTTTTCCATTCATCAATTGGCATCAGAGCGCCTGGTTCTGAGTTCAAGCACTTAACCGTGTCAGTAAAAGATCTAAGCTAAGAAAAACACTATAGTGGGGCCAAGTCAGAACATCAACAATGACTATCATGATGAGAAAGATAGAATCAACAGCAAACCTCCAATATTTGATGGAGAGAACTTTGACTACTGGAAAGACAGAATTGAAAGTTTCTTTCTGGCTCATGACGCTGATCTCTGGGATATGGTGATTGATGGATACATACATCATGTTGATGAAAGCGGTCAGAAGATTGACATAAAAAGAATGTCAAATAATCAAAAGAGAGACTTCAAAAATCATCATAAGGCCATAACTATTCTCTTGAGTGCCATCTCATTCTCAGAGTATGAGAAGATCACAAACAGAGAAACAGAAAAGCACATGTTTGATTCCTTGAGAATAACGCATGAAGGCAACATGCAAGTCAAAGAAACCAAAGCCCTTGTTCTCATTCAGAAGTATGAAGCCTTCAAAATGGAAGAAGATGAAACCATTGAAACAATGTTCTCAATATTTCAAATTCTGGTTGTTGGGCTAAAAGTTCTGGACAAAGGGTACTCAACTACTAATCATGTAAAGAAGATCATCAGAAGTTTACCAAATAATTGGAGACCCATGGTCACTGCTCTCAAATTGGCAAAAGATCTAAACAAAATATCTCTAGAAGAACTTGTCAGCTCTCTCAGAAGTCATGAGATAGAGTTAGAAGATGATGAGCCCCAGAAGCAAGGTAAGCCTTTAGCTCTTAAATCTAACAAAAAATATGATTATAAAGTTTTGCAGGCAATAGAAGAAAACTCTGGTGGATCCTTATCAGAAGAAGATGAATTATCCCTTCTCTCCAGAAGAGTCAATAAGTAGTGGAAGCACAGGAAAAGGAAGTTCAGAAATTCTAGAAGAATATGGAATCAGTATGAATCATCGTCTGCATACAGAAAATCTGAACCATCTTCTGAATACAGAAAGTCAAGAAATAGAACATTGTCTGCTACGAATGCAATGAACAAGGGCACTACAAAAGCGATTGTCCAAAGCTTCAGAAGGAGAAACCTAAAAATAAGTTCTTTAAGGAGAATAAGAAAAGTCTCATGGAAACATGGGATGACTCAGACTCTTCTGAAGCAGACACAGAATCAGAAGATGAAAGAGCCAACATTGCCCTTATGGCCAACATATCAGAAGATACTGAATCATGTGGATCAGAATCAGACTCAGGCAGAAGAGGTATTTTCTAACTTCTCTATATCTCAATTAGAAGAGACTCTGTTATAAATTCTAGAAAGGTATCAGAAACTTCGAGTCATAAACAAGAACCTGAAAAAGGATCTGGTTTCTGACTCTGAAGAAACTAAGAATCTAAGATTTGAAAACTCTGAGCTAAAAGAAAAAATTTCAAAACTTGAAAATGAATTACAAAATACTCAGAAGGAAACTATTACAGAAGTTCCTAGTAACCCTGATAAGATAATAAAGGAATATGATCATAGCTTTCAGAAATTCCTAGCTAAAAACATAGATAGAAGCAAGATGGCTTCAATAATCTATGGAGTTAGCAGAAATGGCAGAAAAGGTATAGGATACAAAGGTAAAGTATACCAACCTAAGAAAGTTAAGGATTTAGTTATTAAATGCACTCCTATGAATTCTCACATTACCTATGGGCACACACATGACTTAAAGTATACTAGTAATGATTTCTCTGCTAAACCAAAATTCAAGCAGAATTTTTGTAACTCTAACAAACAAGGACCCAAAAAGATATGGGTACCTAAGGATAAAATTGTCTATCTTGCAGATATCTTTCACAGCAAGACTGAAACACCAATCCTGGTACCTGAGCTCTGGATGCTCTCGACACATGACGGGAAGAAATCATATGTTTCAAAGCCTGGAGCTTAAATCTGGAGGTTACGTAGGTTCCGGAGGCAATCAGAAAGGGAAGAAAATTGGCTCTGGAACTATTGGTAATGGTAATATTCCCTCTATTACTAATGTTTTGTTAGTAGATGGATTAATGCTTAACTTGTTATCCATAAGTCAATTAAGTGATAACGATTATAATATAATCTTTAATCAAAAGTCATGTAAAGCAATTAGTCAGAAAGATGGATTTATCCTCTTTAATGGAAAGATAAAGAACAACATTTATAAAATAAAAATTTCCAAACTCAATAGACAGAATGTAAAATGCCAACTGTCTATTAACGATGAGAAATGGGTCTGGCACAGAAGATTAGGGCATGTTAGTATGAGAAGAATATCTCAGATTAACAAACTCAATCTGGTCAGAGGACTTCCTAACCTAAAGCTCAGCTCAGATGCTCTGTGTGAAGCATGTTAGAAAGGCAAGTTTGAAAAACCCTTTTTTAAAGAAAAAAAATTTGTTTCTACCTCTAGACCGTTAGAACTTCTACATATAGATCTATTTGGACCAGTGAAAACTGCATCCATTAGTGGCAAGAAGTATGGATTGGTGATCGTAGATGACTATAGCAGATGGACATGGGTAAAGTTCTTAAGACACAAGGACGAGTCACACTATGTCTTATTTGCCTTCTGTAACCAAGTCCAAAACGAAAAAGATCTTAGAATTGTTAAAGTCAGAAGTGATCATGGTGGAGAATTTGAAAAAAAAATTGAACTATTTTTTAATGAGAATGGCATCTCTCATGATTTCTCTTGTCCTAGAAATCCCCAACAAAATGGAGTTGTAGAACGAAAGAACAGAACTTTACAGGAAATGGCCAGAGCCATGATTACTGAGACTAACATTGCTAAGAACTTCTGGGAAGAAGCAATTAACAAAGTGTGTTACATTCAGAATAGAATCTCCATAAGACCTATTCTGGATAAGACTCCATATGAACTGTGGAAAAACAGAAAGCCCAACATCTCGTATTTCCATCCATTTGGATGTATTTGTTTTATTCTCAACACTAAAGAACATTTGAACAAGTTTGACTCTAAAGCACAAAAGTGTATTATGTTAGGATACTCTAAACGCTTAAGAGGCTATAGAGTATACAACACAAACACAAATTGTAGAAGAGTCAATCAGTGTTATATTTGATGATAAGCTTGGCTCTCAAAAGTCAAAGCAAGATAAATCTTTTGCAGATATAGAAGTCCAATTCACAGGTACTGAAGACATTGCATCATAAGTTTCTCACAAAGAATCACAGAAAACACCAGAAGAAGATGTCACAAATATCACAGCAACATATGAAGAACCTCTCCAGAAAAGACAATCCAGAAGCAGCTTAGCTCATCCTGAAAACAACATTTTGTGAAAGAAAGAAGACCCAATCAGAACAAGATCCACATTTAGAAACTCTAAAGAATCTCTCATGGGATTAGTGTCTCTTATTGAGCCAACTTCCATTGATGAAGCTCTTCTGGACAATGATTGGATACTTGCAATTCAGGAGGAATTAAACCAATTCACCAAAAATGATGTGTGGGATCTGGTTCCTAAACCAAAAGGGTTCAACATCATTGGAACAAAATGGGTATTCAGAAACAAGGTGAATGAACAAGGAGAAGTCATCAGAAACAAAGCATGGCTGGTTGCACAAGGTTATAGTCAGTAAGAGGGGATAGACTATACAAAAACCTTTTCTCCAGTCGCCAGGTTATAATCTATCAGACTTTTAATTTCTTTTGCTGTAAATAATGGCATCACTCTCTATCAGATGGATGTCAAAAGTTCATTCTTAAATAGATACATTGATGAAGAAGTTTATGTGCATCAACCCCCTGGTTTTGAAAATTCAAAACATCCAGAATATGTATTTAAACTAAATAAATCACTATATGGTCTGAAACAAGTTCCCAGAGCTTGGTATGAAAGACTAAGTAGTTTTCTGTTAGAAAATGATTTTACCAGAGGGAAAGTGGACACAACCTTATTCTATAAGCCATTTAAAAATGACATTCTAGTTTGTCAAGTTTACGTAGATGATATTATTTTTGGATCTACTAAAGCCTCTCTGGGAAGAGAATTTTTTAAGTTTATGCAGGCAGAGTTTGAAATGAGCTTGATGGGAGAACTCAAGTTCTTTCTGGGAATTCAGATAATCCAACACTAGAAGGAACATACATACACCAAAGCAAATACATAAAAGAACTTCTGAAGAAAATTGACTTATCAGAATGTAAGCCAACCAAAACTCCAATGCATCCTACATTCATTCTGGAAAAGGAAGAGGTAAGTAAAAAGGTAGAACATAATATCTACAGAGGTATGATTGACTCTCTCTTATATCTTACAGTTTCAAGACCTGATATTCTATATAATGTATGTTTATGTGCCAGATTCGAATCAGATCCTAGAGAATCTCACTTAACAGCTGTTAAGCAAATTTTCAAGTATTTGAAATGTACTGCTAATCTTGGTATGTTTTATAGAAAAGCCAATGAATAAAAATTAGTAGGTTATTGTGATGTTGACTTCGCTGGAGACAGAGTAGAAAGAAAAAGCACTTCTGGAAGCTGCCAGTTTCTGGGAGAAAATCTGATCTCGTGGTCCAGCAAGAGGCAATCCACAATTGCATTAGCAACCGCTGAAGCGAATATATAGCAGCAGCTAGATGCAGCACACAGATGCTCTAGATGAAAAGTCAGCTTGAAGACTTCAATATATTTGAGAGTAACATTCCTATACTCTGATAATACTTCTGCCATCTGTTTATCTAGAAATCCAATTTTACATTCTAGGGCTAAGCATATAGAAATAAAACATCACTTTATTAGGGACTATATTCAGAAAGAAATTCTTTCCTAAAAATTTATTGACAGAGACCATCAATGGGTTGATGTCTTCACTAAACCCCTTTCTGAAGATAGGTTTAATTTCATTCTGAAACATCTCAGCATGAAATTATGTCCAGAATAAGAGCTTTATTTATGTATTCTTTAACCCTTAGAAGTTTATATTTTTTTTGTGAACATCTGATCAATAATTCTTTAGAAGTTAGAAGGACAATTGTATCAGGATCTATCTAAGAAGATCTGAACAGTTCCCAAATGGTTCATTTTAAAGATTGAAGCATGAAGTTCACATCATCAACATATGTCATCCTCTCACAAGTGTTCTTCTAAGGCTGAACACGCGTTCAAATTCTGAAGGGACTAAAGCTTTGATTGGATACATTGAGACTCGTGTTGTATTGGTAATTGTTCTATATCTCCATGCCATCTCCCTATTTTTAGGAATCATTAATGCTATGTAATCATTATTTTTCACTCTTTCCTTGCTAATTAAGTTTTCAATTTGTTTATAAATACACCATTCACTTTTACTTTCACTTTTTCACTCTCACTTCTTCTCTCTACTATTTTTCTCTCTACTTTTTGTGTGCAATTTTCTTTCAAAAACCTTCAACAAGTCTGTGTGAACAATGGCTTCTTCTCAAAGCGCTCAAAGCTCTCAATGTGTTACTGGCTCTTCTTCTTCAACAACAGAAAGATATGAAGAACCTTCAATAACTCTACTGACTCCCATTGATTAAATAGAAGTTCTCTGTGAACTTATTATAGACTTCGAAAGTATGAAGGAAAATGGCTACGACCTTTCTCCTGATGTTGAACTTCAAGGGTGGAACAAGTATTTTGATCGTCTACTGGGTCCAGTTTTTCCAAGCCTAGTCAAAGAATTCTGGATTCATGCAACTGTTTTAAACCATCAAGTTACTTCTTATGTTATGGGGAATAAGATAGTAATTTCTGAAGATCTTATTGCAAGGTAGATAGGTCATGGCGACGGAGGCATTCGTTGCAGCGACATGGCAGAAAAATGCTCTGACCTAACAACAGTCTCAAAAGAGATTTTTACTTCTGGACAACAATCAAACAAAATTAAAGATCTGAAGGACTACTTCAGAATTTGGTCAAAGATCATCTTGGGCTGCATCAACCACAGAAATCCCACAAGCTCTCCTGATTATATCAACATTGACCAGTAATTTCTTCTATACTTAATTGCAACAAGGGCAAAGGTAAATCTTCCTCATCTGTTGTTTAATCATCTGAAGACAAGTGTCAAAGAGACTAGAGAAGAAGAAAGGACCAAGAGGGACTGGATACCTCTGGGTAGGCTAATTTCAGATATTCTGACGGAAAATAAACTAGTAGAATATCTGACTGAAGCATAACAGGTCAGCACTCTAGAAACATGTGTTGGTAAACCTCTGAATGCAAAGAATATGAAGAAAACGAAAATCATTGATACCATCAAGAAGGATCCAACTGTTGCAACAAAGGAATTCATTACAACAAGAAGAGTTCCTCTGAAGGATTTCCCTCTGTTCTCTCAAAGAGATGCTTCTCCAGAAATTATCGTCAGATATTTGGAAGCTTGTAAAACGGATGGGATTGTTCTAGAAGTAAACATTCGTGATAAGCGACAACAAGATCCAGAGGTTGTTCTCAATAAATCAAGGAAAAGGAAAGCTACAGGAGAAGGATCTTCTCATAAGGTTCCCAAAGCTTCTAAGAAGAAAGGTAATTCTTCTTTTATTTCTATTGTAAAATCAATACTTTTATCAACATCTGAAACCCCCTCCTCTCCAAAACCCACAGAAGACCCTTCACCACAAACCTTTGATGATTTTGATATTGAGTTTGACCCTTCACTCACTTTAGAAAACATTCTGAATGAACCATATTCTACTACCTCACATCTTGACCAAAATCAGCCAGAACTTGCTCAAGTTCTTTCTGATGTTGATCAATTTGATTCGGTGTTCCAAGGCTCCCAACCAGAAAAATCCAAACTCTCAAGCTCCTAACTCTGAAAATCCAAACTTTCACGCTCCCCAACCAGAAAATCCAAATCTTGACTCTGATACCACTTCACCCATTTCTGGAATAACAAAACCTCTCATGGTTCGACAACCACTCACAATCCACAATATTCTAGAAATTCCATCTCCTTACCATTCCACTCCACCAAACACACCTCATTCACCCATTATCATTTCTGACTCTCCCTTTCCTATCAACCCTCCAGAAGATCATCTTTATACAGTAATAGACTTAGAAGCGCTGGATAACCTTGCCTCTAGCTCTCACAAAATTGCTATCCCAAAACCAAAACCAAATATCACCAAGGCAGATGTTGGTAGAAATTTACTAATTTTTGAAACAGAGATAATTAAATGGGTTAACTCTTTGAAACTAGACTGCTTAGAAAATATGAATCCCGCTACTTCTGATTCTCACTGGAATCAGTTCAGAAAATGGTTCAACTCTGAATCCCAGAAACTCAAGGAATTAAGTTATGAAATGGCCCAACAAAACTTTTGTGATCAGCTGAATGTTTTCAAGGATCAAGTTCTACACCATTGAGAAAAGAAACCTATTCTTCTACTGGACAATGCCCCATGGGAAGATCACCAGCCTTCAGAAGTTGATAAACCTTGCTCTGATACTCTTCATATGGTTATAGTTCAAGACAAAGGCAAAGAAATTAAAGAGGCTACTAAGGCAGAATCTTCCGCAACCTGCTCTAAAAAGGTGGCACCTTCTGCTGATATACCTTCTTCATCTCTGATTATGCAAACTCTAGAGGAGATGAACAAAGAAAATGCAGTGATCAAGGAGAGACTAGACAAGCAAGATGACACATAAAAGTAAATCAAATGAATGTTGGGAAAACAAGAAGAGTCAAACACTCAGACTAAGAGCTTGTTGGAAGACCTGTTTACACGACTTCCTCCACCTCAATCTTAGTTTTTGAAAATTGTTTTATGTACTTTGTTCAATTTTTTGTGTTGTTTGCTTTTGAATGTTTTTTTTCAATCCTTTATTAATACAACTCTAATTTTATTGATTCAATGTGTTTATATTGATTTTTGATTCTTTACAAAAAGGGGGAGAACGTAAGATATTTCTAACAACAGTATCAAGACACAGTCTCAAACATTTTGTGTATCATAACTTCTCGTTTCTTGCTCTGAAAGTAAAACAGGAACAAAACTCTGATGAAGACAGAAGTAGATGCATCAAAAGCTCTTATCAGAATAAACTTCAGGGAAGTAATTCATCTCTATCTGAGTATTCAACTCAGGGGGATACCTTCAAATGCTTTATGTTCTTTCTATTTCTATTGAAATATCCTAATTTTTGCCATCATCAGAAAGGGGTAGATTGTTAGAACATAGTTTTATTCTACAACCCTTATAAGAGTTTTGATGATAACAAACGCAAAGAACAATTATGCTCCCTAAATTTATATTTTGTTTTGCTGAGAAGTTCTGATGGAAGAAGATCATAAGATAAGTTACAAAGTTGTTACTACTGTGATTATAAACATTTCTCAAAATGTTTTGATGGAAGAAGATCAGAAGATGCGCTAAAACGTTGTTTCAACTATGACTATAAACATCTCTAAAAGAAGTTCTAATGCTGCAAACAGGACTCCGTCATTCTGATCTACAATGTTCTAAAGCAAGCAGCAACAGTCACTTCCATCTTCTGAAGCAAGCATGTTCTAAAGCAAGCAGCAACAGTCACTTCCATCTTCTGAAGCAAGCATGTTCTAAAGCAAGCAGCAACGATCACTTCCATCTTCTGAAGAAAGCATGTTCTGAAGCATTACAAATCAAATATTTCCATTTCAAGAGTAACGACTGGAAGGGAACAAGGATCTTTATTTTTGGAAAGCACCTTAATTGTCATTGATCAAGTTTCCAAATGCTCCTTCATGCTTCGCCTATTTAAACAAGCCTTGGGGATAAATTGTTTACGATTTACACACGCACAATAACGCTGCTTTCATTTTTCATCCTCAAACATTCAACATTCAAATTGTGTAAAACATCACTTGTCTTGTGATAATGTTTAATTAGAAACACTACTGTACACTTGTATTCATACATTGTTTAGAGAATTTCCTTGAGAAAAACTGGGTTGTGGTTGATACTCAAGAAGACTTTGACGGTTGTCAAAGTAGATTTGTAATCAAGATTGATTAGTGGATTAAGACCTTGTTAAGAGAGGCGAAATCACCTTGGCGGATGGACTGGAGTAGTTTGAGTTCAAACGAACCAGGATAACCAACTTGTTCTTTACTTTCAGTTTTAAAAACCCAATTCAAACCCCCCCTTTCTTGTGTTTTTCCATTCTTCAAGCATTTCTATTGCAAATCACAAGCTTGGTTCACAATCAGCAAAAAGTCGGAAATCAAGGAAATAAATTAGATTTTCATCATATTTTCACACAAACAAAAGAAGCCTCATGTTGTTTCACTTCAAAGAAAGTCAGAGTTCACAAATCAAATCACAGGCCTAGGAAGTTTCACTGCAAAATCTCAAACAAATAAGTTTTGTTCACAACAAAACAAGAAAGAAGAAGTCAGAAAAGCAACACCCAGTAAGCATACCCACAAGCAAGTACTAAAAACCAGCATCTATCACAAGTGAAGCAACAAGCCACCAATCCAGCAAGCAAACATTCACTAAAGCCTCATATTTGTTAGTCTCAATAAAAAAAATCAGAACTAAAATAGTAAACTCATAGGCTAACTGTACTGTAAATCTCAAAGCAATTATTTTGTTCACAGCAGAGTCAGCAAAGCCATAAAAAATACAACATGTATCACAAAAAAAACCAGCAAAAGGACAACAACTTGAGTTGCCAAAATATAACAAGTACCAAACTTGCAAAAAAAAAGCCAGTACAACAGGTACAGTACCAACAACCAACAAGAAAAGTCAACCAAAGTTGATTTATCAAAAACCAATAAAAGTGACAAGGCAAGCTTCCAAGTTTGTATTAGTATCAGCAGCCAACAGGAAAAGTCAACAAACATGAGATAGTATAAAAATAGAAGATGGTTTATAGCAAAGGAAGAGGATTTTTCCAGCAGAAAAATATACAGCAAAACCAAAATATAGCCATTGTTTCATCATACCCAAAAATCCTTAAGAACCGTTTTCAACAAAAGCCATAAAGATACAAAAACACAGCAACTTAGCCAGAATAAAGAGGTACTTTTTTCAAATCATTTTCATCTTCTTTTTCATAAAAATATACAAACTCTTTAAATCTTTCTTAGCTTTCTTTTACAAAAATATACAGCTTAGGGTCAGTTCACAAACATATAGAAGCAAGAAACCTCAACATCATATCCCACCTTCTTGTTTCATAAAATATACTGAATATACACACAATACTCGAATATACAGGGACAGAAAAAACTCGTAACAAAACAACAAAAACCTCCAAAAGTCTGTTCACAAAATACAGAGGCCAAGCCAAATAGAACAGTTAAAAACCCTATCTCGCAACCCTTCAAAATATATAGAGAGATGGAAAGATCGTAACACCACCAACAACAAAACCCTAAACATTTTTTCTCATCATTTTCCAAAAGCCTAACCCTTCAGAGATTTATGCAAAGAGTTAGAGAGGAAAGATCTCACAAAAATCATGTAGAAAAAGCAAATCGGAACCCCTAGGGTTCCAGTCATCCCCTTTTAGATCTAGGCCAAATCACGAGTTTTTCTGCAAAATAAATTACCATATTAGTGATTAGAAGGAAGAGAGGAAGAGATTGATGTAAAAAATAAAGGTTTGAGCCCAACCGCCATCGTCGTCGCTGCGAGGGTGATTTCCGGCACGAAGTTTCTTTTTCTCCAGCGAGGAAGAGGGACAGAGAGAACGAGAGAAATTAGAATATGAGAGAGAGAAAGTTCATGTCAAAATGAGACTTGGTCTCATATTTTTTGTTTTGTTAAATAATAACATGGGCTAAATCCATGTTATTTTTCCAGGCCCAACGACCCTATCTCAGCGCACCCCCCCTTCTGTTTTCTTTCATTTATATTTTCTGTTTGGGCCTCACCCCAAACCAGCATCAGGTCCAACCTCATTCTCATACATGCACCCCCCCCCCCCCCCTTTGCTATTTTGCTATCAGTCCAGCACCAGGCCCAAACATCCTTCCCAACGCACCCCCCCTCTTTCTTGCCAACACAGCCAGGCCCAATTAACTTATTTTTACTTGTATTTTTTTGCTGAGTTCAAACAAAAAAAAATTATTTTTGGGCCCAGTGCCCTTTTACTGTTTTTTAACCACCAAATCTGTTTCTTACCCCCAAACTCCATTTTCATATTTTTTTTATCCTCTTATTATTTATTTTTACTATTATCAATATTAATTTTATTATTATTTTTATTAATGAAAAAAAAACAAAAATATTTATTTGTTTTAGTTAGCAATATATATTTATTTTCATCACTTTCTAAACTAAAGACAATAAGTATTTTCTTAAACAAATTTAGTTTTTTTAGGGTTAGGGTTATTTTAATAACTAATTAATTTAGAACTTACGACTTTTTATATATTTTTTACTAGTTTAATTAAATTCATAAAAACACTAAAAAATATTTTCTCTTCTAAATTAAGATAATTTATTTTTCTCTTATTAAATAATTTTCTTTCTTTTAGTTTATTAGGTTAAAATAAAAACCTTTTCTTAACAAAACCAAATAATTTATTTCTTTTTCATTCATTACCTTATACATTGTTTCTTTACATTCTTGTATATTATTTATTTCAATTCTTGTACATTATATTCATATCATTATTTGTACATTATATTCATTCCATTTCTTGTATATTATTTATTTCAATTCTTGTACATTATATTCATATCATTATTTGTACATTATATTCATTCCACCTCTTGTACATAATATTTATTTCAATTCTTGTTCATTCAATTCAATATGGTTGTAATAGATCACTAGGTTTTAATTTTTTGCAAATTCCCCACTTGTAAATTTGTATACCCCATCCCCGAATGATGTAATACGTAGGACATTTATTTTCCGTAATTTATCACTTTCATATAAATGCTAGTAATTAGGGTTTGTATGTGTTGTACCCCAAAATTTTCCCTCCCATATTTCTCAAGACATGTCAAGAATAATCTCCAAGTTGCTCAAGATTGGCTCAAGAATTGGACAGTCAAATCACCTCCTAAGGCAGTCAACCTCAAAATTAGGGTTTTGTGTTGCATCAAAGTTCTTGCATCCAAATGACCTCAAGTGCTCCCAAATGTACTAATATGTTATTAAGTCCATCCATGTCAAATTTCAAGCCTTGCAGAGGAAGTTTGGTCAGTCAATTGCTCAAGAGGTCCAAAAATCGACTGTGCTAGGGCAAAACTCAATTGTGACCTACAGACAGTCAAACCTCAAGATTTTTTGTCAACATTCTAATTTTGAAGGATAATTCATCATTTGATCAAGGGTTGATCATGATTCATCAATGATTGCTCAAGATTCAAAAGTTGCTAAATTAGGGTTTTGTAGGAAAAGTCAACTCAACTTTGACCAAGCATAACTTTCTCATACTTTATGAGAAAATCCATCTTCACACCCCAAGATCAAGAAATGCTCTCACAAAAATTTACAAATTTGGACATTATAGGTCATTTTTGAAAGTCAACAAAAACACCTTTTTTGCCAAAGCTTATAACTCGAGCATGGAAGATCAAAATGAGATGAGACCAAAAGGTTTGATTAGAGGACATCTCAAGGTTTCTAAAAAGTCCAACAACACCTCCAAAAGTTCAAAATTTAAGAAGTTATGCATTGTTGAAGTTGGGCATTTTTTTCAAATTTGCCAAAAGTCAACCATCCTCAAAACTCCATTTTTTGACAAAAGGGCCCACTTTTTTCCACTAGATATGGTCTTGGCATGCCACACACGTGCCCCATATTTGATTTCATGGCCATTCATTTATTTTTCTATTTTATTTAATTTTTATTGATTTAATTCATTTTAAATCAATATTAAATCAAATAAAATCTAAAAATTGATGTAAGGGGATTCTTGTGATCATTACAGCTTGCAAATATCATGTGATACTCAATCAAACTCGTGCCAAGTCAAAACAAGCACAAAATCTCAGATTTGATGCAAATATGGCAACTTGATTATGGTGATCAAAATCAAATCTTGATTCTTCAATGCATATGGTTTAATGCCCAAGTTTTGACCTAAACACATTCTATTATATGCACACAAGTGAGGCAGACCAAAAACACGCACAAAACACTGCTGAAATGGCGAGAAGAACTTTGGAAAAAGCTTGGAAATTTGGAATCTGAAATCAACCTTAGAGCTCAATTCAAACAAAAAGCTTAACATAGCTCTCTTCTCTGACATACAGTGAAGTGATACCAATCAAAGCCAATCCTTTTCATTGCCTAAAACTCACTGTAAGTCTCCACGAACCAAGCTCTGAACATGGCATCGTGAAATCATTTTCTTGCATCCTCTTGCCAATTGGCTTGTACATTCATACTTGCCATTCAATTTCCATTGATTCTGTAATATTTAATTTTATTTTCATGGCTTATAACCCCGTATCCAGAGCTAGGGTTCTTGTTCTTGCTTTTTAGGTATTTTTGATGCAGGATAAATTGAGGTTAATGATAGGTATAGGAATGATCAGGGGAGAGAGACGAATGCAATGATGGTTTCCATTGGCATTTATATGGCATGTAGCTCTTGATAGGATGTGTTTACCTGGGTATTTGGTAAACAACCGCTAATCCTCCAAATGGTTACTTATTTGGTTACTCGCAGGATCGATCAGATTGATCCTAGGACATAGGTTGATTTTGAAGTTTTGATTAAATTGGATATTAGTTAAATGACAATAAAATGAAGAGGCTTTAAATAAATTGCATGAAGAAAGGACTTGGTAAAATAAATAAGGCTTTAAATGAAAGGGTTCGACAGGAAAGTAAAGAAGAAAGCAAATAAATTTCTGGGAAAGTAAACGACTTTGATTAATAAAGTTGGTGTTTCACACATACATTTCTCAACAATTCTTTCTCACACGCTGGGTACTCGAATCTATATGAGTGACTTTGTATAGAATTGTGAACACACGCGAGAAACTACATGACTACTACTATTTATACTAAAACATCCCAAGTAACCGTCGGGCAGTTACACTGCTTCGAGATGATTCCACTTGGCACGTTCTCAACGTTCGACGCTCCAGATCTTCGCACGTTGCACTTGGTAACCGCTGGAAACCGTTTTCCCTCCAAACGCTTGAAATTCAACTGCTCCACTCTGAACCATCGAACACCTTCGTCGAGAAGCATCTTCGACGAGAAACTCCTTCGACGTCGAAGGCAACCAACTTCTCCCTTGGAAGAAATCTTTTAAGTACCTTGCCATCTTTCGATGGGCATTTCGACGGACCTAGCTAGTCGAAAAACATCCTTCAGCTTTAATGGCTGGTATTAATAAAACAAGGGTGTCGAATTTAGGAGCCAACAAATTGCCCCCCAAGAATGCCTTATTTCGACTCTGAAAGAAAAAGACATTCTTTGAAACGCCATTCGACACCTGTCTTTTCACGCTTAGTCACAAATTAAATTGTGCACTTTTTGTTGTCTTCTACCAACCACTGGCAATCCCAAGAAAACCATCATTTATCCGTACCTAAGACGTCACTTCAGTACGGCGTGCAGTGCCAAACGTCATTTCAAAATTTGTCATTATGACAATTCTCAAAAACGAGGACGCACACTGCGTCCCTCTATTTCTGCAGAACGGCTAAAACAACAGGGGGATGCCACGTGTCCCACTATCTCCTGCAACATTAAATGGCATTTAATGTCCTCGGTCTTGGGGATTTTCCCCCACTACTATAAATAGCAGTAAGTACCCCATTGTAGGACTTTTTACGCCATCTAGCTTTCAGACTTCTCTATTTCATACAAACTTGTCATCTTTGCAAAAACCTTTCCTCCTTCACTTCATCTTCAAACTCATCATTAACAATGGCATCTGGTTCCAATGCTCCTAGCGCTACCGTACCATCTGGAAACGTCAAACTTAAGGTTTTCGTCACCGCTCCAGTAGTAACTTCTACGGGTCAACGAAGGGTCCCTGAACCCTTGAACATCGCCGTACGTGATGCTTACTCACACCACCTTATGATCCCGGTTGGATATTCCAACCAGATCTTTGCTATGTCTGGCCCCTTGTATCCAAATATTGCTGAGGCCATGAAGATCAAGAGTTATTTTCCGGTAGTTGAGAGACTCAAACCGGTTGCATGCGCCAAGAAAGATGCAGAGGATAATGAAGACCCTGCTAAAGAGAAAATCTACCTTCGTTTCTTCAACAAAGGTGTTAGGGCTTTCAGGTCTGGCCCTAGCCTTACTCCTGATTACGTTGCTTGGCTGGAAAAGATGGAGAAACGCCAAGCTTCGATCTGGGAAGATATGGGGATTTTCGACCTGGTGATGCTGTCGAAGACAGGTTTGAACTATTCTCCGGAGATGTTGATAGCTTCTCTACTTTTCTAGGACTACTCCCACTTTACTTTCCATCTTCCCTGTGGGATGCTGACTCCTACACTCTTCGATGTGGCCGCTATCACTGGCCTTCGACCCACCGGGGACTACTTCGATCCGGAGGAGATGTCGGAGGATCAAATTGGATTCTCTGCCACCAAACCAACCTATACCACCTTCATCAATCACTACCACGATAGGTCGACAGATGCTGTGTCGGATGTCGAACACATAGCGTTTCTAGCCTTATGGCTGACTCGCTTTGTATTTTGCTCGAAGTCCTTACAGGTGACCAAGAAGATGGTCACTCTCGCCACTCAACTCCATCATGGCCAAAATATCTGTTTGGCAGAATTGATTTTGGCTAGCCTCTATGATTCGATTAGTAATGGGGCAACTCTTCTAAAAATTATCGAGAACAGGGCCAGTTTGCTGAGAAGGCCCAAGGCTTCGACGATCAGATTGCCAAGCTTGTGCAGGCGAATGCCTGGTGCAAGAAAAGATTGGAGCTGCAGCAAGCCAAATACCTTCGACTCAAGGACTCTGTTCCCTTCTGATTGATTCAGCTTTTGTAACCATATTTTGTAATCTATATTCGACAACATTGCCATCTTGGCTAAAATTATAAAAAATTTCCATTTTGGCTTTTTATGGTTAATTTAGTCTTGTTATTTTATTATTTTATTTTTATCTCTTGGAGTGTAGGTTTGTATTTTTTCAAATATTTACCATTTACTCTCAAGAGCCTTTTATCTTCACCTAACTCTTCGACTTCATAGGCTCCACCAGAAAAAGTTTGGATAACTCTGAATGGTCCTTCCCATTTGGGTGACCATTTCCCCATGCTTCGATCCCTTCGATCCATGGGAAGAATTACCTTCCAAACTAGTTCTTCAGGCAAAAATACCTTAGGTTTTACCTTTTTATTATAAGAGTCTTCTACTCTTTTCTTCTGAAGCCTGAGTAGGTCAAGAGCGCGCAATCTCTCTTCGTCTAAATCCACCAGTTCGTCTAACATCATGTTCCAATAAATTTCAGAGGGAATATCATAATGCCTCTGAACCCTTGCAGATTGAAGACAAATTTCTGCTGGCAACACTGCATCATGGCCAAAAGTTAGCCTATATGGTGTTGTACCTGTGGCTTCTTTTGGGGACGTTCGACAAGCCCACAGAATCTGGTCTAACGTCTTGTGCCAATTCTTTGGTTTCTTCCCAACATGCTTTTTTATCAAGCCAATTACTACTTTGTTTGCTGCTTCGACTTGACCATTTTCCTGTGCATAATAAGGCGTTGATGTTAGGAGTTTGAAACCTGTTTCCTGAGCAAATTCCTGCATCTTTCGACCAGTGAAAACTGATCCTTGATCAGTTGTTATCGTCTCAGGGATTCCATACCTAAAGATAATGTTCTTTTGAATAAATTCAATGACATTTTCTTGGTCTACATTGACTAAAGGGATAGCTTCGATCCACTTAGTAAAGTAATCAATGCCTACCAGTATGTATTTCTGACTCTTTGATGATGCTGGTCGAATCTCTCCAATGAGGTCTAACGCCCATCCTCTAAAGGGCCAAGGCTTCACTATCGAGTGAAGTTCGCTTGCTGGTACATGTTGGATGCCTGTATGGACTTGACACTCTTGACAACCTTTGGCGAACTCAACACAATCTTTCAGCATAGTGGGCCAATATAGTCCTTGTCGAAACAACAACCATTTCATCTTATGGCCTGCTTGGTGAGCCCCACATGCTCCAGCGTGCGTAGTCGAAAGGGCTATGTATGCCTCAGTTTCACTTAAGCATTTTAGCAATACCCCTTCAGGCGTTTTCTTGAATAACTCATTACCCACGAGTACATAACTCAACACCCTGTACTTTGTTTTTCGTTCTGTCAAAGCTCCTGGATTTTGAAGATAGTCCACAATGGGTTTCCTCCAATCTTGCTCTGATAAATTATCTATGAACGAAATTTCAAAGTTACTTTGATCAGCATATCCTAGTCTCGTCGATTCCAAGTCTGTTGGTGATAGACAAGTTGCTTTTATCTTTTCTCGAACTTCGATTGCTCTTTGCAATCTCGTTTTTGAAATCTTATACCCAGATGCAATCTGTGCCAAGTCGTTGGCTATTTGATTTTCGACTCTGGGTATGTGTCGAATATTGATCATTTCAAATTTTTTCAATAAACGATTTGCTATCACAAAGTACATAATGAGATTCTCTCTTATGCATTTATATTCCTTTGTGACTTGCTTAATGACTAACTCTGAGTCTCCCATTATTTCGACTCGAGTTGCCCCCAATTCCAACAATATCTCAAGGCCAGTAATTAGAGCTTCATACTCAGCCTCATTGTTCGAACAAGAACCTGATATTTTGTACCTGAATGTTGTTGGAATTTTATCTGGAGAAATAATCAAGACTCCTACCCCTGTTCCATCTTTATGGCTGGAACCATCGAAGTAGAATTTCCAAGGCTCTATCTCCACATAATTAATATCCTCAACTTGAATTGAGTGGTCGACTATGAAGTCTGCAACCACTTGTCCTTTTACTGCCTTAAGAGGCATAAAGGTCAAGGAGTATTCAGTTAATGCTAATGCCCACTTGCCAATTCGACTGTGCAAGATAGGTTTCGACAACATATACTTGAAAACATCAAAATGAGACGAAACATACACATCAACTGGTTTTATATATTGCTTGAGTTTTGTACAAGAAAAATACAGACATAGACACAATTTTTCAACTTCACTATATCTAGTTTCTGCATCGTTCAAAACTCTACTGAGATAGTAAATGGGTCTTTCGACTCCATTCTCATCCTCTTGGGCTAACATGCTTCCCAAAGTTTTGTCGGATGCAGCTATGTACAATCTCATACTCCTATTGCTACAAGGAGGCACCAAAATAGGTGGCTTAGTGAGGTACGCTTTGATTTTGTCGAAGGCTTCTTGTTGCTCTTGCCCCCATTCGAACCCTTCTTTATTCAGTCGAAGTAAGGGTAAAAAGGCCTGAGCTTTCCCACTTAGATTAGATATGAATCTCCTTAAGAAATTTATCTTGCCTAACAGAGATTGTAGTTCCTTCTTATTCGATGGCGCTTTCGCTTCCAGAATTTCCTTCTTCTTGTTCTGGTTGATTTCGATTCCTTTCTTGTGGACAACGAAGCCCAAGAAATCTCCAGCTTTCACACAGAATGCACACTTCAAAGGGTTCATCTTCAGACCATGTTCTCTCATTCTTTCGAATGATTGTCGAAGGTGGTCAATATGATTCTTCCTGGAAACAGACTTTATAACAATGTCATCAATATATACTTGCATAAAAGTGTTAATAAAATCATGGAAGATAGTATTCATTGCTCGCTGGTACATTGCCCCAGCGTTCTTTAGGCCAAAAGGCATCACTACCCATTCGTAAGTGCCTAAGGCCCCAGGGCATCGAAAAGCTGTTTTCGACACATCCTCTTCAGCAATGAATATTTGATTATATCCTGAATAACCATCGAGCATACTCAGGTATTCATAGCCAGCGGCAGAATCGACTAGCATTTCCGCCACAGGCATAGGATATTCATCTTTGGGTGTAGCAGCATTCAAATCTCTGAAATCTATGCACACCCTTAACGTACCATTTTTCTTAATTACTGGCACAATGTTTGCAATCCATTCGACATACCTTGTAACACGTATGAATTTGCATTTCAGCAGTCTTTCGACCTCCGTCTTGATCTTCGACAATATTTCTGGAGCGAAGCGCCTTGGATTTTGCTTGATTGGCTTCTTCCCAGGTTTGATTGGCAACTGAAGTTCTACCAATCCTCTGTCGAGACCAGGCATTTCGTCATAATCCCATGCAAAACAGTCTTTGAACTCTTTCAGCAATTGGATTACTTCCAACCTAAGTTCTGGATCAATTTTGGCGCTGATGTAAGTTGGCCTTTTCTCTGACCCTTCGCCTAAGTTGATTTCTTCTAAAGGATCTTGCGCTAACATTTTAATGTTGCTCGCTAAGGGGTCCTTTTCGAAGCCCAAAGGCTCATCGTCATAGATGGCGTCGAGCCTCTGTTCCTGCATTTCTTCTGGCATGATATCAGGGAGTTTTGGATCGAAATCCTTTCCTGGACCTGCAGCAGATAACTGTTGGTCATTGGCCTGTGTGGCCATGTACTTTACTTCGGCTTCGAGAGCCGTTATCATCTTAGTTTCGGCTACATAATCCGAAATTCGCTTCAAAGATTGTGACTCAGTCATTATCACTGAATTCACTTCCCCAACCAGTTAGTTGGATATCAGTTAACCCACTGAAGTCTATGTGGGACAAGTCTTCTCTGTCCCATTGGAAACCATGCTCAGGATGCAGGTATAGGGAACAAAAAGTGTTTGGCGCTGGCGCCATGTCGAAGTCAGGTGTTGGACATGGCCCTATGTGAGCCAAGTTCTTGTCGAAATCTGCCAACCCCAGGTGATTCACTTCGCCCAGGTAGTAGCTTTGATCTGCCTCTATGTTTTCGACCATCCCATCTGGACGCCATAGGAGCAGCCTCTGGTGCATTGATGATGGCACAGCTCCAACACCATGAATCCATTCACATCCCAACAAAATATTGTAGTTAGGTTTGGCCGATATGACCATAAACATCGTTGGTCGAAGGATAGATCCTACTTTGATATCCAGCTGGATCACTCCCATAGTGGTCCCTATGCCGCCCTCATAGTTCGACAGGACCATGTTGTGAGGCTTAATGTCCTCATCCCTTTTGCCAATTTTCCTTAGCATAGAGTGAGGAATAATGTTGATGGTCGCCCCGCAATCCACCAAAATTTTATTCACAGTAGTTTCTTCGAGTTTAGCCCTTATAAATAAAGGCTTGAGGTGATTTTTCATCGCCTCTGTAGGTGGCTTGAAGAACCCATTTTGTTCCTCAGTGGTGCCATTGTCCATGACGAAATAGCACACTGGCCTGTGTTTGGCCATTTCTTGTTCCACTTCCCAGTCACTTACTTCGACCTCCACCTGTCGGTTGAATTCTCTGGGCAGCACTGAGACTATGTTCACCATTATGTCCAAAGTATCATCAGACTCAGAATCGTCTTCGTCTTCGACTTCACTTTGGTTAGGCCAAACTAGCCTGTTGGTTACTGGCTCTCTTTCTAGAGGTTTCCTTTGCTTCCTTTGAGGAACGTTCGAACTGGTTTCTGCCTTTGGTTCGTTGGCAGCCTCCCTTTCAGCTTTCCGTCTCCTTTGGTATCTCCTCCATTGAGATCGAGACATGGGATTTTTACCTTTGTAGTTGCTTGACACTTGTGCAACTTTAGGTGCAGCAACCTAAGGCTCTTTCTTTTGAGTCAAAGAGGAACCCCTTGGCACGTCGAAAGAGTGCCATCTCTCCTCACTTGGCCTTTTTCGACCAGAGGTTTTGTACCAAGTATCTACTGGCACATTTGTGGGAGGCCTAAAAGTCAATGGCCTCTTTTCTTGGTTTGAACCTCTTTGGGAGGCTCTTCTGGGATCATGTCGAAGATCAACATTTTCCCTTCTCTTATTCGCTGTTCTTACGCCTTGAATGTGCTCAGCAGCTTTTTTGTCAAAGATCGAACTGCATCTTGGACACAACATCACCTCTGATTTCTTTTTCTGGCATCTTTGTAGGAAATCTGCCAAATTTTCACTTTCCCGAGGGAAAGCAGTCTTATTAGCTTGTTCTTGCCTCATGGCCTCTTCTGATGCTTTTGGGTCAGAAAGTTCGACCATGTTGATATTCATTGTATCTTTGTTAGCAAGAGTTAACTGCTTCATTTGTATCTCCAGATTCTCCGTCTGGCCTTGAACTGTGGCCAAGTGGGAACTGGGTTTTGGTCCAGTTTTTTGTGCTTCAGCGGTCTCCAACTTCGGGCTTTCGACCGCTTTCTGAACTGCTTCAATTGTCTTCCTGGATAAATTTCCAGAAAAACTGCCAAAGATTGGCATGTTGATGTGGTCCTTTGAGACTTCGACCATTGTGATTCCTGGCTTCTTCGACTGGCTCCTGGTTGCCTCTATCACATTCATCTCAGAGGGCTCAGCATAGTGGGCTTCAACCTGCAATGGATTTGAGTCGACAGCCATGGGGGTTTTGTCAGCAAACTTCAACCTCCCTTCTTCGATAGCGTCTTGCACAAGATTCCTGAAAAGAAAACATTGAGAAGTTTTATGGCCCAAAAAATTATGATATTTGCAAAAACCTCTCTTCTTTCTTTGATCAAGAGGAGGCACTTTTACCCCTGGGGGTACTATCATTTGGCCATCTTTAACAAGCAAGTCGAATATTTCATCACATTTTGTGATGTCAAAACTATAAGTCTTTTTGGGGAACCTATCGTTGGTCCTTTCTGGACCAATGGGATTTTTCCCACTTGAGGGGACTAACAGTTTACAAGAGTATGGTGGCCCTTGTTTCAGTTCTGCTAAATCGACTTCTCCTTCTTCGACAGCTAAAGTATCGTCGAAGGATTCCGGATCTTCGTCATCCATCTCAACGTACGCTATCCTCTCTCTCTTGTGAGTTTTCGTTGCCTTTGCTTTTTCAGCTTTGAGGCGTTCTACCTGTCGAACTCTATCGGCCAGTTGGGCCATGTCTCTCAGGTATTGGGTGTCTAGCTTCTTCCTAATGGAATAATCTAAACCGCCTGCGGCTATTTCGACTAACTCATGTTCTGGCACTTATGTAAAGCATCTCGCCTTGAGCAACCTAAACCTATTTAGATATTCGTCTATAGGTTCAGTGAAACGTCTCTTCACACTGGCCAATTCTTTCAGGCTTATCTTGGTTTGCCCCATGTAGAATTGTTCATGGAACAATCTTTCCAACTGGGTCCAATGATGGATCGAATTGGGGGGAAGAGTTGTAAACCAAGTAAAAGCGTTCTTTGTTAAAGAACTCGGGAAGTACTTGATCCTCAGGTTTTCATTATTCGAAATGTCACCTGCTTCGATCAAGTATCTCGCCACATGCTCGACAGTAGATTCTGTCGTGTCCCCAGAGAACTTAGTAAATTTGGGGACTTTGCATCTAGGAGGTAAGTCTGTCTGTAACACGTACTCTGACAATGGAGATGTAAAGTTGGGCCTTCGAAAGCCCATGTTCATCCCATTTTGAGTCATGATCCTTTCGATCATGGTTGCCAGATTATTTTCCAAACCCGTATTCTGGTATTGGATATGCTGGACTACTTCGTCAGCATTTTGGTTTCTGTTAATTAACCTTACCTCTGGGGTTATTACGCTAGGTTCCTCGACGGGTTGCTCCAATCGTGCCCTAAGGTTTTCTTCGACAGGCTGTTGAGCCTGGTTGATGGTGGTTTCTTCCTCTAAGAATATCCCCTGGTTTCCCCTTATTTGCGCCCTTTGGGGCTGTCGAACAGGTTGGGGTACTCCAAAGAAATCAGTCAAACGCGTCATTTGCGCTGTCACTTGCTGATTCGATTGAGTAGTGTTTTGTATTAGAGGGTTTAGCACTGTACTCAAAGTTTGTGCCAACATTTGCACCATATCATGGTTGCTTTCGTCCATTTGTTGCCTCAAGACTGCTGTCGAGGCATTTGTAAGGCCATGGGCTACTTGGGACGTTCCTCCTAAGAGTTGGGTCCTATTTCTATTCGCCATGCCTACTCCAGAACCTTGGAGTGGCGAAGAGGCACTCACTAAAGGGTCTGAAAAAGTGGACGCAGCATTCGTCAGGCTAGCCAATTCAGAAGTTGGCATACCATAGAGTGGCATAAATCCTGGTGGCGCAAAAGGCCTTGTGCCTAAATTTCCCCTTGGTGGGGGCGTTCCCAAAGGCATCCTGGGGCCCGTGAACGAAAGTAATGGCCCCGTTGCTGTGACCGTTACTGCTGGTGTCGAACCAACAGTTGTCGCTTCACTTACAGTCGTACTAACCGTTGCTCCCACATTCGTTTGTGGGATTTCGTTATTGTTTGGCGGATTCGCCATCTCTTCCCTTCTTCTGGAAGTATTGTTATCGTTAGTGTATATTCTACCACTTCTCAATAACATACAACACTCCTCGAAAAGATGAGATTATTTTCAACAACCAACACACGGTCCCACCGGGTGTGCCAATTTGTTTACCTGGGTATTTGGTAAACAACCGCTGATCCTCCAAATGGTTACTTATTTGGTTACTCGCAGGATCGATCAGATTGATCCTAGGACATAGGTTGATTTTGAAGTTTTGATTAAATTGGATATTAGTTAAATGACAATAAAATGAAGAGGCTTTAAATAAATTGCATGAAGAAAGGACTTGGTAAAATAAATAAGGCTTTAAATGAAAGGGTTCGACAGGAAAGTAAAGAAGAAAGCAAATAAATTTCTGGGAAAGTAAACGACTTTGATTAATAAAGTTGGTGTTTCACACATACATTTCTCAACAATTCTTTCTCACACGCTGGGTACTCGAATCTATATGAGTGACTTTGTATAGAATTGTGAACACACGCGAGAAACTACATGACTACTACTATTTATACTAAAACATCCCAAGTAACCGTCGGGCAGTTACACTGCTTCGAGATGATTCCACTTGGCACGTTCTCAACGTTCGACGCTCCAGATCTTCGCACGTTGCACTTGGTAACCGCTGGAAACCGTTTTCCCTCCAAACGCTTGAAATTAAACTGCTCCACTCTGAACCATCGAACACCTTCGTCGAGAAGCATCTTCGACGAGAAACTCCTTCGACGTCGAAGACAACCAACTTCTCCCTTGGAAGAAATCTTTTAAGTACCTTGCCATCTTTCGATGGGCATTTCGACGGACCTAGCTAGTCGAAAAACATCCTTCACCTTTAATGGCTGGTATTAATAAAACAAGGGTGTCGAATTTAGGAGCCAACAGGATGATGCCATGGATTTAGTTGCGGACTAAAATCTGCAGGTAAACGAACCAGTCTTCGTTGAAGAAGACAAAGACGTGGCTTAGCGTGATTGGTCCATTCAAACAAATTGCGCGTTTTTTTTTATTTTTCAGGCATAATTAATTGTTTGTCATATAATATTTGTTTTCCATGCCAATAACAAAGATGCAACGTGGTTCAGTTGGTGGAAGCGTGAGTGGGATACCCTTGGGACCTGGGTTCGAATCCCAGGTCCCCCAAAACTTTGTCATAATTTTGTTTCAGATATTCCTATGCAAGGCAAAAAAGGTGGACCATCATGTTCTTCATCCCATCAAATGCCAAGTGGTCTTCAGGCCAGATCCAAAGGCCAAAATTGCAGATCCACCATGGACTAGAGTCCACAAGCATGCGCTGGATTTCAAAGGTCAAATAGGCTGGTGTTAATGGGCCAAGAATTGCTGATTATACTCCCTCTTCAGGCCCAAACCCCCCATTTTGGTTTATTTCTTTTTCTCTCTATATTTATTTAATTTAATTATCATTATCAAAAATTAACCAATTAACATTTTTTATATAAAATCAGAAAACCCTAAAAAATAATATTTTTATTAATTTCACTATTTTATTATTTTGTAAATAAATTTTAGTCAATTAATTTAGTTTTTTTAATTAGGTACAATTTTAATATCTTTTGCATTAAATTAAAATTAATATAGAATTAGGGTTTTTAATATCTTTTTAACCATTCTTATTTTATTGCCTTAATTAAAATAAAACCCAAAAATATTTTCATTTAATCATTTAATTCAATTATTAATTTAGACTAATTTTTAATAACAAAAAATATGCTTTATTTAATAAAAAGGGTCAAAACCCTAAGACACTTCGATTTAATTTTCTCGCGCGCGAATTATTTTTGATCCATATTTCAATATTGTAACTGCTTCGAGAATGTAATAATTTTTAACTTAGGGCTTTATTTATTTATTTACCGCTTTTATTTACTTTTCGCAATTTAATTTTAAAGGTTTTGTCTTTGGCGATGTAAATACCCGACGCCTTGTAATAGTTTAAATTTATTTTCCGCAATTTAATTTCCGCAACCATTAACTGTTAGATGTTTGATAAATAGGCAATGCATGACAAGATTAATCTTTAATTTAAAATCAACAGTAGCTCACCATTAACATGTACAAAGATAAATGACTGAAAAACAATACACTCGCACATGCGCACTCTTGGGGTACACCTCACTTGGTTGCCTCGAACGTGGTCATTGAGTATAGGAAGTTTTAGAGGTCGCCCTCTTGTTCAAAGATCATAAGTTGCCTCGAAACGGTTGCCTCGGATAAAATGATCTAAGACATTAGGGTTACCGCTAAGGCGTCCTAACATTGCTTTAGTGACCACACGTCCCTTAATCGAATTGACCCGAAAACTCCAACGACGATGCTACCTACTCCTCAATAGTGGGATAGCATTGTCTAAAGGACACTTGTACAATTTAATTCCTTTTGAGTAGGTAGATGGTTCTTAAGTACTTTCTCCTTTTTAAAACAAAACAAAACTTTTCGCACTCACACTTCTTTCAAAATAAAAACTCTTTTTCAACCCACAAACACAAAGAAAAGCAAACTTTTGAAAACATAATGAGCAAGTACCTAAGAGCCCGTGGATAACCATGGATAGAAAGGGTGCTAACACCTTCCCTTTCTATAATCTACCTCCCGAACCCGAGAAATATCTCAAAAAGGAATTTTTCTGTGCTTTTGTCCTTTCCTTGTTGGATAAAACAAAATACGGCGGCGACTCTTGCTTACCGCGACATTTTGCAAAAACAAACGCAAACGCGAACCAGCATTCCAAAAACAGTCAGTTCTATTCCCACCGATCACAGTATGGAAAGATAAAACCAATGCTTAGCAAACCTTAATGCAAGATAAATCAAGCATGAAATATAAAACACTTACACACTTTTCACCTCTAGGGTTAACTCCACTTGTTGCCTCGAGAAAATGGGCATGATATGTGCAATGCGGTGGGAAAACTGACTTGGGTGTTTTGCATTTTATCGCAATTGTTGTGGATAGCAAGAGTCGCCATCGACTTTTCTTTTATCCAATAAGGAAAGGGTGAAAAGAACATGAAAGACCTTTGAGATATTTTCTTGAGTTTGGGGGGGTAGGTTATGAAAAGGGAAGGTGTTAGCACCCTTTTCATCCATAGTTATCTATGGGCACTTAGTTTCTTGCTAGATCACTTTTGAAATTATTGTGTTTGAAATGTGTTTATGATAGGTTTTGAAAGTATTTTTGAAAAGCACCTTCGTTTAGAAAAACTTTGTAATGATTCTCGTCTCTATAAGAATGCATGCAAAAATTTGGACTTTTGAAAATATTTCATGTTTTTGAAAGTGTTTGGTGTGTTTGAAAAGATGTTTGTTTTTGAAGATGGATTGTGAGCAAGCAACTAAGAACATTCTACCTACTCAAAAGTCTTTTGTTCATTTCTCTCTTCCTTTGACATTGCTATCTCACCATTGATTGGTAAGAAGCCCTATCTTTGGATTTAAAGGGACAGACGTGGGTCATTGTATAGTCATGAATAGCGATATTGTGAGATATCTTAGCATTTCTCTTAAGGGACTAAGATCATTTGTAAGGCAACAATCGTAGCATCATCGAGGAAATATGATCTTGTATTTTGATTGTTTTGCTAAGATGTCTCACATGCATATTATGACTATCTTCTCGAGGTAACAACTGGAATTAACCTTAGAGGTGCAAAGTGTGCAAGTGTTTTGTATTTCATGCTTGAATTTATCTTGGATTAGGGTTTTCTAGGCATTGGTTTTATCTTTCCATACAAACCCTAATTTACTAGCATATATATTTTGAAACGGTAAATTGCGGAAAGTAAATTCTACGCTATTACATCATTTGGGGATGGGGTATACATATTTACAAATGGATATTTCAAGAAATTAAATCTAATTATCTATTACAACCATATTGAATTGAATGAACAAATGTACGAGAATTGGAATAAATAATATACAAGAATGTAAAGAAATAATGTATAAGGTAATGAAGGAAAAAGGAAATTAATTTGTTGTCTTAGCTTTGTTGAGAAAGGGTTTTTGTTTAATCTAGTAAAACTAAAAAAAAAGAAAATCATTGGTAAAGAAGAAAATTAGATTATCCTAATTTAGAAAAGAAAATATTTCTAGTGTTTTTATGAAAAAGATTTTAATGTTAATCAAAAGGTATGAAAAGAAATTAATTAACAAGACCCAAATTCTAAGTTAATTTTAATAAAATAAATACAACTAAATCTAGTTATTAATTAAGAAAAATAAACAAAGTTTGTAAACAAAGTTTGTTACTAAATGAGTTTAACTTTGTTTGTAATTTTGTTCCTTTTGAATTGCTTGATCACTAACTTTTTTCTTGCTTTGTTTCATGTACAATTGATGAGGATTAGAAGTCATGATATGCATGTGATACATCATAATCCCTCGATGATTCTACGATTGTTGCCTTACAAAATGATCTAAGTCCCTTAAGAGAAATGCTAAGATATCTCGCAACATTGTTATCCCTGACTATACGATGACTCACGCCCGTCCCTTAACATCCAAAGATAGGGCTACTTACCAATAAATGGTAAAATAAAAATATCAAAGGAAGATAGAAATGAACAAAAAGAGTTTTGAGTAGGTAGAACATTCTTAGTTGCTTTCTCATAATCCATCTTCAAAAACAAACATCTTTTCAAAACACACTCGGATTTTAAGTGTCCAAATCTGTCACATTCATAGCACCAAACTCCTTTTCCATGATTCGGCTTTTCTTCAATCTTGGACTTTCCTCCATAATCCTCATTTTTGTTGATGTCAAATGACATTTCCTTTACATCTGACCTGGACTTCCTCACCACTTTATTGAAATGTCTTCCTAGTAACACACGATCCTCAGATACTCCTTCTAAGTTCAACTCATAACAATCCTTTGAGTCTTAAATGCTACAAGCAAAGTCTATAGTCTTCTTATTTTCAGACCTTTCATTGATAGAAGATTCAAAGGTCTTAAGGGGGCTTACAAGTTCATCCACAGTCATAGTACTTAAATCATGGGATTCTTCAATGGCAATCACCTTCATGTCAAACCTTTTTAGAAAAGATCTAAGCATGTTCCTGACCAGCTTATCCTCTGATATCTTCTCTCCCGGGTCTTCTGAGTCATTAGCAATGTCTAGAACTGTCATGTCAAAAGTCCTGAATAATTTCATCCTCCTTCATTTTCAAGTTCTCAAATTTTATCGAGAGAAGTTAAAGTTTTGCCATCTTTACCTTAGAATTTCCTTCATGAACTTTCCTTAAGGTCTCTCAAGAAGCTTTAGTATGCTTACAATTCTTTATCAGCTTGAAAACATTTTTAGCAACTTCATTGAATATGGCATTCAATACTTTGGAGTTTCCTTGGGTTGATAACTCATCAACGTCATTCCAATCTTCTTCAAGCTTTAGCACATCAATAACCTTTCCATCTGCATCCACAACCTTTAGTGGTTCCCATCCTTTGACAACATTGTTCCAGGCCTTGTTGCCCAATGATTTTATGAGTATTTCTGTAACACGGTGGGAGACCTGACTTGGGTGTTTTGCGTTTGATCGCAATTGTTGCGGATAGCAAGAGTCACCATCGACTTTTCTTTTATCCAATAAGGAAAGGGTGAAAAGAATAGGAAATACCTTTGAGATTATTTCTTGAGTTTGGGGGGTAGATTATAAAAAGGGAAGGCATTAGCACCCTTTTTATCCATAGTTATCTATGGGCTCTTAGTTGCTTGCTAGATCACTTGCTTTGTTTGAAAATGTGTATGTGGTGGATTTTGAAAGTATTTTGAAAAGCGCCTTCGTATAAGAAAACTTTGTAATGATTCTCGTCTCTATAAGAATGTATACAAAGTGTTGGTCTTTTGAAAATATTTCATATTTTTGAAAAGTGTTTGGTGTGTTTGAAAAATGTTTTGTTTTTTTATAATAGATTGTGAGCAAGCAACTAAGAACGTTCTACCTTACTCAAAAGTATTTTGTTCATTTCTCTCTTCCTTTGGTATTGCTATCTTACCATTGATTGGTAAGAAGCCTTATCTTTGGATGTAAAAGGGACGGTCGTGGGTCATCGCATAGTCATGAATAGAAATGTTATGAGACATCTTAGCATTTCTCTTGAGTGACTAAGATCATTTGTAAGGCAACATTTGAAGCATCATCGAGGGACTATGATCTTTTGATTGTTTTTGCTAAGATGTCTTACATGCGTATTATGACCATTTTCTCAAGGCAACAAGTGGATTTAACCCTAGAAGTGCACGCGCGCAAAGTGTGTTTGATTGCGTGCATTTTTGTCTTTTGATCAGGGTGGTCTACTTGTTGATTTTATCTTGCCATACACCCTAGTTACTAGCATTTTGTATAAAGTAAAAAAATGCAAAAAGACAATCCTACACTATTACAATCATATTGAATTGCATGAAAATATAAAGGCAAAAATAAAATAAAAGCAAGAAAAAGGGTCTTTTCGATTTAGGCAGAAAACCCTTTGATACCGCACTTTCTGGATCTCTTCGATTTAGCCTGAAAAGGGTGAAGCATGACTCTCAATTGGGGCCTAGGGGTCAGCATGTTGTGCCTTTCGACTGAGTCCTGGAGGCCAGCATGTTGTGCCTTTCGACTGAGCCTGGAAGCAGTGCAAGATACCATCTGCCTTTCTGCCTCCTTCGACTGGGGGTTAAAAACAGTGAGGGTGTGCCTTTCGTCTGGGCCTAGAAACCAGCATGGTGTGCCTTCTGGCTACCTCTTTCGTTTGGCCTGGAGGTTGGTATGGAGGCCAAAAGCTTCGTTTCCTACTTCCTGTTTCCTGTTTCTTTCGCTTAAGTTTTTAATAACAACATGGCCTAAGGCCATGCTAGCGTCATCTTGGGGCCAAATTAGTTCTTAAAGCATGTTTAAAATATACAAGGAGAAAAATCCAAGAAGGTTGTTAACCATGAAACATATTACAAGGGTGTAGGCAAAAAGGAAGAAAATATTATGTACATGTTTGAAACAAAAAGGAAATTTATTTACATGTTATACTGGAAACGAAGGGTCCAAGGTTAAGAATGACTTAACTTGCCAGAGGCTGGAGCATGTGCTAGATCTTGAAGTGGTTACCTTGAATACTTTGGGATTCGAAGGGAGAGACCAAGGGTTAGACCTTTGACACTGTATTCGAAAGAGAAAAACAAGTGAATGTCTTTCTTGCTGGATTCGAAGGATAGCAAGATGTAAGGATGTTTCATATTTGAAAGAGACAAATATTTGGATTCTGGGTTTGTGTTTTCACAAGTGTTTATGTGTTTGAGAATTTTATGGTGTTTGAGAAATTTGAAGATACGTTCCTCTCTTCTTCCTCCTCTTTTTTTTTTCTTCTTCTGATCTTTGCAAAGGATCTCTCTATTTATAAAGAAAGGTTTTGGGAAGTTTGGGAGTAAAAATAATAAAATAAGGCTTACCTGGAAAGAAAATGTCCACTTGTGTCATGATCCCAAGATGAGATAGCAATATTAATGGTTTAGATGGGTTGCTTCCTGCAGAAGGAAAACAGGCGCAAGGCTCAAGAAAAACTTTTCTAAAATTAGTATTATACTATTAAGGGCAAGTTGTCTTGGACAACAAATGGGTAAAAGCCTAATTTAACTATATAAGAAATTAAATATAGAGTGAGTCATAGGTTTGAGGCCTGAAAAAGTAGAAACACGTAGCCTAGCCTATGGGTCTAATGTTCAACTTGATCCTTTGAATTGAATCCTCCATCCTTCCACAACTTTCGACCAGACTAAAACAACATTCGCTCCCACCAGTTATGTGTCCTTCGAATGGAACAAACATGTATTCTTTGAATGGGCCAAACATGTATTCTTCGAATGGGTCTCTTATGTGGCCTTCGACTGGGTCTCTTGTGTGGCATTTGACTGGGCCTTCTGCATGCTTCTTCAAATGTACCTCTTGTGTACCCTTCAACTGGCTCTAGTATTACTTCCTTCGAATGGGCCTCTTGTGTGGCCTTCGACTGTGCCTTCTGCATGCTGAAGTGTATATAAATGTTTCAAAGGGGAGTCTGCACCCAGTCGAAATTAGCATAAAGGCAGCCTATGCCTTGTGGATGCTAGCATGAAGCAAGTTAGGGCAGGCATAAAGGAGGCCATTTCCTAGGCAAAGCTGGCACGAAGGTGGCCAGTGCCTTGTGGTCAAAGGAAACTTTGAAGGAGTCTTGGCCTTGTGCTGAAGACAAACTGAAGAAGGATATGTACGTTGGTGACACGCTGAGGGGTCTTTTGCCCAGTGGGGTGTTTTTGTGAATCGAAGGCCAGTTTGGAGAAGTTCTTGCTTTTGTGCGCTGAAGGCACGCCCAGAGGGACAGTTTGCCTAGTAGAAGTAGGAGATAAGCTTGCTCCAAGGAAAGAAATGCTCCATCAAAGCAAAGATCCAGCTTGCATGCAGGTAGCTATTGCATTTGTGAGTCAAGCCAGCATGCAAAGACAGTGGTACAATCGAAGGAGTGCTGACAAGAAGCCATTCCCCTTTGGATCGAAGGAGGCTATTTTAAAGGGAAAACATGCCCAGTTGAAGCTTGTGTACAGCAAGCAAGCAACAGTACAAGGTTTTAGTCGAAGCTTGGAAAATTGAGGCAAGCTTGGAAGAGGTTAGGCACTCAATCGAATTCTGTCCAAATACCAAATCGAAAGGCCTTTTAACATGCCAATCGAAAGACTTTAGCTAAGATGCCAATCAAATACTCCTTGTTCAAAAATTTTATTTTTCCTTTAATCAAATGCTTGTGACCACCCATATAAGAAAAAATCTTGGAAAACATGATAGGGAAAATTTTGGGGTAGAACAGCTGCCCTTGTTCAATCTTCTTAAACCTGAGGATTTAGATTGGCTTGTCTGCCTTTCGTGATCTGAAGGTGGAAGATGATTGAACACTAGAGTGCCCAGAAATTTGCACTCGCATGAAATAACACTAATAGTGGATGATGTAGGGAATGGGCTTACAAATGCCATTTGGAGGAGATGACAGAGAGCTATCAGAGATGGGCTTAAAGATGCCATCTAGAGTGACTGGGGGAAGTATTAGGATAAATCTTTTGGTTGATTTATACTGAAATAGTAGATCCCTTTTTCCAGTTTTTAACTGGAAGAGATAAATCTAACCAGAAGAGGTCTTCATTTGACGATTGATTTTTTTCCTGCAAGGAAGAGGATTAGTTGCATGTAGACGTATGCATGGCGTAATGATGTTCTCAAAATAAATGAGATTATGATGTATGCATTTGTTATGTATGCGTCATGGTTTATGAATATGATGCGTTTATTGCAGTGTGTCTTTGTCTAGGAAAATAAATCCTTGACAACATGCTGGGGAATCTTGGGAGGCTGAATCCTTAACTGTTGTTGGAGAATAGATGTATCTTCAACTTTGTTTAGAATGTTTCCGCTGGGAATTCCTGTTCTGTTGTTTGAGGAGAAACTCCGTTAGGGAATATTGGATTGCTTAAGAAAACTCTATGGAGAGTGTTGATCTCTGCTTGGGGAAAAGAGTTTAGGAGTCTTAACTACTCGTTGCTCTACTATGGAGTTATTCCTGACTAGAGAGAATCAAAAGTTAGTTGTTATCAGGTCGAAATCCAGGCTTGGCAGCAAATTGTTGAGGATGATGAAGTTGACTATTTCTAGTCGTATTCCAGGCTTTGCAACGACTTACTGGGGAAGATTAAATTAACTGTTATCTGGTCAGATTCCAGACTTCGTAGGAAATTACTTGGGAGAGTGAAGTTAGGCTGTTATCTGGTCGGGTTCCAGTCTTCCCAGCAACTTACTAACATTAAACTCCTATCTGGTCGGATTCCAAATTTCAAGGCAAATTTCTAAGGTGGATGAAGCTAATTGTTATCTGGTCGATCTCCAGGATTCTCAATAACTTACTTGAAAGGATGAAGTCAAACTGATATCTGTTCGGGTCTAGGCTTCACAGTAACTTGCTTGAAAGGATGAAGTTGAACTGATATCTAGTCGGGTCCAGGATTTACAGTAACTTTCTTGAAAGGATGAAGTTGAACTGATTACTAGTCGGGTCCAGGATTCACAGTAACTTGCTTGAAAGGATGAAGTTGAACTGATATTTGGTTGGGTCCAGGCTTCACAGTAACTTGCTTGAAAGGATGAAGTTGAACTGATATATGGTCGGGTCCAAGCTTCATAGTAACTTGCTTGAAATGATGAAGTTGAACTGATATCTGGTCGGGTCCAGGCTTTACAGTAACTTGCTTGAAAGGATGAAGTTGAACTGATATTTGGTCGGGTCCAGGCTTCATAGTAACTTGCTTAAAAGAATGAAGTTGAACTGATATTTGGTCGGGTCCAGGATTCATAGTAACTTGCTTAAAAGGATGAAGTTGAACTGATATCTGGTTGGGTCCAGGCTTTATAGTAACTTTCTTAAAAGGATGAAGTTGAACTGATATTTGGTCGGGTCCAGGCTTCACAATGACTTTCTTAAAAGGATAAAGTTTAACTGATATCTATTCGGGTCCAGGCTTCATAGTAACTTGCTTGAAAGTATGAAGTTGAACTGATATCTGGTCGGGTCTAGGCTTCATAGTAACTTTCTTGAAAGGATGAAGTTAAACTGATATCTGGTCGGGTCCAGGCTTCACAGTAACTTTCTTAAAAGGATGAAGTTGAACTGATATTTGGTCGGGTCCAGGCTTCACAGTAACTTGCTTGAAAGGATGAAGTTGAACTGATATTTGGTCGGGTCCAGGATTCACACTAACTTGCTTAAAAGGATGAAGTTTAACTGATATCTGGTCGGGTCCAGGCTTCACAGTAACTTGCTTAAAAGGATGAAGTTTAACTGATATCTGGTCGGGTCCAGGCTTCACAGTAACTTGCTTAAAAGGATGAAGTTGATCTGATATCAGGTCGGGTCCAGGCTTCATAGTAACTTGCTTAAAAGGATGAAGTTGAACTGATATCTGGTCGGGTCCAGGCTTCACAGTAACTTTCTTGAAAGGATGAAGTTAAACTAATATCTGGTCGGGTCTAGGCTTCATAGTAACTTTCTTGAAAGGATGAAGTTGAACGTATATCTGGTCGGGTCCAGGCTTTACAGTAACTTGCTTGAAAGGATGAAGTTGACTGATATTTGGTCGGGTCCAGGCTTCACAGTAACTTGCTGGGGTAAAGGCAAACTCTACTGGGGAAAGAAGTTAAGCCATTGTCTGGTTGGGTCCAGGCTTCATAGTAACCGAAAATTGTTTGAATAGAAATGTTTCTGTTGGAGGGTGTACAAACCCCGTTGAAGAGAATATTTGATGACCTGCTGGCAAGATGAATTCTTTAAGAAGAAATCCACAAGGCTTCTTCTTTTAAGACCAACTCAGCTGTGGAGAGGATTGTCGAGAGATTAAAACTATGGTTGGGAGTTGTATGGATCCAACTTTATGGGGACTTGACTGGGGGTCATCCTATGAAAAGGACTTTATGGGAAACTTGTCACTCCCCCTAGTAGCAAGTGTTTGTGGCACTTCAAGGAAATGTTTGCCTGATTGTACGTAAATTTTTTGATGGAATTCATGTTTAATGCCCCAAGTGATTCAGATACAGACCTGCCCCTAGTATATTCAGATTTTCTTAAGAGATTTCTTGGAATCTTGATTGGACTGCCCCAGATGTGTTAGACAGTGGCACGTCATGCCCCCTTGCTTATAGGAGATCTGTTATTGGAAGTGTCTTTCCATTTGAAGTGATTTTGTTCATTGAGAGAGTTTTTGTTCGCTGGATATTCATCATGTGAATTTCTTCGCTGTAAAACAATTAGCCATATGAAAACAGCGATATTCAAATAATGCAAAGTTTATGCTTGTCTTGAAGTTTTGAAAATGAATTTTTAGAAGATAAAAGAATTTTTGTAAGAATATGAATTCAACTCAGGATTTGGAGTAAGCCTTACAGGAGTCAGGATACCTTTTGTAACAGTATGCTTTCGAACTAACCTATGCTTCAATTAGGACTTTTGAAGGGTTGTAGCATGGCTTGGTTCATGGTTTAAGAAACAAAGGATAAGGCTCAAAGTGTATTTGTACCCGCCCATTCTTCGTGATGTTCTTCAGTCCTAAACTCAGTTAATTGTGCGTTTGAACTCCAATTGAGTTTGAAATGACATCTTGGTGATGGTTAGACAAGTTAAGTTTGTTGGAAGGCAATCATTTTTTCCATATTTTCCATGTTGTTGAGGATTTTTAGTGACCTCTTTTTATTTATTATCCCTGATTTTGCCTGACTGTTCTTGTTTTTGAGATTACAGTCAGCGGGATGCCCCAGTTTTTCTTAAGTCTCCTTCGTAGGTTTTGACTTAGTGGGCTTTTCTTTTGAGAGATAATGACTTCCTATTTAATAGGGAACCATCACCATATGTTGTATACGAAGTGAAGGTTTACGATTGAACGCACATTTGATTTAACTGAGAGATTACCCTGCCCCAGGTTTTGATTAAAGGTTTCAATTTGTGTAAAAAAGAAAGCTCCTACTTCTTAGGCTCAAGGGGGTTGACTAGGGATTATCCTCCTTATAACTCATGTGTTTAGGAATTGAAAAAACACATGTACATCATCAGCAAGGTCTGTCCAAAAGCATACTGTATGAGATTAAGGCATCGTTTTCGTCATCCTCCTTCTAAACGCTTATAACTTTTAGCAAGAGTTGAATGTCATAAAGAGAGTAAAAAGCATAGTTTAAATATAGTGAAAACGAATGGATGAATTCAAGACAAACATATGTAATGCATTAATGAAACAAAGTTTAACATTTACAGATAAGTGTTTGAACAACAAAAGAAATTACAATTGAAAATTCAAAATGAACTGGAACGCTCAATGATTTGGCATGGGAGTAGTGATCATGTTTGGAGTCTCAGGAGAACCGAACTCAATCACCTTAGCATCAATCATATTATGAATCTTGTATTTCAGTGCCCAACAATCGTTAGTATCATGCCCGGGACTATCGGACTGATAAGAACACATTGCATCAGGATTGTAGTTAGGGGAAGAAGTTTTTGGGTTTGGATGATGTCCTATTAATGTGATCAGATTCATCCTCAAAATGTGTTGCAATGCTTGTGACAGTGGCATGTTGATGTTGGTAAACTGTCTCTTGGGCTCTCCTTGCATTTGCTGATTTCCCCGTTGTTGTTGTCGCACTGATGCAGGACTAGAGATCAGGGCTGCCCCCACATGTTGGTCGTGGTTATTCTTGTTATGACCCTCTT
The DNA here is from genome assembly GCA_948472305.1 of Vicia faba. NCBI lineage: Eukaryota > Viridiplantae > Streptophyta > Magnoliopsida > Fabales > Fabaceae > Vicia > Vicia faba. Next base: position 1,535,811,110 of record OX451739.1, read on the forward strand.
GACCATACACTGCATAAGACTCTTTCTTCCCATTGTATGGCTTTTTATGAGTATCAGAGGGGGTAGCTCTTTGGATCTTTCCGCTTTTGATGCCATCTTCGACCTTTTCACCAGTCAATATTATCTCGGTGAACCCAGTTGAGGAACTTTCGATTAGGTGATTGAAGAAAGGTCCCGTAAAAGTTCCCATAAAGATGTCAATCAGTTCCCTATCAGTTAAGGGTGGCTGCACCCTGCCATCCAGGTCTCTCCACTCTTGGGCGTATTCTTTGAAGCCCTCGTTGGAACGCATGGTCATATTTTGCAATTGCACACAAGTTGGTACAAGATTAGCGTTGTATTGGTACTGCTTGTAGAAAGCAACGTCCAAGTCTTCCTAAGTGTGAATGTGGGAATTCTCCAATTTATAGAACCACTCAAGTTGTGTCTCAGCTAAGCTCTCTTGGAAGAAATAGAACCAGAGCTTCTTGAAACAACCAGCTGAAAATCATCAAACAATGAAGTCGCCATCGAATGTCTTTTATCCCACATGAGGTAAACATCGAGAAAACCTGAGAAGGGATAAGTCACGGTCTTGCGACCGAGAGATCGGGTAAGGGAGTCTGTTACACGAGGGGAAGGTATTAGCACCCCACACGCCCGTAGTACTCTACGGTATCCACTCTTGTTATCTATCTTATGGGTGTGTTTAATATATGCTTAATGTTTACTATACAACTGAAGGGAAGAATGCATGCAAAAGAAAATAGAAAAGAATGTAGGGAAAATAAAATTGTGCTCGCTTGAGCCCTACCCCAATGCCTACGTATCCGTTTTGAGGAATCACAGCTACCGTAGTTCGACTCTTATGTTTTTGTTTGTTTGTGTTTTTTATGGATAATGTTAATCCCTTCTTCTACTGCAGCTCGACCTTTGGAGACTTATGTGTTGGTACAGAAGTAAACTAATCATGTCCTTACCTGAAAAGGGGTTTTAGAGGAAATGTGCTTGAGCGTACAAAATGGTTTGAATTGGTTTGTGTTTTATTACCTTGAAAAAGGGTTTAAGTATGATTAGCATGTTTTTGATTTGCTAAGAAGAGAAGTTTTTGTTTTAGATGCAAGGATGCAAAAAGGGGAAAAAAAGAGTCTAAGGGAGACTGGCCTATTTCTAACCTAGTTTTATCATACAATAGTAGTCCTATGTCAAGGATGAAAAGGAAGTTTCTACCTACTGTTAGCATGCATGGTTTACAACCTAAGGTCTAACTTGTGTTCGAACAAAGCAAGCATATCCTAAGGGAACATGGTATGTACAGGGATAAAGCAAACAAGCCATCAAATAGAGCACGCCTAAAGATATCCTGTCTAGGTTAACATGTCTAAGAAAGTCTAATAAAACTATCCTATAGGGAACATGCAATGAGAGTGAAGTCATGATCTCAATTTCTAAATTGAGTGACTCATCGATCAACAAGAAAGGAAAGAAAGCGATAAAATCTTATAGGGAGCATGCACTGAGAGAGAAGTCGTGATCTTAATTGCTAAATTGAGTGACTAATCGATCAACAAGAAAGTAAACAAACACAAGCACAACACATATGGCAAATGAAGTGCGGAATGCCTGCTACAGGTGTTTAAACAGCGACTTCGAGCACACGCTATTTATTTCCTACTTCTCATTATATCTAGAAAGCAATAAAGTGCGGAAATGAGGGATAAAATAAAGTGGAGATGATACCGAACGGAGAAGGTCCGTTGCCTCTTCAAAACCACGCAAACCATAAGAAAAGCTCTACCAAAAGCTGCTCCGCGTGAGTGATCAAAGAATTAATCTCCAAGCATTCCAGATTGCAAAAGTTACACCAACATTCTATCACAAAATCTTATCTAAAAAATGACAGCGAAAATGATTATCGAACATTAAAAGAAATATTAAAAAATTCTAATAAAATTCTAAAGAGAAAACCTAGGAATTCTAAAATATTTCCTAAAACATTCTAACTATTTTTTTAGGTTATTTTTCATGCAATAAAAATTAACAAAAGCCAATAAAATAAAATTGATGAAGAAAAATAAAAAATATAAATGTAAAGAGTTCAGGGGGTGCTAAGCTGGATTCAGGGGTGTATGTTGTAGTAAGAAGGCTTCAGGTGTTAAGCCCAGGCTTCAAAGCCCACAAAACCTTTTTTATTATTATCAAACAAGGCTAAAAAATATGATGGGTTGGGGGTGCAAGCCAGGATCTAAGGTATACATCCAAAAAGAAAACGCCAGGCCCATGTAGATAATTCAGAATGGTGTGATATTGAAAACACAACAAAGAGAAAATGAAAAGGGAAAATGTAGCGGAATTAGGGTTGAATGTGAGTGACGGTCCCGATTCTTGAAACTGGGTTGTCTTCTTTGTTCATCAAAAGCACTGCAAGCCAATGCTCAATCTTCGGTGACTCATTCTGTTCTGAATCCGCTTCATCCATCATCCTATGTATCATTTTGTTTCCCTTGTAGAATCATTCTCGATGTGGCTTGATTCATCGCGAAAAAAGAAGTCCGACGATTCTTTCGTTCATGTATGACTTTGCTTTTGATTCTTCTTCTACTCAACTTCTTCTCTGATTTAAAACCTCTGCGGCTATTTTGTTGAAATTGTCGTGATTATGCGAAAATGAAATTATTGTTGATCGGAGATGCGGTGATGTTATGGATTGATGATGCTAAATCGCTTATGGTTGCAGAGAAATCGCTGAAGATGATGTATGATGAAGATGATGTGTTATGAAGATGAAAGAAGGAGCGTTGTTGATGGCGATTTCCGTTATCATTGTAGATAGAGAATGAAGGTTGTTGTCGTTGAAGGTAATGAAGATGATTGTTGAAGAGGCAGCTATGTAGAGATAAAGATCAGAGTTTTCTGGGTTTTCTTCTAGTGGTTCTTCTATTTCCGCATTTTTTATGTTGTCGATGTCGTCGAAGATGAAAACAGATTAAGGCTTTGTTGTGATGTTGTTGTTGATATGCAGAGAGGAAGACGGTTATAGAGGCGAGATAGTGATGAATGATGTGAAGAGGTTTTTTCATAATTTTCTTGGTGATTTATTGGTGATTGATGAAGATTATTGTAGAACGATGCAGAAGGAGTGAGGTTGAAAGGTGAGTTTCTTCTTTCCTCTTTTTCTGTTTTGAATCGTTCTCTCCAATCCTGCTTCTCTCTTCTTCTTTTTCTGTTATTCTGTTACCTACTGGAAGTTTGTTGAGTGAGCTACAGAGAGGGAAGGTTGCGGATGATGATGATGGTACCAAGGTGTGAAGAAGGTTTTGGTGAATAGAATAAATATGAAGACCAACATTCTGGATATTTTAGAGATTGGTGAATTATCTATGATTTTCAATGTAGTTTTTCTGTACAATGATAAGTGAAAATGAATTCCCCCCTGAATCTGTGAGAAAACTGTGCTATATGGCTTGAGAGGTTGTTGGAAATTCTGTTAGTTAGTTAAGGGTTATTAGGAAGTTATAAAGTTAGTTATGCTATGTTATATACAGTTAGTTTGTTATTTGTTAGATACAGTTACAAAATTTGTTAAGATTATGTTATGAAATTAGTTTCTGTTTTGAATGTTGATTGGAAGTTAGTTACAGGTGGTTGAAGTTCTGTTATGCAGGGTTAGAGTATGGGATTTTTTAGAATTCTTTTTTTGTTAGTTTTAGAAATAGTTAGAATGCAGTTCTTGTTTTCTGTTATGACAGTAATGAACTGGTTTTTTGATAAACTGTTTTTGGGTATTTTTGCAGGGACTTGTTGCAGTAGGGTTATAAAGAGATTTTCTTACGGTTTCTTGTTACATTATATAAGGAGGGATGAAGGGAATATGCAAGGATGATGGTTTAGATTGAAGCAAGGATTAGCGTGTACTCTTGGCAAGCAAATGGACCAAGTTGTATAAGTTGAAAACTATTTATTGAATGGACTTTGAATTAGCATTTGGACTGTTTTGGAACAAGGCATTAATTTTTTTTAGGATGCAATAGAAAGTTTGAGCTTTTTGTAATGTTTCTTTGAAATTCCGGATTTTAGATGTAATGACAATGTTGAATGGTTTTTTTATGCGAAGAAATTGGAACATGAATAGAATTTGATCTTGAATTTTTGAAATTTTGATTTGAACCTTGCTTTCTTGAATTATGCCTGGCAACTTGAAAACTAGTCTTAGGATGCAATAAAAAGTTTGAACTTTGTATGCCTTGAATGCAATATTAATTTGGTAATTCCAAATCTTCAATCTTCTATCCGAAATCAAGTCTTCTTCAAATAGAACTAAGAGCTCCCAATGCTTCTCTTCATTTGCAACTTGACTGAAACACATGATATCGAACCTTTTTTATGGATAATTCACGAGATAAAATCAAATATGACTAAAGAAAGATTTTATTTGAAATTCAAAATCTTGATCTTGGATGAACATGGGGTGCTTTCTTCTTCGAAGTGACTTGAATTCCAAGGAATCCACGTGGATGGACTTTCCAAACTTAATACGCTTTGCCTCTTAAAATATTGGTCCAATTTAACAAATTCGAACCACTTGAACTCAAGACCCCAAATAATCACTTGAACGAATACTTTCACCACAATGAATCCACACTAATTAAATTCATTCAATATCCATCAAACTTGTATAACAAGAAATGAGAGAACCAATAATGCCTTAATCTCAGTGAATTCGTAACATCATCCTAGTATCATGCCTTTACTTGATGATCGACAAAATTAGTGCTTTGAATCCCTAAGAATGAATGATAAGGCTTGAAGCATAGAATAACTCATGGATATCTAACGATCCTAAACTGAACAAAACTCGAGCGTAAGTATAGGTAATACCTAATTCTCTAGATTTGGATACTCAATGAGGAGAAAGATAGCTTAAGCCAAAATCCTGGTTCAAAATAACCTCAATTACAACCTTGATGAGACACCAAATACCATAAGTAAAAAACCTAATGCACTTTGCTCTGGATGAATCCTTGATGGGGTAGTAGCTTGATGAAGAAAAGATCCACAACATCCATGAACACAAAACATTAATTCCACAATTTCACTGTCTTGAAGAATAACCAGAAGAAGCAAGCTTTGTTGAACATATACACCTCAATCAATTGCCAAAACCCTAATCCCGTCCATAAACATTGATCTCGTGTTAAATTTATTGATGAATGATGCATGAGGTGTTAGCTGACCTTTTGAGGGTTATATACATGAGAAAAGTGTGAGATGCGTAAGCCAGGTAAATAAAAGAGGGTAGGACAAATTTGGGGTATTACAGCTGCCCCTATTTAATCGTCTTATACTTGAAAGTACGATTGGCGCGTGCCTTTCGGAAGTTCGAGGTAGAAGATGATTAAATAACAATTCCGAAAATTTGTTCTGGGAGATAGTGTGAGTATTTATTTATTTATTTTGTGATATCTGTTGGGGGTAAGACTTTTTCTTTTTTAGTGAAGAGACAGATATTGGACTTGTAACGTAGCATGATGCCAATACAAGGAAGAGATCAGACTTATAACGTAGCCTAATGCCAATACAAGGAAAGGATCAGACTTGTAACGTAGCTTGACGCCAATACAAGGAAAGGATCGGACTTGTAACGTAGCATGACGACAATACAAAGAAAGGATCAGACTTGTAACGTAGCATGATGCCAATACAAGGAAGAGATCGGACTTGTAAAGTAGCATGTTGCCAATACAAGGAAAGGATCAGACTTGTAATGTAGGATCATGCCAATACAAGGAAAATATTGGACTAGTAACATAGCATGATGCCAATACAAGGAAGAGATTAGGACTTGTAATGTAGCATAATGCCAATACAAGGAAAGGATCGGACTTGTAACGTAGCATGATGCAAATACAAGGAAGAAATCGAACTTGTAACGTAGCATGATGCCAATACAAGGAAAGGATCAAACTTGTAACGTAGCATGATGCCAATATAAGGAAGAGATCTGACTTCTAACGTAGCATGATGCCAATACAAGGAAAGGATCGGACTTGTAACATAGCATGATGCCAATACAAGGAAAGGATCGGACATGTAACGTAGCATGATGCCAATACAAGGAAGAGACCAGACTTGTAACGTAGAATGATGCCAATACAAGGAAAGGATCGGACTTGTAACGTAGCATCATGCCAATACAGGGAAAAGATCGGACTTGTAACGTAGCTTGATGCCAATACAAGGAAGATATCAAGACTTGTAACGTAGCATAATGCCAATACAAGGAAAGGATCGGACTTGTAACGTAGCAAGATGCCAATACAAGGAAGAGATAAGGACTTGTAACGTAGCATGATTCCAATACAAGGAAAAGATCAGGACTTGTAACGTAGCATGATGCCAATACAAGGAAAGGATAAGACTTGTAACGTAGCATGATGCCAATACAAGGAAGAGATCGGCTTTATAACGTAGCATGATTCCAATACAAGGAAAGTATCAGACTTGAAACGTAGCATGATGCCAATATAAGGAAGAGATCGAACTTGTAACATAGCATGATGCCAATAAAACGAAAGGATCGTACTTGTAACGTAGCATGATGCCAATACAAGGAAAGGACCAGACTTGTAACGTAGCATGATGCCAATACAAGGAAGAGATCGGACATGTAACATAGCATGATGCCAATACAAGGAAAGGATCGGACTTGTAACGAAGCGTCATGCCAATACAAGGAAAAGATTGGACTTGTAACGTAGCATAATGCCAATACAAGGAAGAGATCAGGACTTATAACGTAGCATAATTCCAATACAAGGAAAGGATCGGACTTGTAACGTAGCATGATGCCAATACAAGGAAGAGATAAGACTTGTAACATAGCTTGATGCCAATACAAGGAAAGGATCAGACTTGTAAGGTAGCATGATGCCAATACAAGGAAGAGATCGGACTTGTAACGTATCACGATGCCAATACAAGGAAAGGATCAGACTTGTAACGTAACATGATGCCAATATAAGGAAAGGATCGGACTTGTAACATAGCTTGATGTCAATACAAGGAAGTGATCAGACTTGTAACGTAGCATGATGCCAACACAAGGAAAGGATCGGACTTGTAACGTAGCATCATGCCAATACAAAGAAAAGATCGGACTTGTAACGTAGCATGATGCCAATACAAGGAAGAGATCAGGACTTGTAACATAGCATAATGCCAATACAAGGAGAGGATCAGACTTGTAACATCACATGATGCCAATACAAGGAAGAGATCAGGACTTGTAACGTAGCATGATGCCAATACAAGGAAAGTATCGGACTTGAAATGTAACATGATGCCAATACAAGGAAGAGATCAGACTTGTAACATAGCATGATGCCAATACAAGGAAAAGACCGGACTTGTAACGTAGTATGATTCCAATACAAGGAAGAGATCAGGACTTGTAACGTAGCATGATGCCAATACAAGGAAAGGATCGGACTTGTAACGTAGCATGATGCAATACAAGGAAGAGATCGGACTTGTAAAGTAGCATGTTGCCAATACAAGGAAAGGATCAGACTTGTAATGTAGCATCATGCCAATACAAGGAAAATATCGGACTAGTAACATAGCATGATGCCAATACAAGGAAGAGATTAGGACTTATAATGTAGCATAATGCCAATACAAGGAAAGGATCGGACTTGTAATGTAGCATGATGCAAATACAAGGAAGAGATCGAACTTGTAACGTAGCATGATGCCAATACAAGGAAAGGATCAAACTTGTAACGTAGCATGATGCCAATATAAGGAAGAGATCGGACTTGTAACGTAGCATGATGCCAATACAAGGGAAGGATCGGACTTGTAACATAGCATGATGCCAATACAAGGAAGAGATCAGACTTGTAACAAAGCTTGATGCCAATACAAGGAAGAGATCAGACTTGTAACATAGCTTGATGCCAATACAAGGAAAGGATCAGACTTGTAAGGTAGCATGATGCCAATACAAGGAAGAGATCGGACTTGTAACGTATCACGATGCCAATACAAGGAAAGGATCAGGCTTGTAACGTAACATGATGCCAATATAAGGAAAGGATCGGACTTGTAACATAGCTTGATGCCAATACAAGGAAGTGATCAGACTTGTAACGTAGCATGATGCCAACACAAGGAAAGGATCGGACTTGTAACGTAGCATCATGCCAATACAAAGAAAAGATCGGACTTGTAACGTAGCATGATGCCAATACAAGGAAGAGATCAGGACTTGTAACATAGCATAATGCCAATACAAGGAGAGGATCAGACTTGTAATGTCACATGATGCCAATACAAGGAAGAGATCAGGACTTGTAACGTAGCATGTTGCCAATACAAGGAAGAGATCAGGTCTTGTAACATAGCATGATGCCAATACAAGGAAAGGATCAGACTTGTAATGTCGCATGATGCACAATACAAGGAAGAGATCGGACTTGTAACGTAGCATGATGCCAATACAAGGAAAGTATCGGACTTGAAATGTAACATGATGCCAATACAAGGAAGAGATCAGACTTGTAACATAGCATGATGCCAATACAAGGAAAAGACCGGACTTGTAACGTAGCATGATGCCAATACAAGGAAGAGATCAGGACTTGTAACGTAGCATGATGCCAATACAAGGAAAGGATCAGACTTGTAACATAGCATGATGCAATACAAGGAAGAGATCGGACTTGTAAAGTAGCATGTTGCCAATACAAGGAAAGGATCAGACTTGTAATGTAGCATCATGCCAATACAAGGAAAATATCGGACTAGTAACATAGCATGATGCCAATACAAGGAAGAGATTAGGACTTATAATGTAGCATAATGCCAATACAAGGAAAGGATCGGACTTGTAATGTAGCATGATGCAAATACAAGGAAGAGATCGAACTTGTAACGTAGCATGATGCCAATACAAGGAAAGGATCAAACTTGTAACGTAGCATGATGCCAATATAAGGAAGAGATCGGACTTGTAACGTAGCATGATGCCAATACAAGGAAAGGATCGGACTTGTAACATAGCATGATGCCAATACAAGGAAAGGATCGGACATGTAATGTAGCATGATGCCAATACAAGGAAGAGACCAGACTTGTAACGTAGAATGATGCCAATACAAGGAAAGGATCAGACTTGTAACATAGCATCATGCCAATACAGGGAAAAGATCGGACTTGTAACGTAGCTTGATGCCAATACAAGGAAGACATCAGGACTTGTAACGTAGCATAATGCCAATACAAGGAAAGGATCGGACTTGTAACGTAGCAAGATGCCAATACAAGGAAGAGATAAGGACTTGTAACGTAGCATGATTCCAATACAAGGAAGAGATCATGACTTGTAACGTAGCATGATGCCAATACAAGGAAAGGATACGACTTGTAACGTAGCATGATGCCAATACAAGGAACAGATCAGACTTGTAACGTAGCATGATGCCAATACAAGGAAAGTATCATACTTGAAACGTAGCATGATGCCAATACAAGGAAGACATCGGACTTGTAACGTAGCATGATGCCAATAAAACGAAAGGATCAGACTTGTAACGTAGCATGATGCCAATACAAGGAAAGGACATGACTTGTAACGTAGCATGATGCCAATACAAGGAAGAGATCGGACTTGTAACATAGCATGATGCCAATACAAGGAAAGGGTCGGACTTGTAACGTAGCGTCATGCCAATAAAAGGAAAAGATCGGACTTGTAATGTAGAATAATGCCAATACAAGGAAGAGATCAGGACTTGTAACGTAGCATAATGCCAATACAAGGAAAGGATCAGACTTGTAATGTAGCATGATGCCAATACAAGGAAGAGATCGGACTAGTAACATATCTTGATGCCAATACAAGGAAAGGATCGGACTTGTAAGGTAGCATGATACCAATACAAGGAAGAGATCGGACTTGTAACGTATCATGATGCCAATACAAGGAAAGGATCAGACTTATAACGTAGCATAATGCCAATACAAGGAAAGGATCAGAATTGTAACGTAGTAAGATGCCAATACAAGGAAGAGATAAGGACTTGTAACGTAGCATGATTCCAATACAAGGAAGAGATCAAGACTTGTAACATAGCATGATGCCAATACAAGGAAAGGATCATACTTGTAACGTAGCATGATGCCAATACAAGGAAGAGATCGGCTTTATAATGTAGCATGATGCCAATACAAGGAAAGTATCAGACTTGAAACGTAGCATGATGCCAATATATGGAAAAGATCGGACTTGTAACATAGCATGATGCCAATAAAACGAAAGGATCGTACTTGTAACGTAGCATGATGCCAATACAAGGAAAGGACCAGACTTGTAACGTAGCATGATGCCAATACAAGGAAGAGATCGGACTTGTAACATAGCATGATGCCAATACAAGGAAATGATCGGACTTGTAACGTAGTGTCAAGCCAATACAAGGAAAAGATTGGACTTGTAACGTAGCATAATGCCAATACAAGGAAGAGATCAGGACTTGTAATGTAGCATAATGCCAATACAAGGAAAGGATCAGACTTGTAACGTAGCATGATGCTAATACAAGGAAGATATCGAACTTGTAACATAGCTTGATGCCAATATAAGGAAAGGATCAGACTTGTAAGGTAGCATGATGCCAATACAAGGAAGAGATCGGACTTGTAACGTATCATGATGCCAATACAAGGAAAGGATCGGACTTGTAACGTAACATGATGCCAATATAAGGAAAGGATCGGACTTGTAACATAGCTTGATGCCAATACAAGGAAGTGATCAGACTTGTAACGTAGCATGATGCCAACACAAGGAAAGGATCGGACTTGTAACATAGCATCATGCCAATACAAAGAAAAGATCGGACTTGTAACGTAGCATGATGCCAATACAAGGAAGAGATCAGGACTTGTAACATAGCATAATGCCAATACAAGGAGAGGATCAGACTTGTAACGTCACATGATGCCAATACAAGGAAGAGATCAGGAATTGTAACGTAGCATGTTGCCAATACAAGGAAGAGATCAGGACTTGTAAACTAGAATGATGCCAATACAAGGAAAGGATCGGACTTGTAATGTCGCATGATGCACAATACAAGGAAGAGATCGGACTTGTAACGTAGCATGATGCCAATACAAGGAAAGTATCGGACTTGAAATGTAACATGATGCCAATACAAGGAAGAGATCAGACTTGTAACATAGCATGATGCCAATACAAGGAAAGGACCAGAATTGTAATGTAGCGTCATGCTAATACAAGGAAAAGATCGGACTTGTAACGTAGTATGATGCCAATACAAGGAAGAGATCAGGACTTGTAACGTAGCATGATGCCAATACAAGGAAAGGATCGGACTTGTAACGTAGCATGATGCCAATACAAGGAAGAGACCAGACTTGTAACGTAGCATGATGCCAATACAAGGAAAGTATCGGACTTGAAACGTAGCATGATGCCAATACAAGGAAGAGATCAAACTTGTAACGTAGCATGATGCCCATACAAGGAAAGGATCATACTTGTAACGTAGCATGATGCCAATACAAGGAAAGGATCAGACTTGTAACGTAGCATGATGCCAATACAAGGAAGAGATCGGAATTGTAACGTAGAATGATGCCAATACAAGGAAAGGATCATACTTGTAACATAGCGTCATGCCAATACAAAGAAAAGATCGGACTTGTAACGTAGCTTGATGCCAATACAAGGAAAGGATCGGACTTGTAACGTAGCAAGATACCAATACAAGGAAGATATCAGGACTTGTAACGTAGCATGATGCCAATACGAGGAAGAGATCAGGACTTGTAACGTAGCATGATGCCAATACAAGGAAAGGATCAGACTTGTAACGTAGCATGATGCCAATACAAGGAAGAGATCGGACTTGTAACGTAGCATGATGCCAAAACAAGGAAAGTATCAGACTTGAAATGTAGCATGATGCCAATACAAGGAAGAGATCGGACTTGTAACATAGCATGATGCCAATAAAAGGAAAGGACCAGACTTGTAACGTAGCATGATGCCAATACAAGGAAAGGATCAGACTTATAATGTAGCATGATGCCAATAGAAGGAAGAGATTAGTCTTGTAACCTAGCATGATACCAATACAAGGAAAGGATTGGACTTGTAACGTAGCGTCATGCCAATACAAGTAAAATATCGGACTTGTAACGTAGCATGATGCCAATACAAGGAAGAGATCAGGACTTGTAACGTAGCATAATTCCAATACAAGGAAAGAATCGGACTTGTAACGTAGCATGATGCCAATACAAGGAAGAGATTGGACTTGTAACGTATCATAATGCCAATACAAGGAAAGGACCAGGCTTGTAAGGTAGCATGATGCAAATACAAGGAAGAGATCGGACTTGTAACGTAGCATGATGCCAATACAAGGAAAGGATCGGACTTGTAACGTAATATGATGCCAATATAAGGAAAGGATCAGACTTGTAACATCACATGATGCCAATACAAGGAAGAGATCAGGACTTGTAACGTAGCATGATGCCAATACAAGGAAAGTATCGGACTTGAAATGTAACATGATGCCAATACAAGGAAGAGATCAGACTTGTAACATAGCATGATGCCAATACAAGGAAAAGACCGGACTTGTAACGTAGTATGATTCCAATACAAGGAAGAGATCAGGACTTGTAACGTAGCATGATGCCAATACAAGGAAAGGATCGGACTTGTAACGTAGCATGATGCAATACAAGGAAGAGATCGGACTTGTAAAGTAGCATGTTGCCAATACAAGGAAAGGATCAGACTTGTAATGTAGCATCATGCCAATACAAGGAAAATATCGGACTAGTAACATAGCATGATGCCAATACAAGGAAGAGATTAGGACTTATAATGTAGCATAATGCCAATACAAGGAAAGGATCGGACTTGTAATGTAGCATGATGCAAATACAAGGAAGAGATCGAACTTGTAACGTAGCATGATGCCAATACAAGGAAAGGATCAAACTTGTAACGTAGCATGATGCCAATATAAGGAAGAGATCGGACTTGTAACGTAGCATGATGCCAATACAAGGGAAGGATCGGACTTGTAACATAGCATGATGCCAATACAAGGAAGAGATCAGACTTGTAACAAAGCTTGATGCCAATACAAGGAAGAGATCAGACTTGTAACATAGCTTGATGCCAATACAAGGAAAGGATCAGACTTGTAAGGTAGCATGATGCCAATACAAGGAAGAGATCGGACTTGTAACGTATCACGATGCCAATACAAGGAAAGGATCAGGCTTGTAACGTAACATGATGCCAATATAAGGAAAGGATCGGACTTGTAACATAGCTTGATGCCAATACAAGGAAGTGATCAGACTTGTAACGTAGCATGATGCCAACACAAGGAAAGGATCGGACTTGTAACGTAGCATCATGCCAATACAAAGAAAAGATCGGACTTGTAACGTAGCATGATGCCAATACAAGGAAGAGATCAGGACTTGTAACATAGCATAATGCCAATACAAGGAGAGGATCAGACTTGTAATGTCACATGATGCCAATACAAGGAAGAGATCAGGACTTGTAACGTAGCATGTTGCCAATACAAGGAAGAGATCAGGTCTTGTAACATAGCATGATGCCAATACAAGGAAAGGATCAGACTTGTAATGTCGCATGATGCACAATACAAGGAAGAGATCGGACTTGTAACGTAGCATGATGCCAATACAAGGAAAGTATCGGACTTGAAATGTAACATGATGCCAATACAAGGAAGAGATCAGACTTGTAACATAGCATGATGCCAATACAAGGAAAAGACCGGACTTGTAACGTAGCATGATGCCAATACAAGGAAGAGATCAGGACTTGTAACGTAGCATGATGCCAATACAAGGAAAGGATCAGACTTGTAACATAGCATGATGCAATACAAGGAAGAGATCGGACTTGTAAAGTAGCATGTTGCCAATACAAGGAAAGGATCAGACTTGTAATGTAGCATCATGCCAATACAAGGAAAATATCGGACTAGTAACATAGCATGATGCCAATACAAGGAAGAGATTAGGACTTATAATGTAGCATAATGCCAATACAAGGAAAGGATCGGACTTGTAATGTAGCATGATGCAAATACAAGGAAGAGATCGAACTTGTAACGTAGCATGATGCCAATACAAGGAAAGGATCAAACTTGTAACGTAGCATGATGCCAATATAAGGAAGAGATCGGACTTGTAACGTAGCATGATGCCAATACAAGGAAAGGATCGGACTTGTAACATAGCATGATGCCAATACAAGGAAAGGATCGGACATGTAATGTAGCATGATGCCAATACAAGGAAGAGACCAGACTTGTAACGTAGAATGATGCCAATACAAGGAAAGGATCAGACTTGTAACATAGCATCATGCCAATACAGGGAAAAGATCGGACTTGTAACGTAGCTTGATGCCAATGCAAGGAAGACATCAGGACTTGTAACGTAGCATAATGCCAATACAAGGAAAGGATCGGACTTGTAACGTAGCAAGATGCCAATACAAGGAAGAGATAAGGACTTGTAACGTAGCATGATTCCAATACAAGGAAGAGATCATGACTTGTAACGTAGCATGATGCCAATACAAGGAAAGGATACGACTTGTAACGTAGCATGATGCCAATACAAGGAACAGATCAGACTTGTAACGTAGCATGATGCCAATACAAGGAAAGTATCATACTTGAAACGTAGCATGATGCCAATACAAGGAAGACATCGGACTTGTAACGTAGCATGATGCCAATAAAACGAAAGGATCAGACTTGTAACGTAGCATGATGCCAATACAAGGAAAGGACATGACTTGTAACGTAGCATGATGCCAATACAAGGAAGAGATCGGACTTGTAACATAGCATGATGCCAATACAAGGAAAGGGTCGGACTTGTAACGTAGCGTCATGCCAATAAAAGGAAAAGATCGGACTTGTAATGTAGAATAATGCCAATACAAGGAAGAGATCAGGACTTGTAACGTAGCATAATGCCAATACAAGGAAAGGATCATACTTGTAATGTAGCATGATGCCAATACAAGGAAGAGATCGGACTAGTAACATATCTTGATGCCAATACAAGGAAAGGATCGGACTTGTAAGGTAGCATGATACCAATACAAGGAAGAGATCGGACTTGTAACGTATCATGATGCCAATACAAGGAAAGGATCAGACTTATAACGTAGCATAATGCCAATACAAGGAAAGGATCAGAATTGTAACGTAGTAAGATGCCAATACAAGGAAGAGATAAGGACTTGTAACGTAGCATGATTCCAATACAAGGAAGAGATCAAGACTTGTAACATAGCATGATGCCAATACAAGGAAAGGATCATACTTGTAACGTAGCATGATGCCAATACAAGGAAGAGATCGGCTTTATAATGTAGCATGATGCCAATACAAGGAAAGTATCAGACTTGAAACGTAGCATGATGCCAATATATGGAAAAGATCGGACTTGTAACATAGCATGATGCCAATAAAACGAAAGGATCGTACTTGTAACGTAGCATGATGCCAATACAAGGAAAGGACCAGACTTGTAACGTAGCATGATGCCAATACAAGGAAGAGATCGGACTTGTAACATAGCATGATGCCAATACAAGGAAATGATCGGACTTGTAACGTAGTGTCAAGCCAATACAAGGAAAAGATTGGACTTGTAACGTAGCATAATGCCAATACAAGGAAGAGATCAGGACTTGTAATGTAGCATAATGCCAATACAAGGAAAGGATCAGACTTGTAACGTAGCATGATGCTAATACAAGGAAGATATCGAACTTGTAACATAGCTTGATGCCAATATAAGGAAAGGATCAGACTTGTAAGGTAGCATGATGCCAATACAAGGAAGAGATCGGACTTGTAACGTATCATGATGCCAATACAAGGAAAGGATCGGACTTGTAACGTAACATGATGCCAATATAAGGAAAGGATCGAACTTGTAACATAGCTTGATGCCAATACAAGGAAGTGATCAGACTTGTAACGTAGCATGATGCCAACACAAGGAAAGGATCGGACTTGTAACATAGCATCATGCCAATACAAAGAAAAGATCGGACTTGTAACGTAGCATGATGCCAATACAAGGAAGAGATCAGGACTTGTAACATAGCATAATGCCAATACAAGGAGAGGATCAGACTTGTAACGTCACATGATGCCAATACAAGGAAGAGATCAGGAATTGTAACGTAGCATGTTGCCAATACAAGGAAGAGATCAGGACTTGTAAACTAGAATGATGCCAATACAAGGAAAGGATCGGACTTGTAATGTCGCATGATGCACAATACAAGGAAGAGATCGGACTTGTAACGTAGCATGATGCCAATACAAGGAAAGTATCGGACTTGAAATGTAACATGATGCCAATACAAGGAAGAGATCAGACTTGTAACATAGCATGATGCCAATACAAGGAAAGGACCAGAATTGTAATGTAGCGTCATGCTAATACAAGGAAAAGATCGGACTTGTAACGTAGTATGATGCCAATACAAGGAAGAGATCAGGACTTGTAACGTAGCATGATGCCAATACAAGGAAAGGATCGGACTTGTAACGTAGCATGATGCCAATACAAGGAAGAGACCAGACTTGTAACGTAGCATGATGCCAATACAAGGAAAGTATCGGACTTGAAACGTAGCATGATGCCAATACAAGGAAGAGATCAAACTTGTAACGTAGCATGATGCCCATACAAGGAAAGGATCATACTTGTAACGTAGCATGATGCCAATACAAGGAAAGGATCAGACTTGTAACGTAGCATGATGCCAATACAAGGAAGAGATCGGAATTGTAACGTAGAATGATGCCAATACAAGGAAAGGATCATACTTGTAACATAGCGTCATGCCAATACAAAGAAAAGATCGGACTTGTAACGTAGCTTGATGCCAATACAAGGAAAGGATCGGACTTGTAACGTAGCAAGATACCAATACAAGGAAGATATCAGGACTTGTAACGTAGCATGATGCCAATACGAGGAAGAGATCAGGACTTGTAACGTAGCATGATGCCAATACAAGGAAAGGATCAGACTTGTAACGTAGCATGATGCCAATACAAGGAAGAGATCGGACTTGTAACGTAGCATGATGCCAAAACAAGGAAAGTATCAGACTTGAAATGTAGCATGATGCCAATACAAGGAAGAGATCGGACTTGTAACATAGCATGATGCCAATAAAAGGAAAGGACCAGACTTGTAACGTAGCATGATGCCAATACAAGGAAAGGATCGGACTTATAATGTAGCATGATGCCAATAGAAGGAAGAGATTAGTCTTGTAACCTAGCATGATACCAATACAAGGAAAGGATTGGACTTGTAACGTAGCGTCATGCCAATACAAGTAAAATATCGGACTTGTAACGTAGCATGATGCCAATACAAGGAAGAGATCAGGACTTGTAACGTAGCATAATTCCAATACAAGGAAAGAATCGGACTTGTAACGTAGCATGATGCCAATACAAGGAAGAGATTGGACTTGTAACGTATCATAATGCCAATACAAGGAAAGGACCATGCTTGTAAGGTAGCATGATGCAAATACAAGGAAGAGATCGGACTTGTAACGTAGCATGATGCCAATACAAGGAAAGGATCGGACTTGTAACGTAATATGATGCCAATATAAGGAAAGGATCAGACTTGTAACATAGCATGATGCCAATACAAGGAAGAGATCGGACTTGTAACGTAGCATGATGCCAACACAAGGAAAGGATCGGACTTGTAACGTCATATCATGCCAATACAAGGAAAAGATCGAACTTGTAATGTAGCATGATGCCAATATAAGGAGGAGATCAGGACTTGTAACGTAGCATAATGCCAAAACAAGGAGAGGATCGGACTTCTAACGTCACATGATGCCAATACAAGGAAGAGATCAGGACTTGTAACGTAGCATGTTGCCAATACAAGGAAGAGATCAGGACTTGTAACGTAGCATGATGCCAATACAAGGAAAGGATAGGACTTGTAATGTCGCATGATGCCAATACAAGGAAGAGATCAAACTTGTAACATAGCATGATGCCAATACAAGGAAAGTATCGGACTTGAAACGTAGCATGATGCCAATACAAGGAAAGGATCAGACTTGTAACATAGCATGATGCCAATACAAGGAAAGGACCGGACTTGTAACGTAGCGTCATGCCAATAGAAGGAAAAGATCGGACTTGTAACATAGCATGATGCCAATACAAGGAAGAGATCTGGACTTGTAACATAGCATGATGCCAATACAAGGTAAGAATCGGACTTGTAACATAGCATGATGCCAATACAAGGAAGAGATCGGACTTGTAACATAGCATGATGCCAATACAAGGAAAGTATCAGACTTGAAACATAGCATGATGCCAATACAAGGAAGATATCGGACTTGTAACGTAGCATGATACCAATACAAGGAAAGGATCGGATTTGTAATGTAGCATGATGCGAATACAAGGAAAGGATCAGACTTGTAACGTAGCATGATGCCAATACAAGGAAGAGATCAGACTTGTAACGTAGCATGATGCCAATACAAGGAAAGGATCGGACTTGTAACGTAGCGTCATGCCAATACAAGGAAAAGATCGGACTTGTAACGTAGCATGATGCCAATACAAGGAAGAGATTAGGACTTGTAACGTAGCATAATGCCAATACAAGGAAAGGATCAGACTTGTAACGTATCATGATGCCAATACAAGGAAGAGATTGGACTTGTAACGTAGCATGATGCCAATACAAGGATAGGATCAGACTTGTAAGGTAGCATGATGCCAATATAAGGAAGAGACCGGACTTGTAACGTATCATGATGTCAATACAAGAAAAGGATCGGAATTGTAACGTAGCATGATGCCAATACAAGGAAAGGATCGGACTTGTAACATAGCATGATGCCGATACAAGGAAGAGATCGGACTTGTAACGTATCATGATGGCAACACAAGGAAAGGATCAGACTTGTAACGTAACATCATGCAAATACAAGGAAAATATCGGACTTGTAACGTAGCATGATGCCAATACAAGGAAGAGATCAGGACTTGTAACGTAGCATGATGCCAATACAAGGAAAGGATCGGACTTGTAACGTAACATGATGCCAATACAAGGAAGAGATCGGACTTGTAATGTAGAATGATGCCAATACAAGGAAAGTATTGCACTTGAAATGTAGCATGATTCCAATACAAGGAAGAGATCGAACTTGTAATGTAGCATGATGCCAATACAAGGAAGAGATTGGACTTGTAACGTAGCATGATTCCAATACAAGGAAAGTATCGGACTTGAAATGTAGCATGGTGCCAATACAAGGAAGAGATCGGACTTGTAACATAGCATGATGCCAATTCAAGGAAATGACCAGACTTGTAATGTAGCGTCATGCCAATACAAGGAAAAGATCGTACTTGTAACATAGCATGATACCAATATAAGGAAGAGATCAGGACTTGTAACATAGCATGATGCCAATACAAGGAAAGGATCGGACTTGTAACGTAACATGATGCCAATACAAGGAAGAGATCGGACTTGTAATGTAGAATGATGCTAATACAAGGAAAGTATCGCACTTGAAACGTAGCATGATGCCAATACAAGGAAGAGATCAGACTTATAACGTAGCATGATGCCAACACAAGGAAATGATCGGACTTATAATGTAGCATGATGCCAATACAAGGAACGGATTGGACTTGTAACGTAGCATGATGCCAATACAAGGAAGAGATCGGACTTGTAACGTAGCATGATGCCAATACAAGGAAAAGATCGGACTTGTAACATAGCATGATGCTAATAGAAGGAAGAGATCAGGACATGTAACATAGCATAATGCCAATACAAGGAAAGGATAGGACTTGTAACGTAGCATGATGCCAATACAAGTAAGAGATTGGACTTGTAACGTAGCATGATGCCAATACAAGGAAATGATTAAACTTGTAAGGTAGCACGATGCCAATACAAGAAAGAGATCAGACTTGTAACATAGAAGGATGCCAATATAAGGAAAGGATCAGAAGTTTAACGTAGCATGATGCCAATACAAGGAAAGGATCGGACTTGTAACATAGCATGATGCCAATACAAGGAAGAGGTTGGACTTGTAACATAGCATGATGCCAACACAAGGAAAGGATCAGACATGTAACGTAGCATCATGCCAATAAAAGGAAAAGATCGGACTTATAATGTAGCATGATGCCAATACAACGAAGAGATCAGGACTTGTAACGTAGCATAATGCCAATACAAGGAGAGGATCATACTTGTAACGTCGTATGATGCCAATACAAGGAAGAGATCAGGACTTGTAACGTAGCATGATGCCAATACAAGGAAAGGATCAGACTTGTAATGTTGCATGATGCCAATACAAGGAAGAGATTGGACTTGTAACGTAGCATGATGCCAATACAAGGAAATTATCGGACTTGAAACGTAGCATGATGCCAATACAAGGAAGAGATCAGACTTGTAACATAGCATGACGCCAATACAAGGAAAGGACCGGACTTGTAACGTAGCTTCATGCCAATACAAGGAAAAGATCGGACTTGTAACGTAGCATGATGCCAATTCAAGGAAGAGATCAGGACTTGTAACGTAGCATGATGCCAATACAAGAAAAGGATCGGACTTATAATGTAGCATGACGCTAATACAAGGAAGAGATCGGACTTGTAACGTAGCATCATGCACATACAAGGAAGAGATCGTACTTGTAACATAGCATGATGCCAATACAAGGAAGAGATCGGACTTGTAACGTGGCATGATGCCAATACAAGGAAGAGATCAAACTTGTAACGTAGCATGATGCCAATACAAGGAAAGTATAACACAAACGAGTGTTTAAATCAATACCGGCGAGTATTGAAAGAAGATACGGACGAGTATCAAGAGGTTAAACACAAACGAGTGTTTGAATCAATACGGATGAGTATTGAAAGAAGATACGGACGAGTATCAAAAGGTTAAACTCGGACGAGTGTTTGAATCAATACGGACGAGTATTGAAAGAAGATATGGACGAGTATCAAAGGTTAAACACGGACGAGTGTTTGAATCAATATAGACGAGTATTGAAAGAAGATACAGGCGAGTATCAAAAGGTTAAACACGGACGAGTGTTTGAATCAATACGGACGAGTATTGAAAGAAGATACGGACGAGTATCAAAGGTTAAACACGGATGAGTGTTTGAATCAATACGGACGAGTATTGAAAGAAGATACGGACGAGTATCAAAGGTTAAACACGGACGAGTGTTTGAATCAACACGGATGAGTATTGAAAGAAGATACGGACGAGTATCAAAGGTTAAACACGGACAAGTATTTGAATCAATACGGACGAGTATTGAAAGAAGATACAGGCGAGTATCAAAAGGTTAAACACAGACGAGTACTTGAATCAATACGGACGAGTATTGAAAGAAGATACAAACGAGTATCAAAAGGTTAAACACGGACCAGTGTCAGAATCAACACGGACGAGTATTGAAAGAAGATACAGGCGAGTATCAAAGGTTAAACACGGACGAATGTTTGAATCAATACAGATGAGTATTGAAAGAAGATACAGACGAGTATCAAAGGTTAAACACGGGCAAGTGTTTGAATCAATACGGACGAGTATTGAAAGAAGATACAGTCGAGTATCAAAAGGTTAAACACGGATGAGTGTTTAAATCAATACTGACGAGTATCAAAAGGTTAAACACAGACGAGTGTTTCAATCAATACAGACGAGTATTGAAAGAAGATACGAACGAGTATCAAAAGGAAGACACGAACAAATGTTTGGATAACTGACCCGGATGGGTGTTTAAGAAACTTGACACATACGAGTGTTTGGATCAATACGAACGAGTATTGAGAAAAGATACAGACTAGTACCGAGGAAAGTTTAAACACGGACGGGTGTTTGAGATACTGGCACAGATGAGTGTTTAGGAATTGACACGGACGAGTGTTTAGAAATCTAAATTATTTGTCAAGCAAGAGTTTGCTACCAGAAGAAAACTGGGTCTAGAATGACAAAGTGTATTGATTTTGCTGGGCATTGAAAAGGTGAAGGTCATCGACTGGGGATTTTGTGAATGATACCCTTTTGTAGGGATGCATTGTTGTCCTTGAATAATTCAGGTCTTTTGTGTAAGGAATGGATATTGAACACCCTGTGAATCTCTCCGAATGCATGCCCCAAGTTTACGCACAGTGGGGAATTATCTCTTCTTGAATCACTTGGGGACAAGAGATGGGTATGGACACCTACGAATGCCCCGGTTTAGCTCTGTGAATGCCTGGGTTTAGCTTCACTGGGTATGTTCTTGATTAACTCCACTGGGGATGTACTTGCGCATGCCGAGTCAAATGGAAACTCCGAACTTTCTGAATTCACTTGGGGAGTCAGGTTTGAAGTTGTCTGTAGCAGATGAAGGCAACTTCATGCGCTGGCTAAGTCATGACGATCGTTATGATGCTTTTAGCTTTATTCGTCTCGTACAACATAATTAGCTTTAGCAACTTTTCAAGTACGGATGAGGAATGCCCCTGTCTGGGGGATCTCTGAGAAGATCTATGTTGAATAGAAGACCAGAATATTCGTGCCACAATATGATATGAGGTGGCCTGCCCCAATGTCTTGAGTCACGAAATAAACTACTTTGATTACAACTTTCATGGAGAGATTTATCTAATCTCGACGTAACTGCCCCAGGTTGAATGAATTCTGAATAGATTTATTGATGTGATAGCCCCTGATTGATGTCAACTTGAAGAGATTTATCGACGTGATAGCCTCTGATTGGTCGAGCTTGAAGAGATTAATCGACGTGATAGCCTCTGATTGGTTGAGGTTGAAGAGATTTATCGACATGATAGCCTCTGATTGATAGCTTTGAGGGAATGCCCCCGATTTGGATGACCTCAGAGAGATTGACTCTCAACTTGATTGCCCCAGATTGGTAGACTCTGCTAACTTCATCCATGAATGGTACTCAGACTGTGAAGTACTAAGATGATTTCTCTTGACATAATCACCCGTTAACATGCTGTTGGATAAGTCATTTCTCTTGTGGCAGCTGACTCTTGCTTCAACAGGGTATTCAAGCCTCTCTTTCCTGACAAGATTGAGCTCTTCATCGATGTTCATTGTGTAAACGTACTTGATGTCGATCAATTGTTTTGTATGCATAAGAATGTTTATTATGAGAATGATAATTCTAATGTAACACATACATAAGTCTTGAAGTTTAAAAACTTTGAATGAAATGACATCACAACTCTGTTGTGAACGAGTCACTAGCTAGAGAGAGACATTTGCAAATTCTTTTTTTATGAAAGATAATGCAAGCATGTGATGCCAACACAGATATTCAAACATACCTTTTAGGAGTCAGTTAAACGCTATCTCGTTTTAGCACGCTTTAGAATTGACCCATGCTTCAATTAGGACTTTTATTGGTTGTAACGTGGCCTGGTTCAAGGTTTTAGAAAAAGGATTTAAGGCTCAAAATTATTTGGTGCCCACCCATTCTCCATGATGTTCTCCATTCCTATGTTCAGTTGACCCGATACAACCATTCATCTCTCGAGAAGAGTTTGCAATGATTAAGGAATCATTGTGATTTCTTGGACACGACAGTTACTTCACCTTTTGCTTTTGGTGTCAGATCACACGACTTTGTTTTTTCATGGGTATTTTATTGGTAATCCTTTTCTTTCCTTTTAGGCTTTTCAATTTCCTTCTTTCTTTCCCTAATTTTTTCCTGGACAAATTCTTTTGAATTTCGATTTGGAAGTCCAGCGGGATGCCCCAACTTTTGCCTAAGCAACTTGTTTTCAAGTTTTGACTTAGCGAGGCTTTTTGTTTCTTTCTTATTCGTATTTCCATTTTAAATAAGTCGTTTATCTTTGCGTTGTCTTTGATTTGTTGGAAGTGATCGTGACTGCCTGAGTCTTTGGTAGACGAGGGATAGCCATTGTTGTATCGTCATTTGTTGACCTCTGGATGTGCGAGGGATATCCATTGGGATATCATCAATAGATGCACGTTGTCGTTAGATGAGGTTTAACCATTGTGGTTTTGACTTTCCTCGACCTTTTGATGGATAATCCATTGTTGTATCCTTGGATGCGCACTCTTGATGAGTTCTGAATGCTTGATCAGATTAACTGAACATTACCCGCCCCAGGGTTAAGATGAGGGTTTTTTCTGAACAGAAAAGAAACTCCTACTTCGAAGGCTCAGAGGGGTAAAAGAGGGTTTATCTCCCTTATATCTCTGGTGTTTAGGAATTGAAATAAGGCTTGTACATCGTCAGCAGGGTCTTACTCAAAAGCATGCCAACCAGAGATTTTTGTATTTTTAGATTATCGTCATCCTCCCTCAAATCTTTACCTAAACATAAGACTTGGAAACTTGGCATCAATATGCAAGTAAAACATTTAAAGAGTGATAACGGATGTATGAATAAAAACGAAAAGAACACTTCAAGACAAGCATACTTATTGCATTAAGATTTTCATTCAAAAATAGACAATTTTCTATATACAAGCAATGTTTAAGCAAACAAGCAAGAATGAAAATGAAAATGCAGTAAAGAAACCAATGGTTTCCATCGTTGAGGAGACTTGACTCCGTATGGATTTCTTGATTCTGACGACTTTCTATAGTCTTGATGCTTGAATGGGCGAGAGAATTCCCCTTCTGATCCGATGTGAACACAACAGTCTCTGAATTGAGCCTGTCTTGGACATTGTCTTTGGATGGCATACCATCTTCAATCGATTGGCCAGGTGCCCCAGTATAATATGCATAGAAGTTCCTTTCAGGAGAACGAATGAATGACTTTCCCAATGAATCGGTATAAACTGCATCACCAAGTATATTATGATGCAAAGAAAAATAAAGTTCGTCTTATATCAGAATAACAAAGACATACAACTGGTGAGAAAGAGCCTGGCAATTGGCCAAATAGGAACTGGACTTCAGGAAGAGACGCTAGACAGGTGTTGGGCTTCATACTTCAACCCTTTTGCAGTCTTCGATATCAAAACCGGGTGTCTTAGAACAGTAGACACCTCTAGCATGTGTATCGCAATCAGAAGAGATGTGTGTGCGAGGAGGACCCCAAAGATCAGAGCTGGAAAGAACAGGATGTAATGCATTGGGTCGCATCAATATGCTCATCAGGCTTCTTCTGTCTTTGCAATTCCCAAAAGATGAGGAGAAGAGGGGACCTGTTGCAGCAATAAGTGCAAGATTGTTGACATCATTATCAAAGCTTTCATGACCTGGCTCATCTGAGTCTTCAATCAATTGTCTTCCTGCTTGAAGAAGTTTCTGACTACGGGCCAAATCTTGCATGTACCACTCGAAGTTATTCCATAACTGATCCCTGAACATGTGAGGTGAGAAATCAAGTTGAACCTCTGAGGAGAACACATGGTCTGAGTAAGAACCCGCAATCTTCGGGTACCTGTTATGGATGCATGAATATGCATGGGGTGCATGAATGAGTGCCATGTCATGTTCTGTCATTTCCAAGGAATTTACGTGCTTTGATTTTGATTTTGCGCAATTAAGGGATGGACGAGTTTAGCACAAGACTTGCAAATGTGATTCCCTCGAAATAACAGAACATGTATGTTAAGCATGTGTTTAACCATGTTATGTATGCAAAGGCATGGGATCAAATGGGATCAAGGTTCCATCATTTCTGAATATGATTGTTGCACTGTTCTGAACCATATGGATATTATCAGATAAAAGGTCTGACATAGCTTCTACACACACAAGAACCAAGTACCATGTAGATCTCCCATTGTACGGGATCAAGGCTTCTGGAACATCAGATACTGTTGAGCATTTTCTGAATATGCTGGGAATACCAAGATCGAAAGCTCGAATAAATCTCCAGGTAACCAAGTCAGGAACTCAGAAAATAAATCCGAGAACCAAACAGTCACGAACAGAATATAGCATCTCCATAAAGTCATCAACAGAAATCCAGAACATAACCATTAGAACCAATAGTCATCGTCTGTGAGAAACCATCTGAACATAGTCAGCATTTGTACCTGTGATAATAATTCCCTCCCCACTCACAGGTGAAAACTAGGTCAAGGTAAGGTTGTGGTAACTCATAATCGAGGGTACTCCTGAAAAACTATCGCTGTATCACCTACGTGAAAATGATAGCCCCTCATTTGTACCTCATCTAAGCGTGGGAGACATGGCGGCAATAGTGAGACCTAAGTCAACTAGCCGTTCATGTTCCACTCTGCTCCTAGTCTCCTATGGTATACAACTCTGGCCTGGGTATTGGGCCTTTTACCTCAATAGTAACACCGACCCAATAAGAAGCAGATCCAGTACAACAGTGGTATATGGAAGACAGTAAAATGCAATGAATACATATGCTCAAGTATATACAAAATGAGTGAATAAACTGAAAGCATAAAGATAAACACCCAAAGAAAAGAAAGCAAGAGCTAGGAGCGACTCCGGGTGGAACAGCATTCGGTCGACCTGTCCCCAGTGAAGTCGCCAGCTGAAACAACCGGCTGAAAATCATCAAACAATGAAGTCCCCATTGAACGTCTTTTATCCCACATGTTGGGAAAGGTAAACATCGAGAAAACCTGAGAAGGGAGAAGTCATGGTCTTGCGACTGAGATATCGGGTAAGGGAGTCTGTTATGCGAGGGAAAGGTATTAGCACCCCACACGCCCGTAGTACTCTATGGTATCCACTCTTGTTATCTATCTTATGGGTGTTGTTAATCTATGCTTACTGTTTACTATACTACTGAAGGGAAGAATGCATGCAAAAGAAAAGAGAAAAGAATGTAGGGAAAATAAAATTATGCTCGCTTGGGCCCTACCCCAATGCCTACGTATCCGTTTTGAGGAATCATAGCTATTGTAGTTCGGATCTTATGTTTTTGTTTGTTTTTGTTTTTTATGGACAATGTTAATCCCTCCTTCTGCCACAGCTCGACCTTTGGAGACTTATGCGTTGGCACATGTTGTACCCCAAAATGTTCCCTCCCTCTTTCACAAGAAAATCATAACCCTAGGGTTTTCTCTGATTTTTAAAGATCGGCTTAGGAATCGATCAAACAGACTTTTCTTTGGCCGTAAATCAAAGAATCGGGTTTTCTCTCGCATTTCTCAGAAGAAATTGAATCCACAGAAATTTAGTTTACTGTTACTTTGCTTTCACACTTTTTCAAAGTTTGCTGAAAGGTCAACTGATTATTCTCAAAGCCTGATTATCTTGGATAAGAGCTGAGACTTTTGTTTAGAACATTAAGGTATCTGCGTGTTAGTGGAGTGAAAGGTTTTCCGGTTAATGGAATGCTTGCTTGTTTATTATACAATGCATATTGTGATTGGAATACTGATGCGAAGTTATGAGATTGAAGAGTTTTTAGGGATTACTTGGATTTTAAGTTATCTGTATTGGAAATGCTGAAATGCAATTTCAGTTATTTTTAATCAGGAATCTTAAATAAAAAAGTGAAGAGGCAAAGGGAAAAATTGAAAGATATTTGACAGTAGAAATATTTCTTTTGGATAAAGACTCTTTTATTCATTTTCAAATATTGTTACAAAAAAGATAATTTATTATTTTTGAATATTGTAAGTTTTTACAACTCATAGTATTTTAAAAAGAAATAAATGTTTACAACAAATGAAAAAAAGTCTATCTATTTCTAAGCTTAAATCTCCTAAGCTTCAGTGCTCCCATGCCCAAAGTCTCTTGCTTCCTCTGTTTCCTCTATTGTCCAAGTTTCTTTCACCTGAAAAAGAAGAAGAAAAAGAAATTAGTACAGTTAATTTTTTAAGCAAAAAAGAAAGGAGAAGGTCATCATTAAAGTTTGTCGGCCGGAATCAGAATGATATTTGTTCATCATGTTTTTATTTTTCTCTTTGCAAATCACAAGAAGATTGATCTTCTTGGTTCACAAAGAGAAAAGTAAAAAATAAAATGCAAGCATACAATTAGTTCAAATGCAAAAACATGGTTCAAATACAAAGTAAGGTACAAGGCTGCATACAAAGCAAACTTGCAGCAAAACTATGCCAAACTGAATACCAACTGCAGTAACCAAACCAAATGCAACAAGGTGCCAAAACTATCAAACTAAGCATGGCAAACCCAAACCAGATGCAAACTGTCAAGGCAAAGTACACAATGCAGAAAGTATAACAGCAATAGCAGGTAATACAATGCAGAGGAAAACCAAATTACAAGCCAAAAAGGCTTGTCAAGCTGTCATCATGTTCCAGGCCTAGACAAACTTTTCAGAATATAAAATAATAAGCAAAAAGTGCTTATTAGAGAGAGAGAGAGAGAGAGAGAGAGAAAGAGAGGACCTTTTGGTGAAAAGTTTGCAGTTTGGCTAAAGCAGGCTGTCACAAGTCAAATAAGAAGAGGATATAAAACTATCTAACTGCATAGCAAAAAGGGGAAGAAAAAATACTTGGCCACAAAAACCTGCACAACTTGCAAACAAGCCAAAACCTGCAGTTCAAACTGCAAATCCACAAACTAAACAAAGCTTCCCAAACCTGCTTGCCAAGCCTGCAATTCAAAATGCAAAACCACAAACCAACCAAGCTTCTCAACCTGCTTGCCAAAATCTGCAGTTCAAACTGCAAAATCACAAGCCAAGCCTACAGCAAGTCACACAAACTGTGACAAACCAAACAACCTGCAGAATAACATCAACCAAAACCTTCAAACCAAAACCTGTGACAGTATCCAAACCCAATATCCAAAAACAAGACAACATGTCATCAAAATGACCAAACTGCTCAAATCATAAGCCTAAACAAGCTCAACACCACAACCAAGCAAGCTACAACAACAGACATGCATAACCAAACAAATTCCAAAACAGTACAAACTGCATAAGCTGCAGAAAGCCAAAACCTGCATAGCACTAACAAAACTCTCCAAGCCAAGTTAGCAACAACTTTCAAACTAGCCAAACCCTGCGACTTTGCCAAATTGTAGAATCAAACAAAACTTGCAAAGACTATCAAACCAAACTACGGTAAAACTGTAACAATAAATACAAAACAGTTGGCCAAACTGTGAGCCAACTGCAAGTTTAACTACAGAACCAAACCCTCAACAAACAAGGTTTCAGAAGCTTATGACAAGCCTCATCATCAACCAGCAATCATCATCATCATTAAACAATCCACAATAGAAAATCCAAAGCTTCAGAATAAGTTTATCATCATTCAAGAGAGGAAGAAATAAAGTTTTCAAGAAGTGAAACAAGCAAACAACAGTTTCAGAAGCAGATTTCATCATTAACAAGCCAAAAAAGAAGAAGAGATTCAGAAGCAAAGCAAATAGAGTTTCAGAATCAAGTTCATCATCAATAAAAAACATAGTTTCAGAAAATCATCATTAACATTCCAAGAGAAAAGAAGAGAGGTTCAGAAGCAAGTCAAGAACCAAAACAGTTTCAGAAGCATATTCATCATCAACAACAGAAATCAACAGTTCTCAAAACAGTTTCATCATCAAACATGCAAATCTTAAAGAACCAAAGAGAGATACCAGAAGCAAAGCTAGGCCATCATCTTCCTCCGCCTCTAGCCTCCCCAGGAACACCGCCGGTCCAACCCTTTTCTCCTCTCCATCCCACTTTCGAGAAAGATCCCCAAGGTATATCTTTTTCTCTCAAACCCTCACTGCATCTTAGACATAATATCATAGATTAGGAAATAAAATTGAACATGCAAGCAAAACATGTAAAACAAACTGTAAAAACCCTAAAACACAAATATGACGAAACGTACCATTCACTCAAATCTTGGATCGTCGTGAAGAGGATAAGGAGTAGGGGTGACGCTCTGGCGGCTTAAGGCTAGAGAGGTTTAGAAGCGTGCTTGAGAAAGATGAAGAAGCGAGTGGGAGAACGGCGCCGCTGCCAAGCCAAACAACAAACCCTAATCTGCCAAAATGAGTGAACCCGAAAACAAAAAACGTTGTACAACTTTTCATTTGGGCCGCCCCACGCATTTGCCTTAAGCCCACATTTTGTTTTACCAGCGAACCCCCATTCTATCCATACTGACCATCCTTCCCTTTACTTTTTGCTTTGGGCCTAACCATAAATCCCTAAGCGTATTCTTTTGTAACAAATGTTAATTGTTGTTTTTTTCTTTATATTCACTCACTTTAACTAATTTGTTTTGTTTTTGTTAATGATAACACTAATAAATTTATTTTCTTAAAATTAATATTATTTTCTTCTTTTATTAATTAATTTTGTTTCATAATAAAAATACAAAAATAATATAAACTTTAATTTAAGTAATTTTTCTTTCTTTAAAACTTTTCTTTTCACAATTAATAAAACACAAAGAATAATAATAATACTTA
Source organism: Vicia faba (assembly GCA_948472305.1). Lineage (NCBI taxonomy): Eukaryota > Viridiplantae > Streptophyta > Magnoliopsida > Fabales > Fabaceae > Vicia > Vicia faba. The sequence goes on from OX451739.1 coordinate 1,535,841,656, forward strand.
ATCTTTCTTAGGTTAGATTTTATTTGTTTATTTTTAAATAAATACATGCATCCCATAATTTATTGATTTTCTTTATCTTATAAATTGTTATAATTTTATGTTGAATTGCGACGATTCGATTTGGTTGTAACACATAATATAGTGACTTTATTATTCTTGAGAGACTCATCCCCATTTGTAAATAATTGTACCCCCATCCATGGATACTCTTTTGTAATAACTTAGACTTTAAATTCCCGCAATTTATTGCTTTCAATATACTGTGTAGTAATTAGGCGTGTATGGCATGATTCAAAATCAATCGCTAGATAATCTAATACAAGACAAAAAGCATGAAAATTGACAAATACAATGCACACTTGCACCGCTAGGGTAACCTCGCTTGTTGCTTCGAAAAATGCAATCATGTACCTCGAATATGAGACATTATAGCAAATTCCCCTTCGATAAACAAATATCGTAGTCCCTTGATGATCCTCGATGTTGCCTTCGATAAAATGATCTCGTCCCTTACAAAATTGCTAGAGCGTCTCACAAATTGCTTTCAATGATTGTATGCGATGACCCACGCCTGTCCCGTTTAACATCCTAACACAAGGTTGTTCACCAAATACAATGGTAAAATAACACTGTCAAAAGGGTTAAAAACATAAGAAAGATCTTCTGAGTAAAATAGGGTAGACAACTCTTAGTTACTTGATCAAAAGCTTGCAAAACATCCTTGCTACTTTCAAACACACATCACAACACAACTTCAAAACATTTTCCAAAAACAACTTTCAAAACATTGAAATATCTTTTCAAAAAGACAAACACCTTTGTATATATTCAAACAAGAATCATTACAAAGGTTGCCTAGACAAGGCCTCTTTTTCAAAGCATTTTCAAAACCACACACACAAAGCACCATTTCAAACAATTGAAAAGAAAAGGCAAGTGATCTAAAACAAGTAACTAAGAGCCCATGGATAACCATGGATAAAAATGGTGCTTGCACCTTCCCTTTTCATAATCTACCCCCCGAACCCAAGAAAACATCTCAAAGGTCTTTCCTGTGCTTTTTGACCTTTCCTTTGGATAAAATAAAAAGTCGATGGTGACTCTTGCTAAACCGCATAATTGCGAACACAAACGCAAAACCTCAAGTCAGTTCTCACACCGTATCACAGAACTGGCGACTCTGCTGGGGAAAAATTCTAAAAGTGGGGTTACCTTAGGGTTTTTAGATCACCTTTGCGTGCTTATCTTGTTTGCCTTGATTGCTTTACATGTTGGGCTCCTTGCTTGGGTTTGTTTTAAATCCTACACCCAGATTTGGGGGCACCTTTTAGGTAAGTGGCAATAAACTACGAGGGAACTGTGTGGGGTATACCGACATGGTTGAAGCAGTGGCTACGTTAGTGCGACATATTTGTGGGTACCGGTAGCCTTTGAGTCAATCAAAGAGAATATGGGCCGCTGAGTGATGTCATGAAGCACTAACGAACTATTAGAACCTTACTTGACCAACTTGGCCTTTTTAGGGGTAGTGAGATGACCGGCTTTGGTGCAGTCCGAAGTTGGTAGATACTAGATACTACACTCATTGAGGGTTGTTTTCTTGGAATATTTTGGTCGCCAGTAAAGTGGCTAAATCGAAACAATGAACACAGAAAATAATCCAGTGATATTGAGCTCCTTAGAACCCGGTTACTATTTATAGGACAGGTTGAGCCAACTAACTTCAAGAGGGTACTTACCTACTCCATGCAAGCCTAAACCTAAGGACTTGTCTGCTTTGTGTGAATGTGATTATCTGTATATACACTTGCTTACTTTTGCATACTTGTACATAACATCATAACATCATACCATATCATTTTTCAATAACCATTTCAAGGATGTCGGGGGTGTTTGATGCAGGGTCACGGGGAACCAGACGTCTACCAAAGGGCAAGGGGATCCATTCTCCTTTAAACAAACGCCGTCAAAGATCAAGTACAACAACTTGAATCGAGGGCTATGACCCACATGACATGGTGAGCTTGATTCTCGTGGAAAGACATCCACCAATACAAAGTTCTCCAATCAAAGATGTTGATCGAAGTTCAACCTCTAACATTTTCTTGTGTTTACCTCGCGAGATCCTTGAAAACATGCATCCACATATCATGCATCGTATCATGACAGGTTTTCCCTTTCAGGTCTCCTTATTCTCCTACTGTTTATTTCAGTATAGATGGCTCTAGAGAGGACTGTCGAAGATATCCAGGCTCAAAATGCTCAACTTCAAGAAATGTTCTTGAACTTGTCCCAAGGGCAAGAAGAAGTGAAAGCTCTCCTCACAAGGGGCATGGTCCTAGGGAATCCAGGCGGCATCAGGAATAATCAGTTGGAAGGGCTACAGATTGAGTTGGCAACAATGAAGATCCAGATGATTGGACAACTGGTGGGCCAGATGGCTCTCATTCAAAACCTGGCTCAAGGACAAGAGGAGCTCAGGGTCCTCATCAAAAATCTGCTTCAAGATAACCAAGTGGGGCAAACAACTAGGGTTGAAGATCAATTCATCATTCAGCCTCCTTTGAGACAAGAAGACAAGGGAAAGTCTCCCCAGCTTTCTTCAGGGTCACAAGCCCAACAACAACCTCGCCAGCGTCAATGGGGTAATCAGCGTAAGCAAAATACATCTGGAAGACATTTCACTGAGACTGACATACCATTATCTCTAGTACTGGAACGCTTGTTGGAGGTCAATTTGACTGCTTTAAAGGATCCTCTTCGGAATCCCAATACCTCTGCTCCTGGCTATCACTCTAATGCATTTTGTGTATACCACTCCTATAGTCCTGGACATGACACTGACGACTAATGGGCTTTGAAAAACAAGATCCAAGACTTGATTGACAAAGGAGTGCTAAAATTCATGCCGGGTGGCAAGATGAAAATCTTCCGCTGAGGGTTCTCCACCGGAAATGACAAGTTCGAACTAAGAGACTTTTGTTTCATTTGAATTTTCAAGTTGTAATTTCTTTTGTTATTCAAACAATTATATGTTGATGTCAAACTCTGTTTCATTAATGCATTGCATATGTTTGTCTTGAATTCATCCATTCGTTTTCACTATTCTTGAATTATGCTTCCTACTTTATTTATGATATTTAACTCTTGCTAAAAGTTACAAGTCTTTAGAGGGAGGATGACAAAAAAATGCCATAATCTCATACAGTATGCTTTTGGACAGACCTTGCTGACGATGTACAAGCGTTTCTTTCAAATCCTAAAACACTGGAGTTATAAGGAAGATAATCCCTAGTCAACCCCTTCGAGCCAAAGAAGTATAAGTTTTCTGTTTCAACACAAACTGAAACCTTTAATCAAACCTGGGGCAGGGTAGTCTCTCAGTTAATTTAAAATGCGCGTTTAGTCGCAAACTCTCAGTTCGTAATATAGCGAGCGGCATCAAAATTTCCTTTAAAACCAAAGAACAGTGATGGTTCCTTATCTCGTAGGCAGTCATTATCTCTCAAAGAAAAATCCCATTAAGTCAAAACCTATAAAGGAGACTTAAGAAAGCTGGGGCATCCCGCTGACTGTAATCTTAAAAACAGGAACAGTCAGGCAAAGATTAGGGATAACAAAAAAAAAGAGAAAGAGGTCATTACAAATCCTCAACAACATGAAAAATGTTGCAAAAAAAAATGACTGCCTTCCAAAATCCAACTTGTGTGAACCATCACCAAAACGTCGTTCCAGACTCATTTGGAGTTCAAGTACGCCATTAACTGAGTTTAGGATTGAAGAACATCACGAAGAGAGGGTGGGTACAAATATACTTTGAGCCTTTATCCTTTGTTTCTTAAACCGTGAACCAAGCCACGTTAAAACCCTTCAAAAGTCCTAATTGAAGTGTGGGTTCATTCGAAAGCATACTGTTACAAAAGGTATCCTGACTCCCGTAAGGCTTTGCTCTAAATCTTGAGTTAAATTTGTCTTATAAAAGCTTTCTGCTAAAAAACGCATTTTTCAAAAAAAAATTTCAAGACAAGCATGAACTTTGCATTATTTGAATATCGTTGTTTGCACATGGTTATTTGTTTGACAGCAAAGAAATTCACACAGTGAATGTTCGAATGAACGAAAGCTCTCTCAGTGAATAAAATCACTTCAAGTGGGATGACACTCCCATTGCAAAAATCTCCTATCAACAATAGGGGACTTGGTATGGTATTGTCCAGTAAACTTGGGGCAGTCCAGTCAAGATTTCACCAAATCTATCAAAGTCCAGTAAACCTGGGGCAGTCCAGTCAAGATTTCAAGAAATCTCTCAACTGCAGATCAACCTGGGGCAAGTCTCCATCACCATCACTTAGGGAATTAAACATCAATCTCATCAAAGGGTTACGTACAGTCCAAGTTTCCTGGCAGTGCCACAAACATTTGATACTAGGGGCAGTGACGAATCTCTCCAAAATCCTTCTGAAATCCTCGAGAAGTTCATCACCTTCTCTAGCAGACCATCAGCCATGGGTTTATTTCCCCAAAATTTGTCAAGGATTTATTCTCCAAAACAAATTACATTTCAACAACAGTCATAACATACTCATCTTGATCGACAGGTAAAGATTCCTTCATCACCTGTTGTAGTTACGGTCGTCGAAGATTCCTTCATCACCTGTTGGAGTTACGGTCGTCGAAGATTCCTTCATCACCTGTTGGAATTACGGTCGTCGGAGATTCCTTCATCACCTGTTGGAGTTACGGTCGTCAAAGATTCCTTCATCACCTGTTGGAGTAACGGCCGTCAAGGATTTCTCCATCATCTGTTTGAGTCAAAATTAATCCAAGACCCTCTCTGCTTTGGTCAAATCGACACTAAGATCTCCCTAATTCTTATTCCAGTGGAAGACATTCCAGGTTTTTGCTGTTTCAGATAAATCTCTCAATGATTTATTCTGATTTTTTCCACTATCAGAGATGAAGAATCCAACTCTTTTCTCCTTCATCAGTTCGGGATTTATTTTCCCCAGCAAAAGGTCGTCTTGAAAAACATTACACCTCCGTGCATCAGGACATCATGCAGCGCAATCTCATTTATTTTGAGAACATCATTGTTTGATATATGCCACTAACCTTTTCCTTTCAGGAAAGGTACAATCTAAATCTCGACAAAGCTTTTCTTCAGTCGAATTACGGACAAGTTCCTAAATCTCAGCAGAAGCAACCCACCAACAGAATGACAAACAAATGAAGCTCCTGAAATTCTTTTTCTCTCAAGAATGAAGATTCTCATCCTTGAAACCTCAGAAGATTGGTATACTTCCAAGCTCCTGATACCGTTAACAGAATGAAGATTCTCATCCTTGAAACCTCTGAAGATTGGTATACTCCCAGGCTACTGATACCGTTAACAGAATGAAGATTCTCATCCTTGAAACCTCTGAAGAGTGGCATACACCCAACCTTCTGACCCAGACGCCTGAATGAAGATTCTCATTCTTGCTACCCCAGGTAGATTGGCATACACCCAACCTCCTGATATTCCCGACAGAATGAAGATTCTCATTCTCAAAGTGGCATATAACCTGAATTCTTGATATTCCCGACAGAATGAAGATTCTCATTCTCAAAGTGGCGTATAAGCTGAATTCTTGATATTCCCGACAGAATGAAGATTCTCATTCTCAAAGTGGCGTATAACCTGGATTCCTGATATTCCCGACAGAATGAAGATTCTCATTCTCAAAGTGGCATATTACCTGAATTCCTGATATTCTCGACAGAATGAAGACTCTCATTCTCAAAGTGGCATACACTTTTAACTCCTGAACATATTCCAAACAGGAATAAGCTTTTCCTAGAGTCCTGAGTTTTACTCTCCAATAAGATAGCTACTCTTCAGCAGTACAGCTACTCCCAAC